>CM061533.1:70563027-71779668 GCA_030545055.2 Neoaliturus tenellus | reverse complement strand
ACAAAAAACTATTCAGAACACTCAGATATTTAAATTGAACTTCGAGTCAATATGAAATAACCACATTTATGAACAAAATTGTTATTGAATGAAAAATAATCAGTTTTAAAACACCATACACTATACGTTACAAATTTTACAAATAACACGAGAAAATTTTATTGAAGTTAACGAAAAACAACCCATGTAAACAAAAACAAATGATTGTTTTGACATTGCCTTTTAGGTGACGTCACAAGGCATTTGACGTCAGAGCGCTCCGGCTTTGTCTTAGTAGCAGGTGTTGGGTGGATGAACGTGAACGGGTCCAATGAATTTACAACCTTTCAACCACCTGATTGTAAACACAACACGTATTTGTCTAAATACAGTATAGAAGAGCAAACGCTCAAGAAGGATATGGTTTATTCGTGAATAGACTTCTCATCCAATACATTTTGATCTAGTATAAACAATAAGGTAAAGGAACTGATCACAGAGAATGAAAATCTCAGAGTAGAAATAAATGTTTTACATCGGCAGGGAAAAATTGCGTATGACAAACTTGTCGACCTTGAGAGTAGATCCAGAAGGAATAATTTGATATTTAAAGGCCTGCAGTGGTCGGGCAAGCGCCCTGATTTTACAAAGATCATTCAGAACTTCTGTAAGGATGTGTTAGGTACCGACTCAGTTTGGGTAAATAGAGCTCATCCTATAGGTCAAGATGGGAAATCAATCATTGCACATTTCCCAGAGGACATCGCCATATCCCACATACTCTCACAGACGAGAAAACTGAAGGGGACAGGCTACGTCATCCACCGCGACTTTCCTCAAGAAATAAGGATTAAAAGGTCTTATCTGTTAGCGGTAAGGTCAGAAATCAACAGAGTAATGGGAGACATCAGAATTCCTTTGGTCCATGATCATCTGTTCCTAAAGGGTTGTAGATTCACATGGGAGGGAGGAAAGCTGAGAGCTGGTGCACTCGATGGAGCGAAGGAGTTGAGAACCATTTTGAAACACGATTTTACCGAGTTTCTCACCAACTTGGCTAAGCAGGACTCCACTGAGATAAATAAATCAACGTTAACGAGGACACCAAAGACATTCACCCAAGTGGTATCCCAGGGAGACACATCTAAGACACACCAGGACACCCCGCCGTCTGCCCCAGGTCCAGCAGCAGCATCATCAGAGGCGCCGCCACACACACACTTGGCTCCAGGAGTGACGCAGGCCGTGTGAGGGGACTACGCCGTTCCTCTTCGGGATGAACATCGCGAGATCGACGACGTCGGACAAGCTAATGGACAGTCTAATAATTTATTTAGAACTATTGTTTATAATACTTGTGGGCTTAAAAACAAGGTTAGTGATAGTTGTTTTATAGATTTTATCAATGATTATGATTTGTTATTTTTCTTGGAAACATTTATAACTGAGACAGATGTACCCTTTATTCAAAACAGGCTAAGCAATTTTAAGTTGTATTTCAAGTTTGCAGTAAGGGAGGGAAATTTTGGTAGATTTAGTGGGGGGGAAATTGTCGCTTTAAACTTGCATTCGCCCTTTTTTAAAAGTTTAAGTTTTGTCAATGAACTTGATTTTAATTTATTGAAAGTAAATTTTAGTGTTGAGGGTACAAATGTTTGTTTTGTGCCGATTTATTTAAACTATAATAACTGGGAACGGGATTTCCGGAATTTAGCTGATTTTTTAAATAACAGTGAATGTATAAACTATGTAATTTTGGGTGATTTAAATGGAAGAATAGGGGATGAGCAAATATTTACTACTGGGGAATTTGAATATTGGAATAAAAATTTAACTGAGAATAGGAGTTCAAAAGATAAAGTAATTAACGGCAAAGGGCGTAAATTATTAGATTTATTGGGCGATAATGGTTTAGTTGTGTTAAATGGCAGATCGTTTAGTGATAAGGAAGGAGAATTCACTTTCATTGGACCAATGGGCTCCTCAATCATTGATTTTGCAACTGTCTCAATAAGCTGCATTCATCTTGTAAAGGATTTTCGTGTGCTCTCGTACCCGGGTTCAGATCACCTGCCGCTTGAAATTGTATTTAATGTAACTGATCCAAATGATAACGTTGGGGAGGGAAGGGAGGAGAAAATCTTGCCTTTGTTACCTAAATTAAGATGGACAGGAGATGACTTTTTGCATTATAAAGAGCGAATCACATTAAATTTATCTGAGGTAAAATTTTCAAATGATAACCAGGAAAATATTGCTGAGTTAACGAAGTGTATTTTAAAATCCGCAAAAAACAAGCCGCAAACTAGGATTAAGAATGGTCTTAACAATAAACAACCCTGGTTTGATTTTGAATGTTTATCTGAAAGGAAATGCATGTTCAGGCTATTAAATTTATATCGAAAAACAAATAGTTTTGAGGTAAAAAATAAGTATCTGTCTCAAGTTAATTCATACAAGCGATTGTGTGAAGCTAAAAAAATTGATTACAATGACAAAATAATCAATGATTTGAGTTGTAATTCTGATAGTAAAACGATGTGGCGTGCCATAAACTCCTTAAAGAAAAAGTCATTTACGACCGTGGGAAATATATCTCCAATAGAATGGAAAGAGCATTTCAAAAGATTACTCAACCCCCCGCTCCTGGCAGGTGCGATAAGTTATGCGGAACCCCTAGTTTTGAATGAAAGATTAGATAGTAGTTTCACACGGGACGAGCTAAGGAATGTTTTAGTAACAGCTAAGACTGATAAGGCACCCGGGCTAGATAGGATCCCGTATGAATTTTTTAAGAATGCCCCCGATAACTTTTTGGATGTTTTGTTATCAGTGTATAATAAAATTTATTTGAGCGAAACCGTTCCTTCTAGCTTTAAAGAATCGACCATTTTTCCACTCCACAAGAAAGGGAATATTAATTTAGTTGAAAATTATAGAGGCTTATCTTTTATAAATTGCATTTGTAAAATATTCACTAGTCTCCTTAATAATAGATTACAAAATTTTGTTTTTGAAAACGAAATTTTATCGGAATTTCAAGCTGGCTTTCGAAAGGGTTACTCAACTGTCGATAATATTTTTAATTTGTCATGCATGGTTAATCTTAGACTGACGCAAAAGAAAGAAAAATTATATTGTTTTTTTTGTGGACTTCAGCTCAGCGTTCGATACGATTGATCGAAAGGCATTGATTTACAAATTATCAAATCTTGGAATTTCGCCACACTTATTAAATGTCTTAAAAAGTTACTACAGTGAAACTAGCACCAGCGTGTGGTGTAGAGATGGCGTCACAAGTAGTTTTCTGACTAACACAGGCTTGAGGCAGGGTTGCAATCTCTCACCTACTCTTTTCAGTTTGTTTGTCAATGACTTGCCAGAAGCGGTGGGGGGAGGCTGCAGATTTGGGGAAAATAAGGTAAATATGCTCCTCTACGCAGATGATATTGTTCTCATCGCCCCGACGGCTACAGTACTTCAGCACATGATAAGGAGCCTAGAATTATATTGTGACACTTGGAACTTAAAGGTTAACCTTGGTAAATCTAAGGTTATTGTCTTCAGAAATGGTGGTAGGCTTAAGGCAAGCGACAGGTGGTGGTATAAAGGGGAAAACATTGAAATTGTAAATAGCTATAAGTATCTAGGATTTACTTTCACATGTTTCAATTCATGGCACATCCACTTTAAGGAGAAAACAAATTCGGGGAAATTCGCAATAAATTCAGTTTGGAGTAATTTAATAAAAAACAAAAATGTACCGCTGGGTTCTAAAATAGTTTGTTTTGAGGCGATAGTAAAAGCAATTATCTGTTACGGCGCGCAAGTTTGGGGTTTTATTGAAAGTGACACAATTGAATCGGTCCAGAGACTTTTTATTAAGAAGTTATTTAAATTGCCGTTCAACACTCCAAATTATGTATTATATTTAGAAACTTCATTTGAAAAATTATATTTTCACACTTTAAATACAAACATAAATTATTTACTAAAAGTTTTAAATATGCCTGAGAGTAGATTACCGAAAATTCTAGCCAAACAAATCATTTCAAAAAGGATATTTTGGTGCAAAAAATGGGAAGTGTTAGGTCAAGAGTGTAATTTAACTGTAAACTTTGAAGAGCCTGAAAACGTGGGAACAGATTTAAAAGCAACCCTGGAATTGTTACGTGGAAAGTGGTTAGACGAGTGTATAGGCCGCGCGCGTACATCTGTCTATCACAAACAATTATTGTCGCTTGACCTTGAACTTGGAGATAAGAGTCCCCTTTGTCAAAACGATACGGATGTTATATCTTGGGCAATCAAAGCTAGATCGGAGTTGATAGATCTGAATTTCAAGCCGTGGATTGAGCAAAATTACAATTGTTCTTTATGTAATTTTCAGGAGCATGAGACAGTTTTTCATTTTGTTGCAGTTTGTCCTATATTGACGCAAATTAGAAAATTTTGGTTCGGGAAAAACGTTTTAAGCGAAATCGAATTTAATCAATATTTAAACGGGAGGAATTGGCGTAGATTTGTAAATTACCTTAAAGGAGCTTGGCGGTATAGGTGGGAAATGATCCAAGAATTTAATTTTTAAATCTGGTAAATAAAAGATTAAAACAAAATACTGTTATTTTATATTAGTTTTTATACGATTTTGTATTCTCCTGTGGCAGTTTTTGAAAGAGTAATTTTTAATTTCTTTTGTTGTTGTATTAATGTTCAGCACGTAGTAGCCTATGTAAAACCATGAATGTAGCCTATAGACTAAAGTACCTTACTTTGTCTTGTTTTGCCAACCGGACAGACGGTTATATATAACCATTGTTCGTAAGTGTTATAACTTAACTGTTCTGAACTGTATAAATGAGAATTTGTCGAATAAAGCACTTTTTTTCATTTCATTTCATTTCATTTCATGACCCCAAAGAGAGTAGTTTTCATTGTAAAATTCTTTAAAGAAAATTACATCAAGCGTATGTCAAGCTAGAGAAAATTTGGGAGCAAAAGTTGCCAAATTAAACATCTGAGTAAACAGCGGGAGAACCTTTTATTATATAATGAGAAGGATAACGAATTTCTAATTTAATTATAAAAATAACTACAAGAATTTATGGACGTTGTGAAAGTTTATAGACCCACGGGGTATATACTATTATCATTGACTATTTATATATTTAAAACAGTAAGTTAAAAAAACACCTTTGAACAGTTTGTCTGAGACTTCTACTTGGCAGGTTTACATGGGAGTTGTAACAAACAAACGTTTTCGGTCCTATATTAGCAAGTTTTATTTGTACTTCAAAAATATTTAAGTTAAATTGGTCAAAAATGAAAATAAAATTCTCTTACAGATAATTAACATGGAGGAAAAGGTAAACTTCCACGATCCTATGAACAGTTTGTCTGAGACTTCCACTAGATCAATTTAAATACAGTTTGTACCAAATAAAAGCTAAAATTTTCTATATCAGCAGATTATATTTACTTTAACGTTATCATGCTTCCTTATATTACAAATCTGAAATTTCCAAATCCTTGCAATGAGGGCTTTCACAAGCATCCATCACCGCAAAGCGGTTTTCTTTATACGTTTTTGCCTATCACGTGAAAAATCCCACAAATAAAATGTCTGAAATTAGTCATGTGATCATGTGATTGGAAAAATGTAAACAAACCTCTTTTGCGGTGGATGAACGTGAACGGGTCCAATGAATTTACAACCTTTCAACCACCTGATTGTAAACACAACACGTATTTGTCTAAATACAGTATAGAAGAGCAAACGCTCAAGAAGGATTTGGTTTATTTGTGAATATACTTCTTCTCAAACTTTGTATTAAAGTCATATTGCTGAAAACAAAAAATGCAATAACTCCCGATCCACTAGACCTTTTGAGGTCGGGTTTGTGGCAAATTGCTCAGAACGCAAAGCCCTTTCAAATGATGTATTATATGAAGTTTTTCCCAAGACTTCCTTTAGGGACGTCCCTAGTGGAGGTCGTCAGATCAACTACATTGGGCTACGTCATATGATACATCATTTTAAAGGGCTTTGCGTTCTGAGCAATTTGCCACAAAGCCGCTTTTGTTTTCAACAATATGATTTTAATAAAAAAGTTTGATCGCCTGCCATTTTTGACTCGGTCATCCTTTTGAAGTCAGGTTTGCGGCATTGTTCTCCATTCTCAGAGACCTTTAATTTGATGTACATATTGACCTATGCTTACGTTTAAGATTTTCTTCTTACTCCTTGTGGACCTTCCCTCCTTGGGAAGTACTCTCGGAAGTGGACCGTCACTAAGTACTTTAGGAAGTAGTCTTAGTCACTCAAAGTCAATATGCAAAGTTTTAGTATTGTTACTTAAATAATTTAAAAAATATTAAATCGTTTCCAGACTTTTTTCCACAATGTATATTAGCCATAGATATAGCTTGAACTTGAAAATAATTTATACTCACCGTAAATCATAAGACCTAATATATGCCATTTCAATTTTGTGTAAATCAACATAGCCTAAATGAATAATCAATATACATACCATAATTTAATAAAATTGCTTCATATTTAATAACAAATTTAATAAAATCCATAATTATGCAATCATTCTAAATTAATCTCTATGACAATAATGTAATATAGTATAACAGTGAAGTGACACCAAGATTAACCGTGATACAGTGTGCATTAACATGATACAATCAAGCAACAATTAGCAATCCATCTCTTCTGAATTTGAATGGCCTAGTGATTAGATTTTTGAGGGTATCATCCCAATTTAATAAAATCACCCCCATAAAATAGTCATTGGACACCAAAAGTTCAATTTTTTATGTAGAAGAAGAGATACAGGTAATACACACCCATTTTAAAGGCCAAGAAGATATTATAGAACCTGTAGTGAAGAAAATTAAAGTTGATAATATCCATCCATTTTATTCATCAACTATTCCATTATCTTGACAACAAATCAAAGGTCTAAACAGTTTTCATAGTCAAGATAAGTTTTAATATTAATTGAACCTTAAAGAAATCAACATACGCTAACTTTGAAGAACCATTTGAACTTATTTAAATCTTTAAATTATACTAATTCCAGAAGAAACTTTGAGCCTAGATTTGACTTTCAGCAAGCATTGTGAGACAGTAAACCTACATGCGATTCAATAGTACTCATTGTCATAGAACATTTATCCAATTCCATCCAAAAGTTATATCTATCTTCAATTCAAATTTTATTATTTTATTTTTCAATATAATAATTTTAACTAAACAAGAATTTATTTGACCCCGCACGACCACCCCAACCCTGAGAAAAGTTCCATGTTTGAGCAATAGCCAATATTAAACAGAGACATTTATTAAGATAATAGTTAATTAGATAGAATCCCCACAATTTGTAATATCAATTGTTAGTCCCTTTTCATATTCAAAATATTGTTTAATTAAAATAAATTCAGTTTTGTTAATAGTATTCAAGTGTTTCAATGTATCCAAGGACGCCATTAAATTAGTTCCTCTTCCTTCACATAGGTAACAGCTGTTAGAATAAGTACTTTAGATAAGTAATAGGCCAAGTGTGAGTGTGGCAACTTTAAGGGGTTATTGCCGCCGCCACGCCGCGCCTTATGTCACCTCAATCAGCTGTTATCGTTGTTATTGGTGGATCCACTGCATTCTGTGTTTTTTCATTCTTTTAATTACCGAATTAACCCCTTACGATGGTGGGAGCAACGGCACATTTTGGCAGCATTGTGTTAGCGATCCAGATGTTTATATATATATATATATATATGATAATATGTCACTTTACAGTGCTTACAGTGCTTACAGTGCTTCCTCTTCGTCCCGTTGACCCAGTAGTGTAGGGCATGGGATATGTCAGGACAGAATTATAAATTCTGCTTACTTAATTCTATTCTATCTTTCATTGAGACAGGATTTACTTTAGATCTTACATAATTCATCCACCTCATACACAGATTTTTCGATCAAAAACTTTTCAAGTTGGTTCTTAAATGTACTTAGGCTATTACAGTTGGTAATATGTGATGGAAGAGAATCTAATATTTTGTTTCCAACATAAAAAGGTTGCTTTTCAAACATTTTTGTATTGTGGAAAATTGCAAAACGGTTCTTAAATCTAGTATTATGTGAATGATCACGGACAATTGGATGTCCGTAGACCTTAGCATACAGAACAACTTCAAAAATGTAAAGACTGGGAAGTGTCAATATTTTGAGTCTTTTGAACGCCTCTCTGCAGTGATCACCAGCCTTGAGGCCAGCAATGAGTCTCACCGCCTCTTTTGCAAAACAAAAGACGATTGACCGACGTTTTGTTGGCCATCCCCCAGAGTATAACAGAGTACCTGAGGTGGGTCTCAATGAGGCCATGGTAAACTAGCATGGAAAGACTCTTGATCCCTAATTTTGCAAAATTTCTGAGAATGAAAATTGAGGAAGAAATCTTTTGAATGAATTTTGTCGATTTGATGCTCCATGTCAGATTACAATCCAATCTGACACAAGGAAGTCAACCACCTCCGCGTGACTCAAATCGTTATCGCCTATAAAGAGGTTTGGATGAAAAGTTTGACTGAAGTTTGTACTCTGGACTGTTTGGATTTGCATGAAGTTAGTTTTGTTTGGGTTGACTGAAAGTTTGTTTTCCTGAAAAAATTGGGCAACATTGTTGATTTTGATGTTTGCGTCGATTTCGTCTGATTGTCTGTCCATGTGACTGACCAGAATGGTTGTGTCATCCGCAAACATGAAAAGATCATTGTTAGGGACAACACCATCCAAGTCATTCACATAGATCAGGAAAAGTAGGGGCCCAAGAATTGATCCTTGAGGCACCCCAAATTTAACTGGTGATTTTTCTGAACGAAAGATTTCATTGTTTGAGATGATTTCCGTTACCTGGGAACGATTTCCCAAGTAAGAACGTAGCCAATCATAAATTTTTCCGGAGATTCCCGTGTTTTGATTTTCCTGAGAAGAATTTCAATGTCGACGCAGTCAAATGCTTTTGACAGATCAGCAAAACATGCAATTGCACATTCGCCCCTGTCCACAGCACGTATGCATTCGGAGACAAACTCAACCAAAGCGAGCTTGGTTGATTTTCCTTTGCGGAAACCGAACTGTTTTGAAGAAAAGAGATTGTTTGATTCCATATATGCCATGATCTGGTCATATACAACTTTTTCAAAAATTTTGAGATTGAAGGAAGCAGAGAGATTGGACGAAAATTGTTCATGTCTTTGTGATCTCCTTTTTTGAAGAGTGGCTTGATTTTTGAGGTTTTGAATCTTTCTGGAAAAACACCTTTTCTCAATGACAGGTTGATCAAATGCATGAGAGGGACAGCAAGTTCGTCTACACAGTTTTTCAAGATTTTCATTGACACCCCATCAATACCAAATGAACTTTTTGACTTAAAATGTTTGAAAAGCTTTACAATGTCATTTAAACTAACAGGAGTGAAGTCATTGAGAATACTGTCAGTAACTATTGTACCTGCATTAAAAGTGTGAGTTAAGTTAGGTTGAACCGTTCTGGTTGCACTGAAGCAAAAAATTCGTTGAATTTATTACTAACTGAAACAGGATCAGAGATCTCCAGACCATCCACCCTGATGGGACAGTGAGACCCTACACTTTTGGAGGACGGCCTGTTCTCATTGATGATTTTCCATGATTCCTTTGAAATGCAATCAGATTGCCGCAATCTGTTTTCAAGTTCAATTTTTTTGTGTTGTTTGACGACTTTCCTAAACGCCTTTTTGGTGTTTCTATAATGTTGTTCATTTTCCGGAGTTCTGTGTTCAGAAAAATTTGAAGGACTCAACCATGTTGCTTTTTGCAGAAACACCTCCTGACTAAAAACCTTTTTCTGGCTAAGTTTCGTTGATTTTTTGTGCTTGAGTTTGGAAGTGGACAAAGGAAAAGAGGCGTCGAAGTGGTACGAAATGGTATCCATGACGTGATTTACAGCATGGTCCAGATCATCGCCACCCAACGCCTCCCTCCAGTCCTCCATCCTTAAACGAGCCTTGAACTCCTGGATATTTGAGTGAGATATTTTTCTGACTGAATTCTTTTCTTGAGAGTGTTGGAAAAAGTTTTGAAGATACCTACAACTGCATGATGGTCGGAAATATGCGTGAATAAAACAGAAGAACTTATGGGATAACTAGAGAAAATGTTGTCAATGCAGGTGGCAGATGTCGCTGTGACTCTTGTTGGATCGTTAATTGTTGGTTTTAAATTGAAGGCTTTCATTTCATCCAAGAAAATTTTGCTCCTCCTATCAGACTTGAGCAGATTCAATGTTGAAGTCACCTCCAACAATCAAGTTGTCTGAGATGCATACTAGCCCTACTTAGATATTCATCTAACATTTCGTTGAAAAAATCAAATGGGACTTCTATAAATGCAGGATATGATGAAGATTTCATTTTCGACTGTGAATTGCAGTTCAGTTGCTTCGAAAAACAACTCGAGAGAGAGACTGCTTCCTATTTCTAAGGGTTTGACTTCTTGTAAAGATGAGTTTTTGTTGACAAAAATCGCAACACCTCCTCCTCTAGCATGCTTTCTGGAAAAAAATGATTGAAGAGAGAAATTGTGCAAGGAAAAATTCCGAACCTCATCCTCAGTGCAGTGAGTCTCACTGATAAGGAAGACATCTGGATTCTCCTCCAAAATTATATTCTCAATGACTTCTGTCTTATTGCCTAAACCTTGTACATTTTGATGGATAATTTTAAAAAACTTACGACTACTTTTGGTTGAATTTTTTCTAAACTTGTTTGATCTAAAAACTAACCTACGGGATTTGGAACTGAGTTTTTTGGAGTTTCTTCGATTACCAGTGCACTCTCCTCACAGATACTACTATTAATGTAGGTTGCAATCAAGCCGCACACTAAATTTTTCCCTTTATTGTTGAGGTGAAGCCCAAATGAATTGAAATCAGATCTATTCAATAATGTGTTAATGTTGAGAAAACCCCAGTTGTTCAAGCGACACTTTTCTAAAACTAGGCGATTTTGTATTTGAATTAATTCCCTGCCACTTTGACCAATATCGAACCTAAGTGGAGCTTCTACCCAAAGGACTTCCTTGTTCCGGAGGGGGCCGGTCAAATCATCAATGAGTGTGTCCAGTTCATGCAGGCTGCGCTTGGTGATATAATTCACTCCGCCAAGGATGATCACCATATCAACGTCATCAATACCACAGCTGACCTCGTCCAAAACGGATGCCAGTGGGGCTCCCGGAAGAACCACATCGCTGTGCACCCTTTCTTCCGTCAATAGGTTATTAAGTCTATCTCTACATCCCCTACCATGACTGTCACTAAAAAGCTTTATTTTAATTCCCTTTTTGAGTCTTTGTTCACTTTGATGAGGCACACTGGTTTTTCCTACATTGGTTTGTTGCGTTACATTGAAAGGGCTATCGGAGTTGCTTAAGACTACGTTTAAATTTAAGTTTGATTGAGTCAGATCATTTGGCCTAGTTTCCGCTAACTTAATACTACTTACTTCCACTGATTGTGTTGATTGACCAGTTACCACTGAATCTATAGTTACACCAGAGCCTAGCCTACACTCTAATTTACTGATGATTTCATTCTTAAGTTGAAGTTGCTTTAAGAGCTGATTTTTTTGTTGTTCGAGTTCAGAGATTGTTGTTTCAAGTTTTTTAAGGTTAGCAGCTAAGGATGTGTCACGTTCTCCATGTTTTAGGGAGTTGGCCTTCGCTTCCCTACACAATTGTACACAGTTCGGACAGATAAAAGTGTCCTTTGCAGTAATTAATTTATATATACTAGCTTTAAGGCCACTGCATTTTTTGATGGAGTGAGTCCAAGTTTGACATATACTACATTCAATAGATGCTTGCTTATTGTCATCTATGATACACTTACACGTGCCACAGGCAGCAGAAATAGGCCTATCTTGTACTACCATTGCAATTTCGTGAAAAAGAAAACTGAAACTAACAATAAATCTACTGAAACTAATCTAAGACTAAATACTTCAAAGTTTACGGATAGGCCAAGGCCTATGTCTAACTTAAAATAAATTGAGAAAAAATTTTGAGGTGATGTTGGCAAATAATTGTTGAAGTTAAATCTTGTGAAATGGCTGATTTCTTGTGGAGACTTTACTATTTATCAGGCAAAAGAAAGGATACCACCAACATAAGCAAAAGTTGTAATCTATTGCAACAGGTCAAATGCGTTTTCGTGTTCTAACAATGCAAACTGATACAAAGCACATGTTGCATTTAACAGAGGTGGATGAATTATTAATTAGCAATGTGCAGAAATGATAGTAAAAATAATTTATGCAAAGAAAAAAATGGTTAATTGACATTAGCAGAATTTATGAGGACGATGAAAAGGTATAGTTACTGGATTGAAGTCGGCGTCGGGTCCACATCACTCCTTGCAGATGGCCATCTTGAATTCTTCACCACGGTTTTTTAAAGTTTTTGGGTATAAAAATTGAGAGCAAGATTAAACTTATGTGCACAGATTGTTAACAACTAATTAAATATTAAGTGTGTTGCTATTTTGGATTGTAAAAATAGCTAAATTCGGTTAAATTGGAAAATTAAAGTAAGAGCAGCAAGCCCAACGACGTTCACGTCAGCCGGCAGGCCTACCCGAAGGTCTTTACTTGCCGCGGAAGGTCGGGCCACCGTAAATTGGTTTCAAACACGCCTAGGTCTATATGCTATGAGAAGTATATTCATGTTAGTGTATCTAGTCAATGCTACTATGATTTCTTTAGCAATTAAAAATTTGGTTATAAAATGTCAGATGGTAAAAAGAGTTAACTAATGCATGATTTCATCTTAGTTTACAATTCATATTACGGGAATTAGTTTACCGATATGTTTCAAAATCCTAAGTCAGCAAGCTAGTACACTTTGAAAAAATAGAAACACATAAGCATTTAAAGTTTTAGCGAATCTATACATATTTAATACACAACACGTTTTTTTGTACAAGGAACTCCCCCACAGTTTTCAACCAATTTCAATGATTTTAGTGTCATTGGATAGAGCTCGGCGAGAAGTTGTTTCTAAAGTAAATTGGTAAATATCTATCCAAAAAGAAGGCCCTAGAAGTTCTTAGAGTTCTAAATTTCTCCATTTGATTAACATTGATAAGGAACTTTAAAAGATTTCAAGTTAACAGCTGAAACGAGTAAACACAGCATTTACACCAGTGAGAGCATCTATCTATTCATACCAAAGAGGTTATTATTTAAAACTTGGAGGATGCACTGGTTAATAAACTGATTAAAAAGCGTAAACAGTAAAAATAACCTAAACTAAATTGCTCGATATCGAGCAACAAGTACACTAGTTTCTCTAAATACGCTATTACGGTAAGATCTTGGTCCAGGACCATGATAACTCTCTCAGGAAGAACTTAGTAATATTTCCAACGAGAGATTTATTAATTTGTTGTTCCACACAATAATGAGAACTATATAGCTTTGACAATGTTTAAAATCCAAGTTTAAAATCCAAACAAAGTTTTAAAAAATGAACGGAATATAGTTATATTATTAGAAGTCTCCCATTCTAATAAATTTTATTCTTGCGCCTATTTTCGCCCTTCCTACTACGGCACTTTCCATTTCCCAAACAAATTATTTATCAACGACCTATTACTACTGTACTGTAAGGCACATTGTAATAATAGATTGGCTACCCAATTAAGAGATTAGATGTAGTTAAGAGACTTCCACGCTGCCCATAAGCCGCGTGCTATTCTCTCTATTTATCTACCTAGCTATGGTTTAAAGATTAAATAAATATTGTTCAGTATTAAAAGCAAAGTAACCGAGTGCATCCTTTTCCAGATACTATTATTTGGCGGGGTGGCACTGGCATTGGGGATAACCACAGACGACGCGAGCGCAGCCAAGAGAACAGTGGAGCACTCTGTCGGCCAGCTGCGCGCACAAAGTCGGCGCATACAGGCGGGCGCGGGCGGGAACCACTTGTACAGCAACGGCAGGCTCGGCGCGGCCCCGCCCAGGAGAGGCAGGCCCTCGCTGCCCGCGCCGCCGTACGCCGTGCAGATGGAGCCACTGGTGCAGTACTCGCAACGGGACCCGCTGTACCACCAGCGGCAGGAGCTGACCAACCTCACCAGGGACAACTCCATCGAGGAGAAGGTGACACTGAATTTCAACTATCTAGTCAGCAATATCTTTAGCTAAAATATGGGCGTGCAACCCTTGGTCACCCCAGACCAACTGCTGACAAGATAAAAGTGTTTCATTTCTGTCGATTTTCATTTTAAATGCCATCCCGATAACAATTATCTAAATTTAAGCATACTGGTGACCAAGGAATAGCCTTTAATGTGATCAATGCTTTATTCATTTCTTCTGCTATGTATGATAAGAATCAAAGACCAAACATAATAGTAATTTAACAATAAAATAATTTAGAGCCACCATTGGAATTTAGTAATACCATTGTTAATGCAGACCTGGGATTCAACGATAATTTCCAATAGATTTTAGCTATTTCTTGCCAATAAATACAAATCGGGAGGAAGTTTGCTTGCTTTTTTTATATTTTTATATTCAAATGTTAACAAATTGCCACCCATATGGGGGGCACACACAAAATTTTATCATGTTATCAAATAAATGATATAATAAGGTTTCCTTAATTTCTCATAAAAATTACTTCAATTTTCTCTAATTAAAAAATTGAGGAAATTAGAGCTGGCCGCATAACTGAATTTTTTTTACTATGGTTCATTAAATTTAAATCAGAGAGCATCATCTTTTGGCCTGGCGAGCGAGAGAAGCAAATTAACTTGCCACGGTGGCAAGTGACCAGCAAATGAGCTCGTTTTACAAGTTTTATAATTTTACAAGTTTGCCAAGCAAATGCTCTGTCCTCCTCTGGTACATCACCTTAAAATACTTGCCAGATTGTATCAGTGTCTCAATATCTAAACAGAAAGCAGCACTTTTATTTAGTTTATTAATTTTACTTCTCTGAGAGCAAATGAGTGATTGCATGGAGCATATCATTTGAGCTCAACCTGTAGGTTAATAAATGAAACAAAGAGCTCATCCTTGAGGAAAGTTGAGGGGCAAAAGAGCTCTCAATTATTCTACAGTATCAACAAATTTAAATATTCTCCTGTTTAGCCTCCCATTGCCAAATACAAAATTACTAAATTAATGCAGATATTTCTGTTACATATCAGCCTCATTTGACCAAGTGGAGCATTGTAATTATTACAGATACAGAACAGACTAATGCTGGAGCATTTCCTCACGAGGATAACACAGTGTGATCTTGGATTAACCAATCAACTTAATAACATATTTTTATTAATAACTCGCTATTACAATTTCTGTACATTTTAGTACAATGGCATCTTTTGTATAATGGAAAAGAAACAAGACTTATGTTTCAACCTGAGTTATTTTACAAATTGGAACATAATATTCGTATACTAGTTAGTTTACATTAATAAGTACTTTTTTCTCAAGAATAAAAAAGTTTATTTATTAATTAATAGCAATAATAGTTTGGTTTATGTTTCAGGTGCACAGGATCGACCATGATTCTGAGGGAACAAACCTAGCGGAATCTTATGGTTACGATCCAAGCTATCATCAGCACTATTATCGAGAACCTGAACCTATCATTGAGATAATCATAAAGGAATCAAATGAATCACTGCCAGCACCGCCACCACCTCCTGTACAACAAGTGAAACCAACAAAAGAACCAGTTCATGTTTTCTATGTTAAATATAAGAAAAATCCAAAAGGTAAAGGGGAGGATGACATAATATATGAAGCTCCAATCCCAGCAATCACTCCTCCGACTAATGTTGATGAAGTCGAACATGACTCGTCGCCTCAGGTTTCAGACACAGTGTATGAAACAGCAACAGCCTCTCCTCCTCCAAGCACAACTCTACGAACTGTCATTCATCCTGATTCAGAAATATACCATGGATCAGGTCTAAAAGTTACCTTTGGGGAGACAGAAATAAAATCTTCTGATGCTACTTATGAGGAGTCCAATGCCCCTAGCCCTTCTATAGCTTTACCTCATAAAGAAGCTCAGAGTAGAGAATCAAATGCAGCTTTAAATAGTCACACTTCTATCAAGAGGCAAGGAATTTATCAAACGATACCCCAAGAAATTTATGATCAAAACCCTCCCAAGGTCGCCCCATCTGCTTCAATACCAACGTTTCAATCACCAGTAGGTAGATTCCAGCAAAACTCATTCCAGCAACCAAACAGTCAACCACAGCATTATCAGCAGTCTCAGCAAAATAAAGTCACTTTTCCAAGACAGGTGCCAACTCAACAGCAACCGGCATTCAGACCACAACATACAGGAAGTCTTCTAAATAATGCCCAACACAATCATCAACAACAATTTGGCCAGAGACCTAACAACCATCAACTCCACCAACATAGTCATCAACAGTTTCAGCCTCAAGCTAGTAATTTACAACAAAGACAAGTTCCAAGACAACCAGGCAACATTTATTCCACATTACAGTCTCCAACTCAAAGACCTCAGTTTAGGGGAAACCAGCCACAATTTGAACAGAGACCCGTTCAGTATTCACAGCCTTTAAATAATCCCCAGCAATTTCAAAGGCAACAACCTACACCTTCACAGCACCCGCAACTTTTACAACATGGACAGCAACAGGCAAGTCAGACTCAATTTAGAAGTCAACCTATTAATGTTCCCAATCAAGAACACAACAGATTAAACGCACAGTCTTTCCCGGCTTCTCAGCCTTTGAACACACCTTTGCCATTACCATCAAAACCAATTCATCCGTTGTATGCTCACCATTATCAACAGCAAATAAGCTTAGTCCAACAACAGAGACAGAATTTTATTCCAACCCACCAACCTCAGCAACAATTAGTATCTCAACAGTTTCAGCCTATTCAACAACAACAACAACCTCACCAACATCAGCAACAATACAGAATACCTCAACCAACAGTCAATATACCAAGACAACCATCAACATCACAACCTCTCCAATCATATGAACTGACAACCCCATCTCCTGCAGCTGCTAGTCAAGTGATATCTCAAGAACATAAGCATCTTCTATTCCGAATTTCGCAGATGGTCAAATAATAAAATCAATTTCACAGTCTGAAGAACATCAGTTGCAGCCACAGTTGAACCAGCAAACTGTAAGTCACACCAGTCCGCACCCGACAGTGGACCAAATTAATCTGCTTAACCAACAGTTGCGTAGCCAACAGATTGCTCAACAACAATACAACCAACAAGTAGCTAATCAACAGCAAATAAATCAACAGTTGATTAATCAACAACAGGTAAACCAACCATTATCTAACCTTCAGCAGATTAGCCAACAACACAACCAACATCAGCTCCAACAACAGAATCAACAACACTATGGAACTAGTGACTTATCAAGTCAACATTACACTCCTAAACAAAATAACCAGAGACCAGCCCAATATTCTCATCCAAACCAGCTCGTCAGCACAACATCCCAGCCTGTCAAATCAACAACTATTTCTTATCAAACCAAATATAATCAAATATATTCTCAGTCACCATCAACAACTCCAAAACCTACTGAAGAAACTCCTGTTTCTACAACAGAGGACCCCAAAGCTAAAGCAGAAAAAGACAAGAAATTTAAGGAAAATCTAGCCGCCTTACCTGATGAAGTTCCTGAGGATATTAGGGAACAGTTGTTATCATCAGGAATCTTAAGCAATGCTGACATTTCAATCCTTGACTATGATAAAATAGGAGATATTCCTATTGAAAGTCTGCCCCCTGAAGCTTTAGAGAACTTCTACGGAGCCCAACAAGCAGGAAGTGCTCCTGTCCCAGCAATTGTTGCTCCAGACGCTCCTCTAACAGCTGATAGTACCCCTGCAGAATCAAAAGATGTAGAGATGAAAGTTGTTAGATATGATCCTTCAACACAAGAGGGACAAAAAGTAGAAAATTCCTATATCAAGGATGATGCCACGCAAGTGGATTCTGTGATACTTAACGACTCCAAGTACAATAGGTACTTACCTTTAAAAGTTAGTGGAGTGAATTTCCCGCTTCCAGATGCTTCAATTTTGGCTGGCAAGAAAGTGAACAGTGTGGTCGTTTTGGCCCCAGTGGATTATGACTTTGTTAAACAAGCTGAAGAGGAAGAGGAAAGAACGGGAAGATCAGCACCAGTACAAGTACAAGGAGTCAGATTTATAGCTGGCAATATACTTAAGACACTAATCAAGGAGCCGACAGAGGAAAACTACAAGAGCTGGTTAGCTAAGGAAAAAAAGCATTCTGCTGATCGACAAAGTGTGGTGCTGCTTGTAGTTTCGTAAGTAGTACTTAATGCCTTGTTTCAGATTTGAACGATGTAAAATGGTTTTTACATGAACCTCTTTACTCTTTCATGATTTTTTTCTTTTATAATTTCTTTTAGTTGAATAATAATTATGACGATGGACACAATTAGAAGCCTTTTGGTCTAGAAGCACTAAGGCATTACCTACCTACTAGCCCTACCAAATGCTAGTTTAGAAAATAAATATTTGTTGTATAAACTATTTAAATATAAATTTATTGCATACTTTTTAATATACTTACCCTAAGCTAATATAAATTATCTATTGTTAATTAAAAACTGATGGAAGAGTTATACTTGTCAGGTACATTTTTGCTGTCATATTAGTACACTAATCATCCATCAATGTGGTGGGACTGAGAGGTTTACCACTGCAGAAATACAGTAGTAACAGTACCACAAAGTAATACAATCAGGTTCAAATACATACAAAACTAAAATTGGGTTGCAATTTCTGTAATAATTTGGGTTTTGTAAATATTGCAAAACAAGAAAAGTTACAAGACCTTTGCAAGTTGGTTTCAATAACTTTGTGTTGACAGTCAATTAATTGATATATCCCATGGCAGCGCCTGCATCGGATTTGACACCTCTGACTACTTATTTAGGGATGTCTTCTAGTAAAATGTGACCCAGAACAAAAAGAGATAAAGAAACAAAATTAGGTTGGAAATAATTTCATTTGAGGTAGTACTGAAAGTCATGACTCAGGGTCCGAAAATGTGTTCAAAACCAGTGATGCAACCATTATGACACTTTTAGGTGTTCACTCTTTGGAATCTTCTTAAATTTGTTTTTCAGATCATCTTTTGTCCATGGCTTATTTATCATCCTGTAAGACTCTGAATTTGATACAGCCCCCAAAAAATAAGTCAGAAGCTGTCAAATCTGGTGAGCGGACGGCGAAGGAATATCTTCCATTTACCGACATAATACGCCAAAAACAAAAATGCTACCTTAATGACACCACTTTACAAAAAATCATGGTTTTTATGATGAAACATAAATTTCCAGTCATATGCTTAAAGTTATTTTTAAAACAACCATCCTTTTTTTTAGAATGCCTTATTATGCACAATTTCAAAATTGTGCCATTGCATTGCCTCACCCTATCTGTTCAAATAAAGTTCACTATTTGTTATGTTGATTTTCAGTTCTGAAGACTCTGAAGACAAGAAAAAAGAGATTTTCATGTATGATATAAACTCCGAAAAGCTTTCTCGACTGAGAGGGGAGTTGAGCACCACCTTTGTTGAGGTAAACTGGCATCTTACATTTTTATTGTTTAACTTATAGATCACCTAAATAACCTGACCCTCAGTTAGACAGAGATGATAAAGAGAGAATGAAGAAGGTAGGATAATCACTAAAAAGTAAGATTTATGGTAATTATGAACACTTAAAAAAATGCAAAGGTTGAATATGACACCTGCTCACAAGCCTAGAAGCACCTTAAGCAACAAACTTCATCTTCTAAAGCAAATCTATATATTCAAAACTAACTGGTTTTTATCAATGCACCTGCGAAATATGTTGCTATGTTATTTTAAAGTATTAATAGTTATTATCTTAGCGGGTGTGGTGTGAGTGTCTATTGTATAATTAATTGAAATGGCTCCATGGGGGCTTAACCCCCATGCCCCCTAGCTGGTTCTACCAAATTTGTTTAAGATATTTAGGGTTCAAAATGTAGCCTAAATAATGTTTGATACTTTAAATATAGTGAGCAAGATATGCATGTGTGTAGCTTCTAAGGTACTATATCAGAGTATTTGTATTTTTATAGCTTACTAGCTGACTTACCCGTGCTTCGCAGCGGTACTCAAATTGCAATGCACAACCGAGAACTATTTTTACCTTTTTCGCTATGCTTACTTGAGATCAAGTTAAGCTTGTTCGCTATGCTCACTCAGTGCAACGTTCAAATCGTTCACTGCGCTCACTCGCCTCAAGTTGGAAATATACTTTTATTTTTTATCACTAATTTTTCCTCACTTTAAATGAGCAAAATTAAGGTCATCTAGTTCGCTACGCTCACACGTGGTTAGTTTCAGCTTGTTTGCTGTGCTCACTCAGGTTTAGCTCATTCACTGCACAAAATTTTGTAATGTAATTTAGTTTTTTTTTACTAATCTTCCCATAATTCTTTAAATTAGAAAAGTTCAGGTGAGCTCGTACGCTATGCTCACTGGCCGTCACTATCGGCTTGTTCGTTGCGCTCACTCGCCTCAAGTTTGTAATATCCTATAATTTTTTATTGTATATATGAAACTATTTACAATAAAAAATTTATACAAGGATCCTATATCAAGCATTCTATATCAAACGACTCTAAGTACAATAGGTACTAAAAGGCAGTAGTTGAACTGTATCGGCCTACCTCAATACTTCAAATGAGCTTCAATACTTCAAAGCTGTTTATAAATTAGATTATTCCTAAATTTAATCATGTGTTAATCACTAAAATGTTGCTTCCATAAGGATAACATGGTAACTTAGAAGACGTCTGGAGCTAAGCCAAATGAAGATTAGAAGTATATCGTAAATTTTTCTGGGGTTTTCACTTCAAGAGCTTTCAATCAAGAATATGGTTGTAGGGTTTTTGACATTCTGAGAATGCCTAAACAATTTGTGTTACATTCGACATTCAAAATTTAACTTCCAACTTTAAATTTATTTAGTATGAAAAGAGTAAAAGATAGGCTAAAACCTCAAATACAAAAGTTGTAAACAAGAAGAAAAACGGTGTAATATGTAAGTACCACAATTGTGAACATATATAAAGATCGATCAATATTGTCATTTGTAAATTTATGTAGAACAAACACTTTCATCGGTAAAAAGCAATGCCAAAAGTCATAATTAAACCAGCGTGCGACAGCGCCTCCGAAAGGCAAAATACACCGTATCAGAGTTGAATTGACAGTTAAGCGCCCTTAATCAACGGTAAATAGTGCCTCTACTCAAAGTTAAATTACACCCCCAACCGCTGATAAAAATCGTCCTCAAACTATGGTAAATAGCGCCCCTGTTCAGCTAAAGAGCTTTCCTGACTGGAGGTAAATATAACCCCTGGCCAGTCAAAAAAGCAACCCTGATCAACGGTAAAAAGCGTCCCTAACCGGAGTTAAATTGATCCCCCAACCACTGGTAAAACGCGCCTCCCGTCGGTGGTAAAAAGCACCCCGGTTCAGCGGTCAAGAGCGCCCCGACTGGACGTAAACACCGCCCCTGACCATAGGTAAATGTTTGCCTTTGCCTTCTAATCAACAGTAAATAGTGCCCTGATCATATATTACCAGAGTTAAATTGTGCCCCCAACCGGCAGTAAACAGTGTACCCCACAGTCAGTAAAAAGCACCCCAAATAAGGGTAAATAGCACCTTTGATCAGCAGTAAAGTTCGCCCCCAACCGGCAGTAAACATCCCCCCCCCAAATGACTGTAAACAGTACCCCCTGATCAGAGAACCCTCGATCGTTGGCAGTAAAGAGCACTCCTACTGGGTGTAAAGAGAGCACTCCCAATAGTAAAGTGCAGTAAAGAGAGTCAATAACAAGAGCGCCCCGCTTGTAACTGATTTTTTTACTCGATGTCTGGAATGGATAATAAATAGCATTGACTATGTACACTAACGTGAATAAACCTCTCATCCAATGCATTTAGTTTGAGGCAAAAATATGGAAGTTCGGTGTACGCAACACCAGAGTCGCTGCCATCGATCTGGTTATTATTCAGCTGAATTTACAGTGCTGCAGGACTGCGGAGAACATATGAACAAAAGAAGGGCTGTTTTGTTCCTTTGATGTTGGAAAATGCCGCTTTTGAGTCAGGCCGGTGACGCAATCAATCTGATGTCCATAAGAATAACATGTACCAGCTGATCAGGCTAGTGACGTTTTGGGTACTAATTTTTGCATCGTTTTACCCGCTAATGAAACAGCCCTTGTCTATTACATTACAGCAGTTTTCCCCAGTCCTGCAGTGCTGCAAAAACACTTTACCAAAACATAAACATAATTTTCAGTTATAAAATGTTGCATCCTTAGTTGAGAAGAGTGGTAATACTGATTTATCTATCATCTGTTACGTGTACTTCCATGTACGCCGCACGAGATCGCACCACCGTTAATAGGCTTCACACATGCCTATGCTATGAGGAGTCTACTCACGTTAGTGTACATAGTCAATGATAATAGTAATTATTTGCATCATTGCATAAGTACGTTTAAATCTATTTTGGATCTTTGCATTTTCACAATGGATAATTATTGTAAAAATTTTGTTTACAATAAATTATAATTAGTTTTTTTTAATCCAGGTACTTTATTTAATAATAAACTGTTAATAAAAATATTGTTTTGTTTTAAACATTGTTTTCTTTGTAATATGTAATAACGGCTATAAAAGAAATGGCTCAAGTAGTTTGGGGGGGTAGGGCCCTCACTAAGTTTGGGGGGGGGGGGGGGGTAGCCTACTGTCACTTTCGCCGGGGGTGCCAGAAAACCTAGGATTGGCCCTGATTTCTAAACTCATTAAGTTGGTAATATGGTGTTGACAGGTGGCTGAAAGCAACGCCAGCAGTCAAGAGCTGGACGGACTGTCAGATGTAGAGGCTGCGGCCTCGTCAAGACATGAAGTCAGAGTACCCGCTCCCGTCCCCGCCAGCGTGCCTCACTCACAGGTAACACTCAATAGAGACTTCAAACAGATGATGTTATATAATACATCGTAGTGAAAACCTAAACTTGTATTTGTTCCCTTGAATTTATAATGACCTAAATTTACTTTCATGTTTCAGCACGCATTGCCATCCAGTCTGGGCTCAGTTGTGGTTCCAGAAGATCTCGCTGCGGCAGCCTCGGAAGGTGTTGAGAATGCGGTGTACCAAGCCCCTACCATCAGCACGGGCTACAGCAAGATGGCCGTCCAGTGACAGTGCTGCCATACCGAGGTGCCAGCATCAGTGGTGCCAACCACCGACTGAACGATTATTAAAATTATTTAGGTTGTTACCTAAAAAATTGATTAATTACAAATCATTTTAATACAGATCTACATAATCATCAGTAAGATTTTTAAATAAACAATACAATCAATTATTTGATTAATTTATTATTGCATTATATTGCGATCTTACACAATCAATACGGATAATGATCTGGATCATGATCAATATGACAGTATTGTTCACTGGACTTGACCTTATACAGTCAATATGGACCATACATCAATATTTGACTTCACACACTCAACCTGTATCGTGATCCAGAATCACGATCCAAATATTGTGATTCATATTGAGCATGTAAGATTCAATCTATGGTCCGCCAATAGATTTAATCAGCACGTATGTAAAATATGACTTTTTAATTTACATGATATTTTTATTTACCAACGACAACAAATATAAGTTGTTATTGAGGTTCATTTGATACTGTGCTTAAAATTATGTTTCCTAACAGAGCAAAAAGTCAACTGAACCTCTTTGATTGGTCACACAACTAAATAATATGGTAGTTATTAGGGTGGTAATGTTGTGATTCATTTCCCAGAAGTAAAATGAAATTGTAAAACAGATTCTAAAACTAGCTGGATATGTTTATTCTGTATTTATTATTTAAAGAAGATAAAAAAATGAAATACTTTTAGAAATAATGTTCTAGAGATGTTTAGAGATTTATTCATTACTCCTAACGAGTATTTAGTTTTGTAAATAGCACTGTAAATTCAAACACAACATTCTATTTCCTGATGTTTTTATACTTTTTTCTTTTGTTGAGGTGATATTAAGAGTCCAGTGTATTTTATTGTCAACTTTTTTTTTAAATCAGTAACAAACTGGAAATAACTAAATCTTTTACATGGAAAACACAACTTTTGTCTTAAGGGCTTTTTTATAAATAGCCCAAAAAATCTGACCTGCCCCCGGCCTCCCTTACAAAGATTTGGTGGAACAATGGATTTTTTAGTTAATTATTAAAAAGTACCTTATATTTATTTTCACACGAGCAATAAACTACAAATAAAAACCTACCTATTAAATAATTTCATTTTTACAAATATGTCAGCAACAATCAATCTGGTACCTAGACTGTTCTTGGCAAAATCTAGGCCTATTCTTTATTTTGAATTATGTAGTTTTAATTGTCATATTATTAGGCCAATGTTAGGTGAAGAGTATTTCTCAATCAATTCCCCATGTCCTAAAAAAATTAATAAGGTTTTCACTATAGTTAATGTCTTGTTTTTAATAACAAAATAGGTTATAAGCAATAAAAGCCATATGGTGGCTGATAAAGGAAGGAAATGGGGGCTTTCTTGTCATTTTCATACTTCAAATGTCATTCCTTCTTTCCATGACACAACAACCTTATCAGTGATTAAAATTTTTTAAAATATTGTTTTAATGATGATTTTATTACTTGCCAAAGTCAGTGTAATGATATGCAAGACTTTAAGAACTGTAGCTGAACATGTGAGGCAGTTCGCCTCTGTTATACTACTCTAATGTATTATGGAATAATAATGTGTTAAAGTTTTAATATATTTTGAAACTAAAAGGCTAATTGCAAAAAATAAAATATTGGAGGGAGGGTTAGAGATAATAAAGTAGTGTTGTTAGAGAACTTACCGATAATGTAATGTACTTTTAAAAACTTTACTGTTTCAGAGCTCTTAAATCCCGTAAAAAAAGATTTGCCCAATTCTTAAATTTGTTGCTATAATATTGCTCTTTCCAATACTGTAATACATGGTGAGTGACAAAAGTTAAAAACTGTGGTACATTTTCCACTCTAGTTTACTTTACTTTATATAAATCACAGAACTTCACCATACTTACATATTTGGAACCCCTTTCTCAAGTATGTTGTTATAACTAGGCGGCACGAAATTGCAAGCTTCGAAATTTAAACAGCTGGCCGCTGATTTCTATTATTCTTACCTAATAATGTTGCCAATTTTGTTATGATTCGTTTTTTTCTTCTCATGTGTTTGCAATAGTTATTAACATGCTATCAGCTGGTCGAGCTGGATGAAATCGGCACAAATTGGCAACATAGCTGTAAGGCCGGTTCCTACGTGGGCGACAGATGCGACGCGACGAGAGCGACAAAATTTCAAACAAATGTATAAGCATTGGAGCGTTCTTAGTGGGCGACAGGAGCGACAACAATTTACAATGTATAACGTTATGGCGATGCAAGCTTGTCGCTGGTGTCGCTCCAGTCGCTCTCGTCGCGTCGCATCTGTCGCCCACGTAGGAACCGGCCTAAATTCAGGCTAGCATTTTCGTGATACCCACTATAACATATTATTATTTATTGTTTAAAAATTCTTTACACCAATGTTATTTGCACCTGTGAAAATCTGTGATAGTAAAAGCTTGTTTGATTTGTTTAACTATTAATTTAATAAGATTGCATGTATAAGGAAAACTAAGTTATGTAAATATATTGACTTGGAAGCTTAATTAGATTTTTCATTATGTAAATACAATCAACTTATTTACAAGACTTGTTTTTACCAATTAGGAAATATTTTAATATAATTTTTTAAATACCAACATTACTTTCACCAAGAATATTGTACTTCACAGGACATTGCTCAAACTGTGCTGTTCTATTTAGGATTTTAGAAATTTGATAGATTTTAAGTAATTGTATATATACTAGTATAGCTTTATTTGATAATAAATTTTTAAAACCTCATTTGTTACAAATTTATTAAGAATACTTGTAGTATCTATATTTGACCTCATATTTTTACGGTACTCTTTTATGAACTAATTCGTAGGCGCGACGAGTGAGTTTTTTAGCGCCCGTGCAATGACCAAAATTGCCGCCATCGCAACCCCTTCCCAACACCATCCTATCCTGGAACCCTCCCCCCAATAACTGGATAACCCCCCACAAAAAAATAAATTTCAAATAACTACAGTTGTACACCTACAGTTTCTCATTATATTCTGATTTAAAATATTGCTATTAAAATATTGGGAATGTTTAACAATTCCAATTGGTAGTAGGGGCTTGTTGCCCGTGCGCCTCCACGTGGCGCTGGGGGCGCGTCGATTTTGGGGAGGCGGTGCAAAGCACCGTTGGTGGTAGGGATGAGCATCGATAGAAAAACATCGATGTTGACCATCGATGTTAACATCAAACCAAAACATCGATGTGTGGAAAACATCAACCTCTAAACATCGATGAACATCGGACCCAAACATCGATGGTTTTATGAAAATCCCGAATTTTTTATAAAAGGCCATCGGATAAAAACATCAATCTTTTAGATAGTTTTGTAGTTTCGTATAAAAGGATATTATACTAAGTATAATAAGGACAATTAATCCTTATTATAAATCCTAATAAATCCTTAATATAATGTAAAGTCAAAGAATATTATATTATGTATCGTAGGTGGATAAAAGGTAAACCACAATGACACATAACAAATTTACATAAAACTTTATAAAAAATGTATTTATTTCGTCAGTTTTAATAGTGACAAATTACAGTACAACGAATGGATTATTGCTGCCTAATACCACTCCCAGCTCCATAGCGTATCGTCAATTAAGTGAAGAAATACCATTTTTGAAATAAATTTACCCTCTAATCTGTTACGGGCTTTTGTAACTGTTTGTCCAACTTTGGAAAAAAATTCTAGGAGAACCTCCCACTCTAGTAGTGTTTATTAGTTTTATTATTTTTTTTTATTATGAGAGTATGGGGTTTATTTTTACAAACTTGGAAAAAAATAAAACTAACAATTTCATTTTACGACTAGAAATATCAAACAGAATAAAACATCGTGTATTGTAAAATTCGAAAATTATAGATGTACGATAAACATCGATAACTCACCATCGATGGCAAATAAATCGAACATCGAAAGGAAAACATCGATGTTTCGAAAACATCGGCCATTGATGCTCATCCCTAGTTGGTGGCGGGAAAGGGGAGTCAGAGGTAGGCGAGCGCTTGAAAAACCAATTGAAAAGAGGAAAAATGTATTGTGTAAAATATCAACCTCTAGTAAAATATTTACCTTAGTAAAGTAAATATTTTATACAATGTTTAAAAGTTCTTGAAACTGTACACTTTCATTAAAAGGAAAAATGTAGTTTTGATAGTGTAAATGAATAGTGTTTTCTCAAACACTTTATCTTTAATGAGGTAAGAAAGCAGATCTATGGTCTTGTTTGTCTGATTTTGAAGCTTTCACTTAGATACAAGGAAACACCTCTTAAGACTTGATCGCCCTTCCAAGATGGGGGTGCCTTCCTTGTAATGTTTGCCCTCTCCTAGGCACACTCTAAGGTATGTGCCCTTTTTTATGTGGGTACCAAGCTGTAAGGGGCAACCTTTTAAAACTCTTGCCTTATAAAGGTGCCAAGAGTCACACTGCCGATAAGAGTCCAAGAGTCACTGCAATGGGAGTAGCATGGGTCGGGAGGGCGGTTTTGCATCTGGCGTTCCGTCGTCGCGGACATTCACACGCTCAATTGAAAGAGATCCAGTGTTGGTTAAATAATATGCATGTGGCCAGAGAAATTGGTGGTCATAAGTTAAATTTTTAAGACATAAAGAATAACATTTTTCCATGGTTATTTTATTTCCGAGGATTCCAGAACTCAGGATGTCTCTTAATGTTAAACTTTTGATTCTTTTCCATTAGAACTATCAATTTTATTATACCTACACCCATCCTTGTAAAAATTTTTCAAGTAAGCATGACAAAAAATCCTTGCCTGAGACAAGAAGGTATATGCTCAATGCCGGTGGCGGTATGGTCCGCACACCTGCATGGCGCCGTGCGGAACCCAGATAGCATGAAAACTTTCTGCAAATTTGCATTTGGTTTTCATTGGTTTTTAAATTAAAATTTTCTAAAATTAATTTACAGAAAATGTTTAAAAAATTTTCATGTGAAAACTTTTGTTTGCAAACATTTTGAAAGTTTGTTGAAAATTTTCATTTTGTTTGCGAATTTAAATTAACTAATAATTTGAATATAATTTACAGAAAATTTGCATGTTGTTTACAAATGATTTGCAGATAGTTTTCAAACGGATATTTAGATCGTTTGCACATAATGTGCAATTAGTTTGCGATTGGTTTGTAATTTGTTTGCAAATCGTTCGCTAATAATTTGCAGATGGTTTTTGGAAGGTTTGTAGTTGGTTTGCAGATAGCTTGTTGAAAATTTGCATCCTACCCATAATTCCGTTCTGCCCGAATTCCACCACGAAATTCGCCATTTTGCTCAGTATTTGGTGGTCTGAACCGGTCTGAACTAGCCAGACGTTGATCTTGACGTTATTCAGTTTTGTGTTCTTGGACAATTTATTTTTGGGGTTTCTACTACCATGAAAAGCCAGGTAAGTCTTTTCTGTAGTATTTGTATATAGTACCTTTAAAAGAGCTGCCTAGTTCGGGTTATTTTTCAGTTTTGTTTAGACAACAATTACTTTATATGATGGTTCTCTTGAACACTAAGTTATAAAGCGTTTATTACCAACTGTATTTATGATAACATAGTCTAGACGAGGTAAAATAATTACAATAAACAGACCTCACAAATAGTGTAGGTATAAGTTAAAGAATAAGACTTAAAGTTAAAGTCAAGGCTTAGGTTAGTTAATTCATTTCTCATCAGATGATAACTCAAGAAATTGGATGGAGTATTGGATTGACTATAGGTCGATGTTTACTTCTGAACAATTAATGGTTTAACCAGTTTTGGAAGCTTTGTGGTGCAGTACCGCAAATGGGTTAGACTTTGACTTAATAAAATCTAAAGGAAAGAATTTTTCAATTCAAATAAGATTTCTTTAGCCTAATAAGGAAATATAACTTACTTTGTTGATATCAACGTTAACTTATTAGCCTATTACCAACTTGAAGTGGCGAAATTTATAATAAATTTACCTCACTGTAAAATAATTTCCTAGGTCTGTTTATTTTAAAATTAGAAATTCATTGGCTCAACTAACAATTGGACAACATTCAACTTGAATGATCGTACCAGGGTAAAGGGGTCTTCATCGGGTTTTCAAAGAGTTAATATATAACATATGTTATTACTTGGAAAATTTTACCAAAACCATTTAAAATGACTTTTAAAACACAAACAATTTAGTATCCTATTTTGAATCATTAACTTAGCCTAACTGGTTAGAGAGGAAATTAATATCTCGACATGTTTAATCTATATATAAATGGTGCAAGCCGTTGGTAATAGATAAACATATTAATTAATCAAAAATAAATTTTCCCATGTCACTTATGTGAAATATAAGAAGTGTCATTTGTTGCTACCATTGACAAAATTGGTATTCTCTTTTACTAGGTTAGGAGTATCATATATTTGTTTAAGAAACCATTGCAGCAAACTTACATACTAAGTTTCATGCTTTTCTAATGGAAATGGAAAGTATATAATGGCAGATCGAGAGGTAAAAGATAGTGTTCGTTCTTGATGAGCTGGTCATGTGTCTTCTGTATTTGTATGTCACTGTCACATTTGTAATATCTATGTTTTGAGATTTTTGTAAAAAGTTAATTCCTTTTAAATTGCAGCTTTGGCTAATATTCACTTTTATTACAAAAAATCATGTACAGCTATGTTTGCATAACAGTAAAATAATAAAGAATATTTTCATGTTAAAAAAACCAATGCTTTTAAATACTTTATATTTTATTGTTATAAGTAACAAATTAGACTAGGCCTACAAAAAATATTTGTTGATGAAACAAAAAGTTAGGGCGTGCATCAACTGCGCGAATTGAACTGAGCTAGGTAGCTTGGGATGCATCAACTGCGCGAAACGCTCCAATAAGGAACGATCAGAGACGTGTGCATTAACTGCGCGAAGTGGTGGGTCTATTTCAGTATCATATTATAAGACAAAATAGGGTTTTAATATTTGCAAATTAAATAATTTTACATTAGTTTAAAACTAAACTTAAAACTAAAATATGTTTATTACTTTTGCCTTTTGTTGACTTATTTCCTGTTGAAAAGCTTAGTAGGCCGCTTGTCAATACCAACTGCCTTCTTCTTGAGGCTATGAATAAATTTGTTGATGGGAAATCTGTTCACCTGATGAAACGGAGTAGCTTCGTGGCTATGTTCATTCCCATTACGGGTGGATAAATTTTTGTATTTGAATTTAAATCTAGTTCCCATACGGACGATATATTATCATACTCTGACGCTTTTAAACCTCTTTGGAACCTGTATCCGGCCTTACATAGGCTATTTACGAAAAATCCAAGGCAACGTGGGTGATGTCCCTTTAAAAACTACACCGTAACGGACCAAAATAACAAATAAAATAACATGGGGAGTGGAATTAAGAAAATCATTTAAATATTTACAATACTAGTGCCAAAGCCAAGAGTTTGACCACACTTTTTGATATGGGAGGTTGGGATGAACCTGTAAACTAGATTTCTTCCGACGCCAACTACCGTATACCTGGCTCGGGTTTCGCGCAGTTGATGCACATTTTTGGGAGACCCTTTTCGGTTTTCGCGCAGTTGATGCAAATCGAAGGAATTTTTCGCGCAGTTGATGTGCGACCAAAAGTTAGTGTATTGGGCATTTGTTGAGTTCACAGGTTTACTGTGACGGGGTGTTTGCTGAGTCATAAAGTTTTGTGCTAGCTACCCAAGGCCACAAATGATTTTACATTGGATAAATTTAAAAACCAAGAGCTGAAAAATATTCTTAAATCCCCAGTTTCTCCCAAAAAAAGAAGAAAAAAACTGGCAATCATTCTTTCAGCTTATGAAGCTTAACTAAGACCAAGACCACAACAAAAGTAGCTAAATTGTTTCAGATCTACTCAGTTTTTTAAGTGTAGGCTATCTTGTTCCCCACTTACTGAACCTAAAGCCAATCATGCTCTTGCTCAATGTGTATATTCTCATATTGATTCCAGTACTAGTTCATTCAATTATTACTAATTAAAATAGTTATCATTTATTTTTAGCAAATTTTATATACTGGAAAATACGCTATTTACTGGAGAGAAAATCCTAAAATATGTTTCCAATGTTATATATAAAGCAAATTAACAAAACACTCTATCTTGCTTACTTATTGGCATAGCTTGATAAGATTTGGTAGACATATATGTGTATATTCACTAGGATGGTTTTAACTTGTAGTCTATTCGTTTACAAAATTTACAAGACGGCAAACCTACTCATCCCAGTGTTTATGGGGATAGTAAAAACATAGCAGAAGTTAAAATTTGGTATGTAATATACATTATATTGGTGAATTTATTTTTGCTTACAAAACCCATTTGGCGGCAATCCTACAAACTACACATGCTCTATTCACCTCCATGGTTGTAATGGGGAAATAAAAAAATACCAAAATGATATGGGGAATTTGCTGTATATACAGATTTGTGACGACGGGGGTGTTTTCATATGTACTACTTCTTATATTGTTTTTCCCGGAGTAAATTTTTGTTGCAACCAAAATGTGTGATATTTTCAGATTAAACTAATGATCACTGTTGGAGGGAGGGACCCTAAAACCTAACTGCCAGCATAATAAGAAGGCTCATTATGACAGAAAAAGTTATGATAAGTCTTTCCTACACAGGAAAAAGGATTTAAGGAAGAAAGAATGGAGTTCTCCAGCAATTCTGAGCTCTGCAAATACATTCATGGTCAGTAGATATTGAAATCTATACTTATTTAATACGCTAAGGGGTTTTTTGTCTTGAGAACTCCGCCTACAATTCTCAACCGATTTTCAAGTTTTTGGTGTCGTTGGATAGGGCTTAGTCTGAAGTTGTTTCCGCCAAAAATTGATGAAAATCGGACTTAAAATAAGGGTGCTATCCACTAATCAATTTTGAAATTTTCCCATTAGAATAACATTGAGATTGGTTTGAGCCATTTTAAACATCTGTTAACGTACAGCTGTAGTTTTTGGTGATCACTGATATTCACAATATTGGATTGGTCGGATTTCATTGATGTAGAACTAAATGTAACTTTTGTATTGTATGAAAATAAATTGCTCGATGTTGAGCAACACGTGCACTAGTAACATTATAATTACTTAACTGTATCGTGTTTAGACTATTGTACTTTAATATTGTGGCATGCATGTTTAAAGTAAATTCTACAGTAAACTTTATTAAAAAATTTCCTTTACTCATTTAGAAAAACAAAGAATAATATATACCCCAAAAAATTTTGTTACAAAGCAGGTATAAAAAAACCAATAATTTTTTATCAGGCTCCTATAACTAAAGTCTATAAATTAGAAATTTTCCTAGTCTGAGTTCTAACTTAGAAACAGTTGTGTTTTTGGTGAACACCAAAGGACCCTCAATTTCAATTAACTAAATTTACCTGTAAAACCTAAACACCTTTTAAAATGATCATAATGAACCTTTTTTTTCTTTACAAATAAAAAACATTAAAGAACCATGAAAAAGTGATTCTACTAAAATATTAACGACAATACTACAATAAAAAATCAAAACATTGACAAACAACACCATAGTAAGATGCGGGTAAATGACAAAACAGTTCAACAATATTCATCTCTTTACATTTCACATACCGGTATTGCTGGCAGGTTAAGCAAAATTCTCTTAGGGCCCCAAACATCACAAAAAATTTTACATTTCAATGGTAATCTTCAATGGTTTGAGTCAAAATATTTTTATTAAAATTTTATGGTTTATTAAAATTGAAATACTGAATAAAATCACTCCACCCGCACCTCCAAAAAAGTTAGTCTTCAAAAGATAGAGCAGAAGTGTTTAAAAATCAATGTTTTAAAATATAAAAAACGGTTAGCTTAAAATTATTTCTACTAATCACCATTAAATTAAGCTCAATAAATAAATAAATAATCCAGTGTATTTTAAATTATTGCTCTTTCAAACTGTTATAAGCTTTATTATTTTTTATCTTTATTTTGGGAACCCTTATATTTAATTAAATAGGCTATTTTATGGCAAAAGCTTACCGGTACCAAAGCTAAACAACTATAGTACCGCTACTAGTGCCAGATGTGCAGAATATGTCCGATCTGGCGATCAATTATCGTGGGAAATTTCAAAGTGTCTGGGGAAATTTTATGGAAATTATTTATATTTTTGTGATTTTCCTCTTCTTAATAATTGATGTTAAAACTCATCATCTAATCAAGATTTGACTTAAGTTATGACAGATATAAGTATTAAGAAATACTGGTTAGTAGGTAGTTTTGATTTGATTTTAATTACTTGTGTTTTACTATAGTAAACTAAAACTAAAAAAATCGTTATCGTTTCACTGCTTCATTGTAAGCTGTTGAGTTTAAAGGCAAAGTCTTATATGTCACATATCTTGGGGGAAATCTTTGATCCATAACAGTACGATTGGGTAAAATTTTAAGAGTCAATAAATTTTCTGCACCCCTGACTAGTGCTAGGATTTAAAAAAAAAAATATTGCCCAAGAAGAGTTATCCAAATAGATAAATTTAAATTATGCCATTAATAGTCCTTTTACTTGGCTAATGTTGTGTAAGCCGGTGGTGAAGTGATAAAAATGTTTTGGTTTCTAAATATCATGGAAATATTACTGAATTTATTTCTTAGTAACAAATAATAAATAAACACTAGTATAGATTTTTAAATTTCCTGACGTACTGTGTTTTATCTTTTGTAAAATAATTTTGTTTATAAACAGCAGGCTCTCTTATGTTCCTTCTGATACCTCCAAGAATATGTGTACAAATTTTCATGATGATCGGTTGAGTACTTTTCGAATAAAAGAGTAACAAACATATGAAAATTCCCATTTGTAATATTAGTATAAGGATGGGTAAAACATAAAAAGTAAAATATAATTAGAAATTCACTATGGTACTGTTAAGATGAGTCCACTCATCAAACAGATTTTTTGGGTTTGGTTATTGACTCCCATCTAAATTTTTCTTCTCACATAGAAAAGGTATGCAAAAAACTTAGCTGCTGTATGTTCATTCTCCGCAGACTTAAATTCTTTGCGAATAGAGAGATTCTCCTATCAGTTTATTATGGGTGCTTCTTACCTTATCTTACATACGGTATTGCCATTTGGGGATTTGAAACGGCAAAACACCATAAGGTTTTTTGTTTGCAAAAAAAGGCCCTGAGGATCATTTTTGGGATGAAAAAAACTGATTCATGTAAAGGTGTTTTTAAATCTCATAATCTTCTTACTTTCCCATGTTTATATATTTTGGACTGTCTAACGTTTTTTGTGAAAAATAAACAACTACATGAATTTCGAAATACATCCCATTATAGCCTCCGGAAAAATTCCTTAATCTCCATTCCGCCCCATAGAACTTCAACTTTTGAAAAACAAACACATTTTTCATCCATAAAACTGTTCAACTCCCTTCCTCTGTACCTAAAGCATGAACGGGAGGTTTGCACATTTCGTGCTAAGTTGAAAGTGCTACTCCTGACAAAAGAGTACTACAGTGTGCAAGACTATTTTAAAGACAACCTGTGCTAGACAGCCTACATTTTATTTTAAGTTATTTGAGATCTATGTTTTTGAGCAATTTTATTTTGTAGTATGTATTCATTATTACACTTGTAGTTGAATATGACCTATTGTCAATGCTATGTAAATAGTCCTATGACAATAAATGATTTTGATTTGATTTTGATTTGATTTGATTAAGGTGCACTTTCCCTAATCTTCCCAAGCTGCAAGATTTTCAGTACAAAATTAAATTTCAAAAATTAGGCTACATTCAAGATTTAATTTATTGTAACACTATTAAGGGCATAAAAATGGATCTGTCTTACAAAGTTAATTTGTCTTCTTAGCCAGAATTATATATTGACTCATGATTGTTTACAAAATCAAATTCCCCTACGTAAAAAAGATGACTGATTTTGGAAACTCTATTCTGTTAACCTGCATATAAAATATCATTAATGTACAGTTGAATTTTTTAACTGAAAGCGGCCAACAAGACTAAGTGGACTGTCTTTGACGCTGAACTTCTTTTATTTATAGCACAATCATGTGTGTCCTCTCAGTCATTTTATATATTTGTTTAACATTAAATCATATAAACAAATTTATATTTACAGTTTGTTTGTTTTGACTGAAACTCAACATTTGACAAGTAGAAACACATAATTATACAACAAACAAAAGAAGTTCAGCGGCAAAGATAGACCACCCAATCTTGCCCGCTTCAAGTTTAAAAAATTCAACTGTACATGTGTGGGGTTTGCTGGTTATTATATTTAATTTGTTTTAATTGTTGTATCTATTGTTAGACATTTGTTTTAAATAGAGGGAATTATGTTTCAGAGAGCTGAGTAAACAGAGAATACCGATTGAGGAGAACAGGTCTGAAAATGGAGGAGATGAAGATTAAATATATGCTGTAAATTATACTATAAGTATGTTTAACATTTTGTATTAATATATTTGCATATTTCAGAACATACAAAAGTTTTTGATTCAATACATCCCTATTTTACACTCCCCACTTTGGACAATATTTGGAAATTAAACCCTCTAGCTTTAAGAACATCTACTAAGGTAAATGCCAATAAAAAAATATGAAGCAAAATTTTTTGATTTTTTTTTTAAATTAAAAACTCAAAAATTCAGTAATTAAAACACACTAATTATTTAAGTATTAATAAAGACTAGAGATCGCCTCCTGATCGAAATTCGATCAAAACTTTTGTTGATCTGAACCCAAGAAGTTAAAAACATTTTATAACTCAACATCTGTTCTTCCAAATTTTCTAGCAGTTGTTTTTACAACAGCTGTCTAATGATTCATTCAATTCTCCTTCCTCCATAAGATTAACATTGGAACTTTGAAAGCCTGTGGGGCGTTGCCCTGGAGTCCAATGGGAATTAGAATGTGATTCTGCTCATCTACAGGACTATACCTTTCTAACGGTATGCGCGGATTTCTCCTACGATGCTCACGAGTTGAGAAAAAAGGAGGAAATGAAACATGCTTGCGTATTAATATATAGATATCAGAGCACCTACAAATAGGCTAATGTACTGTATTGAAGTATGAGGGTACTGTTATACTTTGTTTGCTGATGTCAGGCATTTTTATATCATTTTTTATTAATTTAAAATATTTATTTGAGCATTTTTACTGTCAGAAAAAAGTATACCAGTTTGCTTACTTAAAATTTATTTATAAATTGTTGAAAACAAAATCTGTCTACCTATGGTTTACCTCTAGACGAACTATATAGCGTATACATTTAATATATATTATGATGTGTACGTATGTATTTATGTTCATACCATGTTCAAAATGATTTATTGTCCTATTAATTTAAATATATATAGTAATTTTCTATGAGTATAACATTTTTATTAGCTTCAAATTTGAAATATCCCTTGCAGTTTTTCGTTTGCAAAAGAAAACCTTTTGAAATCTTTCCATTTGCAAAAGAAAACTTTTTGCAATCATTCCGTTTATAAAAGAAAACCTTTTGAAAACTTTCAGTTTGCAAAAGCAAATTTGCTGAAAAGATTCCGAGATTTGCAAACATTCCGTTTGCAAGAGAAAATTTTATGCAAACTTTCCGTTTGCAATAGCAAATTTGCTGAAAAGATTCAGGGATTTGCAAACATTCTGTTTGCACGAGAAAACTTTATGCAAACTTTCCGTTTGCAAATGAAAATTTGCTGAAAACATTCAAAAAAGTTGAAAACTTTCCGTTTGCAAAAGAAAATTCTCTGCAAACTTTCAGTTTGCTAATAAAATTTGCAGCAAATCTGCTGCAAGTTCAGCATGCGTCAACTACAAAGTTTGCTGCAAACCAAAAGCAAACCTTTTGTTTGCAATTGTAAATTTGATGCAAACTTTCTTCTTTGAAAATGCAAATTTTAAAAAATTTGCTGCAAGTTTTCTTTGCTATCTGGGAAACATCCTTAAATTATTGTTTTCCTGACTTTAGACAGCGGAGGGTGCGGATTGTTCGGGAATACTGTACCGACCTAGTACGTGCACTCCCATAAAATTCAAAATTGCTGACTTTTGAAAATTGCCGTACTGCCCGCCAGTAACAGTTTGTGCTATGCCACCCCTGTGTGCAAGTGTACATCTTGCTAAAAGAAGGCGCCCCCTCAAGTTAATAAAAGTTTTTCTAATTAAAGACCAAGACACTCTTTGGCTTCTAAGAAATCAATTGACTTCCTGTTTCTTATTTGCTTAAATTATATACAAAATAATATGTTGGTGTGAAGCTCACATTTTAAAGCGTATACAATTGTGTTGTCTTACAGTTATTATTCATCTTCCATAAATTTTCATTCTATTACTTTGTAAGAAATTAATCAAATCGCCACAGATTCAACAACTAACAACACGATAGAAAATATTACGAGTTATTGCAAAATGTTTTGTTTTAGAATCTAAAATGTATCAAACAATTTTGTATTAAAACCATTTTAATACAAGTGTTTGAGCATACAGAATATCTTGTGAGAGAACGTCTGGGTCTTTATTAGAAGCAAAAATAGTTGTATCATCGGCATATATCACAGATGCAACAGGTAAATTCCGAGGAAGATCATTAATTGCAATTATGAAGGGAAAAGGGCCCAAGACTGAACCCTGCGGAACCCCTGCTTTGATAAGTGATTGTGATGAGGTGATACCCTTAATACTAATATACTGCAATCTGTTGCTTTAATAAGATTTTAAAATCTTAATTGTGTCATGTTTTTATTCATAATATTCTAATTTCTTCAACAACATGTCAAAAGGAATGCAATCAAATGCCTTAGTCAGATCAAATAACAACATTGAAACTGACTCCCTGTTTTCAAAAGAGTTTGGAATTGATTGATTAATTTTAAAAATGACCATAGAAATTGGATCTCCCAGATCTAAAGCTATATTGAGAGTCTAACAGACTATTTTGTGATTCAAAAAAGTTATTAAGTTGTTTCAACATCAAATATTCAAAAACTTTAGAAAATATCCGAACAATAGAAATTGGCCGATAGTTCTGACATAAAGATTTGTACCCCTTTTTGTAGACAGGAATAATTTTTGAAATCTTTAACTGATCAGAAAAATATCCTGCCTGTAAACATGTGTTGAAAATGAAAGCAAGGAGTGTAATAACCAAGTGTATGGTTTTCCAAAGTTTTATAGCCAATAATAATCCATTGATTTTGAGTTTGAAAAATTTGAAACTGTGCCAATTACCTCAGAGGGTGTGATGGGCTTCCATGTAAAGTGTGTATTATCCATAAGGAGAAGTGGTGTTCAGTGAAGGTCCTCTCTGCTGCAATAGGCCTAAAACATGTACTCAGTGGATGTAGATTTAGTGAGTTCTTCAACATAATCTATAAATTTTCTATAATCTATAAAATTATATTTTATCATAAAAATAATTTTAGGCCTAGCAATAGAGTATGGTACACATATAAGCTTCAAATTCTACATACACATGGCATGTTCGGTCACTTTAAAAGCAAACATATCCAAAATTGAAAATTTAATTTTAACTTTCTCAAGACGTAATTTTTATGAAAAAAGACATTAAAATCTGTTCAAAATAATGTTTGGTTGAATTTTATTTACTGATTTTGAGCTCTGAATTAAAAAAAGAGATGATACTATGCGATCATCTGTAAATAACCAACAATTTTGTTATTTGCCGTAACCACTCCTTAAACAAGGCCGACAACTCCCGAGGCTAATGGTTTTGGACCATCCGGTATTGATGATGTTTTCTTGCAAAGTAGGTATTTTTAACCTGCCCTAACATATCACACCCTAGAAGATTTCAATTCTACGCCCACATAGCAATGCATAAAAAAAAGGAGCTCAGTCAATATGGGTAATAACAAAATATAGAAAAATTTTAATTGGAATCCTCTATGACAAAAATGTACAACTAATCGGGTTGTTTTAATATTTTTTGTTTATTTTGAGATCTAGCTACGTACTGGTTCCTATCTTATAAAAATGTCTAAGTTAGTCTGATAAAAATTCTTGTAATGGATTAAAATATTGTCCTTATGACAAGATGCATATCTTTTCAAGATAACCAGAGACTGACCATTAAAAACATAGGATTTATTGTTTGCTCACTTTTGGCAAAATTGGTAGTTTTATTTTTTACCATTTTTTTCTGTCTCTAACCTAACCTCAGGAGTTTTTTTTCAATCTAATATATATGTATCTACTTAAACCATATTCTCACGGATTCTCCTTTACCACTTAAACCTAAAACAGAATCTCCATTATAGATTCATCATGAAATGAATATCCGTTTTATTACCTTTTTATGAATTAACTGATACCTTGATTGTTTCATCATAGGGTGATCATGTGATATTTATAATTTTTTGAGCCACTAATTTTCTAAAGGATACCATATACTGAAAAACACACACGGCTACTGACGCAAGCAAGCATTGGACGACAAGACGGCGGCGGGCAAGGCTATTAAATAAGAAACAGAAGAGGTTGTCTCATTCCCATAAGGCCTATGTAGACAGTAACAGCTGGAATCGTTACGTCACCGGCCGACCCTGTCCGCCCTAGCGATACTAGTGAGAAAAAATGGAACTAATCAGCAGAAACTAATTATAAGACGCGCGATTCTATCGGGGACCACAGATTTAATAATAATGCCATATTTTATCCGTCGCATTTTATTATATCTTTAAATTATGATTTTAAAAAGGTTTTAAATCATATTTTCAAGATTGTTTACTTTGATTACCGTACAATTTCTTTCAGATTCTTCAAACTTACAAGAGTTTACATGGGTGAATTTAGGTCTTAGTCTTAGTCTGATTAGTATCTGGACGGGGCCAATCTGGAGGTGCGAGGTCGCCAAAATATTTGCAGGGAAAAACTACTCATCATTAAATCCTAATATAAATGTTACATTTTAAGGTTTAAAAGCTAGATTATTTTATCCAACAATAATCATTTCCTTAGTTTATTACAACTCATTGCAGTAGGCCTAGATAAAAAGCATCATCCAAAAAATCTAGGAGTTCGGTGCACTTACGGTTAACTCAGACAATTTTTGAACAATATTTGTTTGTCTAAATGAATTTTATAGGTATTTTAATCAAAAATTTCATAACATTGATGTTTGTTGCAAAAATCAGGTCGTTATGGGGATATTGGGTATGGATTTCTTGGTTATTATACATTGCGTCATTTGTGTGAAGATAGTTTACCAGAAATGAAATAAAATATGCATGAATTAAAATACACTATGCCGACAGTGGCGTGATTGATTTTTGGGTCTCCCTGTACAATTATTTTTTAGCAATTTGCACCACTTACAATCGTGGCGCTTTAATTTATTGCAGTAAAACTCCACAAAGACGACTCAATGTAGACTAGTCGAGTTTGATGTAAGTTTTGCGGAGCTTACACTAATCTGCGTATAAGTTACTCGATCAGACCGTGAAACATGGGTTCAAAGGAAGATCGGACCGCAGGAAGGCGATCGCTACAGTACCGATTAAGCATCGTTAAATGGCCTAAAACTCGGACCAAAAATTGTATAATATCTTCTGTCCAAAACCGCGATACCGAGGCAATGAAAAAAGCGGCCGCAGTAACACGTTATCGTGTTTAATGGCCATCATTACAGTGGACTATCGGGACGCCAAAACCGAATAAAATATATAATTAAATTCAATAATCTTAATAATAACAATTTAAGACCTGTTCTTCTTTTAGGATTTGTAATAATTAAAACAGCCTAGGCCTACACATTTCACACAACAAAGTTTAAATATTAATTTTAATAAATTTAATCTGTATTACTTTCTTTATCGTTATAACCTAACCACAATACTAACAGTAAACAAGGGAAACAAAAACAAAGGAAATGTAAACAAAGAAAGTTTACATCTGATTTAAAACAGCCAGCTGATGGGTCGGCCGATGACGTAGCACAAATGTGTTGAATTTGTGAATGAGACAACCTCCCCATATTCTATTATCCTTGGGCGGCGGGCCCCGGCCCGTGGGAAGACAGTTACTGTTACCAATTTTTCAAGTAATATACCTACACTTGTTTTAACAAGAGATCTATGCGCTAGATTTTTAGTTGCTGACTAAACATCAATCAGTTAAACGTTAGAAAATAGTATATATATTATGATAATGCACATTTTTCAAAGTAACCTAATTTCATGAAATTAGTATAACTTAATGAAATGAATAAAGAATAATTGAATAAAGTTAAACTTTATTAACTTTATGAAATTATTCAACATTTTGACATATAATTGTTGCAAGTTCCATTTGTGTAGAATGTTTTATAATCATTTTTGACTGCCGGGTGTAGTATCATTCAGTAATGTTTATGTATGTCTCCTTATTTTGTTGGGGTTGGGGCCCCTACGGGGCCCCCTGTCATGGGGGGACTGGGGGAAAATGCCCCCTTTGCCCCCCCTTGGTGGCGGCACAGTAACGACACCATATTACTCTATTTTACATTTGGATTATTAGTTAATAACAAAACATTAGGTAATGACCAAATTAACAATTAATTATCAATCAAGGTAAATCTAAAACCATAAATTATACCCTAGTTTGCTTTGAAATTCCTTATTTTAATAATAGTTGAAACAAAAAATCTCCAACGCAAACGAGAACGATTGTTGTTTCCTGCAGCGTTGGCAATACTTGCAGGTAGCAAAGAGTAAAATGTTGGTTTTTGGACCGACAAAAACTCTGTGGCGACATCCACGGATGTAGCAGAAACTGACACCATTGCTCTTATGAGATGTAGCTCACCTGGCATTACAGTCATCTTGGACAAGGAGAAGTAAGAAGAAGAAGTAAGTAAGTAAATAAGAAATCGAACTTTGAATTTTATCTCTCTACGTCTGTGTAAAAATATCAGCTGATCGTGTTTTCGTTTCGTGATCGTGAGTTGTCTGTTGTCTTAAAATAAAACTAAACAAGGTCCTCTACTACTCTACTCTACTGCTCTACTCACTCTTACTCTACTACTCCACTCGTCCTGCACCTGAACTACTTTATTTTGTGGTTAGTAATTGTTTTTGGCAAATCTAGGAAAAGTCAAACACCATCATAAATATTTTAAGTCAACAATTAGGCCTATTTAGTCACAGAATTGTAAAACCATCGTAAGTACAAATTAAGTAGTACCAAATTCCTATGCTGCTTAGACCTATCTTGATCTGTCTGAAAGGTAATCTTTTTCCGCAGAAAAAACTATCATTTTCAGAATTAGGGGGTGATTTCTGACAGATTGGTGAAAAATTCTATCGACGGGTTGGCATGTAAACTGCAGAATTACCGTCTAGAATACTTGAATGTCTAGTATATTTTTATCCATTTCACTTCATTTAAAAGATCAGGCCTACCTCTTAGGCCGGCCGCACACCGAAACGCGACACCGATGCGACGCATCGCGACAAGACAAAGCATATTACGACTTCGCGAACAAAGGTAAAAACATTATTAAATGGAATACCCATACACTATGAAACGTATGTTATAGTCTTCGCTCGCGAAGTCGTAATATGCTTTGTCTTGTCACGTTGCGTAGTGTCCGTTTCGGTGTGCGGCCGGCCTTACAGTACCCTATCAAAACTAGCCTTAATTAGACAAAAATACCCCCGTCGCAGCAGACCTGCGTACTCAGCGAATTTCCAAATTAGTAATATTAATTTTGACCACATAAAACTGTAAAGCAAATAAAATCACACGCTCATAAATAGGGAAATAAATGTCTATTCTCCTTATGTTAAATATAGGGAGAGTATGCAGGTATGCTGCCATGGGGAACACTAAAAGTAGATTTTTATCATAAAAAAAATTATTTCGACCATATGAAGCCATTTACTAAGTTTCATGAATATCTGTCCATTGGTAAAGAAGTTTGCCTATTCTCCATATGATTAACATGGGAAAAGAGTATGCAGGTTTGCTGCCATGATAAGCACAAAAACCAAGATTTTTTACCATAAATGGATGAATCTCAACCAAATGAAGCTGAATTCCAAGTTTCATAGAAAAATATTGGTTAATAAGTGAAATATTAACACATCCCAATTCTCCATAAGATTAACATTGGAGAACCAAAATACAATGTACTGTCTTTAGACTTTTTAATATCTCGGTAACCAATGGGGATAGAGCAAAGCTTCAAGATACTAAATTGTGTGTTTTTTTAGCTAAATCCAATGGTCAAAATAAAAATTTAAAATTTTTAAAATTTACGTATGAAAAATGCAAAAAACCCATTTTTGGGGTACAAAACCCCTCCCAAAACTACCCCTTCCGGTAGGTCGATATGTCTGGTTTATGAACTCATCCGAATAAACGTAGGATTACTCATTTCTACCAAATTTGGTCTCGATCGGACCATTTTTACGAGAGTTATCGTGTCTAGGGACACATACATATATACATATATATATACATATATACATACATATACATATATATATATATATATACGAGGGTCGTCCACAAAGTAACCGCCGATAGGGCGTGGCGCGAAAAGTAGTGGGGGTAGCGTCGCCATTTTCACATCAGCGTGCGCAGCCGTTCAGTACGCTTCTAGCTGTGCAAGAGAGAGCGTCGTACGTTCGCGCGTTCCTTTGCTATAACGTAAAAACATGAGCGCTGCAATCGAAAATCCCGCCAAATGTGAGGTGCGTGGTGTAATAAGATTTTTGTGGTCAAAAAATTACACAGCAGCGGAAATTCATCGGGAATTGAGTGCGGTGTATGGCCCAAACATTATGAGTGAAGGTGTAGTCCGTCAATGGGTTCGTTTATTTAAAAATGGAAGAACGAACGTTCACGATGAAGACCGGAGTGGTAGGCCATCGCTCGTCACTGATGACTTGGTGAAAAGAGTGAACGAGAAAATTCGTGAGAATCGGCGCTTCACAATCACCGAACTTTCCGACCATTTTCCTGAGATTTCCCGAAGTCTTTTGCACGAAATAGTGACAGAAAAACTTGGCTATCACAAGTTTTGTGCTCGTTGGATTCCAAAAGTGCTCACCGACGATCACAAAACGAAAAGAATGAGTTCTGCCATCGACTTTCTTTCTCGGTATGATGCTGAAGGAGAAGCTTTTTTGGACAGGATCGTTACCGGAGATGAGACTTGGATAGCTTATGTGAATGCCGAAACAAAACAACAGTCGATGCAATGGGGTCATACCGATTCGCCAAGCAAGCCAAAGAAAGCTCGCCAATCTTTTTCAGCAAGAAAATTGATGGCTACAGTTTTTTGGGATGCTAAGGGCATCTTGCTCGTTGAATTTATGGAGCGAGGTACCACCATTACATCTGCAGCTTATTGTGAAACTTTAAAACGGCTACGACGAGCGATTCAAAACAAGCGTCGTGGTCTTTTGACATCTGGCGTTGTGTTTGTCCATGACAACGCCCGCCCTCACACAGCTCAAAGAACAACTGAACTTTTGGAAAAGTTCAAATGGGACGTTTTTGACCACCCCCCCTACAGCCCAGACTTGACTCCAAGCGACTTCCATCTTTTCCCGTACATGAAGCGGTGGCTTGCATCTCAGAGGTTTGCAACTGATGAAGAGCTTCAGAACGCTGTGACAGGTTGGCTACGGTCTCAGGCGGCAGATTTTTTTAAAGACGGAATTTCAAAAACTGTTAAAAGATACGATAAGTGCTTGAATTTGCTTGGTGAATATGTAGAAAAGTAGAGAAAAGCTGTAGTTTTAAGATGTATATAATAAAATTTTTTTATCTCAAATGGTTTATTTTTTATTTCAAAACGGAGGTTACTTTGTGGACGACCCTCGTATATATATATATATATATATATATATATATAAAATTTTGAATGACTATTATTTTTGGTCTCTGGGCACCTAAAAACAAAAAAGTAACATGGTCCCGGGCTTAGGTCTTACCATGAGACCTACGGTAATAGCTTATTCCCTATGGGAAATTCGCTAAAATTCCATAGATTTTCATCCTCACACAAATTGAAGCTTGAGGGTCCTTGTACATGCTAGGAATGCACAGATGTACAGTTGGTGGAGGCACATTTAGGTAGACTTGCCATAATTTTATAGACCATACCAGGACGACCAGGGTATGAACATTGTACCCATCCCCCCCTCATACGTCCTCTTTTCCCCGGACATGTCCTCTTTTTAGAGTATAAAAAATCGTCCGGGTGGATTTTTGAGAATCAGTCCATATGTCGGGCTTTTTTGAAGCAGAAAACTGAATAAACTTAGGCCTATCTGTATATAAGTTTTTACCAACCACTAAGAAGGTTTTGTACGTTGTTTCTTCGTTCAGATTGTTATTAAATCATAATTTATATTGTTTAAACTGTTACATATAGAGTGAAATATAATATCACAGTTACTTTAGGCCTATACTTTATTGTAACAGTTTGTAAGATACTTATTCCTTTTAGTTGGACTCCAGCGCCAGTAACAGCTGGGTTGTACCGTATTTTTGTCCAAGGACCAAATCTCTATCAAGTGAATGAGTGAGTGGTGCTAAAGTATGTTTTAGCAGATAACTTATGGCTTTCCATTCATTTTGGCATAGTTTGATGAACGCGACCATTATATTTTTTCTTTATAGGAATTTGAAGAGTTGTTAGTGCCTAAGAATAAAATAGTCTTTTAATGTCAATAATTATGAGTGACTGAACTCGTCTATGTTTAGAGTAAATTGAATTTAAGTTTGAAAACTTCATTACCGAACAACTAATAATATTTTTGAAATGTTTATTTACTTTTAATTTAAGATGAATTTACAAAACTCATCTTTATAGACCTAAAGTAGCCTAAAGCATTTTTAAGTTTTGCTTGTTTATGCAGTTTGTATTAATTTGCACAGTAAGCATTATCTACATAGTAATAAATTACGTGCTTTTAAAATTTTACTATATTTTATATGTTTATAGGCAGTTTGTAAATATTATATCTAATAAATATGAAAATAAAACCTCCTACTGATTTGGTGAAACCTTTATATTAGCCCACTATCTAAATTATTTAATTTAATTATCTGTACTAAAAAAATTCACCTAATTTAGTATTATGAAGAGAAATTTAGGCCTAATTTTTGAAAAAGGTGACACTTATATTGTGATTGTAAATTTAAACATTTGTTAGTTCCCCACTCAGTAATTGTGATAAGTAATTAAAGGTGAGGGGGGGGGGGTGGCAGGAATTCAGATTTTTGTGATTTATTAATCCCTCCCGCTACGAGTACTAAGTGTCCTCTTTTTCATCCTGGAGGATATGGTAACCCTACCCTCACTAAATGCATTTTTTACCTAAATTATCGGAGTTTCTGCGGTAATTCTTGAATTTAGCTACAACCATTGGAAAATGGAAAATTTTAAACTAACTAACTTAATCTAACCATCATGTGAGTCATATCAAGAAAATTTTTACGTAAAATATGAACATACATGGGTGGTGCCACCGGTGCCGCGGCACCACCACTACATTGAGATTTGGTCTGTGTAAAATGTATTTTTACGTTGTAGAAACCGGGAAACAGCAGATTCAAAAGTTTGAATTTACTTGCATCATCGGCAGCATCCGCAATCGTACCTGTCAGATTCTGGGAGCAAACAATAATTTCTTATCTCTCCGTTCTTCCAGCGCGCTCCTTAATTCCCACAGTGGATTCCATTAAGTGGATTTATTTTAGTTTATGTGTCACAATATTATTAGTTTCTATCAGACTTTCGTTAAAATCGTAATGATTTCATGATTAGATTAAAATAAATTACGATTAATTGTTACAGTACGGTATCCAAATGTATGAATATTACTTTCATTTGATTAACGCCAGCAACATAAATAAATTAACAACTGAGTAAATGTTGTGAATCTTGTGGCAGTTTTGTAGGATTTTCTCCTAAACCATAGTCCTACCGGAAAACCCTGTTGTTTAATTTTGCTTTATGGTTAGTTTTTATTCAGGATATCAAGCCTTATTTGAATACTTAAGATGAATTTAGAATGAGATTTCATGGGAATTACAATGATCTCAATTAGACAGCGCAAACTACAAATGTGGATTTATTTGTACTTTAGTTTTAGGAAATATTGTTGGAGCTAGGCCTATCAAACAACAGGTTGATACTGGTGGATTCCAACATCACATTGCTTGTAGGTAGACCTACGCAGCAACAAAATTGCCGTTTCAGACTAATAAATTATTTAGTTTACAAACGAAAGCTATCTTCAGTTGTAAAAGAAATTAAGGATTTGATTGATAAATTACAGTATACAAATAGATGTTCTTGCATTTGCAATTACAATCAATAAGAAGGTACAAGGGCAATCTTTGACTATTCTGGGTTTAAATTTGGAAAATGCCTGTTTTTCGCACGGCCAGTTATACATGTGCTTACAATTTGGTTTTCCTGAAAATTTTTTTACACTTTTTTACACTAAATCAAATGACAATAACTTTTCTTTATCCTTTGGCCTTACAATAAAAGTAATATACTTACTTTCTATACCATTGACTTTTTTTGTTATATTAAAAAACTAATAAAATAGCTTTATTTCTGTAAACAACTTAATTTGAGGGCAGCAACACTTGCCGGGTAACTGCTAGTCTAAGATATCTAAAAAAGAGGATGTATGTATGTATATATGTATGTTGCCTATGGACTCCAAAATCGCTCGACAGATTGTAATGAAACATTCAGACATTATTAAGCATTATTCAAGGATGTTGTGTGTTAAGGTAGGTGCAAATCTGTCCAAAGGGCTCTGACCCAGAGCCCTGGACTTAACAACTTGATTGAACTTTAACATAACCAGATTTCAAATCCTTTACCACTTTGTTTACATTTTCACCTTTGTCAGTTTCCAACATGGTCACTATCTGTTGTTACTGACATGTTAAGTTGTCAGACCGTGAAGACCTATACGGAGTGTCAAACTAATGGGTTCTACTGTATTTTTAAATTAAACCTATTTCTATATAATCCATAGGCTTCAATAAAAAAGAGATAAAAACTAAAATAGTATATATACACATTTATTTATATTTGTAGACATGTTTGATGTTTCACAATATAGCTTTTCAAACTGTACACTGCATTACTAAGCTGTTTGGAGAGTTGGATAATTGACGTTCGAATAGTTGAATCTCTTCTCTACTGCGATTCAGAGAATTTCCCTAGTCATCATTCGTTCAATTTTATGTTCACAAAAACTTTTTTCTCAAATAAAAAAATCACACTGATAAAGAAATAGTTCCCAATGTCGGATAATAGAACTTGGACCAAAGAATGTTGGTCTATCATATATTCTTCTCACTAAGAAATAATACCCCCGTCGCAGCAGACCTGCGTACTCAGCGAATTTCCAAAGGAATTTGAGATTTTGTATTTTCCCTATAAACCCCATAGGAATGAGTATGTAGGTTTACTGCAATGGGATGCTGTTAAAAATATTAGTTTTTATTTAAATGTAATGATTTTTTAAGGTAAAAATCAAATATTGTATTAATACTTGGCACTTTGTAATTTTCCCCATAAACCCCATGGGGGTGAGTATGTAGGTTTGCCACCAAATGGGTGTTGTAAGCAAATATCAGTCAACCCCTATCTAGTGAAGGTACATGCCAAATTTGATCAAATTATGTCAATAATTAAGCGAGATATGGGGTTTTGTTGATTTCCCATAAGATTAACATGGGAAACCTATTTTTAGCTTTTCTCCGTAATCTGTCAAGCTAAGTTAAAAATTCAAAATACTAAATTATTTGTTTTTTTTAAGCTCTTTTAAATGGTTTTAGTTAAAATTGTGGAATTTAAAAAAATGAGTTGCAAAAATGCCAAAAACCCATTTTTGACCCCTTTGAAACCCCATAAAACCCCGTTCCCATAACCCGATCATGCTGGTTCGCGAACTCATGAAAATAGATCTGTTCTTACACCTTCATACCAAATTTTATCAAAATCGGAGGTCCCCTTCAAAAGTTATCAGAATAACGGACACATATAGGCCTATATATATATGAAAATGAACGAACGGTGTTTTTGGCTTCTGGGGACCTCAAAACGAAAAAGTAACATGGCCCCAGACTTAGGTCTTACCGTGACTACTACTGTAATAGCGTATTCCCTATAGGGAAATTCGCTAAAATGTCATTTATATACAATGGTGTCCCGTAATTGCCTCTAAATTCTGTGTGTGTAATATCGACAATGTACCTGCGTTGAAAAAACAAAAAAAAACACTGTAAATAACAATGGTGAGTCAGCGCACGAGTTATTGGGTGTCGAGTTTTTGATATAATTAATCCTACTTTAATATTTTAGGCTCTGAATTAGGCATATATTATAGGCCTTGTTAATTTTGTGTACCCATATGTACTAAACCACATTTGTGAATATATTTTTCTGTTGAATATAAATAATAGCTAATTCATGTACCTAATAAATCTATTGTCTGTTTGTTTAAGAGGATGGCATTTTACAAACCCCCAATCGCACGCTCTCCGATTACTGATTTGTTTGGTAACCTCATACATCACCAGCATTTTGGAAAGTGTGCAGAGTTTGAGATAGCGATGATGGAATGCATGGAGGCCTATGGAATGCCTCGTGCTGAGGTTAAGTGTGCTGACCTCATCGATGACTTCAAGGAATGCCACACCCAGAAGAAACAGGTACAGTAAAGTAACTAAGTGATTCATTAAAAATAAATAAATAAAGTTAATTGCACTTTTGTCTTTGCCCTTCTATCAAAGAAAGGCTATATTTTCTCTTATAATCTTACTGAGCATTCTACTTAAGCAACAATATGTAAATAATATATTAAAATCTGTAGTTTATCCCTAAACCATAGAACTACAAGTTTTATCTAATGTATTTGGAGATAGCATAATTTTAATTTCCCAGTTTTGCGAGGAATATTAATTGACACCCAGCTTAATAATTGAAACAACCGAGATCCATGCACCCAAGGTACTAAAAAATAAATGTAAAAATGTTTTTCTATTATGTGTTCAACACACCAAAAAGACATCCGCTAGGAATGAAGATGCTTCAAGGTCCATGGGGATTATAATTTGGGCTATTAATTAGGCAGTATAACCAAATCAGAGATCCTGTAAGGTACATAGTCAAAATCATTGTAAAATCAAATTTATGTTCCTTAGTTTAAAAAAAATTGTGCAATAGTTGATCCAGACTCTGGATTGATGTACTGTCAAAAAATAAACACTAAAAACCCAAAAAGTGTTGTTGAGTTTTTGGAAGGTGATATGAGGACTGTGTTAAGACGATGGAATTGGCTAGTTCCAGAAGTCCCTAAACTTAACGGGTAGGGAGCTAGAGTCAACCAAAGTTAATTTTTAGTTCCATAAGAATAAGGGTCAAACTTAAACTGCCCATATCTCTAAAACCACTCAGTAAATAAATAAAAAAATGCTCAAAAATAAAAATGTCTTAAATTGATGTTTTAAGGGTTTTTTTCTTCTAAAAACATCAAATTTTTAGAAATTTTACTTTTTGTGCTCCATGTTCAAAATAAGTTACTGTGTTCATGGGTAAATTATAATTTATTGAGTAAAATGTTGTTAAAACATTATTTTAAGACATTTTTAATATTGAGTATTTTTATTTTACTGATTTTTTTCAAAGATATGGGCAGATAAAGTTTGCCCCATGTTATTCTTATGGAACTTAAAGTGAACTTTAATTGCTTCTAGCCAACACCTGCTACTAAGACAAAGCCGGAGCGCTCTGACGTCAAATGCCTTGTGACGTCACCTAAAAGGCAATGTCAAAACAATAGTTTGTTTTTGTTTACTTGAGCTGTTTTTTCGTAAACTTCAATAACATTTTCTCGTGTTTTGTTAAAAAAAATTGTAATGTATAGATGGTGTTTTAAAACTGATTTTTTATTCAACAACAATTTTGTTCATAAATGTGATTATTTCATATTGACTCGAAGTTCAATTTAAATATCTGAGTGTTTTGAATAGTTTTGTGTGTTGTATTACGACCATACAAAACAATTTTTACCTTGGAAGATTAGAAAGATTGTACTGACAACAATGAGGAAGAAAGAGGCGTATTTAATTTACCTAATAATCAGAAAGTACCTTCTAGATGGTTGGGTGAAATGTTAAACATCAATTATCACAACGAAGCCATGGTTGCCTGCTAGCAAATTTTCTTTGAAAAGTTCATGAAACTATCATGGGTACCGAGATTGAGCGTGTGAAGATTCATTTCCAGCCTACTCATGAAAATTAATTGAAATCATCAGGATCTGATTTATAAATTTTAATGAAGAAATTACAATCAATGATGTTGCTGTGAAGAATTAAGATGATACGTCAATAACCTAACTCAGAAGTGACGAAAGTAGTATAGCAAAGACAACAACAGACATTTTTCAATCTAACCAGCACAAGTTTTAATTGCATTACTATATTTCATTGATTATAACGAATAGCCTACCAGTTAATATGTTATTTTCAAATAAAATGTTTGAATCATTGTAGTTAAAAATTTGTACACATTTCATACTCATAGTTTAGGGAAGTACTGTGTGTAGGCTAAATAAATGGAATTGCCAACAATTTCATTAGAGGCCAAATAATAGTTAGGCCTACCGATAGTCAACTATTGTAATTTTTTAATTCCTGTTAAAATTAGTATCACTTTGTGTCCGAAAACAATATTTTAAGATATAAAATTATTTGAGTTAGACAATTGTTTAACCTTTTTCATGTAGTGAAAGCAAATAATTCATAATATTTAGGATGATAGGTACCTTTTTTAAAAATCAAATACTGGAAATGAATACATTCCATTGTAGTACATCTCCAGGCTAGTTGTTAGGAGGGTTGAGCGGAAAATGTTTTTGTTTTCGCTATCAGCTGATGCTAAAAGGCAAACAAAAATGGCAGCACTCCGGCTTTGTGTTCTAGGTGGTGTTGTTCTAGCTCCCTAATAGTAAGGTTTAGAAAAAGTGCCAAAGAATAAAATAAACGGTATAAGATCATATACTTTGTCCCAACAATATAAAAAAGATGTTAAAAGCTTCAAACATTAATGTCTTGATAGCTCAGTCAGGATAGCTACCAGCTGAGCAGCGCGAGTCTGACCCTACGCGCGTCTGTGACTTAAAACAATGTACTGCGTTTACCACGGAACGAAAAATTGAATTTTCTCCGCAACAACTTCACGTAGAGCAATAATTTAAAATACTGGATTATTTAGTTTTTTTGAGCTTGATTTAATGGTGATAAGTAAAATTGATTTCAAGATAACACCTATTTCAAAAATCCAAAAAAATTGAATTTTTAAACATTTTTTACTGTATAACTTTTGAACGCGCATTGTCTCACAGATGCGAGTGGTGTCATTTTATTAAACATATTAATCTTAATAAACCACGAAATTTTAATCAAATCGTTGCAGCCATTTTTTATTTTTCATGTTTTTTGAGGGTTTTTGGGGGTAAACTACCCTTACAAATAAAAAATTAAAAAAAATGAAAAAAACGCCTGGAATTATAGTGGGTTTGAACTTACATACCAAATTTCACCAAAATTGGACCATTGGGGAATTCTCTAGCTCTGTTTACATCCAGACACACATACAGACATCACTCTGAAAACCACTTTTTTGGACTCCGGGGGCACCTAAATGGATAAATTTACGAACAATTCAAATTCTAAAATGTTGGCGAAACTAATACTTTATCCATATACACATTTATAGGGTGAGAGGGGGCTCCAAAATGGATATATTCATCATCAAAGGAATTGGAAAATTTTACCAATACAATACTTTCCCTAAATACTATTGTATAGGGGGAGAAAGTAAATAGTCGTAAAATTACATTGAAATTAGTTGCAATTCCCTCTTAACCCTTTGAGTGCCGCAGCGTCTACATAGTAGACGTTATAAAATATGCATAAATTGCCGGCGTCTACCCAGTAGACGATCGGTATTTTATTATTATTTTATATAGTACGTATTAGTTTTAATTGATTATTCGTTTTACGGCATTCTACAGGTTCCAAACTTTCGTATTGTACTGGTTTTTCACTTTCACTGTTTACTTGGAGTCACATGGCATTATGATAAAAATATAACACCAGTTTGACAGCTGATTGTTACCCGCTGCAGACAGCTGTGTATTTTGATTAGTTGCATTGTTTACGTTCGTTCTTTTACACTAAAAACTGTTCCTAATACTTCGTTATTATTGTGTTTAGTGAAATTATTGATTTATCAGTGCTATTGGTTGTATGTTGTATGAATATTATTTTTGCTTGTTATTAGCACGGCAATTTATGCATATGACTTGGGAGAATGGCTGCGGCACTCAAAGGGTTAAAATAACCTAAATTTGCATTAATTTAAATGCAAAAATCAATGTTTTTCTGTAGAAAAAATGACAATTACTCCACCATTTGTTGTAATATCTTTACAGACTTGGTGTCATTAGTTTAATATAATTTATTTTGTCAACTTTTTTGTCTCCTTTAAAATGTTAGTAAAATTTACTGCTTTTTGAGATATTCGAGTTTAAAAACTTAAAATAGTAGCCATTTTTAAAATACTCATTTGAAAAAATATTTTTGTCTTCATAAAAATGAACATTGGTGTGATAAAGGTTCATGCCAAATATAAACTTTATATAATTATGCGTTACGGAAATAAAAATTACTTAGTGTAAAAAAGAAAATGGCAGCTAGCGGCTAAACGAAGGATTTTTTGACATATGTCAAAAGGACATTTTTTGTTCAAATTGATAAGTACTACCAGTGCCCAAAGTTTGTGACATCTTTTAATGAACCTTGTATGTCTTTAAGTCCATGAACACAATATCTTTTGAAAGGGATCTCCTATTTTCATACTTGAATGAGTTTGCGAACCAGAATGATCTGACCATGGGAACGGGGTTTCAAAAGGGTTAAAAATAGGTTTTCGGAATTTTTAATCTGAATTTTTTTATGTAATGTAGGATAATGTAATGAGTTAAATGTAAGTACATAACATATATGTACTTGCAAAACCCATATTGCAGCAAACCTACCTTAATTTCATAATTTAATGGAGAAATAGAAAAAAAATACCCTACCAAAATTTTTTTGGAAATTCGCTGAGTACGCAGGTTTACTATCGATTGTAATAGTGTTCATTAAATTCACTTATTGAGTAAAAAATAAGGGGCAGTAATCAAGAATTTTTATATTAGTTTTATCTCTAATATTTTTAATTATGTAGGGTAACTCGTTAGAATAAATGGCACCGATTTATAGTTTAGATATAACCTTTTGAGATTCCTGTCTTAAATTATTTTTTCCCCTAGTATTATGCAAATAATACTAATAACCTAAATGCTTAGATTCGATAATGAATTCATTGTTGTTGAATCTAGCAAACATTATGACTTCATGTATAATGAACAAGTTGGATATTTTATATGGATTAACATTATTTCAGTGGTCTCAGTGGGACAGCAATCAATATTGTACATATGTACTGACCATGAACATACTTTGAAGACACCTCTTTTTTCAGATCGATCGTGAAAATGCAATGAGAATAGAACGTCATAAGCAAGTATTAAGAGGTGAACGCTCTTTCAAGGATCACTACGAATCACCGGCACCTCAACCTGACAGCCTTTAGGGATTTATCTATATTTGTAGACATAGCTACTTGTTTCATTTATAAAAAACATTATTTAAATACATATTTTTTTGTTAATCCATAATCTATATACAACCCCTACCAATAAATTCCTTGTACAAGTAAGCCTATGTTTTTTTGTTTCTTTTAGCGAATTTCCCTATAGGGAATACGTTTTAGTTATGTACGAGGCATGTTTAAAGTTAAGTGCTGTTTTTAAACCCCACCACTGCAGTGCTGTGGTTGGCATTTTGTGCCTGCACACTGTGTACGCCTACCTACATCTGTCGGCAACACATGGACGCCATTATGGCATTTTTTGTTGTATGTTTTCGGACTATTTCAAATGTTTAAAAGAGTATTTGCTCATGGAGATTCCTACCGACTGTGACGTACAGTCTGTTATTTGTTTTCTGTAGGCTAAAGGCCTAAAATCGATCGATATTCATCGTGATATCTGTGGAGTGTATGGAAAAACATTATGAGTGATGGAATGGTACAAAAGTGGGATAAGGCATTTAAAGATGGACACAAATTAATGTGCATGATGGTTAATGGCATCATTTTGCTTCACAATAATGCCCGTCTACATATCACTTATCAAACCCAGGGTTTGATCACAGAATTTGGTTGGGAACAACTTGATCATCCTCCCTACAGTCCCAATCTAGCACGAGTGACTATCACATGTTCACTTGAAGAAAGACCTAAGCAGTGTGCAGTGTGTTTGACAATGTCAAAACAGCTGTATTGGAGTGTTTCTCATGGCAGGTGGCAGAATTTTATGACGACAAAATTGTAAAGCTAATTGAATGATGTGATAAGTGCCATAATAATTGCATAAATTATGGGGAAAGGAGATTAAAGTACAGGCTTTCATGTAAAAAAAAAGATTTATAGAAAATCTCTCCTAGTTTATTTTTTATTTCAAAACAGTACATAAAAAAGCGCCTTGTATATATTTTAATATTAAAATTAATAGTAGCTCACATGATAAATACCTATCATCTACAAGGAACAAAAACTTTGCCTCAATTAATTGTAGCAGCCAATCATCTCTCTTCTTAGTTTTTTCCCTATATAAAAATTTAAGAGCTTTAAAATTGGTAAAAGTTCACAATGAAATCGCCTGTAATAATGATGATCGATCTCTGGCTATTAACAGAAGCATTTAAGTACCGTAACTTTCAAAAAGGTCAAAAAAGGAATTTATGTTGTTCATATTAGGAGATTGGTAAACAACAGAAAAAATGGTGACGGAATTATTTAATCTAAGTTTGAACTCAACTAACTCTAAAACTGACTCTTGAGAGTAAATATCTAAACTTTGTCTCTCTAACAGTTCAAGAGAAACATCTTTAAAAGATTACCTACCGTGCCACCTCAAAGTATATTATCCTTACAGTACAAAGAGTGTAACGAGTAATACTCAAGGTGTAAATGGCAAAAGCCTCCTAAGTTAGGCTGTGTTCTGTAACACAAAAGACGACAGGCTTGGATACATAAAAATAACTCAATGACATTTTTCTTACTTCTCAACCCTCTCACCACATTCAGATGTATTATTTTTAAAAGTCCTTCACTGGGGTCACTCTCAGAACAAGTAACTGCATTATCGTTAAAATCCCTTTTAAATGTCATTACATTAATACAGTTATGCAAAAGTTCTGTTGTTTCCCATCCCCAAAAACAACCCCCTCACCAAACTTAGCTATACCCATTTTTACAATAAAAAATTAAAGTTTTCCGACATGTCGATGATCAAATAACTGATGACTTTCTTGCCTCTCCTGTTGAGGTGGAGACCCATCATAGTACAGTGTGAATGACAGAGGACGAAATTAACAGTCAAAAATCTCCATCCATGCCTAACACTTATTTCTACAAGTCTATCATTCTGCTTGATAATTTAAGAGTTAAAATGAGGACTGTCAAACCTCAGGGGCGACTCAACTAAAACTAGGTACTGTACTTAAAATTTACTGGCATTGACTGGGACGGTGGCGACGTCCTGTAATCCAGCTACTTGGAGATCACAAATTGTGGATAGTTATAAGCGATGGCTTGTGGATGCAATATTCCCTAGTTGGGATTATCGTCCGCACTAGTGAATACTAGATCATCCATAAAGACCATCCTCATAATTAGACCAATTTGTATATATTAGGTCAAAAATTGTGGTTCGGATCCCACATTAAACTGTAGGTCCCTAGATACCATTGGCTGTTGGGCTATGAATGAACAGTCCTGTCTAAGAAGAATGTCGGCCTTAGTCAGTAAAAAAACTACAAGATCGCGCCACAATCATCCTACACTCATCTCTCATTCATATTCAGGTTAAAGCACACACTATGTGAGGTCCCTGTCTCAAAATAGTGATATAGTAAAGTAATTCCATGCTATTATTGATTCCTTCATCACTAAGGTCGTTGACACCATCCATAATGATGTTGACATTATCTGCCTATGTTATTTATGTAACTGATTATGCAGTTAACATTAGGGAGGTTGGTCATAAAAAAAGGGACGGATTGAAAGTGCATGTAAGAGAAGGGTTGGTTTTAGAAGGAAAGTGGCGACAAACTGTAAGAGCTGAATCGTTTCTATTCTCAAAGCAAATGTATGGTGACTACAGAATGAACAATATTCTGAATTTACTCTAATTTTTTATATATTTTATTTTGTAATTCTAAATCTGTGTTGAAAACAAATTATTTCCTAAAAACGCAAAAAGAATGTTTGTGCCCTTGTAAGTAACGAATATTTGAGTATAACGAGTTAAAAAACATATCTTGAATAGACTTTTAAACCATGAACTTTTAGGTTAATGTTTGTTTACTAAATCTAGGTTCACAATTTATTGATTTTTCTTTTACTGAAGGAAAAATGGTAACTAAGAAGTTTAATTACAACCTTTTGAAATTAATAGTATTTATCAAGATTGCCGAAGTACTTTCATTATCCCATATAGAATGTAACAGAAAATGTTTGGTAAGGGAATTATATTTGAAGACATTGTTTTATTCCATACATGATAACATTAACTGTTTTAATTCAGTAATGAATTCACTAGTACATATATAGAAAGAATAAAATTGATTGGCGTAGACAATGGAATAGCAGTCATTATAAGTGCAAGTTTTACTACCTTATTCTACTATCGTTTATTTTGTTATGTGGGGATGTAGAAGAAAACCCTGGCCCCAATCAAAGATACACAGAGAACTTTGATTCAAAAACAAAACTTATTACCAATTACGATAATCAATTTAAAAAACATTGTCCATTTTGTAATAAAGAGTTTAAGAGATTGAATGCACATATAAATGCAAACCACAAAGATGATGTATATATTAAATATGATGAATTAAATCACAAAATATTGAATGAAACAAAAGTGCCATCTTTGATATACTCAAAAGCTCAAAACAAACCATTGGTCCAAAGTGGAACAAGGAAAAGTTTAATTAATAAATCTACTTACTTCATTTTGAGTGTTGCCTCCGGATTACGTACAATTATAATATAACAAGAGGTTAAAATACCTGAATTGCCGTGTAATCCTAAGTCGTCATGTTGGCGACCGGTTTCGGTACTAACAGAGTACCATTATCAAGCCTAATTGACGTGAATTTTCACTCTTCTGAGGTCGTCATGAGTCTTGAAAACACATAGCACAAAACACTAACACATTTAACACAAACACGTAAACGATAAAATGCATGGCCATACAACTATTTAGCGGCGCGGCTGTAGGTTACAGGGTGCGAGTCTAGACTCTCACCCTGTAACCTACAGCCGCGCCGCTAAATAGTTGTATGGCCATGCATTTTATCGTTTACGTGTTTGTGTTAAATGTGTTAGTGTTTTGTGCTATGTGTTTTCAAGACTCATGACGACCTCAGAAGAGTGAAAATTCACGTCAATTAGGCTTGATAATGGTACTCTGTTAGTACCGAAACCGGTCGCCAACATGACGACTTAGGATTACACGGCAATTCAGGTATTTTAACCTCTTGTTATATTATAATCTACTTACAATTGGCATGAACTAGATGATAATGAAATTTGGTCTTGGTTTAATAAACATTTAGTTTTTCCTACATGTTGTACAGTATTAAATCCTATTACGAGCCAGATACTAAAGTTTGAAAATGACGAGTCGTTATTAGAGAACACTTTTACTAGACTGAATCTCATGCACTTTAAATATATTATGTGTACAGTAAATAACAGAAAACATGAAAGTCATTCTAAAGATTTGAAGCATTTGAGGGGCTGCCATTGGTCACTATTACTGTTTGATGCGGAAAAATGTAAATATTATCACTTCGATTCACTGTCCCCTTTAAATGGTGAACACGCTAAAGTATTAGCCAACAAATTAAAACTAATTTTGAAATTAAAGGATAACATTGAAATAGTCGAAATACCATGTAATAGGCAGAAATCAAGCGTTGAATGTGGTATACATGTACTAAGAAATGCAGAAATCGTATCTTCTTGCTTATTAAATAATATACCTATTGAAAATGAAGAACGGTTCAAAGATGATTTTTGTGTATCAAAAATATATGAAAGCTTTTCGTCAGTCAATGTCAGTCAAAAGAAAAATGTCAGTTTAATTAATCATACTCCAAATTGTAATAGTAAAATCATTAAAAATGATGAACATAATATGTCAGAGTTGCAACTATTTAATTCGTCAAAAACCATGCAGAATAACCATCCATATCAAGAAAATAGTTCAATTTGCTCATTAAACTCAACTTATCAAAGCACTGTAATCGGACAGCAGGATAATATGATGTTAGAAAGTGGGCAAAACATGGAACTCATAAGTTTGATCGAAGAAACCAATGAAGAGTATTTGCCAAATAATAGTAAATGTCAAGATTGTGGAAGGAACTTCAAAAACTCTAAAGCACTACGTATCCATGTCTCTAAAAGCCATCATATATTGCATAGAGATAATATTTGTAAGAAATACAAATTTTCTCAAGATTGTAACTCAAGTCCAAGTCAGTTAGTTCACAAAATATCAAAGAGTGAAAATCAATTAGACAGTAAATTACAAAATGAAATAGACAAATGGATTAATATTTTCTCCAAATTTATGGATTATGATGAATTTGATGATAATGTAACAAAGTTTTCAAAATTCCTATCAGATTTAATACAGGTTTTGCCTGGACCTAAACACCCGGCTCAAAAATATTACAAAATGCGTAAAAGAAACAAAGATATTATAAACAAAGATTAATAAACAATGTATTAATAAACAAAGTATTAATAAACGTATAATAAACGTATTAATAAATGTTATAATAAAAGTATTAATAAACAAAGATATAAACAAAGATAGATCTTAAAACCCTTCACGAAAAGTTCCAACAAAGATTTTCCGTGCCGAACAATAATATTCTTCCAACATATAGCACTATTGATGAGATGAAAAAAGATGAGTTAATGGAATCTTACATTACAGAGATTAGCGAACAAGAAGTATTGTATGCTATTAAATCTATGAAAATTGATTCAGCTCCTGGACCAGACAAAGTTATTATTAGAGCAATAAAATTGAAGAGAATATCAAAAATATTATCACTTATATATACTAACATTCATAGGAGTCAGAAAATTCCATGTCTATTTTTTAAAGCAAGGACAATTCTCATTGATAAAGGTGGTGACACATCAAACGTAAAAATTGGAGGCCAATTTCAATATGTTCAGCGTTACGAAGAGTGTATGAAAGAATATTGGACACACGCCTAAAGGAATACGTTTCGTTTAATAAAAGTCAAAAAGTATTTACGAATGCTCCAGGGACGTATATTCATTCAGGTATTTTGGATTCCATCTTAAAGAATGCCAAACAAGAGAAGAAGGATTGCTGCATTATGTTTTTAGATATAGAGAAAGCATACGATAATATTGGCCATGAGCATCTGATAAAAGTACTTGAATCACTACCTATTCCAATGATTCTAGGAGAAAATATTAAAAACTTACAACGCGGAAATGAAACGCAGATAGAGACAAGTAAAGGAAAAACCAAACACATCAGCATTAAAAGAGGAGTACTTCAAGGAGCGCCTCTTTCTCCTACCTTATTTAATCTATCAATAAACCATGTGTTAGATGAGCTCAGCGAGCCAAAGATTTTAGATGCGTACGGGTTTACACTTAATGAAGCAATACCAGCAATATCAGTGATAAGCTTTGCTGATGACACAGTTTTGATAGGCAAAAACAAAGAAGCAATAAAAGCACTGTATGACATGACAAACAGTTTATTTCGAGACATTGGTTTAAGTTTGAATATAAGCAAGACAAATATTATAAATATCAATCAGGGAAATATAACTTCTGATACATTCTTACTTGATGGTAATCAAATCAAATCAGTTGGTATTCATGATAAAATTAAGTATTTAGGTATAAATTTCAGTGATGAAATAGTGTTTGATAAAGAATCATTACTTAGAGAACTGAATGACAAGATAAAAAATGTAGTGATTTCACCATATTTAAAATCAGTACAAAAATTATTTGTTCTAAATAACTATGTTTGGCCAACACCAATATTCCCATTTCAGTGTGCTCCTTTGAACAAAATTAGTCAAACCTTTCTTTATGATGTAGATTTGGTATTAAGATCAGCTATAAAAGAAATTTTAGAACTATCAAATGATGTTCCAAATTCTATGATTCACTCTCCCAAAAATTACAAAGGTCTAGGCGTTATCGTGGAAAAGCATCGTGGGAAGCTTATATACAACACATAAATATATGTGTTCTTCTGAAGAAAGTAGACGACCCTTATATATCACATCAGAGAAATTATGATGCAGAAATCAGTGAGTGTTTATCAAAATTACGATTAACATACTTGGAATCAAATTCATGCATCAAACCAAAATTCATTCGGCAACACCTTCAAAATTTACGAGTTTGAAAAATGGTGTTCTCTAAAACAGAAAGGGAAAGGAGTACTTCTTTTTAAACAATGTACTTCAATAAATAAGAAAATGCAAGAACTGGAAGGTCTCACCGAATCCGAATACAAGGACTACATTAAAATGGTCGCAAATTGTGCACCAGTTAGAGGACTACCGGGACGGTCCAAGGACGGCAACCGGTGTAGGCATTGTCCTACAGCCGAGACATACATCCTTGAAACATTGACTCATGTCCTTGGACAGTGTCAACATGGTAGCCTTCTGAGAAATGTCCGGCACCATAGAATAAGATCTATCATTGCTGATGAATTCAGATCCAAGTCGTATGAAGTATATGAGGAAGTATCAGCAATAGCAGAAAATGACTCAATTCGTAGAAGTGATATTATTGTGCTGGACAGAAAGAATAATAAAGGATACATTGTAGATCCAACAATCCGGTTTGAGACAAGTGAAGAACAGGCTGAAGAAGTACATTTGGAAAAGATGAAAATTTACAGCAAAACAATAAAATTCTACAAAGAAAATTATAAAATTGAAAATTTTGAAGTGTTTGGATTGCTCATTGGCTCAAGAGGAACTGTTTCAAATTTTGTTGTGGACTTTTGGAAAAAATTTAAATTAGATCAAAAGAAACTATATCTCATTGCAGTAACCACCGTAAAACATTCAGCAATAATTTTAAGACACCATTTATATAATTAAATTACTTTGTATTAGTATTCTTTGTGTAAGCAACCTACGCTGGTAGGAAGACGTTAATTTATTAATAAATTATCAGATATATAAAGTCTAATTTGCTTGATTAACACATTGAACCCTGGCCGCTTAACATTGCTTGTATGCTAGAATACTGGACGTTTTTGCATAAATTGAATAAATTATTACTTGTTTATTTTTAAACAAAACACTATAAACTATACATCATTTTAAAGGGGAAATCAAAACCGTTCAGAAAATATGTGTTACGAGGCAGTAAAAACAATTTTTTTGTTTTTTAAATAGAAAAACATATGCCAAAAATAAAGAAAAATAGATACAAATGTGAGAGTTCATATGAAATCAACTCAATTAATTTTTATTTTTATTTTACCCATATACTAATAGTTAAGCATTAGGCCCGGTACACATTAGTGCGAGGATTGACCGAGACAAGGACAAAGCGAGGGCTAAGCGAGGAATGTGTGCGAATAAATGTTAAGAATAAACCATAAGAAACTCAAAAAAATAAACACACAGACTCGCCGAGGAAAACTGTGCGACAACTACAAACCCGCCAAGGGCCGACCGAGCTCGCCGCATCCTCGTCCTCGCATCGGTCACTCCTCGCACCAATGTGTACCGGGCCTTAAGGAATAGAAAATAGGGATAGGAAAATATATATATATATATATATATATAAACATTTGTTATATAAGTAATCCCTGGAATACCGAAAATTGGATTTTTATCTCATTTGTTGCCTAGCAACAAATAAATAAACAAAAAATATATAGACATATAAATATTATGTAATATACATATACATGTTAATTATTAATTATGTTAATCATTAATTTATTATTAATGTTAATTATTATTAATATGTTAAATATTAATTGCCTGGGTAGCTGAGTGGGTTATAGTGCTCGCCTTTGAATTCAAAGGTTGCCGGTTGATCCTGAGAAAAGTTAGTAGCTTTTTAATGGCTCGATTCCGGACCCAGTTGCCATTTGTCATTGGGCTATTAATTAATTATGCTTACTAACAACTGGTCGATGTTAGATAGTAACAAGACTGAGGTTTGGACCGTTCCCCGTCAAAACGTTAAAAAATGCCACTGGCGTAGATACGACCAAAATAAAATAAACATAAAATACATATTAATATATACTACATTTTTACATATATATCTACATAAACATGCATATGTACATAAACATGTATACGTACACACACAAATATGAATACTTATTTGTAGACATATGTATATTTGTATATGTACAAATACATGAATATGTATTTACAAGCCTATATTTATATATAACATAAAATAGGATTTTTTAAAATATAGTCCTTGCCTGACCATATACTCTGGCTTCGTTCAGAACAGCATCCGCGGCACTCCGAGCTATACTTGGGCATAGGATTTAATGTGTTAAGAGCAAGTTTATAAAAAATGTTGAGTATATAATTTTAAGCGACCATATTAGTGGCAAAAGTGTATGCAGGCTGTATTTCACACAATAATCAATAAAGCTCGGGAACAGATTGACCGAGTAAAGTATATTTTCCTGAATCGGCCTTCAGTCACGGTCAGTTATAAGTCTCCTTATCACACAGAAAATAATTAGATAACTTAAAGGTGTGAAATTGAATCTGGGTTTGATGGACAACCAACATTGTTTGGAAGAAATAATTATAATAGGATGATGATTTGTTAGTATTATACTTATTTGGTTTTTTAAATATTTATTACATAGTAAGAAATGAATAGCCAACTCATATTAAATATGAGTTAAATTTTAATTTATTTAAAATTTTGTCACTGATATCAAATTTGGAGTATATACTAATCTACTATATATTTGTCAAATACCACTGACTCACGTATCAACGCACAGCCTAAACTACTAGACCTAGAACCTTGAAATTTTGTATGGACGTTCCTTTTAGGGTGTAGGCATCCACTAAGAGACGATTTTTGAAAATTCCTTCAAGGCTCCGCCCCACACGTCTTCAAAGTTACCATGTTATTCTTATGGAAGCAACATTTTTGTATTGGAACATATGATTACATTAAGGGATATTAATTTTGTAAACAGCTGTTCTGATTCAAATTATTGAGGGGAGATTGGTAATAAGAAACTAGAGGATAGTTGCGGCGAGTGAGCTTAGCGACCAAACTAAACCTGACGGGGAGTGATTACTGAGTGACTCATCATGAAATCTCAGGAACTACCAAACGAATTTACTTAAAACATTAAACACAGGTTCGTCTTGCCTCTTAGGTGCTCACTAAGAAATGATTTAACAAAATTCCTTCAGGGCTCCGCCCCACAGGCCTTCGAAATTTTAATATAACGCTATCCGCATGGCCAATTTTAAATACGAATTAGGAAACCTGCACGGTTGAAATTTGGAGTGATCTCTTTTTTCTTAGGTGCTCAAAAAAGTGCTTTAAACATCCCTTTTAGGGCTCCGCCCCACAGGACTTCAGAATTACTTTAGGGCCTCCGGGGTCGATATTTGACATGGACGTTTCTCTTTGCTCATGGGTGCTCACTAAAAAACGGTTTTCAAATACAGTTTTTGAAGTTCTTTAGGACTCCGCCCTACAGGACTTTAAATTACTTTAGGGCTTCCGGGGTCGTTATTTGACATGGACGTTTCTCTTTGCTCATGGGTGCTAAGAAAACGGTTTTGCAAACACAGTTTTTGAAGTTCTTTAGGGCTCCGCCCCACAGGACTTCAAAATTACTTTTGGGCCTCCGGGGTCGATATTTAACATGGACGTTTCTCTTTGCTCACGGGTGCTCGCTCACTAAGAAACAGTTTTTCAAATACAGTTTTCCAAGTTCTTTAGGGCTCCGCCCCACAGGACTTCAAAATTACTGTTGGGCCTCCGGGGTTTAAAATTGAATCGGACGTTCCTCTTTGCTCATAGTTACTAAGAAATAATTTTGAAAAATTTCGTTTAGGGCTCCACCCCATAGAACCTCAAGATTACCATGGATTCTAAGGGGTATAAATTTAACGTGGATGTTCCGTTTTTCTAACAGGTGCTCACTACGAAATGGTTTTGTAAATATAGTTTTTGTAGTTCTTTAGGGACTACCTCACCTGACTTCAAAATTAATCAAGGGCCAACGTGTTTTAAATTTGACATGGACGTTCCTTTTTGTTCATAGGTGATCAATAAGAAACAATTTTGCAAATTATTTTAGGGCTCCTCCTCACAAATTCTCAAATCTACTATAGATCCTACGGGTTGAAATTTAACGTAAAGGTTCCGGTTTGCTAATAGGTGTTCACTAAGAAACAGTTTTGCAAAAGTACTGTTTAATGTTCTTTAGGGCTCCGACCCACATGTCTTCAATATGACTGTAGAGCCTACGGGGTTGAAATTTGACATGGTCGTTCCTATTTGCTCATAGGTTAGGGCCTTTTCTTTTTAAGAAACCTTTTCTCTCTAAGAACAGGTTTTGCGAAATTCCTTCAGAGCTCCACTCACACTACTTCATTGTTCCAATGTCATTCTTAAGGAAGTAGATTTCGTTGCTCTTCAAAACGATTGTATTACCTATAAAATAAATTCAATCACGGGCGAAGCCGTGACGGGCAACAGCTAGTCTACTATATATTTGTCAAATAGCACTCTCTCATGTATCAGAGAATCTCCAAAACCAAGGGGTATAGAGGATTGAAATTTTCATGGACGTTCCACTTTGCTCAAAAATGCCCACTAAGAAATGGTTTTGCAAAATTCTTTCAGGTCTCCACCCCACAGGACTTCAAAATTTCTATCTAATGTTATCCTTATGGCCAATTTTTTTTATACAAACCGAAGCAACAATTAATCTGAAAAACTATGGGGACCTACAATGTTAAAATTTGGAATGGGCGTTTTTCTTTGCTCATAGATACTCACTAAGAAACTGTTTTGCAAAATCCCATCAGGGCCCCGCCTCACAGGAATTTCTATCCAATGTTATTCTTATGGCCAATTTTTAATATGAATTTGAGGAAAACTGAAAAACGAGACCTAAGGGAATTATTAGGAACATTTGGAATGGGAGATACACTTGTTCCATCGGTGCTCACTAAGAAACGCTTTGGAAAGCACCTTCAGGGTTCCGCCCCATAGGACTACTAAATCACTCTAGGGCGAACAGGGTTGAAATTTGGCATGGATGTTCCTCTTTACTCATATGTACTCCGTAAGAAACGGTTTTACAAAATATAGGGTTTGTAGTCCTTAAGGGCTCCGCCCAACTGGACTTCCAAATTACTCTAGGGCATATGGGCTTGAACATTGACGTGGACGTTCCTATTTACTCATATATACTCCCTAAGAAATGGTTATGCAAAAATAGTATTTGAAGTCCTTTAGGGCTCTGCCCCGCAGGATATCAAAATTACTCTATTGCATACATTGTTTAAATTTGGCATGAACGTTCCTCTTTGCTAATAAGTATTCACCAATTTGCGAGCATGAGCCTCCTTATATTCTTATCTCTATAATAAACAGCTGCTAAATTAAAATTTTGAAGAGTGTCCAATACAAAACATTGGTTTTCTCCTAACCAGTGCTCATTTAAGCATACCAGCCTAATGTTATATGTATCGAGGAGCACTTGAATATCATTTAGTTTTTTATGTAAACCTCCCTGAATGTTTAGATGCATTAACCAAAACCCACTTTCGTTTCTAATATTTTTTAACCCCTCTAAACTTTTATGAAATTCTTTTTGAAGCTTTTTATTTGTCTGCAATTTTAAGATTCTTTGATTATTTTTTACTTCAAAGTACCCTGTGTTTTACCTTGGAACTCTTCCACAATTTCTTGATGTAATTTCAAAACTACCTTAACTATTACTACTATTTACAATGGAGAGACTGGGAATGGTTTCACTAAAAAACTTTCACTATGGCTTTCCTGCACAGAAGAGATAGAAATAACATTTTCACAAGAGATATCTTCACTAACACAACATAGAGGAGCAGCTAGCGTAACTGAGGCTGTTAGGTTGATCGGTGTAGATGGCTGGCTCCTCAGTTCCCTCTGGACCTCTCTGGCACCCCCTGGAGTAGAAGTGGGATGAGTAGTTATCATGGCAGCTGGCACTGGTATAGCAGGGTCATTGGAAGGGATGGATGTCGGCAGAGTAGCATTGCCTGGTGATGTAGCAGTATTTTTGTTACCCTCCAGATTAATTTCCGACACGGCACGTGCAGTCTCTTTTTTAAGCTGACTCAGAAACTCTGGATGAGGTAATTGATTTCTAAGATGTCTTGATTTTTCATTGTGTACTACAACACTAACGGAAGCAGATGTTTCATTTTGGAATTTTGCCAAACAGTTTATAAATTGACGAAGTGAAATTTTGTCCCGTATACAACCCATTGGTGAACAAACCAACTTTAAGTTTTCTCTTTTTAAAGTCAATTGTTAGTTGGTTAAAGGCTGAATTGTAATTTTCTGGGGTAGGTTTATCATTAAAATTAGGCTTGGTCACTAGGCCATATACCGTGGCACCATCTTCAACTATTTGACGAGTCAAATGTGGATTAAGAAAATCCGTGGTTGTAGGTTGACCAAAATGCTTTTTGAAGATCACAGCCACACCAGCACTCATATGTCTGTAACTGTCAATGTCAGCTGATATACAATGAGCAAATGCCAAATGAGTCTCCCTCTTAAGCATTGATTGATTTTGTCATACTTGACTCGATGATTTGAATTTTGTTTAACCTGTACTTCCAATTAAGTGCATTAATGATTAGATGGGCTACTCTGTTCTTTCCTTTAATGTTTAGGTGGAGGCCGTGTGCAGTAAAATGATGTCTTTCCAGCCTATCCAGACTTATCCGATGTGTATTTTTTACCCTTATTACCAATTCCCTAATGTAATTATTAGTTAGTGTTATGGCTTCATGGTCAAGTAGTGTGGCCTTGGTATCATACCGTTTAGGAATAGTTGTAATAAATGTAGTTCTTGTTGTTTCACAAACATCATGTTTTATGGATTTGAGTAAAGCTTTTGATTGTGTAGACTCTAACATTTTGTGTGATAAATTAGTTGAATTAGGTGTCAGAGGAATTGCCAACAAATGGTTAAAGTCCTATCTCTCAAATAGACAGCAAATTGTTGAAATTTCTGGCTGTAGATCTAAAAATAAATCAATTAACTATGGAGTACCTCAAGGTTCTATTTTAGGTCCTATACTTTATAATATTTACGTTAATAGTCTAATCAAAGAAGTTAACTATCAAAACATAATTTGCTATGCAGATGATATTGCTGTAACAATAAACAATCCTTCGGTTGAAAGTTTAGAAATAAATAGTTATATTATTCTTACACAAATTTATCAGTTCTTGGGGAACTTAAATTTATATGTTAATCATAAAAAAACCAATTATATTGGTTTTAATTTATTGAGAAATAGAGATGAAATTTTTATGGTAATATAATAATGGATGAATTTGAGCTAACTAAGGTTAAAACAGTAAAATATTTAGGAATTATAATAGATGAAAATCTAACATGGTCCCCTCACATAGACTCACTATGCAACACTATAACTTCCTGCATATTTTGCTTGAGTTATTATTGTCAATTCAGATATAAACCCTTACTAAAATTGTATTATCATGCAGTAATAGAATCAAAAATTAGATATGGTATTATAATATGGGGATCAGCAACTCAGAGTTTAATGAAAAGGATATTTGTTTTACAAAAAAGAGCAATAAGACTAATTCAAGGGTTGAAGAGAAGAACATCTTTCAGACAAGCTTTTAAATCATTAGGTATATTGCCATTATATTCATTGTACATATATGAAGTCATAATGTTTGCTAGATTCAACAACAATGATTACATTACCGAATCTATGCGTTTGCATAATATTAGGGGGAAAAATAATTTAAGACAGGAATCTCAAAGGTTATTACTAAACTGTAATCTAGCTCAAAATATAGGCGCTTCTTATTTCAACAAGTTACCTTACGAAATGAAAAATATTACAGACAAAACTAAATTTAAAAACGAGCTAAAAAAGTTCTTGATTGATGCATCTTTTTACTCAATAAGTGAATTTAATGAACACTATTACAACCAACCCTAATTTATCACAAAATAAATAAAAGCATTAAACTTATCGGCTTAAATTGATTTACCTTATAACAGATTATATTAACTCCACAATATTTTGGCACAGTGTCATCTGAACGTCAGAGTGTTTAAAATGTTTAAATTACTATTATTGAACGATTAAATTATGATATATTAATATTCTGTGGGATCTAAAGCATTCAAGCAACCGGGCTGTATGATGCTGAATTTCTCTTTCCAATAGGCCTAAGTAAAAAAAAGAAACTCTGCAATGTTAAATATGCAATGAAAATAAAGTAATAGATAAATATTATGCCACAAAATCATACATATGATTTTAAAATTCATAAATAATTCATTTTCCTATCATTTTATTGGGAAATATGACGCATCCCAAGCATCCGGGCTGTAGTGATGCTGATTGTTTCCCATCAATTGATAGGTAAAATAAAACTTAATTAAAATATTATTGGAAAAAAACCCAAATATCTATAGATAATTTACAACCTAATAACATAATAATAAACTTATTCATAAATAACAAATATGTACATAATTGTCTTTAATAATAAAATCATAAATATTACACACTCTTTCGTCCTTGTCTGTTTTGTTCTCGGTGAGACGCCCAAACTGAAAAGGAGACAACAGAGAAAAGGAAAGTTCAAGGAAGGAAGAGTATAATTAAAAACCAATCAAAATTAAGGGATAGGCAAACAAACCAATGTGAATAAAGGTAGAGATGAAGAAAGAAGAAGGAAGAAAGAAGAAAGAAGAAGGAAGAAGGAAGAAGGAAGAAAGAAGAAAAAAGAAGAAGAAAGGAAGAAGAAAAAAGCAATTGAAATTAATTAAAAGACTTGAAAAAGTTTAGAGCATTAAATGAATTATCTTGATGAAATGAATTATTTAGATCTAAAAATAAATCAATTAACTATGGAGTACCTCAAGGTTCTATTTTAGGTCCTATACTTTATAATATTTACGTTAATAGTCTAATCAAAGAAGTTAACTATCAAAACATAATTTGCTATGCAGATGATATTGCTGTAACAATAAACAATCCTTCGGTTGAAAGTTTAGAAATAAATAGTTATATTATTCTTACACAAATTTATCAGTTCTTGGGGAACTTAAATTTATATGTTAATCGTAAAAAAACCAATTATATTGGTTTTAATTTATTGAGAAATAGAGATGAAATTTTTATGGTAATATAATAATGGATGAATTTGAGCTAACTAAGGTTAAAACAGTAAAATATTTAGGAATTATAATAGATGAAAATCTAACATGGTCCCCTCACATAGACTCACTATGCAACACTATAACTTCCTGCATATTTTGCTTGAGTTATTATTGTCAATTCAGATATAAACCCTTACTAAAATTGTATTATCATGCAGTAATAGAATCAAAAATTAGATATGGTATTATAATATGGGGATCAGCAACTCAGAGTTTAATGAAAAGGATATTTGTTTTACAAAAAAGAGCAATAAGACTAATTCAAGGGTTGAAGAGAAGAACATCTTGCAGACAAGCTTTTAAATCATTAGGTATATTGCCATTATATTCATTGTACATATATGAAGTCATAATGTTTGCTAGATTCAACAACAATGATTACATTACCGAATCTATGCGTTTGCATAATATTAGGGGGAAAAATAATTTAAGACAGGAATCTCAAAGGTTATTACTAAACTGTAATCTAGCTCAAAATATAGGCGCTTCTTTCAACAAGTTACCTTACGAAATGAAAAATATTACAGACAAAACTAAATTTAAAAACGAGCTAAAAAAGTTCTTGATTGATGCATCTTTTTACTCAATAAGTGAATTTAATGAACACTATTACAACCAACCCTAATTTATCACAAAATAAATAAAAGCATTAAACTTATCGGCTTAAATTGATTTACCTTATAACAGATTATATTAACTCCACAATATTTTGGCACAGTGTCATCTGAACGTCAGAGTGTTTAAAATGTTTAAATTACTATTATTGAACGATTAAATTATGATATATTAATATTCTGTGGGATCTAAAGCATTCAAGCAACCGGGCTGTATGATGCTGAAGGTCTCTTTCCAATAGGCCTAAGTAAAAAAAAGAAACTCTGCAATGTTAAATATGCAATGAAAATAAAGTAATAGATAAATATTATGCCACAAAATCATACATATGATTTTAAAATTCATAAATAATTCATTTTCCTATCATTTTATTGGGAAATATGACGCATCCCAAGCATCCGGGCTGTAGTGATGCTGATTGTTTCCCATCAATTGATAGGTAAAATAAAACTTAATTAAAATATTATTGGAAAAAAACCCAAATATCTATAGATAATTTACAACCTAATAACATAATAATAAACTTATTCATAAATAACAAATATGTACATAATTGTCTTTAATAATAAAATCATAAATATTACACACTCTTTCGTCCTTGTCTGTTTTGTTCTCGGTGAGACGCCCAAACTGAAAAGGAGACAACAGAGAAAAGGAAAGTTCAAGGAAGGAAGAGTATAATTAAAAACCAATCAAAATTAAGGGATAGGCAAACAAACCAATGTGAATAAAGGTAGAGATGAAGAAAGAAGAAGGAAGAAAGAAGAAAGAAGAAGGAAGAAGGAAGAAGGAAGAAGGAAGAAAGAAGAAAAAAGAAGAAGAAAGGAAGAAGAAAAAAGCAATTGAAATTAATTAAAAGACTTGAAAAAGTTTAGAGCATTAAATGAATTATCTTGTTGAAAAATCCGGAATTGTGAGTTTTAAATTGTGAATCAGATAGAAAGACTTTTTGTAAATTCCCATACAATGTAAATTTGTCAGCGGAATAAAATTTATTATTATTATCAATATTAAAGTCTGCAGCAAATGTATATTCTTTTTCTTGTCAATCCAAGATTACTTTTCCAACATCTTAGAAAATAACTCATTATTATACAGATTAAACTTCCGTGAATAACCTACTAAATTCTTTTTCATTTGACAATGTTTAGGTTTGGTACAGTTTATTTTGTATTTCCATTGTTTGAGCATCATGGTCTGAAATGTTAGTTATTAAACCTGAAACATTTAGATTTTCGTTTTCTGTATTAGTGAAAATGTTGTCAATGCCACTACTTCTAGTATCACAAACCCTTGTAGGAAAATCGACCATGGCTGTCATTTTGTAAGAATCTAAAATATTTTCCAACCTAAAGTGACTTGGGGAAGGTACAAGTACATGTATATTAAAATCTCCAGGAACAACAATATATTGATATTGATTAAATCCTTAGATTTTTGCATTTTTCTCCTTTTTTTCTATTGACTGTTTTTATGGCTTAGAAAACTATTTATATTTTGTTACAGTACCACTTAACAAATTTTTAAAAGATCCTATGTGTACTATATATCTTTCAATTGTATTAACCTTCCAGTGGTTATACAGTGGTCTTTTTGACCGGGTTTTTTTTCTTTTAACACCTAATTTCAAATAACTGCACATCTAAGGCTACCCTTTCTTGACTTTTACGGGAAGGGGTTGGCCAGTACTTTAAAAGAGGGGTGAGGTGCCAGTGCGCTCCATATGCTCACCACGTTAGGTTTATTTTTTCAGTGCGGTGTTTTTGACCTCATGCGCTGTACATAAATGCAACTTATTATATTGATGTTTTTAATATTTAAAAAGGGGTCTAGAGAAGGACATGGAAGTGTTGAGAAAGAAGAAAGAAGAGGTGCATTGCGCTTGATAGAGATTTGGCTAGGCAGCGCCTCTTTGATAACAGTGACAGTGAAAACATGGTGATTCATTATGACAAAGATGAGCCGGACAGTTTGGAAAATAGTGAGCATAACAGAGACAGATTTTTCTGATAGGAAAACTGATCCCAACAATGAAGAAACAATGAATTTAGATGAACAACCTGTTACAGTTACAAATTTCAAGTACCCTTATAGTACTTATAAATAAGTACCATATTTTTTACAATGTCAGACTTAAGCTATCAGTTATCATATTATACATTTTATACTATTGTACTATGTTTATAGTGAGTTTTTACTTCATAGCTTTTACACACTCACACACATGTATCGGCTACATATTATATACATGTATACACAGTTTTTTCTCTGAAAAAATATATTATTAAACATTATATACACAAGATATATGAATTGTTTTCATTATTCATGTTATATAAAGAAGTTTCAACATTGCGGTCAAAAGGACCTTATGCGACCATTGGTGTAAGTAACTTTGACCTATGCGTCCTCTGGAGGGTTAAATATCTACTGCAACATTTTTAACAAAAGTTTAAAAAAATGTTTGTAAATAAGGATTTAAGAAAAGTTTTGTTTAGGGGCATACTTTTTTTTGTTATATATTACAATATTTAAAATTAATTTTAGACCAAAACCATTTTTAGCGAATTTCCCTATAGGGAATACGCTATTACGGTAGTAGCCATGGTAAGACCTAAGCCCGGGACCACTTTACTTTTTCATTTTGAGGTCCCCAGAAGCCAAAAACACCGTTCGTTCATTTTCATATATATGTATATACAGGGTGTTTCAGAACTCAATACCAATATTTTAGGGCATTGTTTCTGGGTTAGAAACATATCTAGATATCATATTTAAATTGTCCGGAAGTCGTTAATTACTCACACAGCTGCCATTTTGTTTTTTCCACATAATAATTTTTATTTCCGTAATGGATTGTTGTAATAAAATCATATTTGGCATGAATCTTTATCATACTAATGTACATTTCCAGGAAAAAAATTAATTTTTTCCGCTGTATATTTTCAAAATGGCGGCCATTTTAAATTTTCAAACGCAAATATCTCAAAATCGGAAAATTTTATAAAATTTTTACAAGACACAAAAAAGTTGACAAATTAAATTATCTAACCAATGGTACCAAGTTTGTAAGGATCCAACAACAAATAACAGAGTTATTGCGATTTTTTTAAATGAAAACATTGATTTTGCTGTTAAATGGCCTCAATTTGCATTGATTTTAATGCAAAATCAATGTTTTCATGGCAAAAAATCGCAATAACTCTGTTATTTGTTGTTGGATCCTTACAAACTTGGTACCATTGGTTAGATAATTTAATTTGTCAACTTTTTTGTGTCTTGTAAAATGTTTATAAAATTTTCCGATTTTGAGATATTTGCGTTTGAAAATTTAAAATGGCCGCCATTTTGAAAATATACAGCGAAAAAAATTAATTTTTTTCCTGGAAATGTAAATTAATATGATAAAGATTCATGCCAAGTATGATTTTAATACAACCATCCGTTAGGGAAATAAAAATTATTATGTGAAAAAACAAAATGGCGGCTGTGTGAGTAACTAACGACTTCCGGACAATTTAAATATCATATTTAGATATGTTTCTAATCCAGAAACAATGCCCTAAAATATTTTTAGGGAGTTCTGAAACACCCTGTATATATATATTACTCCAAAGACGATTGTGATTAGGGCTACTGTAATATTAATTGTATTAATTTTCATTTTGAAATTAACTAAGTACCCTTTTTAGTTTTTCAAACATTTTTTTATTTGACAATTTTTTATTATGAGACATGATTATGACCTAATGGAACGAAACTAGTTGTCAAATAAAAAAATGTTTGAAAAACTAAAAAGGGTATTTAGTTAATTTCAAAATGAAAATTAATACAATTAATATATATATATATATATATATATATATATATATATATATATATATATGTGTGTGTGTCCGTGGTACCAATAACTTTTGAAGCTGACCTCCGATTTTGATCAAATTTGGTATGAAGGTGTAAGACCAGGTCTATTTTCATGAGTTCTCAAACCAGCATTGTCGGGTTATGGGAACGGGGTTTTATGGGGTTTCAAAGGGGTCAAAATTGGGTTTTTGGCATTTTTGGACCTCAGTTTTAAAAATTCATGAATTTTAACTAAAACCATTCGAAAGAGCTTAAAAAACAAACAATTTAGTATTTTGAATTTTTAACTTAGCTTAAATGGTTACGGAGAAAATCCAAAAATGTGTTTTCCATGTTATTCTTATGGGAAATCAAGAAAACCCTATATCTTACCTATTTGTTGACATAACTTAGTCAAATTTGGTATGTACATTATCTAGATAGGGTTTAACTTATACTTGCTTACAAAACCCATATGGCGGCAAACCCATGGAGTCCCATTGGTCATAATCCCATTTGTTATAAACGCGAAAACCGTCCCACTAGTTATAAAAACGACTCATTCCCACTAGTTATAAAATTTATAACTAGTGGGACAGACTAATGTTGGTTTATAACTAGTGAAAAAATAATGTGCTAACGTAATTCAAGCCCGAGGAGTCCCATTGGTCATAATCCCATTGGTTATAAACGCGAAAACCGTCCCACTAGTTATAAAAACTGGCTGGAAAATGAAAAGTTTAAATATTCCCACTGGTTATAAAAGAACCGTTCATAAAGAACAGTTTGAAAAGAGTCGTTCACTTCAGGTTGTCCCTGCTATGCGCAAAGTTGATGCGCAGTCGACCGAGACGCACTCGCCTACTTGTAATTCAACGCAACCTCATGCCGATCTGTGCATAACTTGCCACATATCGAAATGTAGGCGATGAATTAAATACGCGACACAGGTTTTTGTACAAGGAACTACTTTTACAGTTCTCAACCGATTTGAATTATTTTTGTGTCATTGTATAGAGCTTGACATGAAAGTAAATTGGTAAGTATACATTTGAAATGAAGGGCCCTACAAGTCCTTAAATTTCGTAATTTTCCTATTTGATTAACATTGTTAAGGAAATTTATTGATTTTCAAATATACAGCTGTAAAAGTGTAAATATTGGACATCAGCGAAAGTACTATCTACCTTTTCAAACAAAAGAGTTTTAGCGAATTTCCCATAGGGAATAAGCTATTACCGTAGGTCACATGGTAAGACCATTGACTATGTACACTAACGTGAATAGACCTCTCATCCAATGCATTTAGTTTGAGGCAAAAATTTGGAAGTTCGGTGGACGCCGCACCAGAGTCGCTGCCATCGATGTTGTTATTATTCAGCTGAATTTACAGTGCTGCAAAAACATTTTACCAAAACATAAACATAACTTTCAAATATAAAATGTTTCGTCCTTGGTTTAGAAGAGTGGTAATACTGATTTATCTATCATATGTTACGTGTACTTCGATGGACGCCGCACGAGATCGCACCACCGTCAATATGCTTCACACACGCCTATGCTATGAGAAGTCTACTCACGTAGTGTACAAAGTCAATGGTAAGACCTAAGCCCGGGACCATGTTACTTTTTCGTTTTTAGGTGCCCAGAGACCAAAAATAATAGTCATTAAAATTTTATATATATATATAAGTAGATAGTACTATGGGGTTCCTAGGACACTTTTGGAGACAATCAAAAATCAAACAAATTCCATAGTTTTTCAGTACAATTATGCAATATTTTTGCCACTTTTTGGCCAATTTTCAGCTTTTGTCAAATTGTCATAAAAAATATGCAATTTTAATGAAATTTTTAACAAATATGCCTAAAATTATCTACAAAATAAAATTTTTTAAAAACAAGTAAAATTATCACATTTTATAAGTATTTTTTCAATAAAATTAATAGTCGACTTTTCATAAGGTAATTTAAAATTTTAGTAGTATTTTTTCAATAAATTTGACTAAAATAGTAATAATTTATTCTAATTAATTTCAGTAATATCATTTTTGATTATATTATATTCAAGTAATTTTTCAGATACAATAATAATATAACAATTTGTTTTACTAGTAGCTACTATATCATAATCAAAATCTGCATTAATAATAATATCATTTTTTGAACTTGAAATATTTGTTGGATTTTTTGTAGTATCAATTACATAAATTGGTCTATTATCTAGAAATTCTGTTGGACTATAATACATTTTACTACTAATATAATAAACTTTTTTGTAATCTTGATACATTTCATACATAATTCTAAATTTTTTATTGTTTATATCAAAATTTTCCAATTCATCAGGGTAATAATGACCATTTAGTTTTACTCTTATATTTTTTACATACATACTATCAAATTTAGAAGTATCAAATAACTGATCATTTGTTCTTGATTTTTGAAATCCAATTATAATAAATTTTGGATTATAAATATTTCTATAGATATTTGTTATATCAAAACTTAAATTCTTTCCTGTAATATTTTTTTGTTCAATGCATTGCCAATGATTAAAATGAAAATTTACTTTTTCAAATTTGCTTAGTTCATTAATTAATTGAATTTTACTTGTTGTTTTGTATTCAATTATAGGAACTCTAATAAAAAATTCATCAATTGTTATTTTACCTTCAGTTGGTAATGTAGCATTATCATAAGATCCATCAGCCTTTTTAGTTTTCCATCTAAAAATTGCATCATTATCTTCTGATCTAATAAATGTTATATTAAAACCTCCTTTGTATATTGGAATATTTACATTTTCAAAAAATCCTAATCCAAAATGAGATAAATTACCAATTGCTTCAAATTTATTTTTAAAATTTGATTCAAAACCATTATTTATCTGATTTATTTCTGATTTTGAATAAGTTATAGTACCTTTAATTGTACTTAATAGACCAGGATATTCAATTTCATCAATCAATTTATTATGTTTTCTAACTTCAATTTTTGAAAATAAAAATGGAACAAAATTATCAATTAATTTTATATTAGCACCATTATCATATGCATTTCCATCAGATTTAGTCAATTTACCAGATATATAAAATTGAAATTTAGAAGTACAAAATCCATCTCCAAAATCTATATTAAATTCAGTTTTTTTATTAGGTTCATTTAAATGTAATTTAGATAATGGATAGAAATTTTTGTATTCAGCTCTTTCAATATCATTTATATATTTTTTGTAATCAGCCATTTATTAAGGATAAATTTTTTAAATCAAAAGCTTTTTTAAAACAAGTAAAATTTTTATAATTTTATGATGTCAAATTTTATAATTTTATGTATCAATTTCATTTTTACTTTTAAAATATTCAATTTCAGTAGCATGATCAAGTATAAATTTTGCTGATATTTTTTGATGTTCTAAAATTAATTCCCAATTTAATGTAAATGCATAATCATGAATGAAATATTCAGTTAAATCTTGATATTTACAAATCAAATCAATATAATCTTTTAATTGATAATTTATGAATTCAGTAATAAAATCTATAGTTAAATTTTGATGTTGAGCAATTTTTTGCCAATTTAATTTATTTTGAAACAATCTCATCATATTAATACTCAACTCATATTTTTCAGAAATATCATCCCAATCATCTTTGTTTAATTGATTTTGGTTTCTGATAATGAATAAATCAAATGAACTGTATAGAGCCATTTATTAGGGAGAAAATTTTGTAAAACAACTTTTCTTTGAATTACAAATACAACATTTTGATTTAATTACATTTATATTTTTCAATTTTATTATCTGAATATCTTTAGAATTAGTTTTTTGTTTACATTTAAGACAATAAATCAACTCCATTTATATAAAATAATTATTGTAATTTATCTATATCATCTTTAATTAGTATTATTTCAGCATTTAATTCTTTTATGGATTCATTGACTCCATCAAATAGAAATTTTAGTTCTTTTTCTAATTTTTCTTCTAAATTTTCAACATATTTTCCAATATTAATTAAAAAGTCTGTAATTTTATTTAAATCCTTTTTAGTTTCTGAATGATCATTACCAATTTTAATAATTGAATCTAAAACTTCATCTAATTCTGATTTTATTACAACATCATATTTATTTATACTTGGTTTAACATTAACAATTCTTTTACCATTAATACTTATATAATTTTTTGATAAACCAATAGCATTTACTAGATTTTCAGTCTTTTTTACATGACTTTTAAAACTTTTACTAAAATTATTAAAAAATATATTTAATTTAGAATTTATATAATCTTCTTTAATATTAATTGGATGTTTTTTCTGTCTTCCAAACAGATCAAATATATTTTGTGAATCCATATTTATTAAGGATTAATTTATTTATTATATTATCAAATTTTTTATTATTATTTAATTCATTTAATATAAAAATACATAAATGACCACAAATTGGTGGATCATTATAATTTTGAATTTGATTATCATTATAAAATATATTATCTTTTCCTAAATATTTAACTAGTTCTATTGGTGGTTTATTAACTATATTTCCATATGAATCAAAATAATATTTAATTTTATCTTTTTTATAATAACAAACCCAATGAGTTCCATTTCCATCAAATGAATCTAAATTTATAATTCCACATTCAAATTTATTAACTTTATTAGGTAATATATCTCTCATAAATACACCTCTAAAATATTTTATATTTTTACACAATTTTTCTAATTCACCTAATGTTAGTGGTTCAAAATTTTTTTATAATTTTGTTTCATATATTTTAATGTTTTTTTATCTAAACCAGATCCTTCTACATTTTTTAATTCATGATCTAACCAATCAACAAAATTTCTAAATTTAGGAATTATAGATTCTTTTACTACTTTTGCTCCCTTTCTAACATTTGGTGTATAATTTTTAACTATAGGTATATTATCAGCAAAATCTAAAATTTCTTTTAGTAATCCACCATTTTTTATTTCTTTTAATTGATTATATGAAAATTCAAATCTTAATCCTTTATTTAATTTTTTATGTTTATTTAGTTTATTAATTTGCCTTTTAGATAATAATATAATATCTTTTCCATTTTCATTAAATTGATCAATATTAAATTGAATTATAACTGATTTTTTATTTTTAAATGCTAATTTTATTTTTGATTTTTGATTATCTGTCAAGTTTATATTTGTTTTTTCCATTTATTAAGAAAAAATTTATAGTTTTTTATAATATAGATTAATATAATTAATTTTATTAAAATTTTAATCCTACTTCTAAACCCATACCAAATTTTCTTTTCATCCACATAGCACCTGATGTTGGTAATGCAATTAATCTTTCACCAATTCTATGATCATTTGATGTTACTATATCCCATGCTTTATCTTGTAAAATTTTATCAGCTATTTCATTTCTAGATTTTGTATCTTTATGATCTCTATAAAATAAATCATGTTCTTTAGCAGCTTTATCTAAATCATTTATTCCAGGATCACCTCTTTTTACTCTTTTATTTAATTTAGTTCCAGGCCCTAGATATTGATAACCAGGTACATGTAATTCAAAAGGTAAATTATTTATAACATTATTTAAAATACCTGATCCATCTTTTAATAATGGTGATGAAATATTTGCCAAAATTCTTTTTAAATACTTAATTCCTTCAGGTTTTTCAATTAATTCATCTAATTTATTTGATATAAAGTCTTTAATTGCTTTCTTTTCATTTAAAAAATTATTATTGCCAGCTTTTTCTTGTGCATATATATAATTAATAATATTATCTAATTTATTTAAATCATCTATAAATCTATATTCAATTTTATTTTCTGTATATTGTCTGATTCCTGAACCTTCAATTTCACCTTTTAATTCCCAAATATGTTTAATTAAATTAATATATTTATCACCTTTACTAGATTTTGGTTTCTTACTATTTGGATCATTATTTTTATAAATTGAATTAGTTTCCCATAAAATTTTTGAATAATTATTTAAATCATCTTGTGTATATAAATTATTATCTGGTTTCTTTTCATAAGTTAACAATCTCCATAATCCATGTGTTCCATTATATTTTTTATCATCAATTATTAAATCATCATTATCAATTACAGTTATTTTATCACCAATCATAAATGATTTTTTATGTTTATTCCAATATAAACCAAATTTATCATCTTTTGTTCTTGGTAAATATTTTTGTGCTAATGGACCAATAATTTTATCTAATGTTTGAGGTGAAATTAAATTTGGGTCAATAAATGTCGATTCTTCTTGAATTATTGGTTGTCTGATTGGTCTAAATGGAGTACTTGAAGGTAAATTTAGTTCTTCAGTTTCTGGTATTGATATATTGGCAAAATTATTAACAATAGGTACCAATTCCATAAGGTTTTTATTTTCATTTAAGACTTCACCAATTTTATTTTCAACTTTACCAATTGCTGATGTTATAGGTTCATATGCTTTTTGTTTAATTTTTTCATAATTATCTTCAATTTTAATTTGATTTTTAAATTCTTTTATTAATTTTTTCTCAATATCATCTAATTTTTTAGCTTCATTAACAGATATTTTATCCATTTATTACAAAGAAAAATTTAGGTTCAAAACAAATCATGTTAACATAAACACAAATTCATGTTAACATAAACACAAATCATATTAACACAAAACACAAATTATGTTACACACAAACACAAATTATGTTAACATAAAAACAAATCATGTTAACACAAAACACAAATCATGTTAACACAAAACACAAATCATGTTAACACAAACACAAATCATGTTAACATAAACACTAATTATGTTAAACACAATTTATTTTACTTTATTTCTGTAATTTTCATTAAATATATAAATACTAATGAAATAAATAATACTAATAAAATAAATATTCTATCAATTATTGAATCAAACATACAACAAGCCATTATCATTATTTAATATCAGAAAAATTTTTTCATATATTTTCCATCATTTGATTTTTTCAATAAATTAATAGTTAAAAATCCATAGTCTTCTTTCCAACAATCATTACAAATAGTTTTAAATTTATCAAATTTCATATCTGATCCAACAAAATTATTATATATTTTTTTCATATAATGTTCATTTTGTTTAAAGATGCATAACATATTTAAATTATTTCTAATTAATTGCATATCAACTTTTGAATAACATTGTGATAAATAAATACATGATATATTTTTATGTCTACCCATTATAAAATATTCTTTAATTTTATCTTGTTTTTCTAAAATACAATCATCAAAAACTACTAATGAATTTGGTTTACATTTATTTAGTGGAATCATATCATCACATGAAAAATAAGAAATTTGTTTATTAATATTTGATTCTATATTTTTAAATATTTTTTGTAATAATTTATAAGATGGTTGTTCTAATGATTTACTAAAAATATATAAATTTGAATATGGAATTAATCTTTTGTAAATAAAATTTAATAATAATGTAGTTTTACCAGATCCACTTGTTCCTATAATTAATAATCTAATAGGTTGATCATTTTTATTATTTTTATCATATGATTCTAATTTTATATTATCTTTGTTTTCTAAAAATTTCTCCATTTAAATAAGATGAAATTATTTAAAATAATTGGTCATTCATCCAAACTAGAATTAAGATTAGAACATCCAATACATTTAGATGGAAAATATAGTATTGGTTTAAGTGGATTTTATTCAGATAATTTTATATCAAATATACCAAATGATTATAAAAACTGTTATGGATATTCTATTAAAGATGAAGATGATAAAATTATAGATCAATATTTTGATATAAATAAAGGAAATTATACAATTGAAGAAATAAAAAAATATTTTTATTAATAGTTTAAAAGAATTTAAAAAGAAAATTAATAAATTTGATGAAAATGATTTTATACTGAAAAATGATGGACCATATATTATAATAAAATCTCCTGTTAAAATTATAGTAAAAACAATTATAATTGATTTATTAGGATTAGATGATAAAATGATTGAACCAAATGTATTAACAAAAGGAATAAAACTACCAAAAATTAGACCTTTTGATGTTATTGAAATACATTGTAATTTAGTTGATCCTAGTTTTGAAAATCATAAAGATCATTCACATTTACATAAAGAATCAGAAATTCTATATTCATTTTATCAAAATGTTGAATATGGATCAAAAATTAGTGAAAAACCAAATGAAATTGATTATATTCCTTTAAAAAATATAAATAAAATTCAAAATATTATAATATCTATTCAAGATAGTGATGGAAATCAAATAAATAATGAAAATATTAAAAGTATTGTATATTTAAGATTAAAACAAAATTTGTAATATAAAATTTATCTACATAAATAATAAAAACAATAATTTATTTAATTAACAATAATTTTATATTTAATAATAAATTAATTGTATTTAATAAACAAAATAAACCTTGGTTTAAAAGAAAAGATATTTGTTATATTTTAAAATATAAAAATTCTAGAAAAGTTTTAATTGATAATGTAAAAGAAAAATATATAAAACTTAAAATATATCAAGTGTAACCAACAGTTACATTTACATAATAATGATAAATTAATTTACATAAAAATTATAGGTGTCACAAATTATGACACCCTAGAAATTGATGTACAAACATGTTTTTCAGATGCCCTAAAACAGGGCGTCAATAAAATAGATAATAAAACAAAGTTTATTAATGAATCTGGTTTATATTTATTAATTTTAAAATAAAAAAAGTAGAAAACAATAAGGATAGATTAAAATTTATAGATATTTTTAGAGGGGACAATTTGTCCCCCCTATCATATAATTAAAAACATACAAAACTTATTAAAATTAGGTAGGACCCAAAATGGGTCCCATATAAATTAGAATATTTATTTTAAAATTTTTTAAAGGAGGTAACCTTATTATACAATAAAAACTTAAGGGTAACAAAATGTTACCCTTCTTAAACATTCAAAAATATTCATAAATATAATAAATTATATACAAATTTGAGACCCGTCTTAAAGACGGGTCTTACTTATAATGATAATAAAGTAAAATTTATAGATATTTTTATGTTAGATATTCAATAAATTATTGAATATATTTAAATTTATTAAAGAAAATATTTAAAAATATACATAAAATTATAGTATAAATTCAATATCATATAGTTATAAATTATTAATATAATTTTGATCATTTTCTTTAAAACTTTCTTTAACATAATTTTTTATTATATTTATAAATGGTTCTATTATAAAATTAAACTTATAATGATATACAAAATAATTTTTATATTTAAAAAGATATATTAAAAATTTATTTGATATTTTAGTTTTAAATAAATATAATTTTATATCAAAATCATTATTTATTAATTCTTTTGGAACAATTAAAATTTCCATTTATTTATAATTATTTTTATACCCCCAAGGTAATGTATCAATTTTATTTTCACAAATAAATCTTTTGTCATCTCTATTACTTAAAGCTAATTTATTTATTGTAATTGTATATAGTTCATGTTTAAAACTTCTAATACAAGTCATTTCTCTATATTGTTCTTGATCATCAAATAAACATTTCTTAAAATCATCCATATGTAATGTTTTATCAACAACACTTTTCTTAATACCTTTACATTTTACAGGATTTTTATTATTAAATTCATAACTATATAATTTTGATCTTAAACCACAATATTCTTCTAATATTTCACCATTTAACTCATCTTTAAATTTACCAATTATTTTTTTATTCTTTTCACTATAGCTTTCATGTTCTTTCTTATAATCACTTGTATCAAATTCATTAATATTTTCTTTAATAATTTTATATGGATCCTTTTTAAATTCTATAAAATAACTGTCTGTATCCATATATAATAACCTTATGTTTGGATCAAACTTCTTTAATTTTTCATAATAAAATTGATACATATGTAATTTTGATAAATCAAGTACTGAAAATCCTATATAGATTGGTTTATCAAACTTAACCTTTTCTTTTATCATATGTGAAGGAATACAGTCTTTATCAAATATACTAAATGTTTTAAAATTAGGTTTTTTTGCTTGTTTTAATGAAAACTTTTCATCACCTAATTTAATATCACATCTATTTCTAACATTTTCCATAGTTTTTCCAAAAACACTATTATTCATCAATTTAAAAAAGTCTTTTTCAAAATCTGATGTTGATTTGGATCTTAATTTGGAATTTAATTCAATATATTTTTTCATATAATCATCTTGATCAAATGCTATAACTCTATTAACTTTCTTTAATTTTAATCCTTTTTGTAGATAATATTTTAAGTTTCTTGAATGAATAACATAATCTTTTTTATCAAATAATGTTGTGCAAAGCTTATTATTATAATGTTCAGGTGCTAATGGTAAATCTTTATGGTCATCATGTAATTCAATAGGATATTCTAAATCAACATCTAATATATATCCATATTCAGCATTTTCATCTAATTCTAATATTGTTTCTTCCCATTCATTTAATGTATATGTATTAGGATTCATCCATGTTATATCTTTATAAGGTAATTTTTGACTTAAAGCCCATCCATATAGATTATTTGCATCTATATATAACATATAATTTTCAGGTTTTGTTTTATCATAATTTTTTGTATATTCATTGTTTGCTTTACAATATCTAGTTATACATTGTGAAATACCACCTCTAATACCTTTTTCAATCATTAAATACATATTATAATCACTTATTAATTCTAGTTTAATTTTTGTTAATTTTAACATAGAATCCCAAGCTAATGATGGTGATGTTAGATAATGTGCTGGATCTAATTGATAATTTTTCAAACAAACAGATCTAAAATTTTCAAATATATCAGCTAATAATAATACATCCTGAATATTATACAAATCTGAATAATTACCTAATGTTTTTATTTTTAATTTATTCCAAACTTTTATATAATGTTTATAATCATCATCACTTATATTTTCATTAGTTAAACAACTATAAAATTGATCTTTTTCTAATATTTTATCATAGTTTAATTTTTCAACATTATCAATAAATTCATATGGAAATATACCTTTAGAAGTTAATATTTTTAAAGTTTCATCATCATATTCAATTATATCATTTTCTTTTATAAATTTCTTTATATGCTTAAATTCTTTAAGATTTTTAGCTAATTTTTCAATTGATGTAGCCATAAATCTAAATGTATCTACAAATGAGAATTTTATAAATTTTCTAGGTTTATCACCTTCAAATTCATAACCATAACCAGAATTTACTGAATAGTTTATATATTTTTCATCTGTATTGGCTAACAAATCAATTTTACCATATTTTTTAGCTAATTCTTTTATAAACAAATGTGTATCATAATTTGAACTATTATGACAGAATATAGGAATACTTTGAGGGAATTTTAGATTTAAATTACAATTTAAATGTGCAGCACCCCTAAATTTTCCTGTTAAATGGCAATGATCTCTTACTTTTATTCTTTTATCATCATCAAAACCACTATTTTCACAAATATGACAAATATTGGTTTTTTGATAATTAATTTCTTCTTCATTAGTTAAATTCATAGGCTTTTTATTTTTCGAATTATATTTTTTAGCTATATATTTTGAAATTTCATCTAAATATTCAAATAATTTATTTGGTACATTTATTAATTCTTCTTCATTTTTTGCTCTATAACAAATAGGTTTATACATTTTATTAGTTACTCTAGATACTAAATAGATTGTAAATCCATATGGTATATGTTTTTGAATTTTATTTGTATATGAGCAATTTGGATTATTTTTACAATTATCAATCTTTTCTAATATACTTTCAAAATCCATATAAATTACATATGGATGTTCAAACTTTTTGTAATAGTTTTTAAAACTTACTTTTTGACCAGGAAATGGCATTATAGGTCTACAAGGTTCTAATGATTTACATATTTCTAAATGATTATTCAAGTCTTTATTTTTGTAGAAATGAGTCAAACATCTTCTACAAATATATTTTTTTGTTTTATGTTTTGATAATTGAGAATATACCAATTTATTTAAATCTGTTATTAATATATAATGACAATTATTACCAATTTTATAATATAATAAATCAATTTCTAATTTTACATTATAATATTCAGATATTTGTAATGGCACTATTTTTTCATCTTCATCAATTCTATAAATATTTATTGACATTGATGGATAGTTATATTTAGAGTCAAACGATCTTTTTTCAAATAATTTAATATCTTTTAATGTTATTGGATAATCAAAACCTTTAAAAATATCATCATTTATATATTTTTGATATTGTTTAACTCTTTCAGCATGTTCATTTGGTTTATCAATAGCACATCTAATTGCATAAATAAAACAATATTCATCTTTATTTTTAAAATTTACACAACATTTTTTATTCTTAATTTCATTTGGTAATTCTATATATGATCCAGCATTTAATGAATTATTTTTAGATAATTTTAGATTTAATTCAACACATCTTTTTAATGACCAACCAGAGCCTTTTGATGGTTGATTTAGTTGTTCTCTAACTATTAATTTCTTAAATTGATCATCAATAAAATCATCTACATTTAAAATATCTGAACTTTTTATGCAAAAATACATATTACTATTTTGAATATCACCATTTATTAATTTTCTTTCATATTCACATTCTAAAGCCATCTGTCCTTTAATATTTTTAAATTTTTGTTTTTCTATCAATTTTTTTATTTCATTTCTTTGAGTTTCTAAATAATCATTAATATCTAAATCATCATTTGAATTTGTTAAAATATAATCTTGAAAATATCCTTTTAATGACGAAGCTTCTTGAATATTTATTATATTTTCTTTTGGAATTGGTCTATTTTTAAAATAATCATTTAATAATCCAATTAATTCTCTTCTAGTTTTATTAACAATTTTAATACTATTTTTAATTGCTAAATTTTGAATATATTTTAATGATCTATATTCTAAATTATTTGGATTTTCTTTAATTTTGTTTAATCTTTTAATTAGTTCATCTCTAGATAAATTTTCATAATTTCTGACAGATAATTTTTTTGCAATTTCATTTAATTTTTCAATATTAAATAATGAATAATTTGTAAGATCAAATGTTTCTTTAATATTTGTTAATTCATCTAAAGTTTTATTTTTATAATTATATATATTATTATTTTTACACCAATGTTTTAATTCAAATATTTTATTATCATATTTTTGTTTATTTAATAAATGTTTAGTTGAGTTATAATGTCTATCATAATTTTTATATAATATATTTTTATTACAGTAAGGACAATTAATATTTTTATTTGTTCGTTCCATTTATTAGAAATAATTTTTACTTAGAAATAAAACTCTTAAAAATATGAGAAGTTTTTCCACTTTTTTCTAGGTAATTTATAGTTTAAATTGTATTTTTTCAATCAATAATCAACTTTTCACAAGTTAATTTAAGTTTTCTAGAGTATTTTTTCAATAAAATCAATAGTGAACTTTTCACAAGTTAATTTAAATTTTCTAGAGTATTTTTTCAATAAAATCAATAGTTGTATTTTCATAAGTCAATTTAAGTTTTCTATAGTATTTTTTCAATAAAATTTAAACTTTTTTAAAACAAGTAAAATTATTATTTTTATCATATTTTTTAATTTTCTAGTTTTGTTATATTTTTGTCATGAATTTTAGTTTCTAAATGTCTTAAATAATTATTAGTCCATTTAATATTTCTTCCACATTCACAAAATTGTGGTTTTAAAAACATTTCTCTAATACATTGTATACAAATTGCATTTTTTCTATCTTTACTATAATGATAATTATTAAAATTTGAAATATCTTTAATTTCTTTACATTTATGACATTGTTTTTCATTTAATTCAATAACTTTAATATTATCATATAATTTTTTATAATACAAATCCTTACATTCTTTACAATAATGATATAACCCATCTTTAGTATTTTTATCTTTATAAAATTTAGATATATCTTTATATAATTTACACCTTAAACATTTCTTTTCCATTTATATAAAATAAAATTTACAAATTGGTTTTTTTCAATTCATATTCATAAAAATTTCCAATAATATCTTCATTATTTTGATCTTTTATACTATATGTAACTGGATTTGTATTATTAATTTTAGAAATTATAAATATTTCTCTAGACCAATTATTTTTATATTTATTAGAAAATGTTAATTTTTTATTTCCAATTCTAACTCTATCATTTATTTTAAATTTTGATTTGGTTATTGTTTTTGGTGGTTTATATTTAAAAACAGTATCTAATAAATCCTTTTCATTATTTTTATTTACTTCAATTGGTTTCATTTTAATTGTTGAATGATATGAGTTATTATATTCTTTAACAATTTTTGGTAAAATATTTATCCATCTATAATTTTTATTAATTTCAAACTGTATTTTCATTTTTTCATTTTGTGTTCTATTATACCTTTCTATTATACTTGATTTTTCTTCATTTTCTGTATGATACAATTTAATATTATATTTATTTAATATTTCTTTAAATTCTTTATTGATAAATTCTAATCCTTTATCTGTATGTAAAAGATTAGGTGATTTATGATTAATTTTAATTGCATCCTTAATTATTTCTTCAAATGCTCTAGAAACTGTTTTTCCATCTTTTTTCTTTAATGGTTTTGACCAAACATATTTTGAAAAAGTATCTATCACATTTAACATATATTTATAACCATCATTTTCTTTTTCATAATTTTTCATTATAATTAAATCTGCTGCCCATAAATCATCAATACCTAATGTAATTATTTTTCTTTTTAGAAATTTCTTTCTAATTGGAGCATGAATTTCATTTGCTTCAATTATTTGTTCATTTTTAGTTAATTCTTTTTTAATTATAGGTTTAACTTCTTTTTTCAAAATTTTACTTTTATTTGTTTTACAAATTGAACATTTAGTAGCAATTCTACATAATCCATTTTTCATTTCAACGATTTGTGGATTAATATTTTTAGTTTTTTTCTTACATTTGTGACAATGAATTGGTTCATTCATTTATGTATAATTTTTTTTTAAATAAATGGATATGTGTTATAGATGTCATAATCAAACTAATTTTACTATTATTGGAAATTGTGTAGGATGATATATATGTAAAAGAATTATTTATGAAAAAAAGATTAAGAGAAAAAGTAATAAGAATAAACATCTTAAACATATTTTAAGAGAATTTAACCATTTTCAACCATATAAAACACAACAATTAATTAATGAATTATATATTTTATGTATTTCCAATCATTTTGAAATAACACCTAAGAATATAAAATTATTTTTAAAACAAAGGAATTGTACAAATTGGATATTTTACTATCAATTTTTAAACAAAATATACAATATTGATTTTGAATTGAATAATGAAGATAAAGAAAAAATTACACTATTTTTTAATAAATATTTATGTTTTAAGAAAAGTAATATATCATACAAAAAATTATTACCTATGATTTTTAAATACTTAAATATGGATTTTTGTATAAAACCTAATTATGATAATGACTTTTTAACATATCTATCACAAACAAGTTTGTGATATTTTTTCCTATATAAATGGATCTGCTAGAAGAAATTAATAATGTTGGAGAATTAAGATTTAAAGAATATAAACCATTAAAAAGTTTAAATTTAAATAAAAAATATAAAATTGAAAAATTTGAAAGAATTAAAGATAAATATGGATATACAATTATTGTTGAATTAGAAAAATGTAAAGTACATTTACCAAAAAGATTTACTAATGTAATTGATGATAAATCAATTAAAGAATTAAATAAAAAAGATTTACATTTAATTGTCACTGATATTAAGACTTTTGATGATAAAGAAACTGCTTTAGTTAAATTTGAATAATTATTACAATATTATTGATACTAAACCTTAATTTTACTTGTTTTAAAAAAATTCAAATTTTATTGAAAAAATACTATTAAAATTTTAAATTACCTTATGAAAAGTCGACTATTAATTTTATTTAAAAAATACTTATAAAATGTGATAATTTAACTTGTTTTTAAAAAAAATTTATTTTGTAGAAAATTTAGGCATATTTGTTAAACATTTCATTAAAATTGCATATTTTTTATGACAATTTGACAAAAGCTGAAAATTGGCCAAAAAGTGGCAAAAATATTGCATAATTGTACTGAAAAACTATGGAATTTGTTTGATTTTTGATTGTCTCCAAAAGTGTCCTAGGAACCCCATAGTACTATCTACTTATATATATATATATATATACATACATATATACATATATATGTACATACATATATATATATATATATGTATATATGTATGTGTCCCTAGACACGATAACTCTCGTAAAAATGGTCCGATCGAGACCAAATTTGGTAGAGATGTGTAATCCTACGTTTATTCGGATGAGTTCGTAAACCAGACATATCGACCTACCGGAAGGGGTAGTTTTGGGGGGTTTTGTACCCCAAAAATGGGTTTTTTGCATTTTTCATATGTAAATTTTAAAAATTTTTAATTTTTATTTTGACCATTGGATTTAGCTCAAAAAAACACACAATTTAGTACAGTACACTCTCGTTCATCGGACTCGGCGACATCGGAACTCCGCTTCATCGGAACTGAAAATCTGGATATTATTAATTTTTTTTCTTACGAAATAAATAATTTTTTCGTTTTAGCGCCTTCAATTTCCATTCGTTCTATCCGCGCAACAGTGAAGTATCACATTTTGCGTCTAACGTCATCAGGCGTTTTCCATAATCTGTACGTATCGATGTGATTTACGAGGCCGTGGAGAATTCGCACAAAAATAGAAAGAGGAAGCGGGCAGGAAGTGAACATCCGTTTCGACCGCTTCCCAAACTGTCATTCAGTCTGTCTCGCGTCGCGACTGCACCTGTGTTACGTGGAAGTCAGTTGACTGCTGGAATATGAGTGGAATATAAATATGGAATATGAGAATAACGATTTTGGATCTTTATTTCTGCGTTGTTTTTATTTCTATAGGTTCATTTGTTACCATGTTCAAAGTTTGAGTGCCTTACTTTCATAAAATCTCTAGTGTTGCCTTAAAAACAAGAGTGAATACAATCACGATAGGTCACCGTACGGGCGGAAATGATGACTCACGACGGCCTCCGCTTCATCGGAATTTTCTGACATCCGAACCGGCCGTCCGCCACATTAGTTCCGATGAACGAGAGTGTACTGTATTTTGAAGCTTTGTTCTATCTCCATTGGTTACTGAGATATTACAAAGTCTAAAGACAGTACATTGTATTTTAAAGCTCCAATGTTAATATTATGGAGAATTGGGATGTGTTAATATTTCACTTATTAACCAATATTTTTCGATGAAACTTGGAATTCAGCTTCATTTGGTTGAGATTCATCCATTTATGGCAAAAAATCTTGGTTTTTGTGCTTATCATGGCAGCAAACCTGCATACTCTTTTCCCATGTTTATCATATGGAGAATAGGCAAACTTCTTTAGCAATGGACAGATATTGATGAAACTTAGTAAATGGCTTCATATGGTCAAAATATTTTTTTTTATGTTAAAAACCTACTTTTAGTGTTCCCCATGGCAGCATACCTGCATACTCTCCCTATATTTATCATAAGGAGAATCTATCTTCTTATTTCTATAAGGGTTTCGTCTGTTACGTTCCCTTTTCTCTCGACCTACTGAACCGATTTTTAAGATTGAGGTGTCATTTTAAAGCTTAGGATATACCGCAGTGACGAATCGTAATTAAAAAGGTCATATTATTTCGGGCTTCGCCCCCCTAGCCTTTGATTTATTTCTAGAGGGCGCTTTAAAATGTTGACCAACTTTTATTGCAAGTTCTTTAATGTGAATTGTAATTTAACAGCTGATTACCTTCAGATTAGTTTTAAAAGCCAGATAGTAAACAGAAACAAGGCAACTAATTGCCTTGAACAGAAATAGATCTCTGTCACTTCGTAATCAACATTCACGTACTGAAGGTGAGTTTCACTCATACAGAATCATAAAATGCGCAATTTGCGCACGGGCCACCTCGTAGACATTTATTTCCCTATTTATGAGCATGTGATTTTATTTGGTTTACGGTTTTATGTGGTCAAAATTAATATTACTAATTTGGAAATTCGCTGAGTACGCAGGTATGCTGCGACGGCGGGTATTTTGTTAAAGGAGGGGGAGGGGGGGGGGTAGAGAAATAGTAGTTTTCATCACTAGGAGCAAAAGTGGGTCTTTTTGGTGCGCAGTCTTTAAAAGTTTTTGAAAACGATTAAGAGAATAGAGACACTTTTGCTCCAAGTGATGAACAACTTTTTTTTTATATCATAATGCGAAAATTAGCCTTTTGATAGTTAAAAATATTAAATATAAAGTTGTATTTTCGAGGTTATATTTACAAAGTAATTTACAAAGTACATTTAATTTACAAAGTAATTTAAAGTATTTACAAAGTATATATATATATATATATATATATATATATATATATATATATATATACAGGGTTAGGCAAAAGTCTGGACACCCCCACTTAACACGTTGCAGTAGGGAGACCAAACTCGGCACATGTTTACAACATGAAAAGCGGCACTTTTTCATCAATTACACAACTTTGCCCCTGCCCCAAAATGGGCAGCCCAAAATTTTCAAAGTAAACCCCTATTGAGTGACCTCTCATTTTAAACACTTTATCGAGAAAAATTGAATGGCACAAATCGGAGGTCGATATCTCATCTCTAACTAAAATGGCAGCCATTTTAAAATTAGAGATGGGTTAATTGACATTCGTTAAAATTAAATAAAATACACCCCGTCGCAGCAGACCTGCGTACTCAGCGAATTTCCAAATTAGTAATATTAATTTTGACCAGATAAACCTGTAAACCAAATGTCATCACATGCTCATAAATAGGGAAATAAATGTCTATTCTCCTTATGATAAATAGAAAAGAGTATGCAGGTATGCTGCCATGGGGAACACCAAAAGTAGGTTTTTAGCATAAAAACAATTTATCTCAACCATATAAAGCCATATACTAAGTTTCATCAGTATCTGTCCATTGCTAAAGGATTTTGCCTATTCTCCATATGATTAACATGGGAAAAGAGTATGCAGGTTTGCTGCCATGATAAGTATAAAAACCAAGATTTTTTTACCATAAATGGATGAATCTCAACCAAATGATGCTAAATACCAAGTTTCATCCAAAAATATTTGTTAATAAGTGAAATATTAACACATCCTTATTCTCCATAAGATTAACATTAGAGCTTCAAAATACAATGTACTGTCTTTAGACTTTTTAATATCTCCGTAACCAATGGAGATAGAGCAAAGCTTCAGGATACTAAATTGTGTGTTTTTTTGAGCTAAATCCAATGGTCAAAACAAAAATTAAAAATTTTTTAAAATTACATATGAAAAATGCAAAAAACCCATTTTTGGGGTACAAAACCCCCCAAAACTACCCCTTCCGGTAGGTCGATATGTCTGGTTTACGAACTCATCCGAATAAATGTAGGATTACACCTCTCTACCAAATTTGGTGTCGATCGGACCTTTTTTACGAGAGTTATCGTGCCTAGGGACACATACACATATATATATATAAATATATACATATATATATATATATATATAAAAATTTTAATGACTATTATTTTTGGTCTCTGGGCACCTTAAAACGAAAAAGTAACATGGTCCCGGGCTTAGGTCTTACCATGAGACCTACGGTAATAGCTTATTCCCTATGGGAAATTCGCTAAAAAAGGTTTTAAAATAAACGGTATCAGTTAACTGACACATACTTTCTCCCAACAATGTAAAAAAGATGTTAAAAGCTTCAAACATTAATGTCTTGATGACTCAGTCGGATAGCTACCGGCTGAGCAGCGCTCGTTTGACCCTACGCGCGTATGTGACTTTTAACAACGTACTGCGTTTACCGCTAAATGAAAAATTGAATTTTCTCCGCAACCACTTGACGTAGAGCAATAATTTAAAATACTGGATTATTTAGTTTTTTGAGCTTGATTTAATGGTGATAAGTAAAATTTATTTCAAGACAACAGCTATTTTGAAAATCCAAAAAATTGATTTTTGAAACACTTTTTACTCTATAACTTTTGAACGCGAGTTTTCCCGGAGATGCGGGTGGTGTCATTTTATTCACCATTTTAAGCTTAATAAACCACAAAATTTTAATCAAAATCGTTAGAGCCGTTTTTGAGAAATTTTGATTTTTGATGATTTTTGAGGGTTTTTGGGGGTAAAATACCCTTAAAAATCAAAAATTCAAAAAAATGAAAAAAACGCCTGGAATTATCGTGGATATGGACCTATGTACCAAATTTAATTAAAATCGGACCATTAGGGCATTCTCTAGCTCTGTTTACATCCTGACACACACACACACACACACACACACACACACACACACACACACACACACACACACACACACACACACACACACAGACAGACATCACTCCGAAAACCACTTTTTTGGGCTCAGGGGGAACCAAAATGGATAAATCCACCAACAACTCAAATTCGAAAATTTTGACGAAAACAATACTTTCTCCATATACTATGGTATAGAGGGAGAAAGTAAAAGAAAAAAATCTGGAATTATTTTATAATTGAATCTAGTAGCAGGAATGAATTAGTTGGTTCAATTCAAAATAATTCTAAAAATTTGTATTCCTAAAATAGCTATTTTCAGATTAAATTTTATTGAATGTCAATCAACCCATCTCAAATTTTAAAATGCCTGCCATTTTGGTTAAAGATGAGATATCGACCTCCGGTTTTTGCCATTCATTTTCTCTTGATAAACTGTTTAAAATGAGTGGTCACTCAATAGGGGTTTACATTAGAAAATTTGGTTCTGCCCCCAAAATACCCCATTTTGGGGGCCGGGGCAAAGGTGTTTCTTTGATGAAAAAATTGCATTTTTTGTGTTGATAACATGTGCCGAGTTTGGTCTTCCTACTGCAACGCGTTAAAAGATTAATTGGGGGTGTCCAGACTTAAACTTGCTTGTCCATCTCAAATTTTAAAATGGCTGCCATTTTGGTTAGGGGTGAGATATCAACCTCCGGTTTGGGCCATTTAATTTCTCTTGATAAACCGTTTAAAATGAAGGGTCACTCAATAGGGCTTTACATTTGAAAATTTGGGGCTCCCCCCAAAATACCCCATTTTGGGGGCAGGGGCAAAGTTGTGTAGTTGATGAAAAAGTGCCGCTTTTCATGTTGTAAACATGTGCCAAGTTTGGTTTCCCTGCTGCAACGCGTTAAAAAGTTAACTGGGGGTGTTCAGACTTTTGCCTAACCCTGTATGTGTGTGTGTGTGTGTGTGTGTGTGTGTGTGTGTGTGTGTGTTTGTTGCTATGGACTCCGAAACCGCTCAACAGATTGTAATCAAACTGTCAGGCATTATTAAGGATTATTCAAGGATTGTTTGTGTGCAGTTAGGTGTAAATCTGTCCAAAGGGCTCTGACCCAGAGAGCATACAATGGTGCAGTGCCAGGTTTTATAAATTTAGTGTTTACATAAAGAACAGATGTAATTAAAAAAAAACGTAAATAAAAGTTTCTATCAAGCAAATGCTTATAATCATAGAGATAACTAGCTGCGAAATATAATGTTTATGTTTATGTTGTCTTTTGGGCTCCGCCCCACAGAAGTTCACAATTTAATTACTGTAATGGCCTACACGTGTTGAAATTTGACATTTACGATTCTCTTTGTTCATAGGTACTGTATAGGTACCCTCACTAAGATAAATTTTGTTGATAAAGTTTTTGAAGATTTTTAGGGCTCCGCCCCACTGGACTTTACAATTACTTAAGGGCCACCAGGGTTGAGATTGATGGATGATTCTTTTTGTTCATAGGTGCTCACGCTCACTAAGAAACTGGTTTGCAAATAGTGTTTGAAGCTCTTTAGCAGGGCCGCCCTGAGAGTGGGGGACCGGGGCAGCTGCCCCGGAAGCCGTGGCCGACACGAAATCCCCGTTTCATAAAGGCCCAAAAACTTAAAAAAACTGTAATAACTTCATCAATAAATATTTTATAAACAAACTGTTCAATAATAATTTTTTTAGTTCAAAATGAAATTTAAAACATTTAGGCTATCAGTCGGAAATGAGTAGTGACTAATTTTTTGTAACTATAAACCTTGTTAGCGAATTTCCCTATAGGGAATACGCTATTACGGTAGTAGCCGTGGTAAGACCTAAGCCCGGGACCACTTTACTTTTTTATTTTGAGGTCCCCAGAAGCCAAAAACACCATTCGTTCATTTTCATATATATGTATGTATATATCTGTACACGGAAGGAGAAGATAGGCAAAGACAGACTAGAGCGACACAGGAAAACGTGACGGGAGGTAGTGGCAGCAGTTGTCGAACTACATCCCTCCGCCAGCCGCCTCACAACTCAGTTGACTGGAACGGAACGAATTAGGAACGAACTGTGCTCCGGTAGTTTCAGCAACGACCGCCAGGACTGACCCTTTAGCCCCCTCTTAAGGACATTCATTGCATTCCTTTAGAAATTCATTAACCATGCAGGTCTGTTATGCATGCGAATTATCCTAACCTATAATCTAATATGAGTAAGGTACATTGTATGTATGTATACACACGGATCTCATAAACAGCTCAGATTTTTTTCAAATTTGCAAATAACAGTTTTGGGATAAATATATAATATTGATACATATATGTATGACAGAAAAATCATAATTCGTAATAATGTTTGAATTGAAATCCTTTAAATTTTAACATGATCTTACAGAGTTAAAATCAAAACTAAAGAGTTTAACTCCACTATCAAGTATCAATGTATGACTCAAGTGCTTCAGTATAAACTTGCAATTTTCCATTGTAGCCTAATACCAAATCACAGAAAGGTACTAAATTAAAAACAATATCTCAGTTTTTATATTGTGCTTAAAGCTGTGTCCGCACTGGGCGAATATATTCACCAGTGTATATGCAAAATCTTTTGTTTGTTCGTTGGTGTTCATTCCTGATGTAAGTCACAAGGTCAGTAATTGTTTGTCAGAAATGTTTGTTTTTTGTATTCGCTGAACAACTTTGTGAGGAATGGACGGCCATTGGAGACAGTAGTAAAAAGTAGCAAAATCAGTGTTGACCAAGGTGCAACTCTCAAAGAATCAACCGATCCCCTCAACTTTCGTGCAAGCCTGCTACAGTTTATTCAATGTGGGCCCTCCCACCAACGTTGCCACAAATCGGCTAACCCTTTTAAGAGTTGAACTACCAGGTCACTAGGTAAGATATTGTCGTGAGCGGGATTCGCAGCATTAAACCGCTGCACTTAATTTAAAAGAAATTATTTGGGATAATATGGGATAAGCTTTTTAATATAGTTATTTGTAGAATCTTAAAACATAGTTTTATAGTATGAACAAAATACCCCCGTCGCAGCAGACCTGCGTACTCAGCGAATTTCCAATGGAATTTCAGATTATTTACTTTCCCCATAAAAACACCATAGGATCGAGTATGTAGGTTTGATGCCATAGGGTGTTGTTATAACATCTAAGTTAATAAATAATTGGTGAATGTAAAATTGTATCAAACTCTGGCAATTTTTTATTTTCCCCATAAACCCCATGGGGGTGAGTATGTAGGTTTGCCGCCATATGGGTTTTGTAAGCAAGTATAAGTTAAACCTTATATAGATTATGTACATACCAAATTTGATTAAGTTATGTCAATAAATAAGCAAGATATAGGGTTTTCTTGATTTCCCATAAGAATAACATGGAAAACACATTTTTGGATTTGCCCCGTAACCAGTTATGCTATGATAAAAATTCAAAATACCAAATTGTTTGTTTTTTTAAGCTCTTTTAAATGGTTTCAGTTAAAATTGATGAATTTTAAAAATTAAGGTCCAAAAATGCAAAAAAACCCATTTTTGACCCCTTTGAAACCCCATAAAACCCCGTTCCCATAACCCGACAATGCTGGTTCGCGAACTCATGAAAATAGACCTGGTCTTACACCTCCATACCAAATTTCATCAAAATCGGAGGTCCCCTTCAAAAGTTATCAGTACCACGGACACATAGATATATATATATATATATGAAAATGAACGAATGGTGTTTTTGGCTTCTGGGGACCTCAAAATGAAAAAGTAAAGTGGTCCTGGGCTTAGGTCTTACCATGGCTACTACCGTAATAGCGTATTCCCTATAGGGAAATTCGCTAATAGTTTGAAATTAATATGAAACAGTTAATATTTTCATCTTTAGTCTTCAGTGACCAGTGTCATGACTCATGACATTGTCACAAACAAAACAACAGATACATTAAAAAATACCCATCTCAATAAAACTGTTTCAACCAATAACTCATATCAGGATAGAATAAAACCCCGACTTACCAAGAAAACTTTTATTTCAACAATATCATCTAAACGGTAAAAATACCCGAGGCGGCGAGCTCATCACAAAAAAATGCTGGCCGTCCATCATACGAAACAACTAATGAGGAAACTGCAGATAGTTTGGCAGGTACTATGCGCAGCGTGTGCGTGTTGCGTGGGGGGCTACGTGCGCGCCGACGCCTCCTCGCGCTTGCTGACAGCGACGGCTGCCTCCACTAGCAGCCTCAGGCACTTGAACTGGTCTTCCTCCTCGGGCGGTGGCTCGTTCTCACACCTGATCGCCACCTCGCTGCCTATGTGCGCACTCCAAAACTCTTCTGGGTTCCTATGACAGGGATACACCAAAGTTAATCTACTGCATTAAAAACCTTTGCATAATTGCATCCCCACTTGCTTCTTCAAAATTTGCATCTCTCTAATTTTTTGGCGAGTTGAGTTCGCACAGGAATAAGAGGAGTGGCGGGAAGTAAACATCCACTTCCGAACTGATAGTCACTGCAACTTATTTATGTGGATGACATTAAAATTATTCTAAAATACTGAAGGCCTTGCTGTTAGCACAGTTGATTGTCTCATTTCAATCTAAATTGAATGTTCTTCATGGTTTATTACTGTACTGTTGTTTACTGTTATAGTATTTCCTTAAATTTTTTCACTATTATTAGTTTTCTATATTTTTCTGTTTTTTTTTTTACATAAGAAGTTTCAATATCTCTTTTTTATATAGAAAAAATTTCAGCTCTTCAGCATTCGTGAATACAACCTTATGTTTTAACAAAATAATGACTCAGAAGAAACCGCTTCATTAAATTTTTTCGACATCATAAATGTCTGTCTCCCACATAAGTTTAGATGAAGGAGAGTACACTATAGTATTAATAACTGTACATATGTTAAAACGTATATTTACACTATAGTACTAAAACATGAAGAACCTTAAGATTCACTAGCAAATAGTATAATACTGTACAAAATGAACAGTATTTGTAAATCATTGCTGTGCACATAATGCAGGTGCAGTCAAGAGGTTCAGAAGTGGATGTTTGCTTTCTGCTCCCTCCTATTCTCCAGTGAATGCTCCCATCACTCACCAATCACATTGAGGAACACGCATGTTATGAAGAGATTCCTGGCAATGCAAAATGCTATACATTCAGTTATTAAAGGCGACAAATAACGAATTGAAGGTACTAAACCGCTAACATTAATTTTATGCACTTAAAAAAAAATTCAGATCATCAGTTTGGATGAAGCTGAAAATTTAAAATTGAGTCAGATGAATAAGTGTGCATTATCGTTATGTACAGTTAGGATCAAAGTGAAGTCAAAACATCAATTATCATACTATGAATTACATTTCGTACTCTTGAAACCAATAAGTTAAGTCTTATCCCTCCTTGTATTCTGACTTTTAATAGCCCTATTACCTTATATTTTTATGTAAAACAATTCAATAAAAACACCACCACATGCTTTACGTATTCTAGTTTTTTACCTCAATTATGTGCTATTCTTAATCTGATTGATGAAAACAACCACTTAATTCTGATTGTGAAATCTTAAAATCACTCTCAATTGTTACAAACCATTTGATTATCTTTTTTCCAATATATAAATGACAGAGCAAAAGTCAGCAGTCAATTTGCAAGTTTAATAACGCACAATTCATTTTCTAGACAACTCATTTCGTCAACTCATTTTTGCTGTGGGTCGTCGTTTTTTAACACCGCAAACATTATTATCATATTCCAATTCTACATTTGCTAGGTGGTACCAAATTAATATTTCTTCTTTCCTCGTTGTCATCATCAGGCCTTAGTTTTAGAATCAAATCAAATACGTGTGTTTTATTGTAAGCAAAAGAAGGCTTTTTTGAATCCTCATGCAATTCTTATAGAGGATGTATTTTACGTTATTACTCATTTCCTGGTAACTTAACTTTTTGGACTCCTCGCTAATTTTTCCGAGTCCCTTAGAGATCTTTAACATGAGACCTCTCCCATCATGCTACAATTTGTGAAACACTAACTATTTAGTTTTCCAAAATTTTTGCTTCTGGACTAGGTTCAATCTTGGGACTTTGAGATTGATTAACGATCAAAATAAAGACTATTCAGATTTGTAATAGCATTTTTACACTAATTCATGACAAACCAAGTGCTCACAATCTCGAATATCACAACAATCTGGAAGACTCTATGCTTCACTTATCTAGCTTCTAGTAAATTTAATTTACAATTCCTACTAGGCTCTTACATTAATAATTTCTGTACTCTTACGACTTACAGTTATATGCTACCTACTTTTCATTTTCACACTTTGTGACTATACAGTTAATCTAAGGTTAGAAAAAGGCTATTGCAACAGTGTAGAAGAACTTGGAATTTAGGTGGAGGTGTCAATTACAGACCAAAATTTCAATCTTGGGACTTTGAGATTGATTAACAATCAAAATAAAGACTATTCAGATTTGTAATAGCATTTTTACAATAATTCATGATGACACACCAAGTGCTCACAATCTCGAATATCACAACAATTTGTTGTGATATTCGAGTTCTTCACTTCACTTTTCTAGCTTCTAGAAAATTTAATTTACAACCAACTGATTTTGTATGTGAGAAACAAAGGTGATCCGAATCTACTAAAGTATGAAGTCGGCAATTTCATTGCTTCCGTACATCACGTACGCGTATGACTTTGAAACACTTTCTATTGTTAGAAAGTTCTCTCCTTTTTAACAATATTTCCTTTAACTTCAAATAAATCCACATAAGTTTGCGTTGTGACACTGCAATGAGACCAGTAATTCATATCACATTCCTTTCTAAAATACTGCTACCAACTATTTTGTTAAAAATAATAAATGAAACTGCATAAAAAATGGTAAATTTCAATAAAAATAAACAACATTGTTTTTTTATTTTTTTTTATTACCAGTCATTGATTATTCTAAAATAAAACTACTTCAAGATATACTGAAGTTACGGACTGAAGATAGTCCGTAAGTTAAAGGTAAAAACTGAATGTTGCAATCTTACATTTTGTAAAACATTAAACATAATTTATTGCCATCATGTCAATAAATCTGTTCAAAGAGCCTGATAGCAAATGAAAATAATATTGTGCCCCAGACTAAAATAAAATATTCAAAAATGGTGTCAATCGTAGGAAGGAAGTGCACCGGAAGTATTTATCCATAAGAAACTATTCTTATACCAGGAATACATTAGGTAAGGATGCTGATGCGGCTGATACGAATAATTTCAAACCTGTGCAATAAATTAGAATGTTGAGCTTACTATTTTCAAGCTTTTATTGGAGTTACGCACCAAAACACTTAAAAACAATAAAAATTATTATTTTTGACAATCCAGCTAATCCCGGGATTGAAGATAAAAAATCTTGGGACTTTCAAGAACCAGAAATAGCTTGGGATCCTGGGATTGGCACCCGTAATTTTTGGTCAACATTTGACGTGTGGGGGAAAGAAATGGATAGGGCACGTAATCAAAATTTTGTAGTAAGTTGAAGTTGAAGTGGGGCAGTTGTGTACTTACTTGGATGTGGTGGTGGTGTATGTGACAGTGGGGCTGTTGCACTCGTAGCTCGAAACGATGAGCTCTGTCCACGGGGCTGTGGGCGGGTCTTCCTCACTCGGCGAGCTGCTCTCGTACTCTGGACTGTCGTTGCCGCCCCCCCGCCCACCGCTGCCGCCTCTTGCTGCTCCGCCATTTGATTTCTTGCCTCGCCGTGAGATCGTGTAGTGCTGTGGGTCGTTACCCTCTCGTCTTATCATCTCAGGCAATATGCGGCGTCTTGCATTTATGAACCAGTTACAAACCTGAAAAAGGTAATACTTAAAATTTTGTTTGGTTCCACTTGCAGGATGTCTACTGCCTCATAGATACAAAAAAATCAGTGACTTTTCGGTGACTTTTAGGGGTGAAAATGTTAAAAATCAGTGAATTTGCGTGTTTTATTTAGAACATTTTGGGGGAAAATTGCTTAAGTCGCAATTTTAACTTTTGTTCACAATCGCATTACTTTCTTGATTTATATAAATAATCCTTGACTTTTCTTGCATTTTAAGGAAAAATAAGTGACTTTTGGTGTCTTCCGTGACCACTAACTGAAATCCGTGACTTTCAGTGACTTTCGGTGACTTCAGTGACCTGTAGACACCCTGGCTTGAAAACCTCAGCAATTTAGCTGAGGATTATGCTGATATTATGAAAGGTTGTCCTTTCATTGAAGGATGGTCTGGCACTCAAGTGGCTAGAGTGGTATGAGTAACTTTTGTTGAAGTTATGTTTATTCTTTGCCTAATTGAAAGAGGAAGTTCAAATGATTTGATAAGGCTACATCCTAAATCCTGGAGGACTGTAAGACAATCCTGTAAACAAAGTTTTTACGAATTAAGAGGCGGCAGGAGTCAGAACGAAAACCGTCTATACGCGTCGCCTGCAATGAAGCGTTTCGCAACCCGCACTACATATTCTTCCTTACCGACTGGCGACAACTTGGCGACTGCTAGCATGAACACCTGTGAGCGAGATAACACCAGATAACGCGTACGGTCTGGCCGGGCCGGGTCAGGTTAGAGAGAAGTCTACATCTGAATATACTGGCAATTAATTTTAATTTTATGTTTATTCTCTGTTAGGTTTTCGAAATGAATACTTTACTAAATTGTTGCCTATAACAACAATAAATGGCCATTTAATAAAATATGTATTGGCAATAGTTTTCCTTAAAAAGTTGTAAGGTACTACTTACAAGTACTAAGTTGAAATCAAAACTTAAGGCATAAAAAACACAAATTCAAGCCTGATCGTATATGCATAAATTATTAGCTGGTATTGTATTTATTTATAACACGTTCTTAAGGGTGCGCTCTACCCATCTGCCGCGCGCGAATGCAAGGGTTTAGAATCTCCGTGTTTGTCACCCCAGTTGTAAACCGATTTAAAATATTTTGGTGTCATTCTTTTCGTAGTATAATTTTGTACTCCGCTATCGTCTTAAAATTTCGATATTAATTTAAATTACTAAGCAGGGTGCTTGCTAATAATGTTGAAATAAGCTTTTTTGTATCAAGTTTTAACGTATTAAAACATTTTTTTGAGAAAAAATAAGACGATACGTGAGTATAATATAATCTTAAGAACAAGAATCTGCAATAAGATTGGTAAAAAGTTTATAGGGCCTAGATAACGATGCAAGAAGGGAGATGCGAAAGGTCTGCTATTTCAAAAACATCGTTTGTATTAGACCAGCGATCGATTTCGCACTGAAACCAAAAAAAGCATTAAAGTAACAAAATTTAAAATCACCCGTCATATATTTTCCAAAATGTGAGATTCCGCGTATAGCGGCAGTTAACAGTCTCGCTCGACGATTTTGACGCCGAGGTAGAGCGCGCGCCGAACTTCTCGTCAGACAAAATCATTTCTTATAACATTCCCCTGTTATTGTTCACATAACAAACAGGCATTGGCACGAATCCCTTTTTTATATTCGAAATAGTTTGGTTTGTATGGAATTTTGTTCTTTGTGTTTTATGAAAAGTCTATTACTGTAATTTTCAAACTTGTATTGGATATTGGAAGCAATTTGAGGATTTAAAAAAAAAAAAATACCAAACCAAACAGTATATGATCTTAAACAAATTAATAACATTGGCAAATAATGACGAGTGTAATTTCAATAAGAACCAATTATTATTTAAAATAATAGATTTAAAGTTGTTTAAAATATCGAAATAGTACAGAATGTATACATATATAATAAATTTTACACATATGTAATGCATATATATTAATGGTCTGTAGACGTAATGATACAAATTCATAAAAAAATTCATAAAAACACACATATTGTATTCAATTTAGAGTATAATCATTATAGGAAATATACAAAACAAAGAATTGTCGCCTTATATTCAATATTACATTATGAATTTCGGTTGTCTTCTTGTTATTATTTAAAGATAAGATATTTCACAACAGGGCGCAATTCATTATCAATTCAAAAATATGGCGATAATGCATATCAACTATAATATTAATATATATTCATAATATTGTTCTTTGTAGATGTTGTGGCAATCTGTCTCAGTTTATTTGAAAAATTCCGTAACAAATGATTTTTACACTCAATTTTGTCAACAGTAGTGGATTTGTAAGGCCTACTTTCTAAATTTTTTTTTAGACACTGCTGTTTCCGTCAGCTATCAAAGCGAGCATACATTTCCATACATTTCCTCACTCAAAAGAAATCCGTCTGCTATAATAGCAGGTTTCATACTAGAGGAACTTTGTGTGGTACCCCAGTTTTTATAACATGTGTGAGTTTTCACTTCCTTTCCCGAAGTTGCTGCTCGGGCACAAGCCGTGCAGTATTTATTTTTTACTCCCATATACAGCACTTTCTTCGTATAATGACCCACAATAGCTACCTGAAAAACACAACAAAACTAGGAAAGTATAATAGGAATATCCTACAGTAATTGTTATTTATCTTATAGGCTTCGGTTGGACATAAATCAAAAGTTTTATGGTTAGGAGTTATACAGGGTGTTATTGAACTCTCTTAAAACAAAAACTGTTGATTTGTTTCTTGGGTCAATATTTTTTCCGATTCGTATTTTCAAAATCAAATATATTTATTGTCATGAGACTATAAATTATAGCATTGACAAGAAATCAAAATAAAAAAATTTATAAAAATCGGCGGCTATTTGAATTTCAAAACTCATATATCTGTGATCAGTAATTTTTTCAAAAATTTACAAGAGACAATAAAGTTGCCAAAAAATGAAGGTATCTGACGAATGGTGCCAAGTTCGTAAGAATTTGATAACAAATAACGGAGTTATTGAGATTATTCAGTTATGACCTTAATTTTCATTATTCTTAATGAAAAATCTATGTTTTTATGGAGTAAAATCGCAATAACTCCGTTATTAGTAGTCAAATCCTTACAAACTTGGTATCATTCGATGGATTACTTAATTTGGAAACTTTTGTTTGTTGTAAACTTTTATAAAATTTACCGGGTTTGAGATAATTGAGTTAAAAAATTTAAACTGCCGCCATTTTGAAATTCACTTCGGAAAAATTATGGGGTTTCTAAAAATATTCATTGGAGTGATAAAGTTTCATACCAAATATGAATTCAATACAACCATCCGTTACTGAAATGAAAATAATTATGTGATAAAACAAAATGGCGGCAAGCTGTTTAACAAAGGATTTTATACACATCTTTGTGCAATGTTTTTTGTTTATACAACACAAGGAACAAACCTACCATTTTTAAAGAGAGTTAACTAACTCAAATTTAGTATATCAAAAGGCTAATAATTTCCTTTGTCGTATAACTTGTATATTCTTGAGATATTCTTGAGATGACCCATAATAGTAATGTCCACTCACAAACAACACGTGCGAACATGTAAACAATGTCAACCGCCGCACTGCTGTGCCGACACTGCGGTGGCGCTACACGTCGGAGAAACGGTGAACTGCTGGGTCCCGCCGCGCATCACAATCGAGCGCTGTCGTTGCAATGCAATTTTAAATCTGAATAAGTCGCTAAAAAACGGTTTAATATTTGAAAATGATAAAACTCAACTTTATTGCGAATATGTAAATTTAATATAAATCGAAAGAAAATAATTTTACACTGACAGATAATTATTGTACAATAGAACTAATTTTGTGAAATCCTTATGGGAAATTTTATTTCTTATTTCCAAAAAATAAAATATTTACTACTACTAGTTTTAGTTTTATATATGACCTTCATCTTCCTGAAGGTTCATATAAAAATATGACTGTTTTTGTTCTTTAAAATAATTTTCTTCTTTGTAGAAAACGCGAAATTATTAAATGTGCCCTATGTTAAATGATTGCAGTAGCCAGTGAGCGCGCGGTCTGAGTCCTGCCGCCTCTTAACATTTAGAATCAACCCATCCCTAGTTTTAACAGATGAGGTATCAATTTTTTGTTTTAGTATTATGTATATTATGCTAGAAATAAATGTTTTTAGGGGAATAAAATTAACTATTTGAACTTTTGTGTGTGTTTAACCATTTTACGATAACCCAGACATTTCACAAACCCGGAAACCGTTTGGGCCACATTAGTCCAGATTTGCGGGACTCTACTGTACTGTACACTGTCACAGCTGTGTCGAGCATGAATCGGCAATGCTGCCCCCAATGATTACTGCCACCAGAAACTCCCGCTTTGTTGGCATAGTAACTCGCGAGCCTGCGCTATTTTTTTCCGTTGTTTTGGAGAAAAAGTTATCATTATGTACTGTAGGACTACTACAGTGCACTGAGGAAAATTCTGAAGACTTGAGCTGTGCCCAGTTGCAAGACAAACTATAGTTCTGTTATCAAAACAGAGGACATGTAATTTTGTTCAGTTTCCCTAAAGACCCGGTCCTCAGAGTACAATGGACATAAGTTACACCACGTGCAAATTATCAACCAAGTACTCTTTGGTCTGCATAAAACACTTTTTTCCTGAGGCCATCAGAAGGTTTCTGCATGGTTTAAAAAATTACCTTTAAGTGGTGTAGCATTGTTAATGTAAAAACGGTCCATAACTTATGTGTTGAGACGTAATTTTCTTCAAAAACCTTTCAAAACTTATAGGACAAAAGATTTAAATTGTGGCAAGTTTTTCTTACATGACTGTCAACTTGGAAATCAACAGATAAACAAAATTCAGAAAGAAATTGTTTTACAGAAGAGATATAAAATGCACTATATCAAACTATATATGTGATTCGGGAAATGATTAAACAACATGTATTAAATTATGTCAAAGTATTAAACAAGCCTTCATATGTGATAACTCGTAAATTTCAGACGCATCAGTTAGGAATCACAATTTAGTAAATACCGTCAGGTAACAGGAGAAAATTACATTTCCGTAACCCAGATCATGCTGGAATATGGGAAGAAAATCCAACTAAAGAGTGTGTTTGGTATTCACTCCACCAGATCTAAGAAGTAAAATTTTTTAGAGAAAGACCGAAGTCATTGCAACCTCTGTAAATTCGGATGATAATAGACTTACCTCCGACAAAAAAATAAACCAAAACTTAGCTACCCATGAGGATAGATTTGATGAAATATTAGAAGAACCTTATGTTAATAGGATCCAATATGATGAGTCAGGCTTAATTTATGCTTATGGGTACATAGTATTAAAGCAATGCTAAAAAAAAAAATTGAGGAGTGCTTAGACAGGGTGTCTACTGAAATCTAATTTTAGAATTCCAGTATTTTCAGTATATATTTATTAACAAATTCCAGTATTACTCACAAACTACAAATCAAACATGCAGTAATAGGTATGACATTTTATTCATATAAAAAAATTAAATATAGTTTTTAATACAAAAATATAACACTTATGATTATGATTAATAAGCACTTTCCAACATAAAATTTTTTATGAGGACCTCCCTACCCTCCCTACAGCCCTCAGTTCCTCCCACGTTAATTAGCATTTATTTAATACAGTACCGTAGAAAAAAAAAAAAAAAATAATAAAAGTACAGTTTATTACAAAAAAAATATAAAATAGATTAAGACTTTAAAATTAAAAAAATAATAATACAATTTAAGAATGAAATTTAAATTTTTAGTGCAAAATTAAACATTTTCTAAGTTCAATCTTTATACAAATCTTTAAATTTCTTGATTAACTAACTGAACAGACTACTAGGTTTCTTCAAATATTTTTACATTGGTATGCACAGATTAAATAAAAATCAGTATCTTATGCATTAAAAAAACAATGGATTTGAATTAAATTCAGAAATTTTAGTATCTATCTTAAATTTCATTATAGCTCTAGTATAATTCCAATATTTCAAGTATTTCCAGTGTTAGTAGGACACCCTGTTAGATTTACTTAGATCCTGTGAAAATGCAAAAGATAAGTATTTTAATTCAATAAACAGAGGTGGTCTGTCAATACTATCTCATTTAGTTATTTCAGTATGTAAACATGTTGTTGGGATTGTTCAAATATTAGTTTCACAAGAATATGAATATAATTTTTTGAAATCTACTAGTCAACGTAATGTTATTCAACAATTGAGTTTGGATGTCGTCTGATATAAAACTTACATAAATAGTTGACAAAACTTGTGTTTTTGGAGTAAATATTATAAATGTAACATCGAATATTGTTCTTACCATGGCTAATATTTTACTAAATTAGTTAGACATGAGCGTGTTTGCTGCCATAAGAATACCATCATTCTTAGTTAGATTCATATTAATGCGAATCGTCTAAAAAAATGCTAAGGATGAAAATGATTATTTTCTCACTTTGTTTAATAGTTTAATAAAATATTTAATTATACATGTGCTAATATTAATAACCTTAATCCCTCCTTTAAAAATTTAAGTGTAATATGCACTTGTGAATCCTATACTATAATACGAGGAATTTCTGAAGGGATGTGTGTTCCACGATCTCGAAATCTAGCGGTTAGATTTTGCTTAAACTTTGCATTTGAGAGTGTTTTGGCCCAAAAATAAGTTTAGAAACAGCCTCAATTCCAGAAAAAATCTAATTTGGTCTAAATTTAAGTTTAAAAATCGTAACTTTTAACATTGGTCATTTGGGTTGCTATTTTGGTAACGAAATAACAACGAAAGGTATACAAAAATAAAAGAACACTAATGTTAAGCAGACCTTTTGAAACAGCTGTTAACTATGAGGAGGTATAGTTGGTTGTTGGGAGAAATTTAATAGCTTTATTACCATGACACTATATCAAAACTGAATTAAAACCAACGAGCAAGGCTCGGTTAACCAGGTACTGCTAATAATGTGTTGAGGACTTTGAGTTTGCTACCAGTACAGCACGCTGCGTACCGGGCAAGGGCTGAAAGGAGTCATCCCAATTCAATACCGCGCAGCGTTGCCACTTGGAACAGAGCAGCCTGTATTAGAGGCGGCTGTGACACTGTTCAACCTGGAGTACACACGAACAGTGGTAGCAAGTCTAGTTACCTGTAGGACGGTGAGATTGGCCTCCTGACTCAGAGTGAGTTTCTCACTGTCACTGGGGTAGGCGTTGTAGCGATGCTCGTACAGCCACCGCTTCAGTATCTTCACTGAATGTTTCGGCAAGTTGCCCCTCCTCTTGCGAACCGAACCTATGAAAATAATTTTTCTGTAATTAATCTTCCAACAAGACAACCTTGAGAATATGCAGCTAGAAGCTTTTGAAACCCACAGTATGTATAAACATGAAATACTATAGGCTATATTTTAAACATTTTAAAAAGAAGAACAGGTCTACAGAAGAACATTTTAAATGTTTTCCCATAAAGAAATCACCAATTTACCTGAGTTGAGCCAAGTTTTGTTATTTTGATTGTGCAAATCGTGTTCAGGTTCAGAACTAGAATCTTCTGCACTGCTTGAGGAAAACCTATCCCGGCCTGAAAAACAAAACAGATTTTTTATTTCACCAATAATATTTAAGATAATATAAATGTATATTTAAGAACACTTTTTGATGAATTTTGTCTTAAACAATGTTAAAACTAGTACAGAAAACACATTTAAAATCATTATTTAAACATGATCCGAACACCTGCAGGAACGTGTCTAGAAATGAATAATTATTGAAAATTTGATTTTCTAAAAAGCCTTAAAAAATTTCATGATCTAAATTTATAATGAACATACTTTTTTGACTGGCAAATCGTATTTATATTTTGAAAAATTAATTTAGATTAATATTATTCAAAATTATTTGCAGTAGGCTACTGCTTGATTGAAATCAGTAATGTAAAATGTTATTGTAACTACAGACTAGTAAACTCAAGATTCAAGGTTAATTTTTTAATTTTGTTTTAAAAAGAATTTTTTTAAATAGGCCAACTTAAATATTTTTAAAAAGTTAGTAACTTTTGTTTGATTGTTGGTATTTATGTATAATTTATATCATATGACCAGTAATATTTCATTGGGAATATTTGCTTATTTTTTGTGTTCACCAAACAAGTTTGAAAAGAATGTCCGGCTGGTGGGGATGCAGCTTTAAATTAAATTCATGGTGAGGGTGGAAAGCAGAATGGCGAAAACAGTATAAAAAAGGGAAATATGAAGGGGCTGACAAGAGACAGCAGACCCTAATGATGTTAAACAAGAAAAGTGATATCCAACATGATAAATGAATAAGTATTTAGGAAAAGTGTATTATTACAAAAAGGTGAATTAAGGAGCAGGATTTTATGAGAAATGAGGGTAACATAAAAGGTTTACTTGTTTAATGTATACATACATTGTACAAAAAAATACAACTTGAAAAATTGGAAAAAAGAGTGTGTTGCTACAAAAATTGTATATACCGTAATAGATAACAAGAGTTAAACTTTAGATATCATTATTCTATTTCTAACGGACAATGCATTGTTGGTGAGAAGTAAATATTTTACTATTTTTTTTATTGGGCAGCACTTACAATTGAATAATGTAATGCAATGCTATACTGAAGTCGTTGTCAGAAAAACACAAAACATGGACACCCACACGTAGTGGGCTTCACACACATACAAGTTTAGACGTTTTGCGAAACAAAAACAATTAACCCTCCGTCGGTCGCACCAAAAAAGTTACATCAACGGTTATACCGTATCAGATTGATACTTTTGTGTTTAATTTATGATTTAGCGTTTATTAAGCATGTTTTCTATTTATAGATTTCCGTCATTGGATGGATCATTGGATGGAGGAGGGGACGCGTTTATCCCTTCCCTCCAATTTTCATTCTGATTTCGCTTGACCCACACTTTTTCATCTTTTTGGAAACTCTTCGGTCGAGCATGTCTGTCATGATAGAACTTTTGTCGATCTCGCGATTGTTCCATTTTTGCTCTCACGTCTGGTCTGAGAGTGTCAATAAGAGTTCTTGGATGTCTTTTGAGAAAAAGTTCTGCTGGTGTCCTTCCTGTTGAAGCATGAGGGGTTGTCCTATATGAGAATAGAAGTGTATTTAGCCTTTGCTCGTGATCATTTACATCAATCATTAGATACTTGTTTTGAAAAGTTTGAATAACTCGCTCGACACAACCGTTGGAACGACTATGGTAAGGGGTTGTTCTTATGTGAACCACATTGTTTTTCCTGCAAATTCCTTCAAATTCCTCAGAGACAAACTGATTTCCATTATCAGTCACAATGGTTTTAACCAGACCGTATCTACAGAAAAGCTCTCGTAGTCTTTTAATAACCGTACTGCTTGTGGCACTCTTCATTGGAAATACTTCTAACCAACGAGAATAGGCGTCTATTACCACAAGCCACATGTATCCGTCAAATGGGCCCTTGAAGTCTACATGTATTCGTTCCCAAGCTGTTTCAGGAATGTTCCAGGAGTTGAGTGGAGTTTCCATGTCTTTATTCCTGAAGGTTTGACATCTTGTGCAGGACTTTACTAATTTTTCAATTTCTTCATCTATTTTTGGCCAGTAAACATAAATCTTGGCTAGAGACCGCATAGCAACGATTCCTGGATGTGAAACATGTAGGTACCGTAGAATTTGTTCCCTTAGTGACTTTGGAATTACGATCCTTTCCTGCCATAATAGAATTCCGTCTTCGAAAGATAGTTCAAAACGCTTGTCATAAAATATTCTGAGATTCTCTGGAACTAAATTTTTTTCAGGCCATCCTCTGATACAATATGATATAATGTGCTTTAATTCATCGTCTTCATGTGTACTATTTTGAAGTGTTCTCTTTGAGAGTGACAAATCTTCGATCTTCATTGCTCGCAAGTGATTCACCTCTCCTTGACATTGAATGGAGTTCAATGCATTTACGCCATCCAGTGGTAATCTGCTTAAACTGTCCGCTAGAACATTGTCTTTCCCAGCTCTGTAGCTAATATCGTAGTCAAAACCGCTGAGTATAATTGCCCAACGTGCAAGCCGTGAAGCTGCGTGTTTTGGAATGGCCTGTTTGGCTCCAAAAATCCTTTCTAGAGGCTTATGGTCACACAACAAGGTGAAATGTCTGCCGTAGAGATATTTGTAAAATTTCTCTACGCCAAAGATAATGGCTAGTGCTTCTTTGTCAATTGAAGAGTAGTTCTGTTCCGCTGAGTTTAGTGATCTTGAAGCAGCCGCAATAGGTTTTTGAGTTCCGCCAGTACCTCGTTGAAGTAATATGGCTCCCAAGCCTCGATTGCTAGCATCAGTTGCGAGTATCAGTGGACGGCTGGAATCGTAATGAACAAGTACCATGTTAGTGGAAATACAACTCTTAATCCGGTTGAAAGTGTCCTGACACTCACGTGTCCAATTCCATGTTGAATGTTTATGTAAGAGTCTGTGTAATGGAAAGCATAGCGACTGTAGATTGGGAATAAATTTTGAGTAATAGTTCACAGATCCCAGAAACGATCGTAGCTCAGTAACATTCTTTGGTGGTGGTTGCTTCTTGATAGCTTCCACGCGATCTTCAATCGGTTGAATTCCAAGGCCACTAATTTTGTGTCCTAGATAGGTCACACTATCTTTGAAAAGCTGTAATTTATCTTCTCGAGTGCAAAGTCCCGCTTTCCTCAAAATATTGAAAACTGTTTTTAACCTTTCAATATGTTCCGGTCCATTTTTACCTCCCACACATATGTCATCGAAGTACCAAGCAACATCCTCTGTTCCAACAAACAATTGATCCATTAGTTTTTGAAAGATTTTAGGTGCCGTTTTAATACCGAAAGGTAATCTGGTGAATGTGAAATATCCCTTGTGTGTTGCAATCACAAGATATTGTTTTGATTCCTCGTCGACCGGAATTTGCAAATATGCATCCTTTAAATCAATCACAGAAAACATTTTAGATCCATTTAACTTTAATACTGTTTCCTCGAATGTCGGAGTAGAATACTCATCGTCTACTAAATGGGGATTTATTGACACCTTGAAATCTGCGCACAACCTGACTTCTCCGTTTGACTTTGGTACAACCACTAGAGGGGACGCACAAACTATGGGTGTGATGGTTGGGTCAACAGGTTCCAAGACTCCTGCAGAGACCAAACGGTCTATTTCTTTACTGGTAGCACTGTGTAAAGCAAACGGAACTGGTCTTGGTTTATGAATTGGCAACTGAACATTATCAGCTACCCTAACCTTAGCTTTGAAGTTGCGGACGGTTCCTAAGTTGTTAGTGATTATGTCATTGTACTCCTTATAGATCTCGCGTTTAATTCGCTCCTTATCTAGTTCGTCTAAACCAATATGATTTATACGTGTGAATGAAGTTTGTTTACTTACGTGTTCACAGTTGGGATCTAAATTTAAAGCAATAATCCAGTCTTTTCCCAATAAAGGAGTACCTGTCAAACTGTCTGTGACAGCAATGTCTAGCTCCAAACAATTTGAATTCAATTCAACCTTGACCTTTGCCTCACCAAGCATTCTTATTCTAAATGACGGATATGCTCCTAAGTCCTCTGTAGGGAATAACTTAGGTTCTCCAATTTTTTTCCACGTACTTTTACTTATTACAGTTCTAGCAGCAGCCGTGTCGTATTCCATAGTCACAGGAACATTATTAATGTTTAAATTCACAACATACAAAAATTTGTCCAAGTGTTTGATCTCACTTACATTGCTAACTACATTCAGGTTTTCTACTTCAAAATTGTCTAAAGAATGAATAGAACCGTCAATGATCCCTTGAGAAACTGCTGTATCTCCACGTGCGTCCTCGTGCAAGTCCTCCCTGCTAGAACTTCCAATCTGTTTTATGTCACGTTTACGACTGTTACCACTAAGTACTACATTATTTGACTTGAGGCAAACTCGTTCAAAGTGCCCTGTTTTCCCACAAGCTCTACACGTAACGTTAAATGCTCTGCAATTTTCACGAGCCCTGTGCTTAGCTAATCCACATCTAAGACAATGGGTGTTAGGATCTAAACTTACTTTATGTCCATTCCTTGAATTATTCGGATCTGAAGTTTGCGAAAATTTAACTTTATTTACCTGTGTGTTGTTGACGTCACCAGTAAAAGCACCAATTTGTTGTTGTTGAGCGTGAGCCATTTCCATGAGACAAGCATCTTTAACAATGTCATTCAGTTTGGCGTTTTCTTCTGGATGTTTTCGGATGAGCTCCTCTTGCATTCTTGGGTCGTTAAGTCCTAAAAGAAATTGATCACGCAGTCTTTCCTCTAGAGTGTTCTTGAACTGGCATTCTGTAGCACCTGCTCGCAAATTGTTAACAAATATACTAATGGACTGTTCCTTGTCCCTGAAGATCCTCCCAAACTTAAGACGCTCCGCTAGGTAGGAAGTTTTAGGCTTGTAAAAGTTCGATAAAAAATCTTTAATTTCCTCGTAACTTACTTCCAGAATAGGAGTTGGATCAAAGTTGTCTACTATAATTTTGTAATGTTCTGCACCAATCCATTTAAGGAGTAGAATTTTCTTTGCTTCAGTATTGTGTTGGAACCCGCAAACGTTGACTTCTAACTCGAAACGCTGTTCATAGTACTTCCATGCTTCGTTGCTTTTGTTGAAATGTTCGAACTTAAAATGTCGTAGTGAGCTTGAATCTCCACTATTCATAACCGTTATTGTAGATGACGAATCATCGTTCACATTTACTCCCTGCAGCGCCATTGTAAAATTATAGGTCTACTAAAATAAAACACACTAGCTGTGTACCCGTTCTTCGCACGGGGTGTGTGTACAGTTTATTAAACGAATGATATTAGTGATTTCACAAATTCAATATATAACCTTCAGTTGGTTCATTCTAACGTATCTAGATATCAAGTTTTATGCTTAATAGCTATCAGATACATTTGTCAAAATCTTGTTAAATCCATTTCTCATTTAGTCTAGAAGTTATTTGTTATTTCTATTAATGCTTTTGTTGCAGTTTGATTAAACATTTATATTCGTATGGTGATTTACTTTATAGTTCTATGAGTATAAACTCATAGACGATTTAAGAAAACTCAGACTTGTAAAAAATATTATAGATTCTTAAGAAATCTAATAGCCTATTGAATCCTTGATTGGGTGTGACGATAGCTATATGCCAAATCCAATGTATTCCACCCCTGCATTTTGTTCTACCCATGAAAGATATGTACAGACATGTACAATATTAAATCTAAATTCAAAATTAGTTAAAATTTTAATTCCCAAACTCAAGTAAAACAACGCAACATCTGTCAGTAAAGTATAGGCACCGCACCGCAGTGTAGATATTAGGTTTACTTAATTCAATTTTTTTGTCATTAGACTTTACCTTTTTACCTAAAACCTCATGTGTTGCCAATGTATACAAAACCGAATAAATAGTGACATCCCATGTTCAAAAGTTATGTCGAAAAACGGAGAAAAATTAAGCATTGAAGGTGGGATTACTTTTCCTTATTGCCACGGGAAGCGCTCTTTTTACCTTCTAAATGTCAAAATAAGTATATTTGTTTGTTTACACAAAATAAAAAACAATAACAAACTTCTGCAAATATGTTCTTAAACCATCTGCGATCTGATTCCATCATTCAACCAATCAGCATTATCCTTAAATGAAAATTACAGTGGTACTATGAGTGTATTTGGAGCGACTTTCTCACTTCTTCATAAGAACCCTAATTGTTACATCGGTAATAAAGTTCTTACACATTAATATCGCCCCGTCTATACCAAAACTACTTGAAAGATTGAGCAATTTATAAACCTCATTGGTTTTAACTACATATTGTGTTTGATGAAATACACCTTTTTTTGTCAGAACGTGCAATGAAAGCTAAATTGGGAACTAAAATTAGTTTGTACTGATAATAAGAAACATTTTAAGATTTAAGGGTCAAAATTCGTTTTGTAATAATTTCCATAAATTATTTTAATATTCATATTTAGAACCAAGAATTAGTTGACTTTATTCACTGTATTTAGGCCAGTGAAAAGTTAAAGGGTTAGATATGAAAGAGTCTGTATTTAAAATTTTAAGTGTTGCCATCTGTGGTGAAAATGACAAACTGTCTAATCCAGCTGATTAAAGAGCATAGATAAAAAGGTAGAATTAATATTCCCATAAGATTAACATTGAATATTTCTTTTACTATAAGGCAGAGCCTTTTTGACGAACGATGCTTTAGAGTTGCTAAAATCGTTCTAATTGCAACATTTAACAATAATAAAAATTTTCATATCATTTACTAAAGCCCTTGTCGGGTGAAAAGAGATTAAAGATTGGTATTTCAGCACAACTTGGCTACTTTGACATAATATGGGGCAAAGCCCTAAGGTCGCTAAGTCAATTAAAGTTGTAATGAACCTTCACACCACTCTAGTCTATGACATGAAAAAAATTTAGACCCTTAGGTAAAGTCATTATCCAGTGAAAAGAGGACAAAATAGGACCCATGAGCGTTACAGACAGAATGACAGAGAGAGAGACAGACAGACAGAGGGAAAGAAATTTAGATGACACCGATTTTGGATTCTGCGATGCATAAAAAGTAAAAATAACCAAAAATTTCAAAATTCTAAGCAACGTACAGACAAAACTCCAATTTTATTAATATAGATGAATAACTTGAAATAAATGTGTAATGAACAACCTAGTTTAAGTTACCAAACAAATCACAACAAAACATTGTTTTTGTTTTTAACATATGACTGAATTAATAATATTTTAAACACATGATTTGAATTAATTATATTACAGGTACTAAATTCAATACAATAAGAATTGCATTGAATATAATTTTATGAAATATTTTCGACTAATACGGGCACGGTCACAATGTATCAAGTTAATATTTCAGTTATAAAAGGGAATGGTCACATGGTCTCAAATTGATAAAATTACCTAAGAGCGGTTTTTGTTTACCTGAAACCGGTCAAATCACTGATCGATAACCGGGGAAGGGTTGAGATCTTGGCTAAAAAGAGAGGCGGGGGGGTTGTCATACTGTGCACAACAAAATGGCGGCAAAAACGGAAGCGCTTGTATCAAAATGATCATGTGCGACATCCCGAGGGCTAAAAATGTTCTGCTTCATCAAGTGTTGTCGTCCCTTATGAAACAGTCGGGATTAGACTATCGAGCCGGTTGCGCGACCGAAAAACTTTTCGCCGGAACATTTTGAATTGGCTTTTGTTCTGTGAAACGTCGTGCAAAGGTGAATGTGTAAAGTCCGCTTTGTGTGTGTCCATGTTTTGTGTCTTTCTGACGACTTCACGTCAGGCATCACATCACATTATTCAATTTTGAGTGCTGCCCAAGAATAAAAAAGTAGTAAAAATAAATTCATTATTCATGCATAGCACGTTTAAATCAAATAAAGATTTCAAACATTGGGAAACGTATATAAAAATATGAAAGATTAATTATTACCCTTATAATGACTGGGCCTACTATCAATAACACACTTTTAATATTGTAAGTTTTAAGGTAAATTTTTCAAAAACTTGAATAGTACCCAAGTAGGCCTACAGTAATAGTATTTAACTCTACAAAATAGTCAAAGTTGCGTTTTTATATTACTTTTTAATTTTATATATATATATTTTTTTTTTTAATAATAAAAGTTAAAATTAGCTTACAATGAAAGAAAACACATTAGGCAACAATGAAAAATGTGAGTCTTATCACTAGATTTATTTGCCATTAGAAATAGTTGGACGATATTATCTCTTATTGAATATAGTATCACATATTAAATTAAATCAAACACATTAAACCTCTCGCTAAATTAAGTGATCACCAGTCACAGCAATACCATCTAAACTATAAATTAGTATACTTAAAATCCTGTTAATAATTTTTCCTTATTTAAACAACTTGATGATTTTTCTCTATAAAGTCAAAGTATTCTATAGTAAATAAATACCCCTGGAGCAGCAAACCTGTGTATACTTAAGTATGAATTTCTGACAAAATGTCTACCTGGGTGTAGGTTTGCTGCCATGAGGGTGTTATAGGAAAATACAAGTTAAACCCTATCTGGTCAAGGTACATAACAACCTTGATCAAGTTATATCAATAAAAATAAGCAATTTAACTGTTTTGTTGATTTCTTATAAGAATAACATGAGAAACTTATTTTGGAATTTTCTCTATAACCTGTTTTAAGTTAAAATCTAAAAATGCTGAATTGATTGTTTTTGAGCCACTTGAAAAAGTTTTAGTTAAAATTATTAAATTTTAAATATTTATTAAACAAATTTCCAAAAAAATATTTGTTACCCTTTTAATTCCCATAAAGTTCTGTTCCCATGGTCCAATCATTCAGGTTCTCACATTCAATAAGATCCCTTACATCCCTGTGTCAAATTTTATCAACATTGGAAGTTCCCCTCGATTTATAAGTATTCACAGATGCACATTTACAGGAGTGCTGAAAAGTCTGGACGCGACGGGATTAAATTTAACTAGGAGCTTAATGCTCTGAAAATTAAATTTAGGGTCAAAACATACTTTTTAATGTAGTAACAAAGTGGTCCAAGTCTGATAGGTTTAGTTAGGCCCATGAGGGATCAGAAGTAAATCTTAAATATAACCATAGGTTGATATCTAGTATACATCAAATTAAAAAAAGGTTGCACTTAGTAGGAGTACAATGCCGCTAAGGATGATAAAAATAAACTTAAGTTGATTTTTCATGATCTTTCTAACCTACTATAATTAAAAATGCTTAATTCGCTAGTAAGAAGGTACTAAAACAAGGACCATAAGGCTAGACATTCATGGTAGATTTGTCAGTAGTACTATTGTGTCTGATTGTGAGACAGGTGTTACTGAGATGAACAGATAAGACTGTAGGCGTGCGGTGATGCAGCATCAGCTATTTCAGCGCCGGCCAGAGCTATATCCGTCACCAGCAAAATGTCAGACTCAGACTCACGCGACCAAACTGGGTCACTCTCCATACACTAGACACTCTAGACACTAACCATCCTCGTTGCCGTACTTCCGTTTCTCCACTTTTAAATTCATTTAATCTTGATGTACAGTTTTAATTTGTAAATATTATTATTTTCATAGGTAATGTTTGTAACAATTCAAATAGATTCAATTTTGGTATAGTTATAATATGTAGGCTATGCAGTCAATTAAATCACAAAATACTGATGGATAGCTAATATTGATGTGTTTGATTTATACTAATAAATTTGTATTTTTAGGTATGATCATACAACTTTATACTCTTTATACATATAAGTATACATTGCTCTGTTTTACACTCAATATTTACAATTTCAGTTTTTACTGAATTTTTCTATGTGATGCCATTTCAATTTAATGTTTTATATTTATCTTCAGTAATAGGCCTGAGTTATAAATTCATGGAAACAGAAATACTGGCACAATACCTGAAGACTACTATAATACAAGGAGCGTCTGTGTAGCAATGAAGCAATATTTTTTAATTTTATCTCGAAATCTAGATTTTTTAAAATTTGGATTTAAGAGTATAGTGACACGATAATAAAATCAAAAACAGCCTCAATCGCAAAAAAATTACTTTTAACATTGATCTTAAGATTTGACATCTCCAAACAAAATGAGAAGTACCGTACCTAAAAAATAACCATTTTCTTTAACCATTAAATTTGACATTTTCCTAACAAAACAACAAAAAGTAACCAAAAAATAACACTTCTTTTAAAAATTTATTTTTGAAACAGCTGTTATCTGTAAAGGTAGAGTTGTTTGTGGATGTAAACTCAATAGCCTGTTTACAGTGATACTATAACAATGTGAATTAAAACCGATAGGCAAGACTCAGTCAACCCGGTACTGTACATGTTAAAATTTGTTCATCTCTAATTGGTTACAAATATGCATAGGAAACTGTCATCATACAAGGTGTAGGTATAAAATGACAGGGTTTTTTGGGCGACAGAACTTTTGTGTTTAGCGGTACACCGAGATCAAACCCTATCGTACAATGTTCCTTGATATTTCTCCCTCAATTTCAATAATTAATTTGACTGCCAACCCCCAAGTTACTGTGACTTTGGTTTGCTTTTTAGTGTGTACCTTTACCTTTAAAAAAATGAATGGCTTTTCCAGAACTCAACTTAAAAAAACATTTTCCGCGTTTAACTTTATGCCATAATTTTATTAGGTAACTTAAGTATTTATCATAAATATATCATAAACTGTACAGTATGGCATACGTGGTTTTAAGGGTGATGACACTAAATTAAGATGAAAAAAGGAAGATCATTCTGATTATAAAATAATACAGAATAACAAAAGTCATAGTTATTTGGCCGGTTTTCCTAAAAACTAAATGACAAATACATAAATAAAAATAAATCAAAGAATTCCAATTAAAGAAAATATTGCTCATTAATCATTCATAGTAAAATTTAAATTAAACTTACCAGCAGCTGTCCTTTGAGCTGGCTGAGCTTGAAGCCTTGAGTTGAGCACATGACCATTAGAGTGTTGAAGTTCAATCACCATTGTTTTGGAATCCTCAGTATCCTCAATTGACACTTCACTTTCTATTTTTACGTTGTTTTGAAAATCGAGAGGAGCTTCAAACTTGAAGGGTGGTGCATCATCTGAAAATAAAATTATCATCTATTTTACTTTCTTTAACACTAGCACTCACCAGATTTTTCATGATTTGTTTTAAGATAGCATTGGATATTAGATTTAAAGAATTTAATTGTATTCAGTACCTACCGTAACTTATAAAACTATACTGTGAAAATGCAATGCTGATTTACAGTAAGCTACCCGACCCCATAACATAAAACAGACCAACCAAACCCAGTCAACTTCTCACTCATTATTTAGCTGTCTTGTCTGGCATCCGAATTATGTAAATTATCGGTTGATTGAAATAAATAAGTTACCGGTATGTAAGAAAATTGGGTTGTTTTGCATGTAGTTTGCCGATGTTAGGGAGCAATTTTCCAAATTAAACATAATTCAAAAACTCTCAAAAGCCCTTTTCTCTCATCAAGTGAGGTAGCCAATTTTTTTTAAATCTTAACCCCCATTTGGTGTTTTTTGTAGGTAAAAAATTTTATTTTGAGTCCAAAAGGGCAAAAAGGTCCCTACCATAAAATAAAAGTCCATGCAATAATATAACTTGAAGAGACATTAAGTTTAGACCGTGACATGTCATCACAAAATAGTGTGATGAACTTCAAAATATTAAGTATCTTTGGGATAGATTTATTTGTTAGAAACAAAAAACAACATTTGTTAGTTATCTTTAACACACATAGGCCTAGGAATAATTTCTGGTTTATCCATTACAGTGATCCTAAGGTTATAAAGACAAATACATTTGAAGAATGTATCAAATGACTATTTAAGGAACTAGGCTATGTGGATTTCCATTATGTTTATAGCTTATAAAATTCACCACAGACAGCACTATCTTTATTAATGCAATGGATGAGCCTCAAATTGAAAGAGGAAGAACAAGGTTTACTGCACTTATTCTTTAGATTGAATTAAATATAAATAAATTTAATCATCCTTCGGCAAACTTATCCCTCAATTCAGTTTATTTATTCTCAATCATTTGTCCTCAGGTCTTTGGATCATCTAGTTCTATTAAGAGTCATCTTCACCTTCGGGCTAGTAGGGTATTGTTGCGCAGTCGGCAATGTTAACCATACGACTTCTATGCAAAACATGGTAATTTATTCCCCTGTTTCGGACGCCGTTTTTCAACCGATTTTTTTTTTCAACAGCAAGTGTTTACTTGAATAGTTGTATATATTAGGTCCCTCATGCCTCAAAATTTTGAAAATTTAACAAATATTACTCTTTGTGACGTCACAAAGTAACTAGATTCTCCTTAATTTTAAGATTTTTTGTATTTATTTATTTATTTTTTACATCCCATTACATCTAATAGGGAATTTTCCTCAGACAGGCGAATCGTCATATTCCTTATACTATTATACAAAAAGGTTAATACAAGATGGTAACTTTAGTTTGTATTCTATAAACTAAACCATTACAGGAAAATTAAAATTTAAAAAACAGGAGTTCAGTTGCAACAAACCACAGTAAACATATCCAAGATCAGGATAATAAAAATTCATTAGCCTAGTGTTATAAAAATACATTTTCTTAAAATATTTTGTCACCTCTGCTTTTTAAACTGTTTTTGTTGAAGATATATTTTTAATGTCCTGAGGAAGTTTATTATAAAATTTACTTTCTGTGTATATAACAGATTTTTCAAAGGATGTTGTCTTATGTGCTGGTATTTGTAGTAGTTTACGTCTTGTATTGTATCTACGGTTGTGTAGATTGGAATTGAAATCTCCCCACAGACACATGGATAGAAATATATATATATATATATCAATACGGTATATGAAAATGAACGAATGGTGTTTTTCTCTTCTGGGGACCTCAATGAAGAAGTAAAGAAAAGTGATACCGGGCTTAGATCTTACCATGGCTGCTACAGTAATAGCGTATTCCCTAAAGGGAAATTATTCCCACTGGTAAATTAAGGTGAATTTAAGATCGTATAAGTACGTAAAGATTGTAAAAGATCTTTACAATTTGTGGAGAATTTCACAAAAAAAAAATTTGTCTACTGATCTTAAACTACAAAAAAAGTTTATATACAATATTGTCGGTGAGATAATAAAAGACATCCAAAAATCAGATGTTGAAACTTAGGCCTACAATAAACAAGTGAAATATCCAAGAAATAAAAATCCTCAAATTTTTTATAAATTTAAATAAAGTACAATGTACATATTAAAACCTACCGTAGTATACCTACAAGAAATATTGTAAAGTACTGAAATATTTAAAGGTTTAGGTTATTATTTGATACGTTGTGCGAATAACAGAATATTCGACATTCTTCCCTAATTTCGTTTGTCAATATTCTGGTATGCAATTATTATAGAGAAATTAAATTAATATAGGTATCTCAGAAAGGTCTTTTATTGATAAATTCGGTGTTAAAATATGACAAAAAGAAAATTTATTATTTTTTTGTAATTTTCTGAAAAAATGTGTTTTATTCTTGGCCTACTTTAATTTTTTTTTTTTTTTTTAATACATTCACAATAAAACCTTATCTTTTCCACCACCACAGAAATATGAAGTGAGATCTACAGAGAGCATCAAAATAAATTTTTCGATGAATTAGAACTTAAATTGGTGGTTCTGCAGTTTAACAAGGACATTACGTCTTATTCCATTCCGGCAGTACACTACACCGAATCTATTCACTGAAGGCTGGAGCCAAAAGATTACAGTTGGCGAACTTGCTCAGCGAACTAACCAAGTACACTATCATTGTCCACTGGACAAGCACTGATCTTGGAAAATTCGGGCCAGCAGTCTCTTTGTAAAAAAGTTGTCTCTTTGTAGCAGAACAAAATTAACACTACAGTATAAATAAATAGGCATCGCTATCATAGCAGCACAGCACTTCCAATGAAAACTGAATCCAGTGAATATATTTGTAATTGGTAATTAATTTGCATGTGACCAAAATAAGATTTACCAAATTATTTATTGATTCATACTGGTGTCCCAATATTAATATTAATCAGAATTTGACAATTTTCTTACAGGCAAACAATGCTAAAAATGTTTACAGAAGTTATTGGTTGAGCAAATAGTTTTCAAATACCTCTAATTTAGTTCACAAATTATTGTTGACCTTCAAGTTAGGGGTAGATGATGAGATCACAAAACTTGGTTAATTCAATAAACTATAACTGTCACAAAACACTTTACAACAATTTATGGCGAAACTTCGTTATCCGTCTCCACCGTTATTATCGATGTGGAAATTTCGATATTGCGATATTGCTATTATTTATCGATGATACAATTACATGATACGATTACGATTTTATCACAGTTTCTCGTTCTAATATAATGAAATAAACCTTTTGACAATAAAACAAATACCGTATATATTCAAACAAGTAACTGAAAATAACAACAACAGAAAAAGTAAAAATTGTAACTAATGTAACCTGTAACAAAGAACAACACAAAATAAACTAACCAAGTTTGTTGTGTAGCTGTATCTAAATTCAAATTGTGAGAAGAAGCAGACTTCGTTAGATCTAAAATGGCGTCACACAAATGCTGCCAAATACAAATCAGAATCATCGCTCAATTTCAATTGCAATATCGAAATTTCCACATCGATAATAACGGTGGAGACAGATAACAAAGTTTCGACCAATTTATTTAGCCTACATAACTTAATTCATTTGCAGCATTAAATTCAACTGTAAGCCTATGTTACTTTGAATTTCAGACACAAGTTAGATGTATGAAAGGTGAATTTATGATGATCACTACTCTATAATAGAAATATTATAACAATTTAAAAACTTTATGGTCTGCATTTAAAGTCTTCTTTATTACAAAAAAACTTGTATACTTTTAATAGGCCTAGATACACTTACACTGTAATTTGGCAAAAGTAGGCCTAACTAAGCCCTACTTGATTTATATATAAGGGTTTAAATGTTCTTAATTACCCATAAAATGTAAAAATTGTTGAAAGACCTATTATGTAAATTCCCATAAATCGTAAAACATTGTCGGAGGAATAATTATAATAGGCTAAGCCTTTTTACTGAAAAGTATTTAGAACAAAAAAATTTAGCGTAAAAAGATTTATTTTCTTAAGATAGCCTAACATTAGGCCTAGGCGAGCACTGCTTTACATTTCTTGTAGGATGCTAAAACTTTGATGACTAATGAAACAAATTTAAACCGAATTAGAGGGTGGTTAAGTGTGGATCGGTTAGGCCCGATTGAGTTTTTTGGACAACCAATGTTTACTTAGAGGTAAGGATGCCTAACTTATAGAAAGTAAGTTATTTCATTAGCTAATGGGCTGTGGATTCATGCAGATGAAAATTTCAAACATAGACACCGTTTAGACTGCTTCCCCTTATAAACGATTCCTTGTATAGGCCTACTATTCACTCCTTGATATGCTGTAAGATACCTGTGGCGCAAAACATGAGAAAAATATTAACGCTGGTATTTTATGGCTTATCCATGCACCAAAACAAGAATAAGAAACATTCATTCATGAATTAGACTAATTCCAACCAAATGGAACTTCAGAAGCTATAATATCTTATGTAAACTAACAGTGATAAATAGTATACAGATTTCTGTACATATTGTTAACTAAGAAGAGCCCAATCTAAGTCGTTCTTCAGATAGCAGGCCTGAGGGAAAGCTAATATTAAATTACGGTACAATGTGTTCATATTAAATTACTTATAAATGGCCCCAAGTCTGCAAATTTGTTGGTTTGGTTGTCTGAATTTAAGAGTCAAGGCCATTAAATAGGCTAAGTTACATGGTAAGGGAGGGTAAAGGAAATTCAAGGACAACTTAAAACTCCACCTAAGACTCAAATTAATTAGGCCTAACTTTTTCAATTAGGCATTAGTCTGGCATTTGGGTCAGTGTAACATCCAAAATCATTTTCTTTAAAGGGAGTTGTTGGCACAGTGACAAAGTTGGCTGGGTACCCAATTTTAACCAAAATTCAAATTCACCAGGAAGCCATTGGCCAAAATGCATTATCATTGTGATGAAGCAATTTTAATTAATCATTAATTATATCTCCTAGTTTTATTACTGTCTCTCAATACAACAAAGTGAAATACGAAGAGACCCATAAGTAAACTGTAAGATGATTCCTTCTATCAATAACGCCTTGCGCAGACCCAAAACTTACAAGCTAAAATGCCAAACCACGTGGTGTCCCTTTGACCTTACAAAAGCAACAATCTTTTTCAGAACTTTGACAAAATTGAAAGACAATTTAAAACTTTTCGTATTAAGAATAATTAATAGTTGGTACTTACAAATCTTGGTTTTCAACATAGTGTTCTTTCTTCTTGAATTATCAACAACCGAGAGCTTTCAAATGTCAATGTGACACATGGATCCAAAGCCGAAAGTTATTGCTGCAATGACTGTAAAAACGTCTCATTCAGAGTAAAATGGTAAGGCACATAATAAGTTGTGGCAAAACTGATTCAAACTGAATTAATTATTTGAAGTTTCTATTAATAAAACAAGAGAATTACTTAGAGCAGGCTAACCGCTTCAGAAAACAAGAATTGAAGGACCCGTTGAAGGTATGAAAGATACGAGCGGCACGAGGCATCCAATGCCTTTTGAATTGACATTTATGTTGTGTGCGTTTAAGATGTTTTTTTTCGTTACTGCTAAAATATTTTTACTGTATATAATGTAAAGCCGTCAGATCGACGACGACGATGTCTCATTGATCATTACCTTATTACCTCCTCATCGTTGACCAGCCTGGACAGAATAGATAGCGTCAAGTATTTATAAACTACTATTTACACTAAACATATATTTAGGATACACGAACTGCGCAGTGGCGGTGGATGTTTATTCTAGCGTTTTTGAAATTGCAAAATATTTTCATGCAGTCTCATTAATATCATTAATAAATTCGAATTAATGAAAACTATTGCATCTTGGCCAAAGTCAGTATTGATTGTATTTATTTAAACAAATAAATCAATATCAAAATCAATTATGGCTTACAGGCCAAAATTATCATCATTGACTAAATACTGTAGCTATTAATTACAGAATGATATCATGATTTGTCAAGTACAAACAATGGAAGGAGAATAGAATATGCTTATTTTTAAAACTACATTGTAAAACAGTAGTAGTGGTGTTTAATTTATTGTAGGACAGGGATCGCCTGGAGCAGTAAAAAGATCGACAAAATAACGTCTTAGATTGGTCTAAAAAAGGTTTGATTTTCATTTTACGGAGTTACGGCAATTTCCAAGGGATACCATATTTTTCCTATCATATATTTAGGGACCATAAGAAATCCATTGACACCAAAACAAACACGATCCGTTCAATAGTTATCACTTCTAGGCCCTTGAAAGCACTCTTTTATTATATAAGATATTAAAATTCTACAAATTGCTTGGTTGTTTTATCCTTCTAATTTTACTTTTAATTAACTAAATAGTCTTAATCATCAGTAAAAAGTACTACAAAAACTGACATATTATTTAAATTTAAATATATATATATATATATATATATATATATATGTATATATGTATATATGTATATATATATATATATATATATATATATATATATATATAAAAGATATTGTTTGTATAAGTTTATATATTTTTATATATTTGTGATCTATGGACTCGGAATCCAATGATGGACAGTTTGCCGTGAAACTAGGTATATATGTTTAAAATTTCATGGAGAGGGATTGTAAGACATTAGTTTTTGTGTAGCCTTCTGGGCTTAGCCCCAGGACCGCCATAAGCGTACCTGTCATGTCAAAAAAGTTTCTTTATAATTAGACTACATTAACGACATATAAACACATAAATACAAATACTATACATTATCACATGTATATGGCTAATATTTAATAGCCAATATAAATCATAGCATACATAATAGTAAATCTATTGGTAAAAGTATTGGGGTACAATTAAATAGTACACTAGGTATCACAAAAATGTGGCACATTCTGCTATGACATACTACATTGTATAAGTTGTTTTTATTGACCTACTCTAAGGTCTCTTATATACCCATACCTTTTTACAAGTGTAGGATACAATCTTTCAAAAATGTATTCCTAATTGTCTTTGTGAATATGCTATGTGTTATTAGGCTTTCCCATGAATTTAGTCTAAAACTTTAAAACTGAGATAGAACGACCATCACTGTGAAAACCATCCGGCCCCTCATCCACACCAAGTGCTGTATAAGAGAAATGTGTTTGTTTACAGGATTAAATTTGGAAATTCAAGCTGCATAATACTCTTTAGAATTTTAATAACCATTAACCAATAAATTTACAGAAACATGATGTTATGTTGTTCATAAGACTGTGAAATTCCAAGCTCTGAAAGAAATGTCACTACTGTACATTATACTGTATATTGAAAAACAGCATACAGCATTGGGGCTACAAAAGTGCAACTTCCAAACATTAGCTGAATTAAATGGGACCGATAGGATTTTAATTTTTGTTGGGTATATTGAATGTCTCACCTCCGTACCTCGAATTTCACTTAGATTCTTGCCACTGCAAATTGATTTGCCTATGATCAGCGGCAACCAACGAAATAAATGGAGATTAAAAATAAGAAAACTACGAAATAGTCATCTTCTTACACCCCGTTCAAAATGAATGTGTGGTCGAAAGACAGAATTTCATTTCCCATCAAAAGGAAAATTCCCTCAATAAATTCCCATAACTTTACCAAATAAAAAGTCAGTTGGCTACGATGGAATATCAGTTAATGTTTTGATAAAATGCATTACAAAAATCTCACCTTGCTTAACTTATATTTTTAACCAATGTTTACATTATGGAATATTCCCAGATCTTTTAAAACACTCCACAGTGGTCCCAATTAAGAAAAATTCAAAATTAAAAACTATTGATAATTATTGACCAATATCTTTACTTCCTGTTCTCCAGAAAATTTTTGAAAAAATCTTATATGACAGAATTGTAAACTTTATTTCACAAAACAACATTTTAAATGAAGAACAATTTGGATTTAGAAAAGATAAATCCACTCTAAATATTTTAACAAATTATGTGAACTTAATATTTAAGAACATAGAAGATTAAAATTATATTTCTACAGTACAGTGTGATCTTACAAAAGCTTTTGACAGCATAAATCATAATATATTATTAAATAAACTTGGAAATTATGGTATAAGAGGAATTGCTAATGATATTATTTCATCCTATTTAAGAAATAGAAAACAGAAAGTCATTTTAAGAATGAAAAATAATACTATGGCAAACTCCCAATGGCAAGTAGTCAATATAGGGGTTCCTCAAGGTTCAATATTGGGTCCGTTATTATTCATTATATATGTATCTGACTTACCAGCAAACATGAAATATGGAAAAATTTTACAATATGCAGACGACACTTGGGCTATTGTATTGAATGATAGTGAAAAAGAATTGAATTTGAAATTAAACTCTACAATTTTAAATATAAATGACTGGTTAAGAATTAATGGATTATGCCTTAATTGTAAAAAAACAAATATTATGTTATAAAAACCATAAATTAAATGAAGTATAAGACATATACTGTGAAAATGAAAAGATCCCAGTAGCAAAAAAACGCTAACCTGGCTTAGTATAAAAATCGATGAAAATTTTTCATGGGACACCAATGTCAAAAGTATATTGAAGAAACTAAATTCAGTGTGTTTTAGTCTTCAGATACTATCAAAATGTGTCGATAGAAATATTCTAAAAATGTGTTACTTTGCTTATTTTCAAAACACTTTAAATTATTGCTTACCGGTACCAATATTTTTCAATTCTTCCATTAAAAATCAGATGAAAATATTAAGAGTTCAAAAACGAGCTATCAGAATTATAAATAACGTACATCATTTGGAACATTGTTATAATTTATTCAAAAACAAAAAAATTTTAACCGTATTTGGCTTGTTCATTTATTAAATGACAAAATTTTATTCAAAGAATAAAGAGTTCATACATGAAGAATGCAAACATAACTAGCAGACCAGAAATTCATCACTTATTCCAACAAAAGGTCACAGAACAACTATATGAAAAATCTCCTTATGAAGTAACACACAAAATAATTGATTTGATCAGAACATATTATAATTAGAAATAAATACATCAAAAGATTTCAAAGTATTAAAAAATTCACTTGAGGAAGAACCTTTATACTACAAAATTTGATAAAATTTGTTTATGAAAAATCTTTATTATAATTTAAGTTAGAATTAAGAGTATCTAATGCATGTATACATCAAGGTGAATAATTTTTATTTATACACCTTGTGTATACATGTCTATAAAATAAAAGGTAAATTAAGGTAAATAAAATTTGAAAATTGAAATCCCATATTTCCTTCACTATCAGATGTTTTAATTTCACCCTTGAAATTCAGTGTAGATAATAGCGCTGATGACTTCCCCTAGTTGCCGTTGCAAGCTTTTTTTTTGCTATATACGTGAAATAGTACACCATTCCAAACCAGCTACAAAATCTTTGTCCATTTTAACTGTTCTAACAATGTTCTTTTTTCAGTTTCAGATTGAAAAGACTATTGTATTTCATTAGTTAAGATTATCAGGACTCTACTGTATACTATTATCACAAAAAAGTTTGAAAACTGGTTTATACCAGCCGCAAAGTTGACAATGGGTACAGGAAAAAAACTGTTATAACATTATATGTGAGGTGGAAAGCATAAGATGACCTCTTGTCGCCGATATAAAATTTTCAGTAAGGCCAACATTATATGAACAATCTCCTTACGAAGTATCACGCAAAATTATAAATTTGATCAGAACATATTATAATTTATAAATAATTACATCAAAAGATTTAAATAGGAGGTAAAAGTTAAAGTGTTTAAAAAATCATTTTTTTATTTTAAAAATAGCTGTTTTCTTGAAATAAATTTTATTTATAACCATTAAATAAATATAAAAACTAAATAATCCCATATTTAAAATGATTGCTCTATGTCAAGTGGTTGCGGAGAAAATTCAATTTTTCGTTTAGCGGTAACCCCAGTACGTTGTTAAAAGTCACAGACGCGCGTAGGGTCAAACTCGCGCTGCTCAGCTGGTAGCTATCCGACTGAGCCATCAAGACATTAATGTTTGAAGCTTTTAACACCTTTTTTATATTCTTGGGAGAAAGTATGTGTCAGTTATATAATACCCTTTATTCGCTTTCCATTTCACATAATATATGGTAAGTCTTTTGGCTGTCCACTGTGACGAATGTCTCTTCTCTCATCATACATTTGTGTTCTAGACAGCAATGTTCTAATTGTCATCCGGAGGCATGGCTGAGGAACACGAGTGGTCGGTTGGTTGGCCAATTACAGAGCAGACAAGTCTGAGCGTTGACCTCTTCGAACCTGAAAATCAGTAATCACAGGAGCATGGGCATTGGCCCTCGAAGAGGTCACTATGTCATCTTCTGTCCCATTTCTCACCCTTTCCTTCAATACCCTGTACTTCCTGGGGCTTGTGCAAATTGACAATTTGAGGCTGACGTACTTAGCAGTTCAACCTGGGTCTCCTTATACACAGGTAACATGTTGATTTTTTATAATGATTTTTGTGTTAGGTAAACATGTTTCTTTCTTAAGGTAGCATCATCCTGTGGTCTACCCTAATGCTAAATATTTTTTAGCGCAAGCGGTCCAAACCCATCAAGTTAGAGGCCATCCTAGGAATCGAACCTGTCGCCCATTTGAATCAGCGTCTTGTCCAAAGTACAAGACACTGATTGAAATTACATAGCATATTTTAATTTATTTAAACTGAAGAATGGGTAGTACGGATGGTTAAATCTTTCAATTATTAAATACCAGAATGAATATTTTCCGCACCAACATAATTTTTATCAATCTAGAAATAATAATTGATACTCCTTCTTTTCTAACTTCATTCCAAAAGTTTACATTTTATCACAAGTAAAAAAGGAAAAGAAAAATAGGCGTGTGGGGTCTTCAATAATTTAGGAGTAAAGGCAATAAAATCATTTCACAACTAAGAACGGTTCACTTAAAACACAATTTATTTTATTTTAAATGACATACCATGTCATTAATTTTTTTATTTTTAATTTACAAGTATAATAGTAACATAGCGTAAGATTCACACAAGCTTTAAATGGCAACATTAAGTAATCTCAAATTATACAGTGACAGAAAGAAAACTTTGATTTTTGCACGGTTTATTCCAGCAAAACCAACAACTCCGCAGTGCACATTAGACATCAATGCACAGACGTGACACAGTAGAGCTGATGATTGAGCAGGATCAATGGTAATGATAATTTTCTATTTAATGGAATCCACACACTGGTTGGAAGAATAGTTTACAATCACCAACAACATTTGGGTTTCCTTTGTAATGGCATATTATAATATTATAAGGCAATGGTTTTCATTCACGATACTAGATAAAGTATTTTGAACTATACTATTACAAAGGTTTTATTTAAATTAATTTGATAAACCTGAATTGGAAAAAGTTCTGCCTACCTATTGAAGTAAGGTGTTTTAAAATATTCAATTATTTTGCATGATTTATATTGTTTCGTACCTAAACTGCTTACATGATTTCAACATCTTTTTGTACTGACGTTTCAAACATTTGTTTTTCGGACACATTTTTGGATTAATATTAAAAGTAAGGGGAAGAACACACAGAATTCGGCGAGGCCCGTCATGACGCTTAAAAAAATAGGTAGGTAGTTATGGGATTGAACACACAGAGAGTGGCACGGCGCGTCTCCACTTCAACCAGTTGAGATTGATTTTTTGGAGCGTCAACACTCGTCTTTCCTTTGGATATGGGGATGGCGGGTGTCTAAATGAAATGCTTTTTAGACCTACGCTGTGGCAGGCAAAGTGTAAATCCTATACTATAAACGAGAAGTGTCTGTAGTGATGTATTTACATTTTATCTCAAAATCTCAAGGGCAGATTTTGATTAAAATTTTGATTTAATAGTATTTTGGCCAAAAAATAAGTTAAGAAAAAGCCTCAACCCTATTAAAATGGTTTCTAGTTATAAAAAAGCTTTAAAAATATAGCAACATTCATTTAATAACTACCACAGTACTTGGAAGGTTAAAATATCAATTTCCAAACATGCTATTTTGATTTATTTTATGGCCAAAACCATAAAATAAATAAACATACACAATTTATGTAGTCAGGGCCTGCACTAAACTGCTGATTTTGAAATTAGTTTTTGACGATGAAGTTTATTTGAATAAAATGTTATTACTATGGGAATACTGGGAATAATGTCATGGCTAAAGAATCAGATAAATTATACTCACAAACTATTTCTGTACACGTCAACTGTTCTGAAGGTGCAAATTTCAGTTCCTGATATGTCATGTTAAAAGTTTATTTGTATTTTTAGGCGAAATAGCAATGGTAAATTAAAGTAGGTTAATAATCATCGTATAATCTTGGCCACTGGAGGAATAGGAGAGTAGGAGACGCGCCGCGCCGAGTTCTGTGTGTTCATACCCTTACATTCAGAGTATTGTTATTCTCAAGAATTTAAAGTAATTGATACTTGTTTGTATTTTGCTTCGTATCATGCCAATTTTTAACAAATGGTAAAAAATGAATTTTTTACAGCCATTTTGTCAATGCGTGAAATATCACTTAATAATACATTTGTACGACTAATTTACGATATAGCCAAAGCTCTTAATTTATTTTAGACCACTAATAAGATGCAGAATATACAGTATACAGAGAATAACAAGTATGTTCAATAATAATATTATATTGAGGTCTGAAAAAATGACTGACAGGTTAATTTAAAAGAATAAGTTATTTTTGTTCACCAGCTCTACGTGTTACACTTGTAAGCGTTATAAGGCAACATTTGTTGTTACATTTGTTTCATGGTAAATTTATATAAAATCCGAAATAAAATGAGATTACTTTCAAATCAACCTAGTCATCATAAACTAAAATAAATAAATTTACAAAATAAATCTAAACTCAGCTTTTGTGACACAAGAAATAAAATTATTGGTGTTATAACTTGAACAAAATCTGTTAATATATTAATGTATAGAGGTATTCTAGGCGCAAACTATTTGATACATCACTAACAAAAAGTCATTCAGAACAAGGAGCACTCATTTGACCACTATTATACTCACACAAATTAAGCAAAGAGATTTTACCAGAAAGTAATCAAGTGGTATAGTTTAATGCCAAATACGCAATTAATATTACTTAGCTGAATAAAATAGTTACAATATTTTATGTAACCTAGGGGTAAAAAATGTTCACTTATAAAACAACGATAGGGGTAGACTGATTAGGAAAACAAATTGTTTGTCCATTAATTAGGGAATGTAATTACATAAAAACTATATATATCTAAGTATCTGAAAACACATGAAAAATTTCAAAATCGGCCATAAATTAAAAAACAATGAAGAGTAATTAACCATTTTTAGAGCCTTAATGAATTACACAGACTGAATTGTCTGAATATAAAACCTCAAAAATTATTAATAGGTCTGTAAATCAAACTGTAGAGCTCTCAACACAAGGTTTAATATTACTTTACTGTTTCAAAAATATTTGTCAGAAATCCAGCGAAAGGTAAAAAATGTACCCTGTATAAAAGTCAAATAAAATGACTGAGTCATAAATAAAAGCTTAGTAAAAAAACTTTTCAAATATAAGATCATCATTGTATTAAAACCAACTTCGCCCAAGAACAAAACCCAATGAAATTCCAAAAAATACTAAGACTTAAATAGCTAACTAAGTATGCCTAGCAATTAAAAAAAAAGTCAATACATTTATTGAATTTTTTTTAAACTAAGAAAATGTTTTTTCTATAGGTTTTGCATCCTTTCGGTGCTGCAAAAAAAGATGCTAAAACTGCTAAGAAATTATACACATATAACTCCCGGTAGCCCGATAAGGTATCCAAGGAGGTGGAGTTAAATGCTCCACGAAAAATCTATAGTAAATATTCTACCAAAAACTGCAAGACAACGATATTTTGTTATCTTTATCGTACCGAGTATTGAATGGAATCATCCTTGTTTCAAAATAACAATAAAGTCAACTGATATTCCTGTTTATGACCGCGGTGTTGACAGCGACGGCAGTTCTTCAGCAGTCTGCAAGAAAAAAAATGTGGAAAGACATATCGTTCCATAGCATTATACTGGAAAAAGACATGGATTGATATCCATTTCCAAAGCACCGAAAGGGTTAAAACTGAGGCCAATGTCTTAATTTAATTATGTTGTAATATCATGTTCAACAATACACAGAATGATTAATATAATTAAACCAGCTGTTTTATTCTAATAAATAAATTGGGGGAATTGGAAAAAAAAGTTACAGGGCATCTAACATTGATTTTAAACTAGTATACAGATAACACGGAATATCTTGGCATGTAACAGGCGTTTACAGCTAAAACAATTGCAATAGAGTAACAAAGTTGCAGACTGTTTTTAGTCCCATATGTTTACTAATTTGAATCCATAAGTGGAGTATGTCATAGGAAAAGATATTCTGTGTGTGTTATCTGTACCTGTTCCTCAAAACCAAGCAATTTAATTTTGACATTAATAAAAAATTCAACATCATATGTAAACTTTTTACTGGTCAGTTTAATCATTTTTCTCCTCAACTTAATATAACCAATAGGATAAAGGTCATGAAAAGACATGAAAACATCAACAATGGAGATGTGCCAGTTTACAGGGGGGGGGGGGGGGGGGGGCAACTAAAAGATAATTTACATTGACTGACCTGATTAATTCCAAACTATTTTCATATTGAAAAATAAATATAAATAGAATAGATTAAAGAAATGTAAAAAGGGAACTGACAACATACAACATAGTTCATAAATTGACCGTCTACACAATCTGTTGGGTTGTATTATAGGAACTTAGAGCCCCTATAATTCCAGGAAACTAGTATTTTTAAGACTGGCAGTTCCTTAACAAATGTTTAGATTTCTTTATATACAGGTTTTTGACTGACTACATTTAATACACATAAATGCACATATACTATGTTATAATTTTCATTACAAATATATTCAAAGCCTAAAGAGTACTTGTTTGAAAATAACCAACACAATCTTTTACACAACACTTGCACTGATATGCATTTTGTAATAAAATGTTCATAGTAGTTATTGTTGTGACCTTGTTAACCAGCTTCACGGAGATGTTTCTAGACGAGGTTTCTTTTTATTGGAAGTATTGTCTTCACTCGAGTCGATATTCAGGTGGTCCCGTTTCTTCAAGGCATTCTAAAATTATAAACCATAATTGATACATTTTTTATGCAAAAACAGTGTGTGAAAACTTAAGAGGAATAATAAAACTTCAAAACAGCTTGACAAGATGTTCCCGTCAAAAACAGAGTGTGAAAACTTAAGAGGAATGATAAAACTTCAAAACAGCTCGACAAGATGTTCCATCACACACAAAAAGTCTCTTCTAAAGTTTGGTGAGACGTTCTAGTCATAAACAACACCCCTCAAGTGGCGACATTTCATGGAAATTTAGTATAAGCTATTTTGACTATAATATATTAGTATAAGACTTTATAGAAGAACGTTGTACATTAGTTGTTAGACATTTTTTGGCTAATATCAATCGAAATTGAGAGCGACAGAGACAAAGTTTTGAACAGATTTGACCTTGGCCCAGTTTGTCTAACCTCGCGCTTTCTGTTGCTACAATGTTACCAGGGGCGAACCCAGGGGGGGGATAAAGGGGATATATCCCCCCCCCAAAATGTTGGGGAATAAAAAATATGTTCAAAAAAAAATCTATGACAAATGGTTGAAATACTTTTTTCATACGCCAGACTTATATAAATAATAATAAGGGTTTTAATTTGCACAATGCACAATGCAAAAAGATAAATCAGTAATATTACATACAAAACAGGTAATTTTAGTTTTGGAAATGAAATACATTATTTATTGCGCGTTGGCACTACTGACGAGTTCATACAATGCGTCGCGTCGGCACTGTCGAGCACTTGCGATTGGCACTAAGCGTGAGAGAGAGAGAGAGAGAGAGAGAGAGCACTTTTATTCAAAAACATTAAGAATTTGACAGGCGTCATTACAAAAGAGTTTGCAAAACTAAAATTGTTTGTGTCAATATACAAATAACAATACGTGCTCTATACGTGCTCTAATTCACGTGCAGTGCTTCCACCCCTAACTTATTAGTTATTCTGTGGTTTTGCAGTTTAGTTAGTCTAAACGAGTGTGTACCTTAGAGATAAAGTAAACTCATATATTTGACGAATTTTAAGTAGTGTACTTATTTTGTTATTATAGACTGTAGAATCCTATACTATAATACGAGCAATGTCTGAAGGGATGTGTGTTCCATGATCTCGAGATCTAGCGGTTATATTTTGCTTAAACTTTGCATTTAAGAGTGTTTATTTGGCCCAAAAACAAGTTTAGAACAGCCTCAATCCCAGGAAAAATCGAATTTGGTCTAAATTTAAGTTTAAAAATCGTAATTTTTAACATTGGTCTTATGGCTTTTTTGGTAACGAAATAACAACTAAAAGTAAACAAAAATAAAGGAACATTAATTTTAAGCAGTTTTTTAACAGCTGTTATCTGTGAAGAGTCTGGTGTACATTTAATAGCTTGATTACCATGACACTATAACAAAAGTGAATTAAAACCAAAGAGCAAGGTTCAGTTAAACCTGGTACTATCATTTACTGTAGCATACTCCATTTGAAATTTGACAACTTGATTCTTTTTTTGAGAAGACACAATATCTTTTGCCTTCATATATGCACTGTTAAAATAATACGAGTATAATACTTTTATGTTACAATTGTATTATACTATTAGTAACCCAATAACACCGTTACAATTAACGGTTGTTTATAATTATATATTATCTTTAAAATATAAATAACTCTGATACTGTGTTCTGTGCCTTATAGATAAATCACATATTTACCTCTTAAAGAGTAATGTATTTTGGTGTTTTTAATAAACTTTAGACTACAACTTTTTACTGTACTTTGCCTGAATGTTATTTTTTTCCCATCGTTATACAAAGTCAATAAATTTTTCCCAAGTTTAAATAATAATCTGATCCCTTTATTTAATTATTTGGAACCCATTATTTTCACTCCAAATTCAGACGGAGAAGAGGTCTGCAAAAAGTTTCATTTTAACTTCTGAAATTCATTAAAACTAACAATTTAGCTTAAAAAATTCCAAAATTATTTGGGGGAGGCCCCCCGAACCCGCCGTGTTCTTGGGGGGGGGGGGGGGGGGGGTTCCATACCCCCAAACCCCCCAGTGTGACCTCTCCTCAAAAAATATCCCCCCCCGAAATTGAATCCTGGGTTCACCCCTGAATGTTACATTCCCCGTTAATGTTATCATTGTGTAATAGGGGATGTTATGCAGTGATGTAAAATTGAATGTATTTTAATGTAATTTATTGGTTAACGATGAGAAACTTAAGTTTCTGTAAAAGCTTGTAAAAAAGGGTTTGATTAAAAAAAAAAAAAAAAAAAAAAAAAAAAAAAAACTATTATAACACTTCTGTCCTGAATGGTTAACCTTAGGAAATAAGTAATGAGACCAAACTGAGCCAATATGAAAATTCTAAATCAGGTCTGGTAAAAAATGAACAGATCTTTTACTTTAGCCAGGCTGGGCCAGGAATGATACATTTTATAAGGTCAAGATAGAAGGGTATCATACTAAAAACCCAGATTTTTACAATCTGCCCTTCTATATCACATAGTGACATATTTGAATGTTGTTTTATTCCTTTAGTCATGCAGTATGTTTAGTATTTTTAAGGAAAAAATTAGATTTATTTAGGCCTAAACACAGGGTGTCCAGCTTTGACCTTTATAGACTTTATCCAGGAAGTAAAAACAAACAAAACTTGCAATATGTGTCGTATCTCGAACCGTTTTCCCTCCCTCTGTTTAACTGTATGTAATTTTTAATACATCCATATCTTTAGGCTTATTTGAGTTATGGAATTCAAACTTGGCATAACTATTAAGATGTAACCCCTTCCCGGACTATAATCAATATTTGCTAATATATGTCGTGGTATGTCAATTGTAAATGACCTGTCTCACTATGTAGGAGACTTGTGCAAACCCTGATGTAAACAGACGACACAACCCTACTACTAAAAGGACAAACCGCAGAAGACTCGGCAGTATCATCCAACGCCGTTTTATGGCTTATCAGTGTTGCAATGGGAATGATCAAAACCAGCCAGATTTCTTTCGGAAGAAGAGAGCCCAAAGTCCAGGCCATATTTCTAAATAGGGTGAAAAGGCTGGAGCCTATAACGGCAAAAATTGAGGGGCGGCAATTTGTCAATTTACTAAAAATTAAAAATAATTTTATGAATAACATAAACTTCTTAAGGCCCATCTTTATGAATTAAAGTGTATTAATTTGAGGGAATAGTGATGCTGTATGTTTATTCTTTCTATACAAATTTAATCCATATAATCTTGTAACACATTTTTCATGTAAGGTAATCTCGTTGTAACGACACTCACAGTTTGTATAAGGCCCAGAAAGATTGAACTACACCAGCGCTCCTAGTTTATAGATTTGCAACTAGTTATTACCTTTTTAAATCTTGTTAATGATTTTACGAGTAAATTGGCCACAAAATAGTGACCAAAACCGTTGGTTTTTATCATTATAATAACCTCCCCTATGAAAAATGTGATTTTGTATAGCTGGTGGAGCTGTTCTGCCAAACAACCAAACTTCCGCTAACATCAGAATCCAGTAAAAAATAGTACTGAAGTTGTGTTGTGAATTTACACACAAGGGACCACTAGCATCTTCAGCCCCAGACTCTTCACAATAGAGTGTCGCAACTGTAAGATGATGTTAAACTGTGACGTTATTACAAGAAACGTTTAAAACTTCCATTGTTTTTATTTCGATAAAAAAATTTTAAACAGTGATGAAAGGATGGCTGTAGCATGAAAAAATTGAGTCGGCAACTATCTGGGGTATCAATTTATTTTAAATCAAGTTTTATTTAAAGACATATTTAAGTTGTTATGCTGGAGCAGCGCTTTTGCCATTTCTATAGCTCTAATGTTGTCAAATGGTATTTGCTACGATTATGGTCCTATTGTTTATTTTTCAAAAATGTTACGTTTACTTAGATATATAAAGGTGTAGGTCTATGAAAATTTATTAACTGTTCAAATTAATATAACTCAATTTGCTTCAATTCAAATTTAATTCAAAGTGGTTTAATTATGTTTTGTAGTTTGTAATAAAACCCATTATTAATAGGCTGGCAGTTGCCTCTATACTGCCTTGCCTGTTCGCTGTTATAGCTGCTCCTGAGAAGTCACCTGGCTTAAAGTATTCCATTAAAGAATATACAGTTCATAGAGGAAATTCTTGATTGGATAATGAGATATCAAATTAATATGGTGCATAAATTAAGGTTAATGTGCCCCTATGTAAGTGACAATAAAAACAATGTATGAGTCTGTCCCTGTAAGTGCGGGAGGGGGAAGAAGCGGCAAAAATTGGTTAGTCTACAGGCGGCATATTCCTAAATCCGGCAGTGCCAAAGTCCAAAGCATCCCAGATGTGCAAATGGAGACACATGTTATTTTTAGGCATGACTACATATAAAACAAATAGAATATGGGGAGGTTGTCTCGGTTGCTTACAGTTTCAATACCACTGTGGCCATCTTCATCACAAAGGTGGCCACAGTGCCATCGAAACTGTAAGATAAAAAAAAATAAGCCTAAAAAATCCCAAAAGCATTTTATTTAGTTCTTACATTATTATTATTACTATTATTATTATTATTATTAACATTATTGGATTTTATTTTATTCGGTTTTCAGCAACCCAATTGTCGCTATTACACTAGAATGAAGGCCACGAGACACGATTACACGTGCTACTGCAGCCACTTTTATGCATTACCAGTCGTTGACAGAGATGTATTACAATTTTGGACCGTAATTTAGGCCATTTAACGCAGCTATATCGGTAAAGATTGCCTTCCTGTGGCCCAATCTTCCTTTTAACCAATGTTTCACGGTCTGATTGCCCCTATGTAAGTGACAATAAAAACAATGTATGAGTCTGTCCCTGTAAGTGCGGGAGGGGGAAGAAGCGGCAAAAATTGGTTAGTCTACAGGCGGCATATTCCTAAATCCGGCAGTGCCAAAGTCCAATTTTATGTAAAAATTCATTATAATGGTTTTTATCACATAAATAACATTAAGATGTAACCCCTTCCCGGACTATAATCAATATTTGCTAATATATGTCGTGGTATGTCAATTTATGCCAATAATCTTGTATGATCCTATAAAATAAAGTGTTGCTAATGTTCTAGTGGTGGACAGATAAGTGACCCAAATTTTTCTGTTATTACAGATACATACGGTTTTTAAATCTATATATCTTTAAAACCTTACTAAAATCGGTTATTCAAATTATTCATTGTAATTTGAAATAATTTTGTAAATCAGTAATCTACCTTTGTACTATAGGGTTGAGTGGGGGTGCGCCGCACTTTCAAATTTTTTTTTATTATAATTCAATAGTTATAGTAAACGGCAGAGTAGTGTAGGCTCCGCAAAACTTACATCCGCCAAACTCGACTAGTCTACATTTAGTCTCCTTTGTGGAATTTTACTGCAATAAATTTAAATGGTATGATTATAAGTTGTGCAAAAGGGCCAACAAATTAGTGTACAGGAAGGCCCAAAAATCAGTTACGCCACTGTCGACATAGTGTATACAACATGTTTTATTTAATTTATGATAAACATCCCGCACAATAATGTATAGTAAGCAAGAGGTCCATGCCCAATATCCCTATTTACAACTAGAGTATTGCAACAAACATCATCGTTATAGAAAATTATCCTTAACCCTCCATCAGGCGCTACTATTTTGAAACGCCATCAGATGACTACAAGAACTAATGAAAAAATCATTCTTTTGAAAAAATTTTCTTACACACATATTTTTTTTTTTTTTAAAAAGATTACTTTTTATATATTTTAACACATATAAAAATATTCGGGCTGCTATAACATTTTGTATATGTAATATTTTTTTACAATATTGAACTGTAAATTCCACGTTAAGTAGAATTATTTGTAATTTGAAATAATTTTGTATATCAGTAATGTACCTTTGTACTATAGAGTTGAGTGGGGGTGCGCCTCACTTTAAAATTTTTTTTATAATAATTTTTAAATATTGCAATGAGTTGTAATATAAACTGAGGAAATTATTACTGTTGGATAAAATAAATAGGCTAGCTAATAGAATTAAAAATGTAATATTTATACATTTAAATTAGGTTTTGATGGTGGATAGTTTTGCCATGCAAATATTTGGGCGAGCTTGCAACTTCAGATATCAAGACATAAACGAGGTGGCCTGTGCGCAAATTGCGCATTTTATGATTCTGTATGAGGGAAACAACATAAAATACATGTATGTTGGTTATGAAGTGACAGAGATCAATTTTTGTTTTCAATCTGACTTAAAAATTCTTCTGAAAGTAACCAGCTGTTCAGTTACAATTCACATTAAAGATCTTGTAATAAAAGTTGGTAAACATTTTAAAGCGCTCTCTAGAAATAAATCAAAGGCGAGGGGGGCAAAGCCCGAAACGATAAGACCTTTTTAATTAAGATTCGTCAACGCGCTATATCCTGAGCTTTAAAATGACCGCTCAATCTTAAAAATCGGTTTGGTAGGTTGAGAGAATAAGGGACGCAACAGATGAAACCCTTATAGAAATAAGAAGATAGATTCACCCATGTAAACTCAGGAAAGCTAGATAAATTCTGAAAGAAATGGCACGTTAATCAAAGTTAACAATCTTGGAAACATAAGAAAATATTTTTTAATTAAGAATTTTGTAAATAATAATTTTTAAAATATGTAATGAAATGCCATGGATAAAACATAGCATTGTCACTAAACCTGTCGTCCCTAAAAGAATGACACGTCTAGAGCAATTCTGTTGATTAGTTCAGTTTTTTCTTGCTTGTTTCACTAGGGCGGACAGGGTTGGCCGGTGACATCACGGTTACAACTGACATTGTCTACATTAGGTAAACGCACCAGTAGTGGACAGTATAAGGAGAGGAAGGAGTTTGACTCCTAATTGCCGGTAAATTTAAATACCTACAATGGTTTTAATAAATCGAGGTGAAAGCTCATTTAATTTTGTTTGTCAATTAGTCAATAAATGTAGTTTCCAGAATAAAATAATCTTGTATGATCCTATAAAATAAAGTGTTGCTAATGTTCTAGTGGTGGACAGTAAAAAAAAAGAAAAAAAAAACATTTACCAGTAGCGGATAGATAAGTGACCCAAATTTTTCTGTTATTACAGATTCATACGGTTTTTAAATCTATATATCTTTAAAACCTTACTAAAATTAAGAAATTCCAAACTCACCTCCGTATCTATTTGATTAAGGGTGACATATTCAATCAAATAAAAATACTCTTAAGCGCTTTAAAATAAAGCATAATCCGTAATCTTTGTTTATAAACAAGAAAAAAATGATCAAAGATTATTTCAACAAAAAACCATTACCTATTAGTAGCAAAATAAGGTAATTATTACCTTTAAAAGTCAAAAGTGTCTACTGGTGCAGTTACCGCCAGTAGTGGTAACTTGGCAATAGGTTCTTATTGACTATGGGAATGAGACAACCTCTTCTATCTCTTATTTAATCTGTATGGGGTGGTACATCAAAAGCCAACATCAAAAGAAATCCGAAACTCCAAAAGAAATACATAAGGGTCCTGGCTGGACTACACCACCTGGAAAGCTGCAGGGATGCTTTCAGAGCACAGAAAATCATGACATGAGTTTCTCTGTACATCCAAGAAATGGTGATGAAGTGAGACAAGATCAGTAAAGGAACAATGACACTCACCAACACCATACCAGAAATGTTGAGCTACTCATCCTGTCAACACACTACCTAAAGGTATTTGAAACTAAACCATCCGACATAGACAGCAAGAAATGCAAAGCAAGAGAGGGACTTCGTTGATATCGGCACTGAAAGTATGGCTCCTAAACCGTCCATTTTTTTCATTCAAAGAATTTTTTAATGTAACTCTCATCCTATCCAGGACTGATTAAAAGTTGCAACTTCACTGTAATATGACACAATTTGTAATCTTGATGATTGTAAATAAAAATGATTCTGATTATCATTATCAAAATGTAAACAGATATAGTGCCAACTATTTCGGCTCTACAGACAGTAGGCGGATATGTCTGCTGATTATTAAAATATATGACATACAGAATGGTCTCTAGAGTAAAGCCCATGGCCTCTTCAGAACAAAATGAGAATCTACAAGGGGAAACCATTATTTGTGTACGATCGCAACCACCCTCAGCTCTGGGATTGCTCTGTGGACGCCTTCAACCCATGAGACCATGGTGCATGATAAGCCTTCAAAGTATGGTGAGTGACCCACATTCTATAACTTGACATGCTATCCTCACTATAATACAGGGTGTCTATAAAAAACCTTTACAACTTTAAGATCCTCCCATCCTCTTTCCATGTAACAAACAAGTTTTCTAAAAACACCACATGAATTAGTGGCTCCAAAAGTTTTAATCAGTAGCAGTTTAATCAGCTGATTAGTTTATATTGTTGCTTGGTAAACAATCTATTCTTATAATAATTCAGTTTTGAAAATCTTGGCAGAATTGATTCTGGAGTTCCATTGGACCGATTTTAATTTTTAAGATGTCGTTGGAAAGCTCTTATCCTGTAGATTTGCCAAAAAATATGAAAGTTTGATGTTTTTTTAGTATTTATGGTGAAATAATAAAAAACATGTTTCCCATAAGAAATACATTGGAAACAGGTTTTTACGATTTTTTCATTTGAAGGCAATTTTTGGCTGCCTTTATTGCGGTTATTCAAGAAATGCTTAATAGTAATTTGTAGGAAATTCAATTCTCTTTCAGAAAATCCCCATCCACTTTGGTCGATTTCCTCACCATTCAAAAGTTATTTACAAAAAACCAAAGCTACTCCCAGTTTTGTTTGCGTTTCAAAAATACTGAGTTAAGAGAAATCTTTGGGCAATCGGATCTGGAGTTCCACTGGACCTATTTTAATTTTTAAAGATGTCGTTGGAAAGCTTTCATCCTGTAGATTTGCCAAAAAATATGAAAGATTGATATTTTTAAGTTTTTATGGTGAAAAAATAAAAAAACATGTTTTTGATAAAAAATATGTTGAGAACGGGTTTTACGAATTTCTTATTTAAAAGCAATTTTTGGCTGAATTTAATGTGGCTGTTCAAGAAATGGTTGATAGTAATTTATAGGAAATTTAATTCTCTTTCAGAAAATTACCATCCACTTTGGTCGATTTCCTCACCGTTTATAACTTATTTACATAAAACCAAAGCTACTACCAATTTATTTGCATTGAAAATTCAGTTTTTAAAATCTTGGGGCAATCGAATCTGGAGTTCCATTGGACCGATTTTAATTTTTAAGATGTCGTTGGAAAGCTTTTATCCTGTATATTTGCCAAAAAATATGAAAGATTGATGTTTTTTAGTTTTTATGGTGAAAAAATAAAAAACATGTTTTTCATAAGAAATACATTGAAAATGGGTTTTTACATTTTTTTCATTTGAAGGCAATTTTTGGCTGCTTTTATTGCGGTTATTCTAGAAATGCATAATAGTAATTTGTAGGAAATTTAATTGTCTTTCAGAAAATCACCATCCACTTTGGTCGATTTCCTCACCGTTCAAAAGTTATTTACAAAAAACCAAAGCCACTACCAATTTATTGGCATTGAAAATTCAGTTTTGAAAATCTTGGGGCAATCGAATCTGGAGTTCCACTAGACCGATTTTAATTTTCAAGATGTCGTTGGAAAGCTCTTATCCTGTAGATTTGCCAAAAAATATGAAAGTTTGATGTTTTTAGTATCTATGGTGAAAAAAATAAAGAAACATTTTTTAAATTTAAATGCAATTTTTGGCTGCTTTTATTGCGGTTATTCAAGAAATGTTTAATAGTAATTTGTAGAAAATTTAATTCTCTTTCAGAAAATCACCATCCACTTTGGTCGATTTCCTCACCGTTCAAAAGTTATATACAAAAAACCAAAACTACTACCAGTTTTGTTTGCATTTCAAAAATACTGAGTAAAGAGGAATCTTGGGGCAATCGAAACTGGAGTTCCACTGGACCGATTTTAATTTTTAAGATGTTGTTGGAAAGCTTTCATCCTGTATATTTGCCAAAAATATGAAAGATTGATATTTTTTAGTTTTTATGGTGAAAAAATATAAAAACATGTTTTTTATAAAAAATACATTGAGAACGGGGTTTTACGAATTTCTTATTAAAAAGCAGTTTTCGGCTGCATTTATTGTGGTTGTTCAAGAAATGCTTAATAGTGATTTGTAGGAAATTTCATTCTCTTTCAGAAAATCACCTTCCACTTTGGTCGATTTCCTCACAGTTTATAAGTTATTTACAAAAAACCAGAGCTACTACCAATTTATTTGCGTTGAAAATTCAGTTTTGAAAATCTTGGGGCAATCGAATCTGGAGTTCCACTGGACCGATTTTAATTTTTAAGATGTCGTTGGAAAGATCTTATCCTGTAGATTTGTCAAAAAATATGAAAGTTTGATGTTTTTTAGTATTTATAATGAAAAAAAAAAAACATGTTTTCCATAAGAAATACATTGGAAACAGGTTTTAAGATTTTTTCATTTGAAGGCAATTTTTGGCTGCCTTTATTGCGGTTATCCAATAAATGCTCAATGGTAATTTTTAGGAAATTTAATTCTCTTTCAGAAAATCACCATCCACTTTGGTCGATTTCCTCATCGTTAAAAAGTTATTTACAAAAAACCACATCTACTACCAATTTGTTTGCGTTGTAAAATACTGTGGTAGAGATATTTTTATTAAACTTTGTACAGCTAAATCTAGAGTACTGGACCGATTTTAATAATCTTTTATGTGTTGTCGGTAAGCTTCATCTATGTATATTTACTCAAAAATGTGAAAGTTTGATGTTTTTCTAAGGAGTTATGGTGAAAAAGTTAAAAAGATAAACATTTTCTTCCTTTAAACTGTGTCTGATCACATGGAACACATGTTATTAATTTATCAGCTGATTGATGCATTGTTGTGTCCTTGACTTTTCTTTGTGTACATTTTGTTTTTACATTTGGGATTTGTGGTTGTGAGTTCCTTACGTTTTTTTGGCATTTCAATAAAGTTATGTGCTAAAGCAGTGTGTGGTTTTAAGCGGTATGTGATTTTTACAATCATAAATTTATATTTGAAAAACTAAATTAAATTAAATCTAACTAAATTAATATAAAACTTAACTAAATTAAATAATTACGAGTATAAATTTTTAATTGTTCTGAAAATGAATAATTTTACCATTTATAATGTAGATCGCGATGGAAACTGTTTGTTTAGAAGTTTATCTTTTCTATGTCATTCAACACAATCTTGGTACGCTGAACTACGAACCAAAATAATTGATGAAGTATTAAAAGTAACTGGGACTACTATTGCTCTTTTATAATAGGAGATAAAACATATAGATTACCAATACAAAATGCAACAGAAAATAATTTTCTTTCTCAAATAGAATTTCAGAATTGAAAACAAATACTACAATTTTTTTTATTTATTTCACCGGAAATAGCATATAGGTAAATTTTTTCTAGAGACCGTTGTATTTAACCACAACGGGCTTTGTTCCTAGTAACAAATAATTTGTGAGTCCCATAAGAATCGCAATGGATGTTCGTATTACAGCGCAGTGTATAGAGTCGTTTATTGAAACCAAGCCCTAATTGTTGGTCTTGAAGCAAACGGGTTGAGCTCACAGGATTGATGGCATGAACTTGGTGGTTGGAGGTACTCCTACTGGTTTCGGTGCGAGAATACTTCCAAGCGATGATCCTTGGGTATGACAAGCTTCCAATCTTCATTATCATCACCAACCGAAGTAGATGATGGGATGCACTTCCACAGCTGGTTGTTGAAAACCTTCCAAGAAGAGTAGAGTTCAGGATTTTCCTCTGTCAACTCAATCATTTGGAGATACCACTTGTCCTTAACTGGTTGATTGGTAATGATGGAGTCAATAGTTATGTCTGCTGGCCCAGATTCTAAAGGGTTTCTGGATAGAAGGTCAGGAACAACATGTTCTTTGCCTTTACGATGAACTAAGGTAAAGTTGAAAGGTTGAAGTCGCAGCGACCAACGAGCCAATCGTCCTTGGGGGTCCTTTAAGTTGTGCAGCTACAAGAGGCTGTGATGGTCAGTTACAACAACAAAGTGAGAACTGAGGACTGATTCTTATTGTAACTGATTTGTTAAGTTTTCATTATAAATATTTTATATGGAAGTTAATTGTTATGGGCAATATTTATTCTCAGTTTTGGCAACACTAGTAAATGTTTTTGTTTTTTGTTTTTTTTAACTCGTTGGTTATGTTTAGGGGTTATAAATAAATGACTGTTACAATTACCAATGGACAATTTCATCAACATAACTTTAGAAATGACGAAGCACCTGTACATTTACCTTGAACATTTCTGTACGTTTTTGTGCTAATAAAATGTCTATGTCTACGTCTATGAAGGAGGATTCCTATTGTATCTCGTCCGAAATCTCCGTTGAACAACAACACCAGACTTGGTTTCAATAAACCACTCCACACACTGCGCTTTAATACGAACATCCGTGAGTCCCATAAGAATCGCAATGGATGTTTGTATTAAAGTGCAGTGTATAGAGTCATTTATTGAAACCAAGCCCTAATTGTTGGTCTTGAAGGAGGATTCCTATTGTATCTCGTCCGAAATCTCCGTTGAACAACAACACCAGACTTGGTTTCAATAAACCACCCCACACACTGCGCTTTAATACAAACATCCATTGCAATTCTTATGGGACTCACAAATAATTTTTATTGTTTACCAAGCAACAATAAAAACCGATTAGCTGATAAAACTGTTACTGATTAAAACTTTTTGAGCCACTCTTTCATGTGGTGTTTTTATAAAACTTGTATGTTACATGGAAAAAGGATGGGAGGATGGTAAAGTTGTGTTATATTATTTATATATTTTGTTTATTCAATCAGATGGTTAATTAATTTATAATGTTTGTTTATTTATAGTTCTTTCCCTTGTTCTTATTAAGTGATGTGTGTATTTCTAGTTAAATAAAACCTTTTTCTGAAGGTATTCATCCTAATATGTGAGTTATCATTTTGTTTTATCATAATCCCTCTTTACAATTTATTTAACTAGAAATGGAAAAGATTCTAAAACCTGAAGTTTTCAAAGTAGATCCCAATTCAGCCTCAGCAACCAAAGAATGGAATCATTGGTTTAGGAAATTTCATAACTTCATTATTAGTATTGAACCAGCCGTTTCTGATATAGATAAATTGAAAATCCTTGTAAATTACATTTCTTCAGATATAGACGAGTTTATCAATAATTGTAAAACCTATGACAGTGCTATTAAAACGTTAGACAATATCTACAATAAACCAGTCAATGAAATTTTTGCCCAGCATAAATTGGCTACTCGATTTCAATTACCTGATGAATCAGTCGATCAATATCTCCAGACCCTTAAAGTGTTGAGCAAAAATTGTCAGTTTAAAGCTGTAACAGCAGAGGAACATAGAGATAGTTTCATCCGTGATGCCTTCATTTCTGGCCTTAAGTCTACTGAAATACGTCAACGGCTCTTGGAAAAGTATAGTTTAACATTAGAAGATGCCTATGAACAAGCTAGGTCCCTAGAATTATCATACAATCAGTCTTTGTCATTTTCCTCGATGGTACCTGTAAATGCTGTTTCATCTAAAGATAATATTTCAGCTCATTTTCGAACATCTAGTCCACCTAGTTCAGTGTGTAATACAGACAGCACGACTGTGGCTGCTGTCCACCAGAAGTGTTTTTACTGTGGTAATTTCAAACACCCACGCATGAAATGCCCTGCTAAGGATATTACTTGCCATTTATGTGGTAAACTGGGTCATTTCGCTAAGGTATGCAAATCCGTGTCCAAACAGACCTCTAAGACGAAAATCAATGAACGAAGAGAAATAAATGGCTCAGTTGATCTTGTTGCCACTGCTGGGGGGTTAGCTAGGAGTACTGTTCCTGCTACCATTAATCACAAAAATGTGTTCGCTCTTATCGATACAGGTAGCACGTTAAGTTTCATAAATGAGAAGACCGCCAATAAACTTCTTTTAAGTATTGGTCCTTCAACGGGTAAGGTTTCTATGGCCTCAATGTCTATGACATCTAGCATTAAAGGACAATGTAAAGTTGATCTCAAAGTTTTGGGTCATTCCTATGATAATGTTAATCTTTTCATTCTCTCAGACCAGTGTGCAGATATAATCATAGGACATGATATACTAAAACAGCATGAAAGTGTGCAATTAAAATTTGGTGGAATCAAAGATCCCTTGAAAGTATGTAGTGTTGCTGCAGCATGTGTTCAACCTGCTTCTTTATTTTCTAATCTTAAGCCAGAATGTAAGCCCATTGCAATTAAATCTCGTCGACATTCAATAGAAGATTTAAAGTTCATTGAAAATGAGATAACTCAACTTCTTCGTGCAGGTATAATCGAGCCCAGTATTTCTCCGTGGAGGGCCCAGCCACTAGTTGTGTCTAGTGACAATCACAAGAAAAGAATGGTTATAGACTATTCTAGAACCATTAACCGTTTCACACTATTAGATGCATATCCATTACCAAGAATAGAGGATATTGTAAATAATGTTGCAAACAATAAGGTCTTTAGTACGATAGATTTGAAAAGCGCTTACCATCAAATTCCGATTCGAGATGAAGATAAACCATACACAGCTTTTGAGGCTTGCGGTCAGCTTTTCCAGTTCAAGCGTATTCCATTTGGGGTGACAAATGGTGTTGCTGCATTTCAACGAGTTATTGATGAAATCATTCGCACAGCATATCTTTGATGACTCCAGTCTCAAAGATACATACACATACTTAGATGATGTAACCATTTGTGGAAAATCCCAAGCTGAACATGATAGCAATCTCAGAAGATTCATGGAAGCAGCTAAAAAGTATAATTTAACAATCAACAGCGACAAGTCATCATTCTCTACTACCTCTATAAACCTCCTAGGATATTTGATTACAAATAAGTCCATAAGGCCAGACCCTGCTAGACTGGATCCTTTAAGAAAACTACCTCCGCCTAAAGATGTTGCATCTTTAAGAAGGACTTTGGGGATGTTTTCGCATTATTCTTCACATATCCCTCAGTTTTCAGACAAGGTAGCCCCACTAGCTAGATGTTCATTTCCTCTGGCACGAGAAGCACTTAATGCATTCAAAACTTTAAAAAAGGAGATTGAAAATGCAGTTTTAACAAGTATTGATCCAGAAACACCTTTCACAGTTGAAACGGATGCTTCTGAAACTGCTCTTGCTGCAACTTTATCTCAATCTGGTCGTCCTGTAGCATTCTTCTCAAGGATTTTATCAGGTTCTGAACTAAAACACTCGTCAGTTGAGAAGGAAGCTCAAGCAATTGTTGAAGCTCTTCACAAATGGAGACATTTTCTTATTGGCAATCATTTCAAACTTATCACAGATCAAAGGTCAGTGTCATTTATGTTCGATAATACAAAACATGGAAAAGTGAAGAATGACAAAATAATGCGATGGCGGATGGAGTTTTCAATCACCTCCCTAATCAAATTAAATTAGAATCAAGGATGACAATGTTAAAAAAAAAAAAAAAAAAAAACTTGAGGAATATTTACTGACATCGTGGTACTCTGTCATCTTTTTCCAGATGACAAAGATTATTTAAGTTTCATTGTGTTTTGTTTTATTTGAACATTTAGTCTTTATTTTGTTTTGTATATTTTGAGACAAGAGAACAATATAATCCTTTGCTTTTCAGAATAGATATAGATTAAGACTTTTATGTATGGCACGTCATATGTTTATTTGTGGAGAAAATCTTAAGTATGAAATTTTTGTGTGACGAATTAACCATTTCATTTCGTTTTGTTTCTACAACATGTTTCCCGAAGCGATCTAGCAGTTAAACCAACCCAAATTTAGTCATAAGTTAGAGTGTTGGTATAAAATAAATCCACTCTACTCAATAGACAATTGTTTTGGTGCTGATTTGAGCACACTTGTCTGATCTATCGCCATCAACACAATGGTATAGTTTTGATCATTAGTTTCTAGTTTTATAAATTTTCAGTATATCCAGACGTGCTGGTTAAAAACTAAGAAGAAGGTACCTATTAATTCAAGGTAGGCTCTAGACACTTAAGCACTCTAGGCCAACTAGGCTTCTGAGAATCTCAATCCCTAGGAACAGAGCCCCTTCCCTCGTAAATATTTATATCAAAGACTTTCAAAGTATAAACTGAATTAAACAAACTCATACCTTTTTATCCCACTGCTGATGCAGGTATCTGAGCAGAATATTTGTTTTTTCCGTAACAATAACTGTAAAAAAGCAAACCAAATTAAATTTAATTACTTATTTAACCTGTTTAAAGCTACATTCCTCAAGGGTGAAGCAACGAGTTAACATGAAAATATACACATTTAATTTTACAGTACATTAGTTTTGAAGCAAATACAATGTTACCTGGTTAATACGTGCATACTATTGGTTATCACATTTTATGAATATCAACAAGATTCGAAATATTATATTAAGTTGTTTTTTATGATTTTAGTTATTTGTCAAATTAAAAATATTAAGAGCAAAACTGCAAAAAACCAACATATTTTACTGTTAAGAGAGTTATTGTGTAAACAAACATATGTAGCCTATAAATTTGAACAAATATTTTTAGCTTCTAGGGACCTCAAGAAATGAAACCGTATCATAGTCCCAGGCTCACCAGCTGGAAGTTGGCAATTGCTCCTACTGACTATCCTGATTCCAGGTTCACAGAGGAGCAGTTGAGGGCAGTGCAGGAGAAGCTGTTCGAGGAGGTGATCTCAGCCACCACTCAGCAGCAGATCCTGATGACATACTCCGAGAAGGGTACCCTCGTCATCACTTGTGGTAGTGATGTCACCCAGGCCTGGCTCTTGGAAGAGGCTCCTGTTCTGGGTCTGGTTGGGGAGGGGGACGGGGCCCTAGTGTTATTGTGGGGAATCACAATGGCTCTCCTTCGGACTGACTGGATTCTAGCCAAGAAGGAGCCATGTGACATTTTAGACTGTATTTGTAAGCAAAACCCCGGTGTTTCGACAATGGATTAGCACATCATCAGCTGCAAGAGAAATGAGGTTTACTGTTCCGCCAAGAAACTGAAATACCAAGGAGAATACTGGAGGATCTTACGGATCTGAATAGAGTGCAGTTCAGGGTTCTCTCTGGAGCTCCTTTTGATGATCCGGGTCCTCCAGGCGAACATCCAGCATAGTAGGGCCGCTACGGCGGTACTCTGTAAGACCATCACCAAAGGGATGGTCGACTATGCCCTGATTCAGGAACCATGGGTCAGGAATAATATAATTTCAAGAATGGGGGCCCCTAGAGAGCGAATCATTTCTGCTAATGTACATAACCCCAAGACCCTGCTTTTGGACCAACAATCGGATCAAATACGTGCCAGTTCTGGATTGCTGTTCCAGGAACATCACTACCATCACAAATAGTGTCAGTCTTCAGGGAGACACCTACTGGTCTATATGCCAATGGACACCACGCAACCCTCGCAGGAGGAAGTACAGAGGCTGGTCGAGTACTTGATCAGCTCAGGTACCTACCTAATGCTGGGTTGCAACACAAACTTACACAACATCACGTTAGGCTGCAGGAGGAACAATAAAAAAGGTAATATACAGTTAGAGTATCTCGCCTCGAGAAAATTAACGTCATAGCCAATGTGGGGTCGGAACCAACCTTCGTTACTCGAATCGGGCAATCAGTGATTGACCTCACATTGGATAAAAAGGGGATGAGGGCTATGATTGCCGACTGGCAGTGTTTCATGAGCACGTTCTCCGGAAAAGAACACGTTCAGAAACCCAAAAGGGCAGACTGGGCGAAATACAAAACTGTCCTGCAGAATAGGATAGAGGATACCGGTCCTCTATATTCCTGCGTTAAAGATATCAATCATCTTGACTGCGCTGCTGAGCGCCTGGGCAGGGACATAGTGTCCTCATTTGAGGGTTGTTGTCCGCTGTCTGCAGGGCAGGTTTGGGTGGTGGAACTCACAACTTGGTAGCCTGAGGAAAAGAGTAAGGGCTCTTATCAGGATTCAGATTTCAGATTCAGATCGTTTATTCCAATAAATTTACATTGACATTTATACATAAAATCAATTAATGGAAATATATTCCTCGCAAGACTATAGGTCTGTAGGAGGGCCAAATGAAGTAACTGCTGGGACAACTATTATAGATTGCTCATCAAGACAATTTGTGCAAATAGGCCTAGGCCTAATTTAAGTAAGTCTAAGCCTATACAATACACCAGAATGTGCAAAGCTTGTCAAACAAGGAGGCTTTGATTGAACTTTCCTTTGGTTGTAATAACACCCTGTGCATTACCGAACACTGGATGAAGAAAGAGGAGCTTGAAACTGTAACGTTTGGGGGACCCTATCGCCTCGCCACAGACTACTCCTTCCTGTACAACTCTGGCACATGGTGGCTTGGTGGTGTTCATCAAGTGTAATTTGAACTTTGTTGTCCTAAATGACTTAATTGATTTAAGTGTTGAGTTAGATTGTGAGTTTTCAGCAATTGAAGTTACTGATTTTAGGGTAATAGTTGTTTCAGTTTATCGTAGTACTAATGGAAACTTTGATGTTTTTTTATCCCAAAAAAGGTTTTTTTTTGCCTTGTTTGGTTTAATTGGTAGGCTAGATAAAGACTCTATTATACTGGGCAATTTTAATGTAAATTTTTTGGCAGTTCAAGAAAGGGAAACTGTTTCCTTTTGTGGTCTATGCCAGATGTTTGCTTATAAAATCACAATAGATCAGCCCACACGCAGGAAATCTTGTTTGGACAACATTCTGACCCCTCTGAATGATTGTTGTTTTGAAACATCTGTTGTAAAATATCATATTAGTGGTCATCTCGCTCAGTCAATTTTACTCTTTGAACTACCTGCTGCAAATAGTAAAATAGTTGAAAATAGGCCTATGCCGACTTCTGCCTTGACTAGAGTAATAAATGATAAAACTACTGATCAGTTCTGTAAAATGTTAAATTTGGAGAGGTGGCAAGATGTTTTTAATACAGAGGTCAGTGATGCTGATACACTTAACTGCTGTTTTGATTTATTTTTAAATACTTTATGCCATCATAATATTTGCTTCCCTTTGAAAAAAAACCTAGAAAAATTAATAAAACTTCTGGCTTTTTGAAAAATTGGTCTAAATGGTGAGTTGGAATAACTCAAAAGGAGATTAGATTGTTTATATGGTATTTCATGTAATAGCAATAATGATAGGCTCATCTCAGGACTGGGGAAAACTGCTTGAATGTAATAGACAAGGGCTGTTTCATTAGCGGGAAAAACGATATAAAAGTTTCAAATAATTCCAAAATGTCACTAGCCTATATCACAGCGTATATTAGTAAAAATTCTGGTAGTAAAACTGAAGCCTTGTAGCAAATTATAAATGACAATTTAGTCACCAAAACTCAACCACTCAAAGATCTACCTATTAGTCCTGGTGTTTTTAATGGCCACTTTGTAGAGGTAAGCAAACCTCTTGATACTAATGTAGGTCTACCTTGATTTTAATACTTTTTTAATAAATGACAACGGCAATGAGCCCAACCATGGTAGCTTTAAGTTTAGGTTAGTTTCATCAGAGGATATATTGGCCATTGTTCACTCTATATAAATAAGTTTAGTAAGGACCACTTTGGTTTTTCGTTCAGCCTCTAACATATCTTATAAATCTCTGCCTTATTTTTTGGGTTTTCCTGATAAAATTAAAACATCAATAATTGTTCATCCAATTTTTAAGAAAGGAAATGTAAATGAGGTTTGCAACTACCCTCCCATAGGCATAGTTCCCATTCTGTCTAAGATAATAAAGTTTGTAATTAGTATTCAATTAACTGATTTCCTTGAAAGTAATAGTTTAATTAGTGCAAACCAGTTTGGTTTTAGAAAAGGAATGTCAACCACTCATACCATTATACAGCTTGTAAATTGTATTTCAACTGATTTTGAACCAAAAGGCATTTGACAAGTTTCTTGCTCCATTCTGTTAAGTAAACTTAGTCATTATCTATAATATTAAGGGCAGATAACTGATGATGTTTAAGTCTTATTTAGAAAACAGGTCTCAGTATGTTTTGACAAATGCAGGAATGTCTACCACACAAAACATCACAGCAGGAGAGCCTCAGGGCTCAGTCCTGGGACCTCTCCTTTTCCTGGTCATGGTGAATGACCTGAGCTCTAGTGTGCCTGCCACTGTCGTCCTGTATGCTAATGACACCACTGTGGTCGGCACCACTGAGCAGGTTGGCATGCAGGATCTTAACCCTAAGTTTCTGGGCATCACCCTGGATCTCAAACTTAATGGGCTACCCCATATAATTGGTTTGCAAAAAAAATTGTTCAGCAGTGTCTTTGATTTACGGAGACTCAGTGGCACATTGGATCTTGACGGCATTAGGCAGGCATACTTTAGTCTCTTTCAAACCCACATTAGTTATGGACTGGTCGTGTGGGGCTTCTCCCCGCCCACTGACAACATCCTCAAAATTCAAAAACGAGCCCTTAGCATTATTGCTGGAGCAGGAAAGTTAGATCATTGTAGGCCTATATTTAAGGACGTTAAAATCCTCTCTGTTGTTTGCTTGTACATATATCATTGTTTAAGTGGCGCTCTTGGAGAAACTTCTGCTGCAATCTTGAGGGCGTCTGTGAGACATGGAGGATCCACAAGAACCTATCAAAAGATAAGTCCTCCTGTCTTGGCTCTCTTGAGGGGTCTAATGGAATCATGGTTCGCAACCCCTGGGACGTGCTTGAGATTATGGCAAGTACACACTTCCCGGGGAGAATAATCACCCAGCCGACTGACGAGGTGAGTGTGGGTGCGCAGCAAGCCAACTTCACTCGAAAGAGGGTCGCGGGTAGCATCATGACTCACAGTCGGATTTGCTGGGCTGGCAACTCTCTGAGCCCCTATAAGTCACTGGTTCCTGAGCAGGTGAGGCTTCAACAGGGAATAGAGATCTTGCTTCCAATCCTGACGGCACTGTCTAGGGCCAGTCTGATCCGGGGCACATTCCACCAGCCTGGAGCAGTTCTCGGATAGCCTTCATCCCGAAACCTGGTAAGACTAGGTATACCGATCCGAAGTCTTTCCATCCAATTTTACTGTCTTCTTTTTTCTTGAACACTCTGGAGAAACTGGTGTCAAGGAATGTGGGGGATACTGCTCCTAAGATCCACCCTCTTCGTGATCACCAGCGCAACTATTTACTGGGAAGATCATGTGAGTCTGCGCTGCATCAGCTGGTAAGCAGGATCAAAAAGTCACTGGAGTGCAAGGAGGTTGCACTTGGGGCCTTTCTCAACATTCAAGGTGCCTTTTACAACACTGAGACACAGGCTGTTAGCAATGCAGCTACATGAGCTACAAGAGGCAATAATGACTCAAAGGCTGTTCTCAGGTTGGGGTGCTGTGGAACCACTTCTTTTTATTTTATTTTGTGTTTGTCTACACCAGTGGCATTTTTTAACGTTTTGACAGGGAACGGTACAAACCCCAGTCTTGTTACTACCAGTCTTGTATCGACCACTTGTTAGAAAGCATCATTAATTAATAGCCCAATGACAAATGGCAACTGGGACCAGAATCGAACCTTTAAAAGCTACTGACTTTTCTCAGGATCGACCCGGCAACCTTTGGATTCAAAGGCGAGCATTATAACCACTCAGCTACCCATTTTTTAAACTTCTCTGGAACCTTATCTTATCATCTTATGATCTTACCAGAACTCTCAATGAAGGTGGCGTGTTAGCACAGGGATACGCCAATGACATTGTGATTTTGGTGTCCGGCAAGTTCAAAGGCACAGTAAGAGATCTCATGAACTGGGCCCTAAAGCCTGCTGGATGCTGGTGCACAGAGGTAGGTCTCTCAGTCAATCCTTCAAAGATTGTGGTGGTTCCTTTCACTAGGAGGAGTAACCTGAGAAGAATCGGCCCCATAACACTGAAAGGCTGAAACGTTGAATTGCAGAACCAGGTGAAGTATCTGGGAGTTGTACTGGACAGGACACTTCATTGGGGACTACAACTCCAAAAGTTAATAGACCAGGTAAGTGGTCTACACACTGGTGTAAGTGGTTATTACACTGGCTTTACATCTGTGGTCAGACCTGCCATTAGCTATTGGTTCGCATGTATGGTGGCCCAAGATGGACTCGGGGTCGGCGATGAGGAAACTGGCGGGAGTGCAAAGACTCGCCTGTCTTCTCATCACAGGGGCTTTGAGCACCAGTCTGGGGGTTTCCCTAGATGCCGATTGATCTATATGTCAAGACCATGGCAAGGAAAGCTGCTCATTGACTCCAATGTTAAAATCTTTGAATGGACACTGGAGAACTGGGTCACTCCCGGATCACTCTAACAATATGAGCGAATGTGTTGAACATGTCCTCGGACCACATACCAATCAAATAATCTTTTGGCAAGTCTTTCAAGATCATCGTTCCTTCTAGGGTGGATTTGCTATCCTGGGGAAACCCTTGTAGGACTGGTCACAGGACACTGTCCTCTGAGGAAGCACCTGCTGCACATGGGTCTCTACAATGGGGACCCGGTTTGCAGGAAGTGTGGACAGTCAGAAGAAACTGTAGATCACTTGCTATTTGACTGCACGGAGCTGGAGGAGGCTAGAGACCCTCCACGCGGGCCCTACGCGGACTGCGGAGAGTCGCTTTCCTTCCTTCTAGAGGAGCTTGTTTGCAGGCTGCGAAATTTATCGAGTTTCTGAACTGGGATGAACTCTGAAATGCAAACGGGGAGCCCAAAAAGCCCATGTGGCTGATACGCATGAGTTTCACCCTCATTGAATTAATCAATGGTCCCATGCTTAGGTCTTAACATGACTATTATCATCATAGTATATTCTCTGTAGGCAAATTCCACAAATTTCATAAAAAAATTGAATGAATACTTTTATTGTTATTGTTTTTGGGTAATTACACCCGTGTCATTTTTGCTAGTGTGTATATTACAGTCAACTCCCGATTATCCGGGGGCGGGTAAACCAGGTTGCGGATTAACCGGGGTCACAAAACGTCAATTTCAACTTCATTTATTTTCTCAGTTTTGACCACAATACCATCGTTTATCAATCTTATTATGGGTCATTGTCACAAAATGAGATAAATACAGGTTAAAAAAATAAAATTATCCAATTTTTTATTTTTGTTCTAATTTTCAAACCTAGTATTAAACAGTTTATAAATATTTAAAATAATAATACCTCCGAGCTTAATTCTTCATTTAACTATTTATTTTCATTTTTTGAAGATGCTGATAACAGCAAGATTTACAGTCCGGTCACGCTGTGTTTATTTATAGAAAAATATTGTTGATATAATAAAAACGTAAAATAAACAGCATGGAATCTTGGGAATGTCACTACTTTAACACCTCATGATGAATTTTAAGTTTAGATGTTTATGAAATTGTTGAAAAAAAACAATGAAAAAAGGAATAAGAAAAAGTGAACCTCAGAGACTGACAAATTTTATGATAAAAAACAAAAAAATACATAAACATACAAAGTATATATATGTATGTGAATACTAGACATTACATGAGTCGACTATGATGAAAAAATATAATTTTATATAATACGTTATAGGAAAATTAACCATAATAGTTGCGTGACCGGACTGTACCAGACGTGACTGGACTGTAGCGACCGTGAGTGGACTGTACAGGGCTTTATTTGCCGTGGCTTGAGACACTAAATATGAATATTTTTCTCAGATAATGGAATTAAATAAATAAACGAAAAGATATCTAAGTTTATAAGTGTACTTTATTAAACTTACATGAACAAATATTCGTAATTGACAAGGTCAAAGTATATATACGAAGTCACTTAGTCACAAGGTCAAAGTAATTGAAATATTGTGGATGAACAATATTTTACTTCTTACGTGAAATTCTATATAAAAAGTAAGTTTATGTTTACTCCATTAAACAAAATAGTGAAAATGTAAACATTTTAAAAATATAACCTTAAAAAAGTTTGATCAATTCAAACTTGTTGTTAGTGTTCAATTAACCCTTAAACTAAAAACCAAGTGGGGGTTTGTTGAATTTGTAAAACACTCGATTCCCTTTCATTACTAAAGTAGGCTGAGGCAATACACAAATTACTTGAGTTGTATGAACAACTGAAGTGTCTTTCTCGTTCATGTAGTAAATAGAACTGTCGTTGTTACAAGCTTTCATAAATGTGACCTCAAACTCCTCATTCACTACTGACGTAGTGCAAACAGCGATGAAAGATTGGCTTTTAGCCGATTTTGAAACATTTTTTAGTTTAACTAGAACATAATCCCCCAAATTTATTTCGTCATGTTTCGTAATTTTGCTTCCAACTGAATCTTCTGCGGCACTAGTGGATGATAGATTATACAAAACCTCCGGGGTGATTAAATTATCATTTCGATTTGTTGAAGACCCAGGCAGTGAACTGTCTTCATCAAATTCATCATCAGATGACGAATAAACTTCCTCTACTCTGAGGACTTTTTTTGAAGGACGATTGTGCTGCACCTGGAACACTTGAAACAGTTTGAAGTGTACACAGGACTGTCCTGGGGTACATTCAAAGCACGACAAGAAATTTGCGTACATTTCCCCCCCTTTAGAGTAAGTTATTTGCCGTGTTTTTGTAACTCCTTTAATCGGAGGAATATTCATTTTTGCAACTTCTCCCTTCGTGTTTTGCACGTCTTCCTTACTGATTTCAAGTAAGAAGACTTTACTGTCTTCATGAGCCTTGATGAAGTCAGCTGCACAGGTTATATCATGGCCATTGGCTACCTTCCTGTCGGCTTCTCTTTTTAGGGAGCCTCCAACACCATCCATCGGGCCCTTGCCATGTCCGGCCTCTGTAAAATTCCAGGTCATGTGCTGCAAATTTGGAAACAAAGATGGAACTTCATTCCTAAACAAATGAATATTAATTCTGTTCCGGTATTGGCTTGAGGGCGAATCAGAAAAGAAGTGAACAACTTCAGTAGCTGGGTACTGCATTGCAGTTCTTTGCAACACTGGCTTCAAATGAGCCCAGATGGCATGGGCCTGATGATCGAGGTTGTCAGATACCGTGCAGAACGATGATGTTTTATCTGGACAGTATCTGACACCGGTATGAAGTGACAATTGACGTTTAGATGCGCCGAAATGGATTGACTGGACCTCCGTAGAGTACTTGCAAACATAATTTTCAGCAAAATCGATGCGAAATAACAGTTCATTTTTGCCCATATTTTCTATTTTCTTTTTTAGCCTTGATGATTGGTGGATAGCAGAGTAAACATGTCTTTTAAACTCAAGAACTTCTCTTTCAAAAATTTTTTTCACGGCTGCAATGCGTTTAATTATTTTAACCTTAACAGTCCTCTTGACCATTTTTTTCTTATTTTTTATCATCCTCTCTTCTTTCACGTCAATCCATTTAAAATATTTCATTTTAAAATTTTCCCTGAAAGAAAATTCAATTTCATTGCTTTTACATTTCTTACAGTCACCAAACATGCAATCTTTATCTTTTGGTGAGCAAACAATTTTCTTTAAAACATCGTTTGTAGTTTTTTCCTTGATTACTTTGACTTTACTCAATGCATTAGTGAGCAATTCCATGTTTGCATGTTTAACACACGCGCATGTTTCACGGTCACTTCTTTTTGGAAAAGTTACATAGAACGGCCTTGACCTAGCAAAAGATTTATAAGATATGTTGAGTTTTGTTTCCTCCACAAATCTTTTATGTAGATTTTTTAAAGTATCTTGCAGAACTCTTCTCTGTACTTTCTTTTTGCCCTGTTTCACAAAATCTTTTTTCCCAGGACAAACTCTGCTTACGCTGTCGTCTTCAAAAAAGTTTATCAATTGCTTTGAGAGAAGATCTCTCACACCTTCTTTTTTCTTTCTTGAATAGGTCGCTGGATTTTCATCTACTAGTTTGTTCATCTTATACGGAAGAATACTTTTGAAATATTTCTGTACTCTGTATCTTTTTAAAACCTGATTTCCAATGGCTTTACGAATAAGTTGCTTCCTTTTTTTATCTCTGCCAACCTCTTCAACTTTTTTTTCCAGCTGTTTCTTAAGAGCGAAACCCAAGAACAGCTGCTTCTTTATTTCTGGAGAAGTTCCGGGTGTAACGAGCTCTGCCACTTGTTTTCTAGGGGATGGAGACAAGGATTTTTTATTTTTTTTCTTTTCCCTCTCTAGCCTCTTCTTATATTTCTTAAGCTTTTTCTCTAGTTCGTAAATCTTTTGTTTTTGTTTGTTTACAACTCTGTAAACCTTTGCTCTATCTTTTTTAACGGCCTTTCTTCCTGCCTTCTTCTGTCTTGATTCTTCATTCCTGTTTTGACGAATAAATTGATCATCCAGTTCGAATTCTGGCTGTGGGGACCCGGGGGGTGTATTTAATAAGACAGCAGCCAATCGTTCTTTTTTTTCTTTTCGAGTTTGATTATATTTCTTCCACTGCTTTCTTTTTCTTCTCTTTTCTCGTTCGCTCATTTCATTTATGCTTTTCCGTTTTTTCTCTTGTTTCAGTTTTTGGTAGCGTTCTCTATCGTACTGTCTTTTCTTCTCTAAATCTTCTTCTGATAGCTTCGCCCTCCTTCTTCGTTGACGCTCCCTGTTCAGCATTTTTTGTCTTTCGTATTTTTCTTTACTGGTTTCGTTTTTTTTCCTTGCCATTTTAGCTCGGTATTCTGAAAAATATAAACGCACTGATGTACTTAAAATAAATAATTATAAGAAAAGAATTTTCAATGAACTTCAATAAACATGCCTGAAAAGTTAACTTCACCCACCAATAAAAGATAAAATTGTTGATTGCACACAAAAGATAAATGCAATCTTTAAGTCCTTCTTTTTTAAATAAAACGTTTAAATATGTACAAAAAGGATGGTGTAGAGTTTTAAAAAACAACAAAATATAAATTATAAAACGAAATTTGAGTTAAAATTGAATATTTTCCCCAAATGAAATGTTATAAACTGCAAAAAGGACATTTATTAACACTAACACCCATTCATAGCAGGATAAAATTTTTTTTACAAAAAAAAAGGTCATTGTAATAGCTGAAAATATTTTAATTGTAAAATAATAATTAATAATTTGCATAAGAAAATCTGAAATGTAATTTTTATCAATTACATTATCATGTTAAACTGCTTAGTTGGGAGTTGCGTACAGGTTTACAAGCGTTACCGGGCCTGTAAAGCCGTGACCGGGGTTATCTTACAGTCCGGTCATGACATTACAGGCCCGGTAACGCGACCGGACTGTACGTGACCGGACTGTAATATGGCTACATATTTCCAACTATCGGCTAGCCTCGTCGGTGAGACGGCTTCAAATTTTGAGGTTAGGTTTAGTGCACAATTCAGTAGCCGACTCAGCTTTGTTTTTAAGATAACTTTGAAAGATTCACTATTACATTGAGTGACCGAACTGTAATATAATAAAGGTACGAAGTATTTCTTACCTGTAATTTTACTTATAAATGTGGAAATGCTTGACTTTCTTGTACGAAACTATTACACAGCGTCCAATACACACTAACAGGCACAACTCAATGTCGTTGGCGCGCTTTCGTCGTCTTTTTTCCCGTTTCGCGCGCTTTGCCTTCTTGACGTCGTCAGCTGTGGTGGACTTTGGAGACAGACGAAAATCGATAAAGAAAACGGCGAAAACATCTGTTTCAATGTAACAGGTGATTGAATCATACTTGAAACGTCGCCGATTATTTATATTTACACTTCAGAATGATTTATTTCATTCCTTTTCAGTGTTATTATGCAAGAAACATATGATTTGCATTTGGTGACAAGTGACCGGACTGTTTCTAAGCATATATAACCTATTTTAAAATAATAATAACATCATCAGACAACAAAATAAGAGGTTATTATTGGAAAATGAGGTATTAGAAATAAAAACACAGGTTTTTTGTTTTTGTAATAAATTTCATTTTTTATTTTTTCCTCAGTGACATAAATTGTCCCATTATGTGACAATGACCCTTATGTTGAAATTGCTTAAGAAAAAATATCTTTACTATATTATTTGAATTATCAATGGAAAAAAGCAATGAAACACGGAAAATAATCTGTAAATTATTCGGTGGCGTAATTGTGATCGTAGTCATGTGGTCAGGGAGGAACGAGTCAGAGCGATGGCGGCGTGTTGGGATGGGATACCGCAATGGCGGGTATGACCTTGACTGCTAGCTAATAAACAACTGGTCACCCGCCGGGATGAGCTAAAAATAGAAACCAAGAAAGGTCCTATTTAGTTTCCAGTTTTGTCTGTAATTATCGCTCTGATTCGTCTGCTGTTCAGTGACCCCTATTAATTTTAACTTATATAATTCTAAACAACACATTTCAAAATGCATTTGTTTTGCATTTCAAGAAATTTTTGTTAAAGTACCGTAACATTAAAATTTTAATTGACAAAGTTATAAATTTACTAACTTTATTCAATTATTAGCATACATTTGGGACAATTGGTTGTTATAACATTTTTAACAATTAGACAAAAAGATGAACCATCACTCGTTTTTGTACGCGCGTGCTCTTATCTTGAATAAATTATCCCAAGCGACCCCCCCTCCTCACCCCACCCACCCATCACCACTGCCGATGCCAAATAATAGAACACCTGACCTTGGTTTTTTTGTCCACGTTGGACCCTTTTATTGTGTTCCTTGTTTACTCAACTAGATCTGTTTCAAATAATAAAAACTGGAAACTCGCGGACTCTTAATTAAAACTTATTTGTTTATTTCGTGTTTTACTTAATTTATTGAACTCTTTGTTTTAACCGTGGTTTTGGGTTATCCGGGACCCTTCAACCAGTCATTACCCCGGATAATCGGGAGTTGACTGTAAATGCTTATAGAGAAAGCGGTCCAAATGTCTCAAAGTCTGTGGGCATCCAGGGAATCGACCCTGTGACCTCTTGAACCGAAGTCCAAGATACTAACCAGCAGGCTAGCGAGACATCCCACAGATTTACTTATTTTAAATATAGGCTACATTTATTCCTTATTTAGGTTTAGCATTCTTTAGGTTTAGTATTCCTTCTTTAGGTTTAGCATAAACAGTCAATTGCTTTACCAAGGCTCTACAAGACTATTGACGTATACTTACGCAACCAAGGTTGGGAATTAAAGAGAGATGTATGGCAGAGAAAAAAATACCCCCGTCGCAGCAGACCTACTCAGAGAATTTCCAATTTCATATATTGTTAATCAACTAAATATATGATGATATAAATGAGTAATACATTGGAGTTAAATATAATTGTTAGGTAATCCATACCAGAAAATATAAAAACCAGAAATATATTTTATAAGGATGGTCGGGTCCCAAAATTTTGCTATTGAATTCCCTATAGGGAAATTCGCTAGAAAACATTATTTATTTACTTACTCTGTTCAGATGGGTAGTCCTTAGTTGGTAAGTAAACAGAAGGTCTTTTGGCACACGACCGACTACCACTGTCAGTGTGAAACCGAGAGAAATTGTTTTCATTATAAGAGGGAAGACCCTTCAAAAATTCTGCTACGGACTAAAACAGAAAATATCAATTAGCCAACAGTAACAGATAACTGACCCAAATTTTATCCAAACAATGACAATAATTGTTTGACAAAGTTATAAATTTACTAACTAAATTTACTACTAAATTTACTAACTAAGTTATAAATTACTAACTTTGTTGTTGTAGGCTATTAAACACTTTGCAGAAACAATGTCTTGGTGACATTAAATCATTACCTACACAGTATTGGTGTCAATCACCTGAGCACTTCACATTTGACCCCATGTGGGTCATGATTTTTACCACGTAAGTGAGCCTACTGTGTTTACCGCCAAACGTCAATTTTAATTATTTTCTCTGCAATCATCTGACATAGAGTAATAAATTAAAATAATGAATGTTTAGTTACGATAAGCTTGTTTCAAGTTGATAAAAGCAAATAAATGTTATTTTATGTACAACAGTTTTTGAATTTTTTAATGTGCTCTAAATCTTTTCCTAGAATATATTTTCAAAATTTTTTTTTAATTGCTGGGTATTATTCATATAGGCCCTAACACCTGAAGTGCTAGGGTTTCCAAGGGTTAGAGGCGAGTAAATATAAAAAATTATCTTAACAAAATAAGTTTTTATCCCAAAAACACTAGGGGATGATATTTTGGCTCTCTATCATTAAAAAACTTAAAAGAAATCATTGATGTTTCAAAATAACACTCAAGTTAACTATTAAGTTCCTCGTATCGACAGAAGTGGTGAACCTATGAATCGGATATTAACACTTATCAGATAAAATGTGAAATCAGATTTTAGCACGTTTTGAGAAAAAGCCGTGACCTGATATATGGTACACGATCACTGTCAGGGTTAAGCCCCACAACTTTCCAACACGACTTTTCTAAGGGATGCACTGGTGACATTCCATTTTGCCTAAAATCATAATAAACCACAAAAGTTTGTAATCAAAATCGCAAGTGAGCTGTTAAGAATTAATCACACGCTGTAATAAAATAGTTGTAGTACAACTAAATATATATATATATATATATATAAAACTTTTTGTCACTTATGGCAAATAATTATTTAAAAATATTATTACTCTCATCAGGTTTCACATAAAGAAATGGTACTGGTACAGTACCTAAATTTAAATAATCAACTTAGCTTAAACAAAAGGGGCTATAATGTATTTTCTTCATTACCGTATCAATGTACCGTATTTGATGAAGTATCGTCCAATATGATCTTAGGTATAGTGAAAAAGTTTAAGCACTCAGATAGCACTGATATTTACGATCTTTCTTGCAATCTATTAAAAACCGTAATTTACAGTATAATTGAACCATTGACCTTTTGTATTAACAAGTGCCTTAGAGAAAGTGTGTTTCCAAATAACCTCAAGCTTTCCAGGGTAGTGCCTATTTTTAAAAAAGGTGATAGAGTTTCCCCCTCTAGCTATAGGCCAATCTCAATAACTTCTGTTTTTTCCAAAGTCCTAGAAACTGTTATGTACAATCAGATATCTCTTTATTTAGAAAATAATAGTCTAATTTGTAGTCAGCAATATGGTTTCAGAAAACACCGATCCACAACTGATGCAATAGAATCCCTTGTTAGGAATGTAAATAAAGTTTTTGAGGCAGGGGGCTTTGCTCAAGCGACTTTCTGTGACCTGAGCAAAGCATTCGATATTGTTGATCATTCAAAACTACTTCAAAAGTTAATTTTTTATGGTTTTAGTGACACAAGTGTTGAGCTAATGAATTCATTTCTAAGAGATAGACAACAGATAGTATGTGTAGGTAGGGAAACATCCGATGTAGCCGATATTAGTATGGGAGTTCCGCAGGGCTCTGTACTAGGTCCTCTGTTATTTAGCTTAATGATAAATGATCTGCCTTCAACTCTGAATAGTCATACAATACTTTACGCAGACGATACAACTTTTCTCAATGAAAGCACTGATTTGCACAATCTCAGACAATTGACTCAAGACACCCTCTCAGAAGCATCTAAATGGTTTAGGGCTAATGGTTTTCTACTAAATGAAAGTAAGACTCAAGAAATCTATTTTAGTCTAAGAAATCTGCCTGAAAATGGGAACTTAGATAGTGTTAAGTTTTTAGGAATTCATATTGATAAAAAATTAACTTGGTCGTCACACATCACTTATGTCTCAGCCAAGCTTTCAAGAGTTATATTTTTAATTAGAAGTCTGAAAAATCATATACCCTGTAACTATGTCAGATCTGCTTACTTTGCATTCTTCCAAAGTATAATTTCATATGGGATTTTGCTTTGGGGCAACAGCAGTCATGTTAGTAATATATTAGTTCTTCAAAAAAAGGTTGTTAGAATTATAACAGACGCTCACAAATTTGACCACTGTAAACCACTCTTCATAAAATTACAGTGCTTAACCATTATAAATCTTTATATTTTTAACGTACTTATGTTCACCAAAAACAACCTCCTAGATCATCAACTTAGACAAGATGTACACAAGTACAACACTAGGAATAATAACTCCATTGACATACCTTACAACAGACTGACAAAATCTCACAAAAGCTATGAAATTCTTGGTTTGAAAATGTTCAACAAATTGCCTTCACACATTTCAGAATTACCAGTGAAAATTTTTAAAACAAAGCTGCACAACCTTCTGTTACCTTCTGTTAACCTTCTGTACAATCCTTTTTATTCTATAAAGGAATACTTTGAATGTGAGTTTTAATCTAATGTGAAAGTACCCCTGACCTGACTTTATAGTCTATATATTTGGCTATTTATCTATGATGAAAGAATGTTTAAAATATTTTATATGTAACCCTTTTATGTTTGTTGTATATAGTGTGTAGCCTAGACTTTTGTCCTCATGTAAATATGTTTTGATATGACATCACATTATGTGTACAAGTTACATCATGTATATATAGATTATAATCCCACTTTTATGTTATATACCTAATTATTTTTGTAGAATTCTGTCCCTATGTAACCTTGTTTTATACAATAAGTAATATCATGTATAAATAGATTACATTGTAAGATTTAATTTAGGTTACGACTTGACTTTGTCTATTGCTGTAAAGCTTAACGACAATAAAATTCTTATTTATTTATTTATTTATTTATTTAATAGGCCCAAGTCACAATGTTAAGGACGTACTGGTAATCAAAACACTGTCATCGTCACTTTCTGAAAAGTCGTAAGTTAGGTAAGTTAACCCTTGTGGGTTAACTTACACTAGGGGGCCTAGTGCTAAAAGCCCAGGGGCCCAAAACAAACTGCATTGAGTAAAGATTTGAAACATAGGGAGTACCAATCAATATTAAAATTTCATAATGTGGCTTTAAATGACTAGAAAATCCTCTGCTGTCATTACTATATAACAGTAATTTCTGATTATCAGTTCATCTATTTCATATGCAGGATGTCTATATGTTACACTCAATTGCTGAATTCGGACAATAAGTTATCCAAAATTTTTACCCACTCCACGACGTGGACAACGCAGAATACCCACATCGAGGAGTGGGCATTACATTTGGACATTAGCTGAAGCAAAATACCCAGAACACGGAGTGGTTAATTTTAAGTGCCAAATGCCGAAATAAACATGTTCTTCGGCGGTTGAGTAAAACCATGACACCCACACCGCGACGTGGGTAAATTTGATTGCTCTCTTCGCAGTGTGGGTGTTTGTAGTTTACGCAAAATCCAAAGAGCGATTCTCATGGGCCAAACACAGGTCTAGACATGTTACCCTCTCCACCCACTAGGCCCTACTCCTAGCAATAACATCTAAGAGTCACTGTTGGTGCGCTGTCGTGATACACTACACAGTCGATCAATGCGGAAGTGGTAACATGAGGTTAAACTTATCTTAAACTGCTGTTGTTCTATGGATTTATTTAAAATAAGAATGATTCAACAACTATTTAGGTAACATCTGTTTACAATTAACTGATTTTATGGATTAACTGTATTTTACTGATTACGTTAATATTGTACACGATTTTTCTTTGTAAAAATTCATGCATGATACGTCACTTTTACGTACTAGTCTACTTGTTGCTCGAAATTGAGCAATTTATTTAGATACAATACAAAAGTTACATTTAGTTCTAAATCAACAACATTCGAAAAATCCAATATTGTGAATGTATCAGTAATCACAAAAAAACTAAACGTATTTACAGCTGTACATTAACAGATGTTTAAAATGTTCAACCTTAACCCAATGTTATTCTAAGGGAAGATTTCAAATTCAATTTGTATATAGCGCCCTTACTTTATGTCAGATTTTCATCAATTTTTGGTGGAAACAACTACAGACCAAGCCCTATCCAATGACACTCTGTTGAAAATTTTTTTTCTCAACACAAAAAAAAAACCCTTAGGCTTAGCGTATTAAATAAGTATAGATTTTAATTTTTTTTATAATTTAAGATCAATTTAGCTTTGTTTAGTACTAATTTACTTTTGATATTTTATTTTGGTGTTCAGAAAATTGGTTTCAAGCAAAAAATTGGAGTTATTTTACGTATCTATTACAGATTCCTCTTATGCAGGTTATGTGGCATTTGCGCAAACTACAAATACCCACACCGCGACGTGGGCAATCAAATTTAACCACGTCTGCGGGTGGGTATGGTAGTCTTACTCAACAGCCGAAGAACGTGTTTATTGTTGCATTTGCACACTTGTAAAATTACCCACTCCGCAGTCTGGGTATTTTTCTTTGGTCTATGTCCACATAAAATGCTCACTCCGACATGGGTATTCCGTTTTGCTCACATCGCAGAGTGCGTAAAAATTTTGGGCATTGCCTGAATTTGGCAATTGAGTGAACAGTACCATATCGTCAACTCAAGAAACAACACCGTCTAAGTGACATTGGCAAAATTGAGATTTTTGGATCTCTATGGAAACATATGATTTTTACACATCCTTGCGACGTAGTTTAGTGAAAATCCAACAGAATTCACTGCTATCATGATTCTTCTAACACCGCCGATCTCACTAACTAAAAAACACTGCCAATGTCCACCTTCACCAGTTTTGTTCTAGCAAAGTCAACAAGAGCCGGAGGTCATTCTGCATTTAAGGTGAAACTTATTTTACCGTTTTGATTGATTTCCATTGATTTTTGAAAGATCATCTAGATACCGTAGTGTTAATTATCATCTTTGTTAAAACAAACATTTTAAGAGTCAAATTAATAGCTTAAATGTGTTTTTTGGAGGTGGGCGGATTTATTTTGTACTCGTTTATGTAATACAACACTGCCTATATCACTTGCGAGTTATTTGGCTCACCTGAAAGGATTGCATTAAAATTGTCACTTAGGCGGTGTTGTTTCTTAGGCAATGACATAAGAAGAAAATTTTATGTTCCTTGAGTCAAGACAATCATAAAAGATGTTGTATCATACAAACATGGATCTAAAATTCTTTGTTTAGCTGCTAGACACCATATTGGTTTTTACACGTTATAAATTTTATTTACATAACGGATAGCTGTATTATGTTCATATGCTTAAGTTAAGTTGCTTTGCCTATCATCCATAGTCCAACACAGGCTAGGCCTATGGTAGGCCCTAGTTAATTATACAACAAGGAAATATAAAACCAACTGAACACAGCCTATTTAAACCATACCTAGACCTAGTTTATATTTTTACTACATTTGAGTCATAGTGTCTATCACTCTTTAATAGCCTGATAGAATTGATTCATTACATCTAGGCCTACAATTGAGATGAGATTCTAAAAAGACCTGATGATATGACATCCTAGACTAGTTTTAAGTTTAATTACGAATATAAATTTCATGGTGTATATAGGCTAGACATTACCATTTTAGGACGAAATCGAATGAACTGAAATATATCACAAATTGAAAATGCAAATTGTTAAAAAAACTAAAAAAATTTATTCTAGAAAAGGAGTGGCAATTTTGGCGTTGAACTGAACACACACTATACTTTTTCTTGTTCTTGTTCTTATGTTTTTTATACTACACTGCCCTCTTTCTCTTTACTCTGTTTTTCTTTTTATTCTCAATCTAGGACAAACCAAGGTAGGTAGGTGACACCAACAGCTGATTGAAGCGATTTGAACCAATGACGTCATGTTGTTTAACTGGACACATTGGGTTTTGCTCTACTCTAGAAATATTTTGAGCGCAGCACCATTGACTAAGGAGTCAATGGCAGCACCTTTGACGTCAATGATTTTCTTGTTGTTTTCGTTGATGTCACCTTCACCTACTTCCTTCTTATTCTAGATCTATCTATACTTATTTAATACGCTAAGGGTTTTTTTGTGTTGAGAACTCCTGCAATTGTCAACTGATTTTCATGATTTTGGTGTCGTTGGATGTTGGATAGTACGGAAGCTACGGAAGCCCTGAAGGGCCAAAGAGTAAGCGATCATTTTTTACACCGCCGTGTTTGAAACACGGCGAGCCGTGTTTAGAAGACGGCGAGCCGTGTTTCAAAGACGGCGAGCCGCGTTTAAAAGTCGGCGAGCCGTGTTTGGAAGTCGGCGAGCCGTGTTAAAAAGTCGGCGGTCGCCGTGTTAGAAAGTCGGCGAGCCGTGTTTGAAAGTCGGCGAGCGAGAAGTATATGAAATTCGGAGAGCATTTTGATAAATTAACTAAGACTAATAATTAAAAGCTTTTTTATTGTCTCTTAAACGGATTTTCATCCTCTTTTAAAATTGAAAATAACCAAAACAATCAAATCTTTGGAGCAAAAATAGTCTGTGCATTTGTTATGATGACCATAACCAAACAGTTTTCTTTGTTTTTGGGACCTCTGATTTCATAGAAATCTGGCATGAAAGTTGTAATATTTTTTAATTAGTTTGCAAATGAGATTATATCTAGTCATATACCTAATCTAATATCAGATATCTATAATTATTACTCTTAATTACTTTATCAAAATACTCGCCGAATTTCAAATACATCTCGCCGACTTTAAAACACGGCTCGCCGCCTTTCAAACACGGCTCGCCGCCTTTCAAACACGGCTCGCCGCCTTTCAAACACGGCTCGCCGCCTTCCAAACACGGCTCGCAGCCTTCCAAACACGGCTCGCCGCCTTCCAAACACGGCTCGCCGCCTTCCAAACACGGCTCGCCGTCTTTCAAACACGGCGGTGTAAAAAATGACCGCTTACTCTTTGGCCCTTCAGGGCTTCCGTACCGTAGGATAGAACTTGGTCTGTTGTTGTTTTTGCCAAAAACTGATGATCGGACTTAAAATAAGGGTGCTACACAAGGTCTGTGAAGGAAGAAGCATAACTTCTTCCCAGGTCAGATGAATAGCTGTTTTTTTTTGTGTTCCGGATATGAAGCGTCAAAACTAAAACGGAAGTCAAGTTACGTTATAATATTTACCATTACACAGCTGGTTGTAAAGATAATGAAACAGTCTTGCCATGGGTACGATATTTATCGTAAAGACACCATATTACTCTATTTTACATTTGGATTATTAGTTAATAACAAACCATTAGGTAATGACCAAATTGACAATTATAAATCAAGGTAAATCATAAACCATAAATTCTACCCTATTTTGCTTTGAAATTCCTTATTTTAATAATTGTTAAGACAAATAATAATTCCCAACGCAAAAGAGAACGATTGTTGTTTCCTGCAGCGTTGGCAACACTTGCTGGTAACAAAGAGTAATATGTTGGTTTTTTGACACTTTCTTAACCGACAAAACCTCTGTGGCAACATCCACGGATGTCGCAGAAAGTGACACCATTGCTCTTATGGGATAGCCATGGGATAGCTCTAGCTCACGACGGGGTATCATAGTAGCTACGCACGTAGCAACTACAAAGTGAAAATAAACGCAGCAACTAAAACTGAATGTTCTCATAGCAACTACAAAAAGGCGGGAAAAATGAAAATTTAAATATTCGATTAGCGCCTACAAAATTATTAAAATTTCTCGTTAGTGCCTACGATATCGCAGCCGCTAAAGTGTAGTTGCTAGTAGACTATTTCGTTTTTACGTAGTTGTTGTTAGATTTCTTAAATTCTCGATAGCACCGAACATCTCAGTTTCTCGATAGCGCCTACAATAATGAGCGGTAGGTAAAAGAACGAATCTTTAATGGTTCGTTCATTATCTTTACCTTCCTTCTAGAGAGCAACAGCTCAAATTGGAAATTTTATCATCCTACATAAAAATCCCATAAAACATCATAATTATTCCCGCTTATCCCAGCAAACCCCATATAATCCCCAAACGCAGGGAAAATACCCATCTCTTGGCAACCCTGCTGGTTGCAGATGTCATGGCAGGGAAGTCGTTCAAAAGAGCTGCTCTGTAAAAGAGCTGTTCACTCCGAACGACTCTGTAGGCGCTATATATGTTACAAATTAAATTTTAGTGGCTATGTAGAGTAGTTGCTAATCGAGATATGCAGAAATTTGTCGAACCTAAAAGCTTTTTTTACTTTTAGTTGCTACAATTTAAATATATTTTACAAATCGAACAGTCAAAATCAATGTTCTAAAAAAGTATAGGTCATATTCTCGTTAACGCCTACACAAATTTGAAATTTTCTACCAGCGCCTACTAGTGTAGGCGCTAATTCACACTGCCATTTTAGTACCTATGTCAACATTCAAATTGTAGTCGCTATGAGCGTAGCTATTATGAGACCCCACGATAGCTCACCTAGCCCTGGCCTACAGTCACCTTGTTCCCCGAAAGGGTCCCGCCCATAGCGAGAACTTTTTTCCCGGCGAGAACGGCAGGGGACTAAAGTCACGCCGGTTCCATCCGCTTAAGCGCTAGTTGCCCCGACGACAACACTAAACAAACCAAACATGCAGTTTCAAGACTGCCTCCCAATTCCCAATAACCCATTAAAAAGCACAGTAGCACAGTCAATGGAGTGATCGAAGAAAACATGAGCCTAGAAATAATGAAAAATTGCATAGACTCCAAGAAAAATATGGTATTTCAATGGGTCCCTAGTCATGTAGGCCTAAAACATAATGAAATCGTGGACCAGCTGGCCAAAGACTCAACCACTATGACTACCCGATTTAAAAGCATATCAAAGTAAGAAAATCCTTAAACAAAGAAATGAAGAAATGATGACATCAACTAAAGCTGGGTGGTACAGGAGAATTAAAAAAACCATGGTTCTGTGAAACAAAATCGACTAGATGAGAAATCATAAATATAATTAGACTTATGATAGGTATCGCATATCCGTCAATAAGAACTTATACAGAATGAAGTTATATTTCACTCCCCTATGCATAAAATGTTCCATTGGAAAAGAGGAAACTATAGATCACCTATGTTTAGAGTGTCCACAGCACGAATATGCTAGGCAACAGTGCTTTAAGAAAATAAATTATCACCGGCAACAATCATTCAGAAAAAATTATCTTAATATTGAGCAGTTTGGATCAAGAAATGGTCAAGGAAATAAACCAGATTCTTACTCACAATCAAAAAACAAATATAACACAACACAAAAAATGTTCCTGGCTCGAGGGTTCTTCCTTCCGTGGTCCCCCTCCCATTTTGGGTTAGGAAAGGCCTGATGGACCCCTGGCCGAGAAGATTACCACACCCAACCTCATGTCCTATCAATCTCCTAACCCTTAGTACATCCCACTTTCAAATTGTGTACATAACTAACTACAGTAAACAATAAAAGACATAAACATAAATGTTCGTGTGAACTAACAACATTAAACCTTTGTTTCAGATCTAAGTGTGAAACCATAGTATCAATAGTCAATGGTGAAACTACCCACCCTACAACCATTGAATATACATCTTAATAAAGTATCCTTAGTAAATGCTACAACCACAGAAGAACTCAGTGAAAAGAAAGATAAAAGAGTTATAACGGCTGCGTGGAAGTAATCTGAAGCCAAGCCTTTTTGGTAAAAAAAAGAATAAAAAAAAAACCAATCAGACTCAGACTCAGCAGAAGACTGTGATTTTGATTTTAATGTTAGATGTTAGTTGTAGTTGAGTTGAGGTTAAAAATTCCAAGAAATTTGAAAATAGAGCAAGATTTGTATATAAAGAAAATTCTATCTTCCTAGCAACTGCAACAGTCTGATTTAATTTAAATAACGAGAACTTAAGAAGTGCAGTCCTTACCTTAGCTTAGGTCTAGCCAAGATTTGAAATGCGACTAACAAGATTTCTCTTCGTTAGATACCATGAGCTTGGGGAGTTGACAAAGAAATTTGGTAATTTCCCAGAAACTTATCTAAAAAGAAGGATGGAAATTGTAAGTTTATAGCCTAGGCCCTTTATAAGTTACTCTTAGTTAAAGGTGTGTTCCCCTCATTATTTTACAGTTAGCTACAAGGGTGTCTAAAGACACTTAAGTAAACTTACAACCCTTTATCCCGCTTAAGCCCAAATTATGGCTAAACTTCGTTCTCCTCCTCCATTATTACCATTATTATCGATTTAGAATTTTTATTTCACAGTAATTAAGCCTAGGCCTACTGCTATCTTATCAATGATACAAGTAGGCCTACTCGTTACGATTACGAATGTATCACCTGATTTAGGCAAGTTTTGTTTTAAGATAGGGTGAGGTGGGGTAATTCTGGAACAGCAAAAAAGTGGTTCAAACAAGGGTAGTGATGTGGGCCGGGCAAATGCCCAGTGGGCGGGTCGTTTATAAATGGGCATTTGCCCGGGCATTTGCCCAAAGCGAATTTAAGCGCCCAAAAACTGGGCGTTTATAAAAAGTTCAGTTTAAGGCGCAATACAATAAAACCTGTAATATTTTCAGTGTGGTATTTAAAAAAAATATTTTTCTAAATTGTTATATAAAATCTTATTTACTGATTAAGCAGGCTTCTACTCTGTAATTCATAAATATGTACATAAGATAAATTTATAATGACTAATTAATTAAATTTAAAGTTAAGTATTAAGGTTTTGTTAGTAAAACAAGTGCTTTTTCACCACTATGTAAATTTCCTAACATAAAAAGGCACCTATAAAATTATTTTTATTCATATTCAGGGTGGAAAAAAAGTCTGGAGACGATTTAATATTTTTAAAAGTATTTAAGTAACAAAACTAAAACGTTGCATATTGATTTTGAGTGACTAAGACTACTTCCTAAAGTACTAAGTGTCCTTGGATCTCGAAGGGGGGACGGTCCACAAGGAGTAAGAAGAAAATCTTAAATGTAAGCATATGTCAATATGTACATCAAATTAAAGGTCTTTGGGTCTGGAGAACAAGCTGCAAACCCGATCTCAAAAAAATGACCGAGTAAAAAATAGCAGGTGATCAAACTGTGTATTAAAATCATATTGCTGAAAACAAAAAAATGCAATAACTCCCAATACACTCTACCTTTTGAGGTTGGGTTTGTGGCAAATTGCTCAGAATGCAATGTACTTTAAAATGATGTATCATATGACGTAGCCTATTGCAGTTTTCCGGACGACCTCCACTAGGGACGTCTCTAAAGAAAGTCTTGTGGGAAACTGCATTGGCCTACATCATATGATACATCATTTTAAAGGGCTTTGCATTCTAAGCAATTTGCCACAAACCCAACCGGAACCAAATTACAACCTTACAACCGTTAAGTTAAGACTGATTCATTGTGTGTAATAAACAAATGTAAATTAATTCTAAAGTAGAACCTCGATAGTTCGACACTTTGTGGACTTAGAGAGTGTCGAACTATCGAAATGTCGAACTATAGGGAGTATATGGGAAATTTTAAAACTGGGAGTATAAAAATCATAATTTGAATTTAGGAAACACTAAATTTTAGTGAAATCATAACCTAATTGAACTTTAGCATAAACAACATTAAAATCATTCACCAATTTGTTTACAATTTCACCTTTGTCAGGCTCCAACATGGACACTATCGGTCATTATTATCATGTTAAGTTGTCATGGACCATGTCGAACTATCAGGAGTGTCGAACTATCGAGAGTGAAACTATCGAGGTTCTACTGTATTACATTAGCCAGATTTTTTAAATAAAAATAAACCTATGAAGTTATTTTTAGTCTAAATTATTTCCTCTTGTTGACAAAAGAAAAGTGTTGACTCTCTAGTACTGACTTCCTACCAATATAATTAAAATTATACAAGTAATAATTTTTTTAACATAGGCTATTAATGTAAATATCTAATGTAGAGGTTTAAAAAGTTGACTAGAAGAGTAGTGTTCAATTTAATTTCCATTAATCAGGTTTATTAGCCTTTAACTGGATAAACGCCCGGCACTTATGGATTTTGGGCGGTTATTTGGGCAAATGCCCTGGGCATTTGCCCTGAGATTTAAACGCCAGGGCGTTTTACATCACTAAACAAGGGGCAGTTATTTTTTGTGACATTTTATTAAAATATCACTAATATGTAGCTTATCAACTTATTTGATAAGTTACATACCATAATGATTACTGTAGAACAATATCGTATCAGTATCACTAAAAAAATTGTTTTTTTTAAACTCTACATTTTCGTTGCCGAAAACTTTAGTTTTTGTTTTGAAAACTTTCTCTGTCTACAATTGTATAGCCTACATTTTGAACACATATAGGCCTAATTTTTATATGATGAGATAGACAATTTATTTAGCAACAAAATATTGTTTAACCCTCCAAGTGCTACGTATATTAGTCCTTAAGTGCTGACCATTTTTTAAGTTTCGCGCAAGCATTTAAGCAAATGTGCATAATAGTTATTAATGATATGAAAAGTATATCATATTGCATATCAATTTGTTCAAAAAAATGTCTACTATTAGAAAATATGATTCATTAGATCTTACTTACCATTTATTTTTTCCAAATTTCTAGATATCAAGGGTTAGTTTTTTTTTTGTTACCCTCGTCTTCAGGTTTTTCCATTTCAGGGCATAATTACAGTAGTCAAATAAAAAAATCTGAGATAGCCAAAATGTTGAAAATTTTATTACCTTTCCAGTGATATAAAATGTTTATATGTTCTTAGCAAAAAAAGATAACATAACCATAACAATTTGCGATGTAGCAGCTGTACTTCAGACGACCAAAAAACAGCTGATGTTGACAAACAAGTTAGCCAACTTCGATTTTCCACTGAAATATGTATTGAACCAAAAGTATTCAGATAGAATGATATTTTCTCTTCAATACTATATAAAATATATGCCGATCCGTCAATAAACAACGGATCTGTGACGATCGTAGTAAACCCTTGTAAATGAATCGCGATCGCGACGATAGCGCTACTGTATACGCGTTGCCGAAATGCGTCGCGATCCCGATGTTTAGCGCTTGGAGGGTTAAAATTGAGTCCTAAGTTAACTTACCATTAATACAGGGCATGTAATATTCAATAAAAGGCTAGGGAGGTAATTGTGGAACACTTTTTGAGGCAATTATGGGACGGATTGAGCTACTCACTTTTAATTATTTTTTACATTAATTTTAATGGCTTTTAGTTTCCAGGCTTTTAAGTGATGTTGATGAATGATAAGTTAAGTTATATAGGCCTAAATATAAACTTTATAGAATGCTGGGACACTATTAAGAATAAACGGTATCAGTTAACTGACACATACTTTCTCCCAACAATATAAAAAAGGTGTTAAAAGCTCCAAAAATTAATGTCTTGATGACTCAGTCGGATAGCTACCAGCTGAGCAGAGTTATCCGCGCTCGGGTAGAGTTTCATATAGCGCCTACCTTTCTACTGAATGAAAATATCGATCGCTACGATCGATATATCGCATCGGATGAAATATCGGATGAAATATTTTAAACATATGTTTTTTGAGAATTTTTTATATTTATTTACTAAATATTATTGTTTGTTTATCTAACAAAACCAAGATTTTACTAGGTGATTTCATATTCAGTATGAATAGTTTAGTTATTTTGATTAGTCTCATAAGTTTCAGGGAACTTTCTATTAACCTATTTGTAATAGAAAGTTTATACTAGATAGTTGGGTCATAGAAATGAGCAATGTGATAGATTTTTACAAGATAATGAACTCATACCGTACCAAAGAAAATGTTGTGTGAGCAGTGTGGTGCACTGGTGAGGGGATGAAAATGAAAATATATATAGTAGTGTTCGAGTTCAGTTTTCATGTTAAAAAAGAAAAATCAACCATTATAAGTTATAACTTACATTGACTAATAAGTTTTTTTAGAGATTTAGGTTTAGATTTTGATCAACATTATAACTATTGTACTTTTTAGCAACAATATACCAAACTATGAATTTTGATGTACAAACATCTAGTTACATTTAAGATTAGATATACATATAGAAATTTTGACCCGATGCGATATATCAATCGTATCGATCGATCCGATGCGATATATCAATCGCATTGATTGATCCGATGCGATATATCGATCGTATCGATCGATATTTTCATTCGGTAGAAAGGTAGGCGCTATATGAAACTCTACCCCAGCGCTCGTTTGACCCCACGCGCGTCTGTGACTTTTAACAACGTACTGCGTTTACCGCTATAGAAAAATTGCAAAAAATTGAATTTTCACCGCAACCACTTGACGTAGAGCAATAATTCACAATACTAAATTATTTAGTTTTTTGAGCTTGATTTAATGGTGATAAGTAAAATTTATTTCGAAGCAACAGCTTTTTTGAAAATTCAAAAAATTGATTTTTGAAACACTTTTTACTCCATAACTTTTGAACGCGCATTTTCTCGGAAATGCGGGTGGTGTCATTTTATTCACCATTTTTAGCTTAATAAACCACAAAATTTTAATCAAAATCGTTAGAGCCATTTTTGAGAAATTTTGATTTTCGACGATTTTTGAGGGTTTTTGGGGGTAAACTACCCTTAAAAATCAAAAATCCAAAAAAATGAAAAAAACGCCTGGAATTATCGTGGGTTTGGACCTACGTAATTTACAAATTTACAAATTTCAAATTTACAAATTTACGTAATTTACAAATTTCACCAAAATCGGACCATTGGGGCATTCTCTAGCTCTGTATACATCCTGACACACACACACACACACACACACACACACACACACACACACACACACACACACACACACAGACATCACTCCGAAAACCACTTTTTTGGACTCAGGGGGAACCAAAATGGATAAATCCACTAACAACTCAAATTCGAAAATTTTGACGAAAACAATACTTTCTCCATATACTATGGTATAGGGGGAGAAAGTAAAAAGAACAAAAGTATTGCAAGGAGGTGCTTTAAAAAGCCGTTAACGAGATCAAAATAGAAAAAAAAGTATTAGAACTGTAGCTGATAAATATAAAAGATGTCAGAGTACTTTAAGTAGACTAATGCTAAAAAGTAATAACCAAAAAAGAGGTCGGAAGACTACCCTTACCCGCAAACAAGTAACATAATTGAAATATTAGAGACACCTAGTATCATCTGTGCTGGAGACAGGGTTAAATATGAATATTATGCTCCATTAAATATCAATGAAAAAAAATAATCCCTGTTTTTCTTTGTTTGAGTGTGTTAATAAAGGTACCGGTACCTACAGTATTAATCTATATATCTATATATTAATAGGCATGCATGATTAGTTTTCTCCTTTTTTCTCAGCTCGTGTGCATCGAAGGAGAAATCCGCGCATAACATTAATATGGTATAGGCTAGTAGTGTAGATGACCAGAATTACATTCTAACTCACATCGGACTCCAGGGCTACGCCCCATATAGGCTTTTAAAGTTCCAATGTAAATCTTATGGAGGAAGGATATAATTGATTGAATTATCAGATAGCTGTTGTAAAAATAACTGCTAGAAAAACTGGAAGAACATGTTTTAGCTATAAAATGTTTTTAAACTTCTTGGGAACAGATCAACAGAAATTTTGGTAGAATTTCGATCAGGAGGCAATCTCTAGTATATGTTAATAGGCAAGCATGTTTCTTTTCCTCCTCTTTTCTCAGCTTGTGGGCATCGTAAGAGAAATCTGCAAATACCGTTAGAAAGATAGTGTGCTGTAGATGAGCAGAATCACCTTTTAATTCGCATCGGCCCACTGGGTTATGGCCTACAGGCTTTCAAAGTTTCAATTTTAATCTTATGAGAGAAGAATAATTGAATCAATCATTAGACAGTTAGTTGTTGACATAACACATGCTAGCAAATCAGGAAGAACAGATGCCTCAGTTAATAATATATTATTTTAACAAATTGGATCCAGATGGTCGAAATCAACTAGAACAATTTTGGTTGAATTCCAACCAGGAGGCGATCTCTAGTTATCATGAATAACTTATGCCTGCAGTATTCTACTCATTTATAACTAAACCTTGATCCGGACTAAACCCGGAAAATAACAATGTTTTAGGAAAAAATCTACAAAAATCAGCTTTTTAGCTTTATTTTTCAGAAAGTGACTTTTTTAAAATTTGATTTTAAAGAATTTGTGTATGAGGTATTTTTTTTTTTTTTCTATTCATTACCTCACATTTTTCATGATTTTGACTTAACTTGAAACCTGTGTATTTACAGATCGATCAAACAGCATTTTTTTAAGTTTTTTTTCTTATGAAAAATTATACTGTCCCAAAATTTCCCATTGCCTTCTATAGGCCAACAATTACAGTATGCTCTGTTTAACTTTTTCCCTCTCTTTTGCCTATCTTTAAAAACTATAGAGATATATGACTATCCTTGTATTGCCCTGTACCCGTCCCGTAATTGCCCTAAACCCCAGGGTAAATGTGGGACAGTGTTTTTAATTTTTTGAAAAAAGTACAAGAGATAAGATTAAAAACAAACAGGACCTCCTAGCCATACCTAAGTTAGTACACACTAAAAACGATTTTTTGTTTTAGAGCCTAATACACCTAATCCCACCTCGCCCTAGGCTAATATAAAATTTACCTTTTGACAATAAAACAAATATATAATGCAATCAAGTGGGCCTAACTGAAAAAAACAAGTACAAATTTTAAACAATATAGGCCTAGCCTAGGCCCATACCATTATCAAAGAACAATACAAAATAAACTGTTACCTGTTACCTCTGTAGTCTGTCTCGTTGACCTCTGCAGGCGTGAGACCCGTCATCTATTTCTAAGTTCTTCATTTGCAGCCTGTGGTGATGTAAAGATTATCACCTGATGATTTGTTACACATGTTAGATTTGTTTACATTACGGTATGTTTATTCTACATAAAACATGGTTGTACTTTTGAATGAATAAAAGCCATACTTTTGGTTAATGTAGTCTATTTTATTCATTCAAAAACTGAATTGGTGTTACATAATAATGGAGAAATTCCTGAGACCAGACAAATTAGAAATTGATCCAGAATCTCCAACTGCCTCAGAGGAATGGACGCACTGTTTACAGACATTTGAAGATTTTCTTACCATGACAGAATTTGTTGATGGAAAAGACAAACTGAAACTTCTAGTCAATCGACTATCTTACAAGACATACCGATTTATCAAAGAGGCTGAAACTTATGAAGGTGCATTGGAAGTTCTTAATTCAATTTACATAAAACAAAAGAATGAAATATTTTCAAGATATTTATTGATGACCAGAAAGCAGCACCCAGGAGAAACTATTGACAATTATGTGACTGAACTTAAACTCCTTAGCCAGGATTGTGTGTTTGAAGCTGTAAATGGCCTCCAATATAGGGACCAGTATATCCGTGATAGATTTATAAATGGTTTAGCTTCGTCATACATACGCCAGAGACTGTTGGAAATAAAACTTTAGACTTGGCTGAAGCGGTCAAACAGTCTAGAGCGCTTGAAATGGCTCAAGCTCAAGTCGAGAGCTACCCAAAACCTGATTATGGCACGCAAACTTGTGCAGTAAATAAATTGGCGAAGGAGGATAGTTATAGTGAATCAGATTTGCAGAAAAGTGTCGAAGAGTCAGTCTCCTCTCTAAAGAGAGGAACTACTATGTGTTATTTTTGTGGAAATGATAGACACTCGAGGGAACGATGTCCAGCCAAAGAAGCAACTTATGGTAAATGTAACAAGCTGGGACATTATGCAAAAGTCTGCAAAAGTATTGGTGCTTAATGTTTTAAGAACAAACTAAAGAACTCTGATACATCAGCAGCACTGCTAGCAACTGCACACAATGCTTCCTTAAAGAACTCTTCAGTTGAAGCTAAAGTGAATGGCCACGCAGCGAATTGCTTAATAGATACAGGGAGTACATCGAGCTTTATAAATTTGAGTTTTGTTCAATTGCACAAAATAAAAGTGTATGAAGAAAGTGGGCAAGTATCACTAGCTGCTTCTAAATTGAAATCCAATGTCTATGGTTTTGTAAAGATCAATTTAAGCCTACTGGGTCATAATTATAATGATTTCAAGTTGACTGTTCTTGAAGATCTTTGCAGTGATGTGCTTATTGGACATGATATAATGAAACTTCACTCTAACTTACAGGTTTGGTTTGGACGCAGACCTCCTCTGTTAGTAGGGTCTTGTGCTAAAGTTGAACCACCTTAGAAACTATTTAGTAACTTAACTCCTGATTGTAAGCCGATAGCCACAAAATCTCGACGCTACTCAGAAGAGGACTTTCAGTTCATTAAGCAAGAAATAGACAGACTGCAAGCTGATGGGATCATAGAATCAAGTTCGTCTCCTTGGCGGGCACAAGTTTTGGTGGTTACAAATGAAAGAGGTAAGAAGCGCATGTGCGTAGACTACTCACAAACAATAAACAAATTTACCCTCCTCGATGCATACCCCTTACCAAACATAGATGACCTAGTATCTACAGTAGCCGAGTAGCCACAAACAAAGTGTTTAGTACAATTGATCTGAAACAGGCATACCATCAAATACCCATTTCTAATGAAGAAAAGAAATACACTGCCTTCGAGGCCGCTGGACGATTTTTTCAATTTACACGGATCCCATTTGGTGTTACTAATGGGGTGGCTTGTTTTCAAAAGACAATGGACCAGATCATTGAAAAAGAAAATCTAAATGGAGTGTACTCTTATTTGGATGATTTGACTGTCTGTGGAAAGGACCAAAGAGATCACGATGAAAATCTGAAAAGATTCTTAGATGCTGTAGCCAAATATGGGCTAGTTCTGAATAAAGAAAAGAGCAAGTTTAACCAGACTTCAATTAACTGGTTGGGACATTTAGTTTCTTGTAACTCTATTCGACCTGATCCAGAACGTCTAAAATCACTACTGTCCCTTCCTGTGCCCAAAGACAAAGGTTCACTTAAGCGAGCCCTGGGGTTTTTTTGCCCATTATTCGAAATGGATCCATAGATTCTCAAATGATTCAAATGATTTTATTGAGCCAGACAACGTTAGTACTAGGCTAAGTCTTAAAACTAATATACAAATGCAGTCATGCTCCTCGTGACTCACAAAAACAAATGTTCAAACTGTGTAAACTTGTTATAATTTCACACCATGCAGCACTCCATGCACAAAAAAAGCCAAAAAAAGAAAATAAAATAAAAAAATAAAAATAAAAAGTAAATCAAATCAAATAAAAATGCACACAGGATAAAGAGTCCATGCTTATAACAGGTTAATTAGGCAAGTTGTCTAGGGTCCGCCTCCCAGAACTCTTGTATACTGTACAATGGGTTGGCCAAAAACCATGACTTCAGTGTGCCGGCAAATATATTTGGGGGTTGTTGCCTCACCCACAATAAAGAAGAAGAATTCTATCCCCCTTCTCGGATAGAATAAAGAATTTGACACAAGTTGATTCATTCCCTTTGTCACGTGAAGCGATTGAAGATTTTGAATCCCTCAAACTTGACATTTCCAATTCACTAATGACTCCTCGGCATGGGCAAGAACCACTAGTAGTGGAGACTGATGCCTCAGACATAGCGTTGGCAGCAACTTTAAGTCAAAATGATAGACCGGTAGCCTTCTTTTCTAGAACTCTGAACAAATCGGAAAAGTTATATTCAGCTGTTGAAAAAGAAGCCGCTGCGATTGTTGAGGCTTTAAAAAAATGGAAACCATTTCTACTTGGAAAAGAGTTTATACTATACACAGATCAGCAAGCCTTGTCATTTGTTTTTGACAAGAAACATACTAGCAAAATAAAATACCCCCGTCGCAGCAGACCTGCGTACTCAGCGAATTTCCAATGGAATTTAAGATTATTTACTTTCCCCATAAAAACACCATAGGATCGAGTATGTAGGTTTGCTGCCATTGGGTGTTGTTAGAAAATCTAAGGTAATCAATAATTGGTGAATGTAAACACAAAATTGTATCAAACTCTGGCAGTTTTTTATTTTCCCCATAAACCCCATGGGGGTGAGTATGTAGGTTTGCCGCCATATGGGTTTTGTAAGCAAGTATAAGTTAAACCTTATATAGATAATGTACATACCAAATTTGATTAGGTTATGTTAATAAATAAGCAAGATATAGGGTTTTCTTGATTTCCCATAAGAATAACATGGAAAACACATTTTTTGATTTGCCCCGTAACCAGTTATGCTATGATAAAAATTCAAAATACCAAATTGTTTGTTTTTTTAAGCTCTTTTAAATGGTTTCAGTTAAAATTAATGAATTTTAAAAATTAAGGTCCAAAAATGCCAAAAACCCATTTTTGACCCCTTTGAAACCCCATAAACCCCCGTTCCCATAACCCGAGAATGCTGGTTCGCGAACTCATGAAAATAGATCTGGTCTTACACCTCCATACCAAATTTCATCAAAATCGGAGGTCACCTTCAAAAGTTATCAGTACCACGGACACATAGATAGATAGATAGATAGATATATAGATATATATATATATACATATATATGAAAATGAACGAATGGTGTTTTTAGCTTCTGGGGACCTCAAAATGAAAAAGTAAAGTGGTCCCGGGCTTAGGTCTTACCATGGCTACTACCGTAATAGCGTATTCCCTATAGGGAAATTCGCTAAAACGACAAGGTTATGAGATGGCGGCTAGAACTTGCACCTTATCAATATAAAATAGTGTACCCACCTGGGAAAGAGAATGAAAAGGCCGATACACTATCTCGTACATGTTCAGTACGCTGGGATAATGCTTAGTTGTTTGAACTACATGAATCCATCTGCCACCCCGGGATCACTCGAATGTTTCACTGGATCAGAGCTAAAAATCTCAACTACACACTAGATGATGTGAAACTAATGACGGCTACTTGTCAAACATGTGCCAAAGTAAAACCAAGGTTCCATCAAGGAAAACTGATAAAGGCCACGACTCCTTTTGAACGGTTAAACGTTGATTTTAAAGGCCCACTACCATCAAAGACTAGAAACCGGTATCTTTTAACTATGGTGGATGAGTATTCTCGTTTTGTGTTTGCCTATCCCTGCAAAGACGTTAGTTCTGCATCTGTTATTAGCTGTTTTACAGACCTGTTTACAATGTTTGGAGCTCCTGCATTTGTACATTCAGATAGAGGCTCGTCTTTTATGTCCCGTGAGTTGACAGATTTTCTTCACAACTATGGAGTGGCTACAAGTCGTACAACGCCTTATAATCCTAAAGGGAACTCTCTGATTAAGCGCTATATGGTACAATATGGCGTACCATTTTACTAGCGTTAAAAACTCATAACCTGCCAGTTGCCGCGTGGGAAGAGGTGTTACAGAAAGCTCTTCACTCGGTCAGATCTCTTTTATGCACTGCGACAAATTGTACGCCACATGAAAGATTCTTTATACACAGTAGAAGAACTGTTAATGGGGAATCCTTACCTTCTTGGCTGTCTGTCTGCTCCCGGCCCTGTCCTTCTGAGAAATTTTGTCAGATCAAGTAAATATGATGATGACCTAGTGGAACCAGTTGAACTGCTAGAATCAAATCCACAGTATGCTCTCATCAGGAGGAAAGACGGATCGGAGTCTCAAGTATCATTGAGGCATCTTGCACCCGCTGGTCAGCCGAGTGATCTGCCTCCCGAAGACAAGACTTCTGAGAGGGACGAAGGTGATAAAACATACTCAAACTTGGACCTTGTTGAAGATCAAAATGAAACGCTTCAATCAGAATCTCAAGTCCCAGTTCGAGAGACGACTGAGGGGGAAACTCGTCCCAAAAGAAATGTCAGACCCCCAACATATCTGAACGACTACATTTGCTATACCTACCATAAAACATAGTGGGGGAGAATGTGGTGATGTAAAGATTATCACCTCTGATAATTTGTTACACATGTTAGATTTGTTTACATTATGTTTATTCTACACAAAACATGGTTGTACTTTTGAATGAATAAAAGCCATACTTTTGGTTAATCTAGTCTATTTTATTACACAGCCATAGGCCTTGTCAATCAGGTTAGGGTAGTTCCAACTTAGGGTTTTAACGGAAAAAAAGAAAAAACCAGAATGGGGATGGAAGTGTACCTTATTCAAAAATCGGGTAAACTGTAGTAACACTTTTCTACGAGGTATTTTTTCAATTCTTTCTTGAATCTATTCATGTTTGTGATATCTTGAAAATGAGATGGAAGTTGTGAAAATACTTGACACCAGCGTAGCTATGTTTGGATTCAAACATTTTTAAATTATGCTGAAAAGATGGATTAATTCTACGGTTCCTAGTTGTATAATGATGTTGATGAGGCTATATCAAGTTGTTAATTTTAACATAAGTAATCACTTCGAACATGAAAAGAGAGGGAACAGTTAAAATCTGAAGTTCGACAAACTTTTGCCTACACGAATCCCTAGGCCTAAGCCTAGAGATACATCTAATTGCTTTTTTCTGTAATACAAAGATGCGCCTTAAATTTAATTTGCTACTGAGGCCCCAAAGCACTATGGAATATCTAAGGTAACTTTCAATGAGACTAAAATACACTAATTTACACAAATTAATATTGTTGAAAACAGATAAGTTTCTTAAAATAAAAATGTTAGAGGCTAAAGTAGAGGTAAGCTTGTCTACATGATCCTTCCATGACAGACCATCGTCCAATCTTACTCCCAGGTAGTCCTCAAAGCAAGATTCTTCAAGAACCTCATCGCCTAGCAAAACTGAAGAAAGAAAAATGCCAGCCCTATCAGGATTTTTCTTTATTTGAGAAGTGGGTATGAACCTAAAATTAGTTTTCTTTGAATTTATATTCAAATTAATATGACAAAAATAATGTGCAAAAACATTGAGACTGGCGAACGCTTCCCTTTCAAGATCTGTTATGTTCTTGTTTCTGATGAAAAAAGAAGAGTCGTCTGCAAATATTGTTAAACTAGGCCTCCCTAAAGTTAATTTTGTAGGTAGGTGTATCTTATTTGCGAGAAGATGCAGACTTCATTCGACCTCTAAAATGGTATCACACAAATGCTGCCAAATATGAATCAGAAAGTGTTTTTTACTATTGCATTGAGGGAATATGCGTTTTAAATGTTTCCCAAACCATTGATTTTGTTGTTATTTAATCATCACTGTCCATAAAAGTGACGGAGGTTTTAACGGTTAGATTGTTAGGTTAGATTATTATTATTACATTTCTTACTTCAATATCCTTGTTGATTCAATTGTTTACATTGCACAATTTTAATCGCAAAGTCAGAAATTTAACATTTAATAAATTGACATTTTTTGTATATACATGTAAATTTACTGTATTTTTTTATTATTGTTTTATTGTATTTTTTTAGGTTGAATATAAAACACCTCGAGGATTTCCTCAGTATAGAGCTAAAACTTTGAAAAGAAGGAACTACTATATTGCTGAGCACAGACCGTGGACTGAAGAATTCAGAGCTGACAATGAAATTGGCAGAAGTATAAAAAATATTTTTGTTGAACCAATCAAGGACTGGAAAATATTCAAAGGTGATATGGTAAGACATGTATGGTTATTACTAAAGTAAAAAATAACCCTGTCGCAGCAGACCTGCGTACTCAGCGAATTTCCAATTAAATTTGGTATCTTATTTTTTATTTTCCCCATATAGGCTACATAATGGGAATGAGGATGAAATTTTGCTGCCATGGGGGCATCGTAAGCAAATAAATAACAATTTTCTTTCCAGCGCATGTAGCCTACATGCAAAATTGTAACAAATTCTGGTACTTATTATTTCCCCATAAACCCCAAGGGGGTGAGTATTTAGGTTTGCCGCCATATGGGTTTTGCAAGCAAATATATTTTACACTCTACCTATTGAATGTACATACCAAATTTTATCAAGTCATATTAATTAATAAGTGAGGTAGAGGGATTTGTTGATTGACGCAGGTAGCGATTCCTCATCGCCACCCGCGTGGACGGTGCTTCCTGCTGGAGATCAGAAAGCAATGTCCAAACTTATTACCGTACGTCATATACGTATACCAAAATGACGTCATCACTATTTAGCAGTTAGGCCTGAGTAATCTAGTATGACTTTGGTATGATGCTTAACTCCTCTTTGTCTGGATATTTCAAAGTCAAGACTAGATGTCTGACACATTACTGGAGAATCGAGATCACTTCATTCTGGTATGTAACATTAACAAACCGGCAGCTGAATGAGTTTTATACTCATAATCTTAAAAAAATTATATACCGAGTGTTATAATGTAGGCCTACAGTAATTTTTATTTGCGTCCATGTTTACCAATGTTCAATAATGTTGTAATTTATTTTTGTACATTTTACTAATAATTATGTTGGTTACAGGTTGAAATTCTTGTTGGTAAAGACAAAGGTAAACAAGGAAAGGTGATCCAAGTGATTCAGGAACGGAACTGGGTTTTCGTCGAGGGGCTTAACTGTAAATTAGAGCTGTTTGGAGAGTCGAAAAACTCTCCTGGATATTATGTCCAACGGGAAAAACCTCTCTTGGTTACAAATGAAGTTGCTCTTGTTGATCCCAATGATATGTAAGTAGTTATTTTGGAGAGACAATCGTTATGACTCCTTTGTTTCATTAAAACTTTTTATAGTGTTTTATTTGCGAATTTCCCATAGGGAGGAAGCTATTACCGTAGGTCTCATGATAAAAAAATAATATAATAGTAATTAAAATTTATTGCAACTTATATATGTGTGTCCCTAGACCTAAAAACGGTCCGATCGAGACGAAATTTGTTAGAGATTTTTAATCTTACCTTTATTTGGGTGAGTTAATAAACCAGATATATCAACCTACCGGAAGGGGTAGTTTTGGGGGTTATTATACCCAAAAAATCGGTATTTTGTGTTTTCATACGTAATCTAAAAAAAATTTTAAATTCTGATTTTTACCACTGGGGTTCATTAAAAAAACACACAATATAGTATCTTGAAGCTTTGCTCTATCTCCATCGGTTATCGAGATATTAAAAAGTCTAAAGACAGTACTGTATTTTGGGGCTCCAATGTTAATCTTATGGAGAATGAGAATGTGTTAATATATCAATAACAATAATAACAAATGCTTTATTTTTTAGGCATAGTTAGGACTATAAAGTCCTCTCTACCACTCAACCTCAGTTTAAAATAAAAGAATTTGGTAACTTAAAACAATTACCATTTCAAACTTTAATTTTTTAATACAATTTTGTATATACCAAACAATTTATCTCAGGAATAATTTTAGTATTAAAGTATATTAAATAGTTTGTGTGTAATTTTAATTTTGTTATATCCCCTATGAATCAACCAAAAGCAACCACTCCAACGATGCCCCAAAACGAGCACGACTGTCAATATTTCTCAGATGAGCTGGCAAAGCATTCCACAACCGAGATGCCGTTAAAACGAATGATTTGTTGTAAAATGATGACCTGTGTGCAGGTATATTTAGTTAGAGGCCACCATGGCGAGTCTCTCTCATACTTATATTGCCTGTAAAATTAAATTTATTTGCCAGATAGCTTGGTTGACCATTTGATAGTAGGTTGTAGAGAATCATTAGAATATGATACTTTCTGAGTTCTATTAATTTCAACTGTAATAGTGCTTCATAATATTCGGTAACATGATCATCATCTCCTGGTTAAAATCATATTTACTGGACCGTAAGCAGCTAGTAGAAGTAGAAGGAAAACGCTCTCAGGTTGCACGTGTAACCTTGGGGGTTCCACAAGGATCTGTATAAGGCCCTATTCTCTTTTTAGTTCTTATTTATTTCTCTGACAATGTAGCATGTAAAACAATCATATATGCAGATGACACCTCCTTGTTAAATGCTAATGGGGATAGCTTCCAGCTACAACAAATGGTTGCAGCTTCTCTTGCAGAAACTGTCAGTTGGTTTGGTTCAAATGGTCTATTTTTGAATGACAACAAAACATGTAACTTGCAAATTTCCTTCAAGGACATAGACTCTAAAAATTGTACATCTGTTAAGCTACTTGGTATGACTATTGATAGTAGGCTCTCCTGGAAAGATCATATTCAGAATGTTTGCAAGCAGTTATCAAGAGTGATTTATCTTTTAGTAAATTTAAAAAGTCATGTAACATTTAGATATTTAAGAATTGCATATTTTGCATTTTTTGAGAGTTTGCTTAGATATGGTCTTGCTGTGTGGGGAAATGGAGTTGGAATTGAGCAGGTTCTTATCTTACAAAAGAAAGCGATAAGAATATCGTTAAACGCTGCTCCTTTGGATCACTGTAAACCTCTGTTTATAGAAACTGGTTTTCTGACAGTTGTAAATTTATATATTTATGAAGTTTTAATCTTAGTGAAAAAGAATGTTAACTTAGGCCTATTGTCGAAAAGAAATGAGATTCATGTATACAACACTAGAAATAACCGCAAACTTGAAATGCATAGAAATAGATTAAGTGTAACCAATAACTACCACACATCACTGGGTATTAAAATGTTTAATAAATTGCCTACTGAAGTCCAGAGTTTGACGGAGACTAGGTTTAATAACAAATTGTATTCTTGGCTTCAAAGTAGACCTTTTTATAATATTGATGAGTTTTTAAACATCGAGATAAAAGGCTGTGATTTTACATGACTGAGTTTGTTGAATTTTACAGATTTTATTGTTGTTGTGATATTAAATTTTAACTATCTTTTTATTGAGTTGAGCCATTGTTTTCGTTAATTATTTTACCTAATGTTGTTACCTTTATTTTATTTGTTATTTATTATTATTATTTTTTTAAAGAATGATAAGTACAAAATAGTGGTTAGATAAATCTGTGATATTTTATTTATAAGCATTTTTTTTTTAACCATTCAACCTAGATTGTTTTATTAAATAGGCCTAAAAGAAATTATTTGACACAATTGAATGTGACTTATGCTAAGAAGCAACGATTATATTAAACTCAGTTTTAATGACGAAGTGCATTGTAATTACAGTGTAATTATTGAACGACTAATAAATATTGTCTATTGTCATCCCACCTCAAATTAAAAATGAATTGAATGCAATAATTTTGCGCGCATTGTAATTTATTTGACAGTTCTAAAGGTAAATCATTGTAAACTTGAGTTACAACAATAAAAATAAGGGAATAAAGTCTTAACTAAAGTAATTTTGATGACCAATGGAAAATATTAAGCAAATTTCTTCAAGCAGTGGATTCCTGCAAATACCTTTTTGCAGATGTGGTTGATTTGGTCAGACCACCCTAGTGGTTGGTGGTATATTTATTATTATTCCAAGATTTTTTATTTTATCACAGTAACCGAGAGGTGAACTATTTAATTTCAGTTTTGGCAGCGTATTTAATTCAACACTAGTCATAAGTGTACTAGAACCAATAATAATGGTTTTAGTTTTCTCAGAATTTAGCTTCAATCCATGGCGTACAGACCAAGATGTAATTGAATCAACGTCAAGGTTAAGACGATCAATAGCTTGATACGTACATAGTAGTTTTGTCAAAGTGAGAGTATATTTGTAAGTCATCGGCATACAAATGATATTTAGAGTTAGTTATTTCAGAACATACACTATTGATGTAAATACTAAACAGTAAAGTAATATTTCACTTATTAACCAATATTTTTTAATGAACTTATTATTTAGCTTCAATTGGTTGAGATCCATCCATTTATTGTAAAATATCTTGGTTATTGTAATTATCATGGCAGCAAACCTGCATCCTCTTTTCTCATGTTAATCATATTATGGAGAATAGGCAAACTTCTTTATTTATGGACAGATGTTTATGAAATTTAGTATATGGATTCATATGGTCAAAATACATTTTTTATGCTCAAAAAATACCTACTCTCAGTGTTCCCTATGGGAGCATACCTGCATACTCTTTCCTTATATTTATCACATGGAGAATAGACATTAATTTTCTTATTTATGAGCACGTGATGAAATTTTGTTTACAGGTCCATCTGATCAAAATTGATATTACTAATTTGGAAATTCGCTGAGTACGCAGGTCGGCTGCGACGGGGGTATTTATTATTATTGTAGCGAATTTCCTTATAGAGAATATGCTACTACGGTAGTACTCTCGGTGAGATCCAAGCCCGGGACTGTGTTATTATTATTTTCTTTTTTTTGAGGTCCTTAGAAGCTAAAAACACCCTTTTGTTCAAATTAATATATATGTGTAATTTAAAATATTTTGACATAACTTTAATATATTACTCACTTATAAAACCAAATATTTTGTTTATCAAACAATAACAACCATTGCAAATTTGCTAAGTACGCAGGTCTGCTTTGACGGGTGTATTTTTTTATGCAGTTGAGTCCCTCTAATCCGAACCCCCGCTAATCCGAAAATCCGCTCATATGGAAAATACTGATTTAACTACTGATGAAATACTGATTTTTCCCCTTTGAAGTGATGCACCTTTAAAATGATGTGCATATAAAAATTGATAGGCTAACATTTAAGATTTTTAACCGACGCCTCCTGGGCCAGTCTTGATTGGAGGTTGAAAGTCGGTAAGACCTTAAAAAAAGTGTTTTACCTACCAATTTGGTTTGTAAATTCTGTTTTTCCTTAAGAAATTAATTATGAAATATTAAACTGTTTCCAGATTTTTCAGCACCCGTATGAACAAATGGTGGTTTAAGCTTCTGATGACCTCAAAATAAACAAGTAACATGGTTACAGACTGCGGTCTTGCCATAGCTACCACGGTAACAGGGAATTTCGCTAATAAAAGGCAAGATAATATAAAAATACAAATTTTTTAGGAAGCCTGCGGATGTAGAGTGGCGGTATACAGAAGATGGTGAGAGAGTAAGGGTCTCCCTACGTTCAGAAAGAATCATCCCAATTCCTGTTGAATCACAAGAGACCTTGGACTACAAAGCCGAACATTTGTATATTGGTATGTAAAATTAAAAAAATTAAGTTGTTATATCTTCTGAGGCTTTCTGTTCTTGTTTTTTTACAAACTACCTCATGGGTGCAAAAGTCATGACCAGCAATAATGAATAAGTCTGACCAAACTGGGAAAAAATAATATAGCAATGGTTGCTGTGAGTTTCCTTTACAGGCCCTTATCACACCTAGTCAGATTTTATAATGGTTTTTTTTCATGTTTAAAGCTAATAAGGCTTTAAAAAAACTATTGAATGCGTATATTTTTTACTATTACTAAATAATAAAAAAATTAAGTAGCCAGATAATCATGGGAACAATTTTATCATATAATATGTAGTATAAAGACTCAGGTGGAAGAGCGATTCTAGCACAATAATTAAGTTATTGTATCCCTATATCTTTGAGTAAGCTTTCAAATCATTTAAATGTAAAGATTTTCATTTCTTTCTTATACTCTAAAACAAGCAATGTTTGCACGGGAAAAATTTGTTATGTTTGCAAGCGCACAAACAACAACTCTTTTATGTGTAGGTGTGTAATTCAAATGAGAATCAAAATAATGGGTCAAACTGGGTTCAGCTAACAAATTTCCTACATAGGCCCAACACATACAAATTATACATATCAGTTTGGTGCGAGACCCTACAACAGGGGTTATAAGCAAAACCTCCCGCCCCTACAGCACCGACCACAGACCACAACAACTACCAATCATCAGTGCAACAGCTATGGCGGCCGGCAGCGATGTCAAAACTGGTTAAGCTTCAACTAGGGCCATTTAAGGCGCACGGCGCACACCAACACTAGTAATAAGACCCAAAGTAATAAACATAAATAAACATGCGCAGCGAATCCCAAAACCTGAGTTTGGTGCTATTATGGTATCCTTTGGCGGATATTAAATAGACGATGTAATAATAGACATAGGGAGTTCGTACACAATAATTTCCCATGAATTAGAAAAAAAAGAAAAAAAATAGACAAGAGCAGGTTTGTTGTCATATCCATTCGAAACCGATAATGCTGCAATCTTAGCGACAGGTGATAAGCTGCAATTTTTTAAAGTAGCCGACATTCATTTAAGATAGCAAATTCGTCATGGAAGTTTCGCCTTGAGAGTAGCACTAGATATCCTCTTTCAGATCATCTACAGCTCAGATTTTTTGTGCTAAACTTGGGCTACAATTAACCAGTGAGTCTAAGGTAACATATCCATATGGTTTAAGTTATTCATTAGCATTAACACCAACCAAAAGGCCCAATTCCAACAATTAGGACTGTACAAATAATTGGAAAATTTATCAGCCTAACAAATCAAAGAGGTAGATAAATTAATTTGGAATTTCCCTGACATTGTGACCAAAAATGTAGACAGTCACTTAACCGAATATGACATAAAACTCTAAAATGAAGGGTTTGTCAAATCCTGACCTTATCAGTTTGCACCTCCAAAACTAAATAAATTAAGGGAACACATGCAGTATCCAAAATGGATTGTGAGCCAATGTGAACCAGGATCTTTCCTATGGCAGATGATTTTAATGAATGTCAAAAGGGACTTATTTTAAAACTTGAATACAAACGAAATAATTGACAATGTGACAGACAGTAGCTTAGAATTAATAAAAACCTTGTTGGGTTAGTGATTTAAAGTCTGGAGGCCGAGCATTTGCTCGGTAAACTTAAAAAATTCTCTATAGTAATATCAGTTACAGACGGTGAGCTAAAATGCCAAGTGCAAAAAGGCTTGTTTTTAGCGAATTTCCCTATAGGGAATACGCTATTACGGTAGTAGTCACGGTAAGACCTAAGCCCGGGACCATGATACTTTTTCGTTTTGAGGTTTCCAGAAGCCAAAAACACCGTTCGTTCAAATTGATATATATGTATATATATATATATATATATATATATATATGTGTGTCCGTGAACACGATAACTTTTGAACGGAACCTCCGATTTTGATGAAATTTGGTACAGGGGTGTAAGCCAGCGCCTACTAGGTTGAGTTCGCGAACCAGAATGATCGGACCATGGGAACGGGGTTTTATGGGGTTTCAAAGGGGTCAAAAATGGGTTTTTGGAATTTTTGGACCTTAATTTTTAAAATTCATCAATTTTAACTGAAACCATTTAAAATAGCTTAAAAAAACAAACAATTTGGTATTTTGAATTTTTATCATAGCATAACTGGTTACGGGGAAAATCCAAAAATGTGTTTTCCATGTTATTTTTATGGGAAATCAAGAAAACCCTTATATCTTGCTCATTTATTGACATAACTTAATCAAATTTGGTATGTACATTATCTAGATAGAGCTTAACTTATAATTGCTAACGAAACCCATATGGCGGCAAACCTACATACTCACCCCCATGGGGTTTATGGGGAAAATAAAAAATTGCCAGAGCTTGATACAATTTTGTGTTTACACTCACCAATTATTAATTACCTTAGATTTTCTAACAACACCCCATGGCAGCAAACCTACATACTCGATCTTATGGTGTTTTTATGGGGAAAGTAAATAATCTGAAATTCCATTGGAAATTCGCTGAGTACGCAGGTCTGCTGCGACGGGGGTATTTATTTAAGTAGAGCTCGTTTACTTTGCTCACTAGCAATTCCGACTACTTTATGTCGTACGGGTGTGTAGATTGTTGACTTCCTACAGAAATATTTTCTGCAAAAAATATTTTATAAACTTATTATGTAGGATTTTCTGCAGCCAATATTTAAAAAACAACCTGTTGGGCAGGCTGAGATTTCTGCAGCCCTCGCCATCTTTCTGCAACAATGTCGCAGTGTCGCCCGTAGTTCTGCTTTAGGGATTTGTATTATTCTGATCCCAGACCTGTTATTTGCAAAAGTTGAAGAAAATGAAGAAAATTGTTCCAGCCGTTTCATAGATTCATGTGGATATATATACATGCATACATATATACGTCATACAAATATATCTTACTCGTATTAGAGCATAGGATTAATAAGATTATTGTTTAACATTGCTTGAAAATACATTTAAGCGATTACATTAATTCAGGGTATTTTGGGTTGGCAAGGGGGAGGCGGTTGAGGGCTAAAGTGATTTTAGTTATGGGGGACCCTGAACAGCTTTCAGCCGAGGACCCCCAGAGTTGCCAGACCACCCCATGAATAGAACTTCTCATAACCGACCATGACGGGACCGGCCATGGTCGGAACGGCCAAAAAGTCGGATATCGGGAGGAGCAAATAAAACGCATTTCCTTGGTAGAAAAACAGGTATACAGGATTGTATGAAGCTTTATTGTACCTATAAAACATTAATTGAATGTAACTGAAATATAAATTAAATATTTTTTTATCCACCAAAGAAATGTCAACCAAAGTTGTAAAAAACGTTCACAATTTAGCCTAATTAATGAATTTTATCTGGTAGGCTAATAAATTTATACCTTTGTCAATAAAACTTGTGTCACTTTATCAAACATTTCTATAAATGCGTTTAGCGTAATACAAAATAAAATAACTAGGGGTTACTAATCAACACTACGAAACAGAGCGAAAATAAATCACTAAACTAGAAACGAATCCCACCAGTCTTGGTTTCTATTTTTAGCTCATCCCTTCGTTGGGCGAGCAGGAGTCAAGGTTATTTACGCTGCTGCCACTACCGTCCTATACTTCGCCCCGCCCCGCTCCACAACACCATGGTTCTGACCCATACCTCCCTGACCCCGTGTGCTACGATCACACCACCCTAATAATTTACGCATAAATTGCCATGTTTCTCTGTTTTTTTTTTGTTTTTTTTTTTGCATTGATAAATCAGTTAACTATTAGTACAGAGATTTATCCTTAATAAATTTTAACCAATAATATTGATATATGATAGTTTTGTTGTCTAAACTGAAAATTGAATAAAGTTGAAATTGACGGTTGGACACTAATCGGAAGGTCGGATACGGGAGGTTCTACTGTAATTGTAATTCTACTGCACAAACTTTTGGGCGAACTGAACATAACTTTGTATTTTTGAAAGACATTCTTGATCTTGTAGGTGAGGTCATAATTATTTAAACGATTCCTCTCTATGCCTTTTTAATTTTGCTGTTTCAGACAGAGTACAATAATCCGTCGGGAATCCAACATCATGTTACATTTAACACATACACAGTCTATGTACACCCGATATTTCGCGGAACCATATAAAACACTCCGAATATTCAGGGGAGTAATTCCTTAACCCATTTATGCCCAAATCATAAATGGGATGATCACACCACCCTAATAATTTACGCATAAATTGCCATGTTTCTCTGTTTTTTTTTTGTTTTTTTTTTTTTTTTTGCATTGATAAATCAGTTAACTATTAGTACAGAGATTTATCCTTAATAAATTTTAACCAATAATATTGATATATGATAGTTTTGTTGTCTAAACTGAAAATTGAATAAAGTTGAAATTGACGGTTGGACACTAATCGGAAGGATGCCGCATTTATTTCATTTTTAACCACCTTTAAATACGTTGCTCTAACTTCCATTGAAGGGGTTTGATATGGGTTCATTTCCTACACCCACTTCAAAATCAGATTCAATTAAAATTTTCTACATTAAATTTTTCATACGAGACATCTTCCCTGATCAATAACAAAGACCCTCCATAACCTTCAGTGCGGGTAAAGGATGAATCTAATTTGTACCTATTTGGAATATAAAAATTTATTTAAAGCCAATATTCATTGATGGAAACTATTCGAACAGAAAATTAATTGAGAATAGCTTCTATTTCATTGAAAGAGCTTCGAAAAGACTGTATTTTTAATTGTAATCTATATATTAATAGGCAAGCATGTTTCTTTTCCTCATTTTTTCTCAGCTTGTGTGCATCGTTTTAAAAAACCACGCATACAGTTAGAATGGTACTGTCCTGTAGAAGAGCAGAATCGCATTATAATTCCTATCTTCCCCTAGGGCTACGCCCTACAGACTTTCAAAGTTTCAATGTTCATCGTATGGGAGAAGGATAATTGATTGAATCATAAGACAGCTGCTGTAATAACAAATGCTAGCAAATAAGTAAGAACAGATGTTTCATTTATAAAACATTTTAAAAACTAATTGGTTCAAGATTAATTGAATTTTTGGTCAAATTTCGACCAGTGGACGATCTTTAGTGATCTTTAGGTATATTTGTGGCTTATTTTAGGAATATTAGATCTAATACATCCTATGTCTGATCATGAATTTTGTGTTTTCCCCCCAAAACATTTGAAATAGAATTATCAGGAGTACCAGGCACTCCATCCGTCACAGACACAACAAAACTCTTACATTTCACTATCAGTTCGTAGTTTTGCAATAAGGTTTTAGATTTTTGATATTTGTACTCTGAAGGGCACGGGAAGCCCGTACAGTTAGTTTTTTTGTCCATAAGATTAACATGGGAACAATTTATATTGAATTACAAAATAAAACAGCTGTTGATAGCAAAACAGACAAACACATGTTAAAAGCTAGCTCAATAGAAGCAATTAAACTACTAACTGGTACTGAAATATCAACACAATTCAATGCTTGATGAAGATCGATGGATGAGATGTCAATATGATGTAATCTGATTTTCACTAAAACTTAAATTTCATTCAAAGTTACTCAGTAAATTACCATGGAGCAAGGTTTGATCTCCAGGTAATCTGATAAAAGCAGCGCATTGCGCTGCACGGGCCCCCTAGTTTGTAATTAGTATGAGATTTGGGTAGGGCTACTGTCTTTAATTTAATCTCCTAATGAATCAATTTCAGGGTGTCTAGTAGTCTTGAAAATCTGGAAAGTCTTGAATTAGTATTGAATTTAATAATGGTCTTGAAAAGTCTGGAATTAGTCTTGAATTTTCAGTCTAGTCTTGAAATTTACAAAAAATTTAACTATGGAGACGCTTGGAATCGCCGATTAAGACGCTCTGATAAAGATTGCTAAAAAAAGATGCTTGTAATCCCCAATCAAAACGCTTGCAACTGCAGACCGTAAACAAACGCTCACAATTCTATTAAATAATATGTAAAATTCCAAAATTTGTTTACAGTAGACAATGTTGGAAAATGAATTTTACTAACATTTGCCTACAAACTAAAGAAAACAAGGAAAAGCAACATTTTAATTATTACCAAACATATGCAATTTTTATGTGTTCTATAAATTTTGCTATCATATTGAATTTTTGGAAGGATTTATATTACCCTATTTATTTTAATAAACTAAACAGAACACACACCCTACGAAGGACGGACAAAGGGTTAAAAAATAGAATTACAAACTTGTGCATTATTTTAATTCAAACCATTTAAATTTTCAATGTTGTTGAAGAATTAATAATGCTTCTTCTAAAAAAGTAATAATTTTGTAGATTCATTTTAATGGTCTTGTTTTTGACAAAAATATTACAATTCATTATATTAGCCCCTAAACTGCTACTGAGGACTAAAATAGTATACACACATATGCCTTTCTTTGAGTAGCTCAAAATTTGTTGTTGGATATAATCACTACGGTACATGTTTTACCGTGAATATATGACATTGTCAAGTGATATAAATAAGAACATAGCCTTCTATCCATCAAAGGATTGGTCAGAAACACAGTTAATTTTGTGTATTTTAATCCTTGACCAATCCTTTGATAGGTGTTATGTTCTTGTATCACTTGACAATGCTGTATTCACAGTGAAACATGTAGTGATTATATCCAACAACAAAATTAAAGCTGGTCGATGTAAGGAATGTGTGTAATATTTAATAACAAATATATTTAAGTGACAACTGTGTAAATAATTTTTTTAAATGTAAGATAGGTTTTAATATGTCGAGTAATTCGGCAGTCTTGAAAAAACTAAAACAGTCTTGAAAAAGTCTGGAATTAGTCTTGAATTTTTAAAGAGAAATAAACTAGACACCCTGAATTTTAATAAAAATCATCAAAATGGCTGTGTTAAGCTCTACGGTGCGGCTCACTGTGTTAGCTTGGTTCATTATACATTAATTATTTCCTTGAAGGGAGAGTATTATAAGATCCACTTGGGTTCGGCCAATACACAACTTTCTGCCTCATTAGAATTTTATACTTTATAAGTTTCTTTTAAAATCTTCATTGTTTCAGAATCTCCTAAAGATACAAGAGATGAGGAAGTGCAGAAAGTAACATATGAACCTGCTCTGGAGACATTTGAGATGGCAATCGCAAGAGAACATGGTATCGAAGATGATCGAGTTCCAGCTAAATCATATTGGTACTAACTGTCTTAGACACTAGTCATTAAACGTTTGAACACATAGTAAATCTGTTTATGTTAAAAGTATATTTTTTATTTCCAGTTCCCTATTTCCAAATGTTTTTCATTGATGAACTAAATTGCATTTAAATTTCTTTATCGTCACATAATTTGTTATTTACTCAGCAAAGCACAACTGGTGACATTGTGAAAGTGTTCTACCTAAACTAATCCTAGTTAAAAAATCTAAAAAAAACCCGTTGAAATGGTTTTTTATAACTAAAGAAACAGAAATTAATAAACGAAAACAATTGCCAACCGCTATGGTTTGGTTTGTAACATCAGCTGACCTTTAATAGATATTTGATTTAGCGAGCAAGAATGAAATGAAAATGGAAATAAACTGATGTTTGTACGGTTTACAGTTGTGGCAATGTGAAAATTCCCATGCCGTGTTAGGAAAAATAATATCAATGATCTACAAAGAAAGAAAAAAAATCATCTACACTGCAATTACATTTTGTGCTAGGGAACTTTTGAAGATATTTAATCAAATTTTAAAACTAATAGAAGCTTGTTAAACATTTCATTCCTGTAAATGAAGGGAATCTTGCTAAAAACCACAAGCGATGTATAATTAATAAGCTGGCTATTGTTTTTATGTCTTGTACCATATGTTTCTCCACTTTAAGCCTATCAAAATTTATCTCTAAAAACAATAAAAATTTGCAAATATAGAGATATGGAAGAGTTATCAGTTTTCTCTGAACTTTTTCTTTATTTTAAACTTATTTGAAATTTTTCTTTTTTCATTACCATTTACAGAACCAGTACAACCACCCAGAGAATTGAACTGTGTTTAGCTACTTGAAAATCTTCACCAGTGCCTTATTTCACAAGCCACACAATTTGTGGTTGCTGTGCCATTGGGTGCCAGTTTCAGTGACAGTTTTCACCTTTGCAACATAGTAGTATACTTAAGTATTGTGTTTTTTTTTTTCCTGAAATTGGAACCAAGCTTTTTATTGGATTGGGTTGATGATAGCATTCAGTTAGTGTACAATTAATCTGAAAATTACAAAATTATTTGTGTATTAGCTGAAAGTAACTAGAGCTGGAATTTTCCACTTTCTGTCACCGGTCATACCGGTGACAAGTTAGTATTAGTGACAAAGTAACCGGTGCTAATATATCGAACACCTTTACTATCATCAATTAAAATTTTTCTAAAAATAGTGCCAGATTGTAGGATGCTAGACTAGACTAGAGGAAGTTTACCGTACAAAGATAACCATGTCAGTGCAGTATGGTACCATATAACTATAAACATGGAATGCTGGGTTGACACTTGGAGAATGAGCTGGAGTCGGCACGGCATTCCCCCCACTAGAGGTGGCTCGCCGCTCTACGCTGTATATCCCAATGCAGGACGCTTGCTTGTTAGTTGTATTGTTGGTTTTTAGAGCTAACTCATAATTAAAACTTATTTAGAAGGCTTGCTCATAGTAAAATAGATATTAGGTTGTTAAATAATTATGAGTCATTGACCGTTGATACTTGATGGATACAGCTCCAAGTTTGGTGAGTGGAGCGCTAGGCAGATGGTGCAAAACATGTATAAGATGTACTTTTTTAAATTTAGATTTCCTTCCAATTACATGCTGCTTTCCATATAATTAAGTAGCCTTAGGTATAGTACTAAACAATTTAAAAATCAAAAGTTATTTACTTTTTAAATCTGCCAACTATAAAATTATGTAGATTATAAATAGTACAACACTACTATTTTTCTGTACAACACTATTATTTTTTTCTTTGCATTGAAAGGATAATACTAGGGGTGTACGAATAGTGATTTTTGGGTTCGAATCGAATAGGTATTTACTATTTCAAATACTGAATAATTTTTAATAGAATATTTACGTTGACATTTGTTTTTCATTATTCATTTCGTTCGAATGAGATTCACTATAAAAGTCAGGCATGTAGTATTTAAAATATAAGCATTTCACAACCAAACTGTATTTCACATTATTTGGTCAAAATAAATAGTTTTTTTTTGTGTTCATTTGGTCTTGATACCTTTTTTTATTTCAGAGCAACAATGGTAATTTTCAGCACAATGTTTAGCTGAAAATGAAAGTATAAGACTATGGAAGTGAAATATTGCAATCAATAACACATGATTGTTGAAACAAACATGCAAAATATTAAAATATCAGTAGTTTAAATATTTTTATTCCTTCTTTTTTAAATATATAAGAAATTCTTGGTTTATAAACACGTTTTGAGATCTTAGAATTAGCAGTCTACTTAATTTTTCTAATATTCAAATAAATATGTTGGGTAATAAAATTAAATAGTATTAAATACTGGGAAATAAAATGCCACATAGGTACCGTTTGCCTAAACTAAAGTAATCTACTTTTTTAGTGACATCATAAAAAAGAGAAAACTCTATTGTACGCCTACTCTGACTTTATCTGGTAACCAACAATTCATCAGTAAACTTAACCATGTTCCCAGAATATAAGCAATGTGGATGAAATTCCTAAAACTTTTAAATTTAGCCAACTTATTTTTTTCTTAAAATCACAATCACAATAATTTAACTTGATGGAAAATTATAATTAGCCGTCAGTGATTTCGGGTAACATGCAAACTAATCAAAATTTGAATATTTCCTGAAATTTCAAATTGAATACTGTGTGATATTTGATTCAAAATTATTCAAAGTTAGAATATTTGCACACCCCTAGATAATTCATTATAATTGTAAACTTTTTTTTATGTACGTATGCGATTATAAACCATAAAATATAATAAACAAAATCCTTCTTGAGTGGTTGCTCTTCTACTGTATTTAGACAAAATACCTCGTGTGTTTACAATCAGCTGATAGAAAGGCTGTAAAATAAATTCGTTGCAAATATTTTGAAATTTAGATATTTTAATATTAGAAAGTAAAATATCTTTAAAGAAGGGTATTCTATCTGACTTCCATTTGTTGAAGCATTCATGCGACAACATTAAAGCTGTTCTCTTTTTGAACTTTTTTGGCTGCTCCTTTTGTTTAAGTGGAATCCCATCCATGTCCAACCAGGAGTTCCAGCGCTGAAGAATCAAGTATCCGCAGCATCCATCACAGTGTAGTTATGGCGAGCATATGGTAGTGGCTGTGGATGCTGTAGCAGGGCTGTGGTTGGCTGGATGAGGCGCCGATCCACTGTCGAGACACAGGGGTTTTGCCTGCAAATACATTAAAAAATGTCCTTCAACTCCTTTACAAGAATGTAGTTGGTCTAAAGGAGAACCTTGGTGATACCATAGAAAAACTAACCAGGAACAGAAGTCTCATGCAATGCTAATTTCTATTGTGCGAAATTTTGTAGTTGAACCGGCCAGATCATAGGAGGCACTGTGAGCAAAACCGGTCAAGTGATGTAACGATCCGTGGCCTTATGTTCCCACTTTCGACGTGTAATGATTGAGTTGAGAGTAACTATAACAGCGAGGGAACTCGCGATTGAAGCCTCCGCTCTTTCAGCTGTATGCTCTCCTCCGAAACAAGGTTTGAAAACAGAACAAGCAGAAAATTTGCCCTCCCAGAATCCACGGGCATGCCATCCACGAGGGGGGTGTGGGATTCACGCCTGGCGTCCTCCTTGGGTAGATTCCTTGTGTTCCTTTTCTGCCATTAAGGGTGTCTGAAACTGACATGGCTAGCAGTGTGACAGCCATTCTGTGCTCCTTGCACTCCGCCCGATATAGTACTATAGTATCATTTAGTTCTATAATTCATCAGTAATTGGTTACATACAAAACTACATGTTTACTTTAACACGTGGTTTGTTCTTTGACAGTTTAGTTAGCTGTTTTCAATATTTTTTTTACTTCATTAATTAACTTTATTACAATTAAAATTAATTTTAGCGTTTGAACAGTAAACGGTAATTAATGGTATCGTTCATTTGAATCAATATCTGAACTGAAGAATTTTACATTGAACATATAAAATATAGAGTTGAATCTATGACATGAATTATACTTTTGAGACATATTACATAAACATATAACAGTCCTTTACATAAATTAAAAATTTCAAAATTATAGTAGGCGTCATGAAAATATGACCCAGAATTTTAAACAGTGTTGCTAATTTGTGCCGGCTCATCCAGCTGTTAACATGTGTTATAATTACTGCAAAGGTTGGAGCAGACGGTCGTAAGACCATTGCTGATTGTGCTTCTGGAAATGTTGTAGTTGTCTTTATTTACTTATGTTGTATATAAAATTGTAAAAATCGAATGTAATTTATGTTGAGAAAATAAAGCACTTTTCATTTCATACTGCAAAGGTAGGAAAACTTAAAACAAAACTGAAACTGACAACATTGCTAGGTCAGAATACTGTAATGTAAATCAGCTACCAGCTGTTTAAATTTCCAGGCTCGCAATTTCGTGGCGCCTACTATATATAATAAATACCCCCCGTCGCAGCAGACCTGCGTACTCAGCGAATTTCCAAATTAGTAATATTAATTTTGACCAGCTAAACTTGTAAAGAAAATATCATCACGTGCTCATAAATAGGGAGATAAATGTCTATTCTCCTTAAGATAAATATAGAGAAAGAGTATGCAGGTATGCTGCCATGGGGGACACTAAAAGTAGGTTTTTAGCATAGAAATAATTTATTTTGACCATATAAAGCCATATAGTAAATTTCATCAATATCTGTCCATAAATAAAAGAGTTTGCCTATTCTCCATATGATTAACATGGGAAAAGAGTATGCAGGTTTGCTGCCATGATAAGTACAAAAACCAAGATTTTTTACCTTAAATGGATGAATTTCAACCAAATGAAGCTAAATACCAAGTTTCATCCAAAAATATTGGTTAATAAGTGAAATATTAACACATCCTTATTCTCCATAAGATTAACATTGGAGCCCCAAAAGACAATGTACTTTCTTTAGACTCTGTAATATCTCGGTAACCAATGGAGATAGAGCAAAGCTTCAAAATACTAAATTGTGAGTTTTTTTGAGCTAAAACCAATGGTCAAAATAAAAATTAAAAATTTTTAAAATTTACATATGAAAAATGCAAAAAACCTATTTTTGGGGTACAAAACCCCCCAAAACTACCCCTTCCGGTAGGTCGATATGTCTGGTTTTCGAACTCATCCGAATAAACGTAAGATTACACATCTCTACCAAATTTGGTGTTGATCGGACCATTTTTACGAGAGTTATCGTGTCTAGGGACACATATATACATATACATATATATATATATATATAAATTTTAATGACTATTATTTTTGGTCTCTAGGCACCTCAAAACGAAAAAGTAACATGGTCCCGGGCTTAGTTCTTACCATGAGACCTACGGTAATAGCTTATTCCCTATGGGAAATTCGCTAAAAAACAGAGCGCACTCTACCAATCAGATGTAGTATAATAATATTATTCTATCCTTATAATAATAAACATAATACCTTTTGTGATTCTTTATGAAACTGTACAAATATTTAAGTAAAGATTAAAAAATAACTAAGCTAGTAAATTGTCTAAAACTGTCTTATTTACCATACTGTGAAATGTACAATATTAATCAAATTATAAATTCGGCTAATTGAAAATTTTTGTTTCCAACCAAATAATTTATTTTTTAGTATAAAATACAAGAATTAATTCATGACCAACATTTTACTTTAAAACCACTCAATTCAATCTGTGTGAAATTACTTTGAATTACTATAACTCCTTCAATCCACGTAGTGCAACCTCAACCTCAACTCACTGCTGTGCGAGGACTGGCCACCTCTACACCTGCCGTATGGGCAGCGCGCGATCTAGTATGCCTAGTATATATCGATGGCCCAGACAGACTTGACTAGATTTTTTAAAACTTTTTTAGTTAACTTTTACCAAACAACAGCCTTGGTGTTGAATCAAGTTACATCAAAACCTAAAAAATAAAATAAAGAATAATAAATAATTGCAAAAAATGTAGCTATACAATTTTTTTTGTTTTATACAATGAAAAAGAATATATTGAAATAGTTGGCCTATCTGAATCAAAGATACTTGAATAAAAACAAATGGGCAAAACTCAATTAAAAAATTGAAGTGTTTAAATGTAGGCCTACATGTAATGGTTTTAAATGTTTAAATGTTTTAACTATAGGCAATTAATACATATAAGATAAAGTTGTTGGTGTGTTACTGTATGCATTAGTAGCGAATCGTAAACCCGTATTTTTAGCGTTATAAAAGTCAAAGTCAAAACAGATGTATTTCCTTTAAATACATGGTACAAATACATCATGAAAAAATAACATTGGACAAAATTGTATAAAAATAAAAAAATACACATAAAAATTAGGAAATAGGCCTACATGAACCATGGATGGTCTGTGCGCAGGCAGAGTTGTTATGTAGCAGTATAAATGATCACAATATTATGTAAATTAAGTATAAACAATACAAAACATTTTTCTATCAGTTCAAGTAATTTATTTAAAAAAATAAAAAGGAAAGAAATTAATTAAAACCCATTTTCCAAAATTATTAAAAACCATGAATTTTAATAACTATTTAATAGTTAGGATTAACATTGGAGGAGTGATGCACTGTGAGATTAAATTTAAAAAAAATAGATTAACAAAAAGGTAAAATAGCTATTTGTGTAATAAAAGCGTAAAGTACGTCATTGCCACTCGAGAATTGTAGATGGCCGCACGAAGCGTCAGCTGAGTGCGGCCAAACAATTCGAGAGCGGCAATGACTATTTGCGCTCGTAATACACACAAAATTTTTCCTACCAACATAATTGTTACATATTACATGTTTTATTGTATACAAAATGTCATTTAGATTATTTTTGATTTTTGGTTCTTTGGAACATAATGTTTACTATCAAAAATAACCTCAAACTAAAAAAGAAGCAATTACTAAACGGCAACAATGAATAACGGCTGTAGCATGGTTTGTACTAACAGCTGATTTAAAATTGCTGTTGGATCTAGCGTGCGGTAAAGAATCATTGCCGCTCTAGAGCGGGAAAGAAACGGAAACCGGAAATGAACTGTTTTGCATAGGGGTTACAGGTGTGGCTATGCAATTATTTCATGCAGTGGTAGGAAAAAATACAAACTTACCAAACATAGGCTAGTTGAGTTATAAGTCGTGGACAGGCTTACTGGCGGCTGCCTCGATCAGCTGTTCCATTTAAAAATTCACATATTCAATGTAAAAGCTGATTGCGGCACCCGCCAATAAGAATGCCAGGACTTTTGAATCAACTTCTAAAATTAAAACAGATCATGGGAGCAGTTTGATTATCGGACTGCCTCCTTGATTCAAATCACTGTTGATGCTGCCACCAGTCAGTGACCTTCAGCCTCCCCCTCACCCCCCCCCCTCCCACCCACCAACAATGATCGATCATAGGATGACGTCATCCACTGCTATCATCCCTTCATGAATCCTACCTGTCAAGTGTATGAACTTGTCACACTTATTTCAAAACCGTATTGAATTTCAAATAAAACTCACCAATATTTTTACAGTAAAAATTTTTTGCCTTTGTGAGGCCTTATGATAATATCATCCTCAGACATTTCACTAACTGAAAAGGTTATATTTACAATTTTAATTTGAAATATAGTACAGAATTTATGATCAGCTGAAGTATGAATATTTATATGAAATTAACTATTCATAAAAGAAATAATTAATAATACTGTAATACAAGCAATATCACAGTATCTAGAATATATGACATATTGTTATCAGCGTGAAGAATTGCTAAAGAAAGAGCTTAAGGATAAAAATGCAATCATCAAAATCCTTAAAAATGACTGTGATGATCTTACCTCTAAACTTGAAAATATGGGCCCGTCAATTTCATCCGTTGAGTCAAGCCAGAGTAAAATTAACTCGGAATTCAAATATCCACGTAAATCACTAAGAAATATCCATGAGACATCTGATTCGACAATCCATCTCAGTAACAGATTTGATATACTTCGAAATGAGACGTCACCAAAAAACAATGTTGGGCAAAGGATCAGTACTGTTGCTCAAGTACACAGAGCTGAAACTCCTCCAACTCCTACGAGGTCCAGGCCTACCCCGAGAGAGAGGAGACAACCGCCTCCCTCCCCTACCAGCCGCAAACCTAAAGTTACAGTGTTAACCGACAGCCAGGGTAAAGACCTACATTCTCACCTTAATGTATTATACAAGGATTATGAAGTTTTCGTCCTCTCGAAGTCTGGGGCTAAATTGAAACATGTTGTCGAAGCTGGAGAGCCTCTAATAATGGATTTTTCAGAGAATGATGCAGTGGTAATACTGGCCGGCTCTAATGACATCAGTCATAAAGATCCTGGAACCTTAACTATTATTCAGGCCCTGGAAGCTGTCTTTTCGTGGAAAATTAATGCCAATGTCCTAGTGCATAGTATTCCATACAGATACGATGACCCCACGCTTAACAATGATATCTACTATACAAATCTTACAATCACACGAATGGTCAAAGAGTATTGTGGAGAAATGAAAATATGCTATGGCGATGTGAACGCGATACTCGAAAGAAAACATTTTACTAAGCACGGCCTTCACTATAACAAGTTGGGGAAAAGGCTACTAGCACAGAGCCTATCTAGCAAGCTGACTCAACTGTTACCTTCAAATAAAAACAGTGGACCGATTGTTAATGACTATTGTGGTGATGTTACTCGCCTCCTGCCAATCAGTGAGTGCGTACGATCTAGTGTTGATCTGGGTACCAGCGCTATTGAACCATTTCCGGCTTCTCAGGACTCTTCCTCATCTGTGCCATCTTCTATCTTAATCAATGACACACCGCAGTCTCCGAATGTGCGACAGGAGTGTCTCAATTCCCCGTCTTCAAACATTCAAGAAGCTTCTTCAGATGTGGTCACGTATCTCTTCGATGAACCCTCTCAAGAGCTAAGGCCCAATATCCGGACTGCAGTGCGGCTCTCGGACTCTCCCCAACCACCACCAACGTATGTTTCTTCTTCACCTAAAGCTCCGGAGATAACAATGGACAATTTTCCACCACTGAAAAAACCCATTAGCAGTGATGACAGTTTTTTAGGTTTATTCAGTCAGACAGGACTCAACCTCACAACCAATTCAAACGCAACGGCGCCCTCTCTACTAAATCCTTAACTATCTTCCACCTCAATATTAGGAGTGCTCGCCACAAGATCGATCAGTTAGTTTCTGGATGGGATGAATTGCCTGATTTGCTATGTTTATCTGAGCATTGGCTGAGGGAAGATGAACCTCTGAATATTCCAGGTTTTTCTTGTGTTTCTAGATTCTGTCGAAAATCTCCAGGTGGAGGAGTTGCAATATTCGTTAACGACCGCATTGCCTCCAGTTATTTAGTTCTGCCCAAAAATGCATTGGAAATTAAGTACTCCAACACCAGTTGCTTTGAATGTGTCATAGTATCTTGTATTCCTAAAAATAATGTTCACAAACTTCCCAAATTTTCTGTGGTTTGTATTTACCGTCCACCACAAAATAATGAGATAGATTTTCTGAAACGTTTTGAAAGTCTTGTTCACGACGTTTTCAAGCTAAATAATAGGATGGTTATCTGTGGTGACTGGAATACAAATTTTATGGACTCTGAGAACTCAACTATTAGGGCTCTTCGGAATATTTTCTCTGCATTTAATTTAATGGAATATGTCAGCAGACCCACAAGGAATTTATCTCTTCTGGACAATGTAGTTTCTAACTTCAACTCAGATTTCCTGGAATGTTTCTCTTCTTTTAGCCCTCTCTCTGACCACGAAGCTCAATTTATTTCCATAAAATTACCTCTGCCATCGGCAATACCTTATGTCAGGAAACGTCTTTTCACCCAGCGCAACATTCAGTTTTATAATTCCCTCATTGAAAGTGTTGATTGGGACTTTGTTCATCAGACGAGTGATATTAACAAAAGTTTTAGATTATTTTCTGACTCTATTAATCGTTGTTTTTCTGCTGCTTTTCCTTTGAAGTGGGTTCGTGATAGTCAATTCAATAATGGAAAGTTTTCCATCAGCAGGGAGTTGAAAGATTATGCAAATAAAAATGTCGATATTGGAATACTGGCTCGTGATTTTCAGGACCCAGCACTCAAGGCTCTCTTCAAAACCAGGCAAAAACAGTTTCGCAAACTCGTTATTGCTGAAAAGAAAGCTAAAATTAGTCGGGAAATCGTTGAGAGTAACTGTCCTCAAAAAGTGGTCTGGAACGTAGTTCGGAGGGAAACGGATGGGTCTTCTTGTAGTGTTAAAATTCCTCCGCTGGTAAAGAATGGCGAACTAATTTCTTCTCCGAGGGAAGTCGCTAAAGTCTTCAGTGATCACTTTTCTAGTATCAACAGTTCTTCTTTGACTAAGGGAGTAACTCCCGTCAGTAAAAATGTGTCCAATGTTCATGATAGTAACTCGATGTTTTTTTTGGACCTGTATCTCAGGTAGAAGTTGAAAGGGCCATTTTATCCCTCAAAACTAAAACATCATCTGGTATCGATGGTATCTCAAGTTCTCTTTTGAAAAAATCTTACAAACACATCTTGCCAGTCATTACAGACCTATTTAACTCATCTCTTCAATCAGGCATATTCCCAGACCTATTCAAAGTTTCTAAGATCATCCCCGTCTTCAAAAAGGGTGACAGAGGAAATGTTGATAACTATCGCCCCATCGCCTTGTTGCCTACGTTCTCCAAAGTCCTTGAAAAACTAGTTTACGATAAGCTTGTGTCTTTCCTTGCGAAATACGATTTAATAGTTCCCTATCAATTTGGATTCAGAACCAATTTGTCCACTACTGATGCCTTGGTGGATTTCACCTCCAAAGTAATTTCTAGCCTTGAAAATGGTGGTCCCGCAGTTGGTTTATTCTGCGATTTGTCGAAAGCTTTCGACCGCGTTGACCATTCTATTCTTTGTGATAAACTGGAGTCTTTCGGCATTCATGGTGTTCCTCTTCTCTGGTTTAGGTCATATCTGGTTGGTCGGAAACAATATGTGCAGGCTGACACTGATTCATTTTCTGATTTATCTGAAATTAAGTTTGGTGTCCCTCAGGGGTCAATTCTTGGGCCCTTGTTATTCATTCTTTATATTAATGACGTTGGAGCTCATGTTCAATCACCTTCCCTGACACTCTACGCTGACGACACCACAATGTTGTTTACTGGCCCTCCTGAAAATATCCAAGATGACATTGCTCTTTCAGTATCTGAGTTTGAGAATTGGCTGTTGCGTAATAACTTGCTTCTGAATCAGGACAAGACCAACTATGTCCAATTTCTTACTAGAAATAAGCGTGCTCAGGATTTAAGTTTCCCACAATCTTCTATAAAAGAGGTTTCCAATATCAAGTTTCTTGGAGTGAGGATGGATTCCCAATTAACATGGAACCCCCACATTTCTGATATTTGTAAGAGGCTTAGTAGGGTAAACTTTGCTTTGAGGACATTGTTTCCATTGCTGGAGCGTGAGGATATGTTGACAGTGTACCACGGTTGTTTTCAATCAATTATGTCATACGGGATTGAAGTTTGGGGTGGTTCTGCTCATACCAATAAGGCATTTTTGGAACAAAAAAGGGCAGTTCGTATAATTTCTGGACTTCCGCCATCCCACTCCTGTAGAGGGGTTTTCAGACAACTCAACATTCTGACCCTTTCCTCACTGTACATTCTCAAAGTAACCTTACTGGTAAAACAAAATCTTAGTTCCCTCCAAACTGTAGGGGAAAATCATCGGTACCCCACCCGACATGGTGCTAATCTCCTCCCTGCCCAAATTCACCTATCCTTATCTGAAAGAGAGGCACTTCATTCCGGCATAAAATTTTACAATAATCTCCCCAGTAATTTGAGAGGTTGCAAAAGTTTTGTTACATTTAAAAATAAGACTAAACAATTTCTTATAAATAAAGAGCTTTACACTGTTAATGAATTCCTGTCTGCTTGAATAAATATTTTTAATTTTGTATTGTATGATCCATTTTAGTTTATTTATTCATTTGTAAATAATTTTGTATACATAAATTTTGTAAATTGACGACTGAGATATGCAATATTGTTAATTGTATCTATTCAGAAAATAAATGACTATGACTATGACTATGACTATATGACTGAAGGGATGTGTGTTCCACGATCTCAAAATCTAGCAGGTGTATTTTTTTTTTAACTTTGCATTTAAGAGTGTTTTGGTCCAAAAATAAGTTCAGAAACAGCCTCAATCCCAGAAAAAATCAAATTTGGTCTAAATTTAAGTTAAAAAATCGTAATTTTTAACATTGGTTTTATTTATTGCTATTTTGGTAGCCTATCGGTAACGAAATAACAACTAAAAGTAAACAATAATAAAGGAACAATAATGTTAAGTAGTTTTTTAACAGCTGTTATCTGTGAAGAGTCTGGTGTAGATTTAATAGCTTGATGAGGTGGCCCGTGAGCAAATTGCGCATTTAATGATTCTGTATGAGTGAAACTCACCTACAGTACATGAATGTTGATTATGAAGTGACAGAGATCTATTTTTGTTTACTATCTGGCTTTTAAAATTCATCTGAAGGTAATCAGCTGTTAAATTAAAATTCACATTAAAGAACTTGCAATAAAAGTTGGTCAACATTTTAAAGTGCCCTCTAGAAATAAATCAAAGGTGAGGGGGGCGAAGCCCGACACAATATGACATTTTTAATTAACATTCGTCACTGCGATATATCCTACGCTTTAAAATGACACCTCAATCTTAAAAATCGGTTCAGTAGGTCGAGAGAAAAAGGGACGTAACAGATGAAACCCTTATAGAAATAAGAAGATAGATTACCATGACACTATAACAAAAGTGAATTAAAACCAACGAGCATGGCTCGGTTAACCTAGTACTTATAAAAGAAATTGAAATTATTATTGAGTCCAATAATAACCCAATAATAACCAATAAACCTCTTCTATAATTTAGCCCTTAATCCACGATTTGAACTTTTTATTATTAAAATATTTTTATTAATAACCTTAAAAAAATTATTGATGCATCTAAATAATATTGGTACTTATTGAGCAATTTATTTGGTTACAATTCAAAAGTAACATTTAGTTCTAAATCAACGACATCCGACCAATCCAATATTGTGAATATCAGTAATCATAAAAAACTACACGTATTTACAGCTATACATGAATTAACAGATGTTTAAAATGTTCAACCCAAACCCAATGTTATTGTAATGGGAAAATTTCAAATTTAATTTGTGTATAGCACCCTTATTTTATGTCCGATTTTCATCAATTTTCGGCGGAAACAACTACAGACCAAGCCCTATCCAACGACACCAAAAAGTTAAATACGGTATCGGTTGAAAATTGTAGGAGGAGTTCTCAACACAAAAAAAAAACCCTTAGCGTATTAAATAAGTACCGGTGTACCTGTTGCTCAAAATCGAGCAATTTTATTAGTAAAATACAAATAACTTATTACTTTCAGTTCTAAATCAATGACATCCGACCAATCCAATATGGTGAATATCTGTAATCACCAAAAACTACATGTATTTACAGCAGATTATTAACAGATGTTTAAAATGCTTTATTCAATCCCAATGTTATTTTTATGGGAAATTTTGAGGAAAAAAATTATAAAAAAAGCTCACACACACACACACACACACTTCACACATTTCATACATATATGAAAATGAACGAATGGTGTTTTTGGCTTCTGGGGACCTCAAAATGAAAAAGTAAAGTGGTCCCGGGCTTAGGTCTTACCATGGCTACTACCGTAATAGTGTATTCCCTGTAGGGAAATTCGCTAAAAAGTTCTATAAAATGAAATGTTATGTCATGGTCATTTACACTTTATCAGCCATAGATCTCACAATATATTAACATAATAGAAGCCTTAAACAGGACTTAAAGAATTTGTCTCTTTACATCATCTACGTGTTCTAAACTTGATTATTATTCATTTATTTAATTGTCAAGAATACGAAAATGTATTGACAAATGTATATATCAATAAAAGTACCAAACAAATTACTCAAAATTTGTATTATGCCTGTTTTTAGCGAATTTCCCTATAGGGAATACGCTATTACGGTAGTAGCCATGGTAAGACCTAAGCCCGGGACCGCTTTACTTTTTCATTTTGAGGTCCCTAGAAGCCAAAAACACCATTCGTTCATTTTCATATATATATATATATCTATATCAATTTGTTTATATTGGCTACTCATCACTAGAATAATAAAACAATTTTAGTTAAATACCAAATTCTTATTGGTTATGTTGATAATGCTGAGGATGACTTCTGATAAGAAGTCGAAATATACATATTTAACTAAAATTGTTTTATTATTCTAGTGATGAGTAGCCAATATAAACAAATTGATATGATTAATACCATCACGAATAAAAGATCATACCGTAAGGAACTATCTTATCTATCTATCTATGTGTCCGTGGTACTGATAACTTTTGAAGGGGACCTCCGATTTTGATGAAATTTTGTTATGGAGGTGTAAGACCAGGTCTATTTTCATGAGTTCGCGAACCACCATTGTCGGGTTTTTAAAATTCATCAATTTTAACTGAAACCATTTAAAAGAGCTTAAAAAGACAAACAATTTGGTATTTTGAATTTTTTTCATAGCATAACTGGTTACGGGGGCAAATCCAAAAATGTGTTTTCCATGTTATTCTTATGGGAAATCAAGAAAACCCTATATCTTGCTTATTTATTGACATAACTTAATCAAATTTGGTATGTACATTATCTACATAAGGTTTAACTTATACTTGCTTACAAAACCCATATGGTGGCAAACCTACATACTCACCCCCATGGGGTTTATGGGGAAAGTAAAAAATTGCCAGAGTTTGATACAATTTTGTGTTTATATCACCAATTATTGATTAACTTAGATTTTCTAACAACACCCAATGGCAGAAAATCTACATACTCGATGCTATGGTGTTTTTTATGAGGAAAGTAAATAATCTGAAATTCCATTGGAAATTCGCTGAGTACGCAGGTCTGCTGCGACGGGGGTGTTATTAGTTAAAGTTTGATTATTTTATTTACATTATACATTAGTAAACATTGTCCTATACAATTACAACATTACAGCATTAATTTACATTGGTAAACTGTATGCTGTAAGTCACTTTAGACTTGTCACATTAAAAACAAAACATCGTTATTGAAACAAGTGACATTTTTCTTTGTTTGTTTATAGGTAGACACAACTGTGCACCATATGGTAAAAGCTGTCATTCCTAATTAAAATGTGTGCTCGTCAAATGAAATATGATGCTAATCCCATTTGTCATTCTTAACTTACATTGTAAGATTTGTTTAATCAGTTATTGAATAATATTTATCAAAGTTTCGTCATTGTTTGATGGATACCAATAAAGTGTCTTTCACAATAGAAGATAATTGATTAAAGCAAATTAATAAATATTTAAATTGCCATGCTCTTTGCTTGGCAGTTATAAGGAGATAGGTTACTGTTTTAAGGCCCGCCCACACCGGAGCGGGACACTTGCGGGAACGGGACGGTTGCGGGACGATGTCCTGCGCGGGATTTTCAAACACATGTTATTGAGTGTGAGTGCCCACACCAGAGCGGTACCGCTGCCGCCGTCCCGCTGCGGTACCCGATCGTCCCGCAACTGTCACGCTTTGGTGTGGGCGAGCCTTTAAAATAAAAAATAATATTTAAAAATATTCCACTCAACTTATATCTTAATATTTACAGTAGTTTATTTTTGTCGCTATTATATAGGTATCATCTTTCGTCCAACCCTTTCCTCTTTTAAAACTCCTCATTCTTTAGAAATAGTAATATAAACCGAAAATCCCAGATTAATAGGCCTGAGTGTCACCAAAAATACCTCTTTCAAGAGCGTTCCAACATCTCATCCGCAGATGACGAATCCAACTCCAACCAACTCAAAAAAGGGATCAAGTTCAGCCAAAATCTTCCACTTTCTAGATCTCTGTTGAATAAAACTTCCCGAGGCATGCCTATCCCCCTTCCTCCACAAATTTGACCTTTTATTAAAAAAAAGTTAACTTATTTGAAATTTTTTATGTTTTAATATTAAATTGGTTTTTGCTAACAAACATTTGACGTAAAACCAAAATTCAATTTAGGTTCATGTGTAACAAACTTTTTTTACATACATAGAAAAGCAATAATTTACACAAGAATTTAATAGTACAAGAATAGTAGTCCTATTTAAAAATTTGAAAATGATAATTTGATAATTTTTCCTTTTATAACTGAAATCTTTGCATTACTGTGTTCCTGTTAGTAATGCGTGTTAGTAGAATGTTTACCGCTAATTAAAAAAATAATTTACACCGCAAAAAATTGACGTAGGGTAGGTAATAATTTTTTTTAATGGATTATTTAGTTTTTTAGCTTGTTTTAATGGTACCAAGCAAAATTTCTTCAAGTTAACAGTTTTATTGAAAATAAAAGTCTGATGATGAGGTTTTAACACCTTGAAACCGGTCGCCTGTTACTGGATAAATTTGGATCACTGGGACAAGGTAATATAAACCAATTTTAGTTAATCACGTGATCCAGGGCCAATTACCTTCAAAAATGAAAATAAAAGATTTTTAAAACACTTTTAAGCTGTAAACTTTTGAAAGTGAATTTTCTCGGAGATGTGGGTGGTTTCATGTTATTTAGCTTTTTTACCCTTAATAAAGCACATGAATGTAATAAAAATCGTTATAGCAGTTTTTGGTACATTTAAATTTATAAAATTTTTAGGGGTTTTGGAGGTGAAATGAAATAGGTACCCTTAAAAGTAATAATAATAAAAACGTGAATTATATCGTGAATTGGGATTTATACTAACAAAATTTCATAAATAATCGGATTATTTATATGTATTTGTTCACCAACGGTTTACATACGTGATTACACATAATAATTGCAATTTTTATGCCATTGGGGCCATGCTGTAAATAGCTGTGTCAACATCCTGACTCACACATACACCCTGACTTAAGTTATCACTCAAAACCAATTAATTTATTTTATGAGCTTAGTAGGCATCATAATGAATATTAGGCCTCATTTATCCACCAACACAACTTATATTTCATATAAAATTCGACGATTTTTACGAAAACCGTAATTTTCCATTATATGGTGTAGGGTGAGAAGAAAAAAATCTATACATAACAAAATTTTCAATTTTGTCCACTCTATTGAATAATTTGCTCTTGGAAACCGTTAGAATTACGTGCGTGGGCTTACTTCAGACCGCAGACACAAGAGCGCTAGTGTCTTTTGTGTATGTCGAATGTCACCGACGCGACGCGCGCCGACCGACTGACCGACACCGACCGACACTCCGACAGTCAGTCGGCGAGCAAAATTTGATCTGATCAGAGAGATTGTCGTCTGCTGTGTAATGGCGATCAGTGTAAACCATATGTTTTCCCTGTTTATGTTCGCTTTACTGTCAGTTGCGTCTTTAAATGGTTATAAAGTGGAAAAGTATGGACTCCTTATGCCTAATGTACATCCAAACATGGTGAGTGTAGTAAATAACTTGCAGTAATGACAGACTAAACGGAAGATGGTAACTCACATATGTTTTTGACATTTCATTAGTTCTGAAATGACATTTTTCGCCTGTTTTTATTTTCAATTATTTATTACTGAAGTATTAAAACACTATTGATACTGACCAAAATCATCAATTAATTAATTGTGTTGAAAACATGGAACCTGTAGCCTACAAACTTTTTCAGGTACTCAGGTGCAACCCTAAAATTTTGAATACAAGTGGATTGTAATAGAGATAGGCCTGGCCTAGTGTACTGCAAAGTTCATCATCAAATAGCTTTATGTCTACTTGTTCTGATAGACAGATGCGAGCTTAGAATTTTATTTTAAAAGTTTAAACATTGGTAAAAAATATTTAGTCTGTTACCAAGTTCTGACATTTGCTAGGAAGATGTCTCCTGAAACCTATTACCGAGTCTCTTACCAAGTTCTTAAATCTGCTAGAAAGATGTCTCCTGTAACCTATTACCGAGTCTCTTACAAAGTTCTTAAATCTGCTAGGGAGATGTCTCCTGTAACCTATTACCTTTTACTATATACACTAACGTGAATAGACCTCTTTTCCAAAGCATTTAGTTTGAGGAAAAATTTTGGAAGTTTCATGTACGTGGCGCCAGAGTCGCTGTCATTGATGTTGTTATTATTCATCTTGGTATGCAGTGCTGCCAAAACACTTTACCACAACATAAACCCTCAGTTATAAAATATTCTATCCTTGGTTAAGAAGAGTGGTAATACTGATGTCACTTGTACTGGTACGCCGCAGAAGATCGCACCACCGTCAATAGGTTTCAAACACGCTTATACTGTGAGAAGTCTATTCACGTTAGTATACATAGTCAATGCTATTTCCTGCCATGTTAACTTAATCCCGTGGACAAATATACTCCAAAAGAAGCCTAACCAGGAAGGAGTAAAAACGCTTAGCAGAGTACATGAAGCTTATAGTAGTATTTTCTGTAAGGTCTTGTCCATGAACTTAAATTGTTCTTAAAAGTATAGGTCCCAGTCACGTTTGTCTTTAATTGTGGAGGCAATTTCGTGATAAATACTCAACATTTACATTAGGCCTACTTGGTTGTGTTTCTAGAAGCTTTTGAATGAGAGGGTTTATATTTCGATTCGGGATAGCCTAGTAAAATATGAGTGTGAATGAGCTTGTAAGTTATCAATCTGTTTTCTTTAACAGAGTTAGTTAGTTAGTTACGAGTTGTTGCCCTTTCATTCTTGACGGATACAGCTCCAGTCTTGGTAAGTGGAGCGCTAAGGAGATGGTGTGAAAAATGTATAAAATGTACCTTTTAAAATTGCTATTTCCTTCCAATTAATTAAGATACTTAGCTGCTTTACAGAATTAGGTAACTTTAAATAGTTTACTAAGCAAAACTTATCTATTTTTTAATCCACCAACTATATTGAGTAGGCCTAGTTTAAATGGTAGGTATAAGAGTAACACTGTATTTTTAGCGAATTTCCCTACGGGGAATACGCTATTACGGTAGTAGCCATGGTAAGACCTAAGCCCAGGACCATGTTACTTTTTCATTTTGAGGTCCCCAGAAGCAAAAAACACCGTTCGTTCATTTTCATATATATATATATATATATATATATATATATATATATATATATATATATATATACAGATATATAGCTATATATGTGGCCGTGGTACAACTTTTGAAGGGAACCTCCGATTTTGATGAAATTTGGTATAAAAGTGTAAGACCAGGTCTATTTTCATGAGTTCGGGAACCAGCATTGTCGGGTTATGGGAACGGGGTTTTATGGGGTTTCAAAGGGGTCTTTTGAAATCCCAAAAAATGGGTTTTTGGCATTTTGGACCTTAATTTTTAAAATTCATCAATTTTAACTGAAACCATTTAAAAGGGCTTAAAAAACAATCAATTTGGTATTTCGAATATTTATCTTAGCTTAACTGGTTACGGGGAAAATCCAAAAATGTTTTTTCCATGTTATTCTTATGGGAAATCAAGAAAATCCTATATCTTGCTTATTTATTGACATAACTTAATCAAATTTGGTATGTACATTATTTAGATAAGGTTTAACTTATGATTGCTTACAAAACCCATATGGTGGCAAACCTACATACTCACCCCCATGGGGTTTATGGGGAAAATAAAAATTGCCAGAGCTTGATACAATTTTGTGTTTACATTTACCAATTATTGATTAACTAAGACTAACAACACCCAATGGCAGCAAACCTACATACTCGATCTTATGGTGTTTTTATTGGGATAGTAAATAATCTGAAATTCCATTGGAAATTCGCTGAGTACGCAGGTGTGCTGCGACAGGATATTTTCTTGTGATAAAAGAATAATAGGCCTACATTAAAATAAACCAAATTCTTCTTGAGTTCTTGCTCTTCTACTGTATTTCCACAAATACTGTCCCTCACAAAATAGTGTGTGCTGTTGTTTACAAACAGCTGATTGAAAGGTTGTAACATTAATTTATTGCAAACGTTTAGAAATTTCTATTATTGTAAGGAAGTAAGATAACATTAAAGTAAATAAAACCTGCTAATATAGAAAAGTTTAGCTTTTATTTACTACAAACTGCATATAAGTCGGTCCAGTGGAAGTCTCGAAGACAAACTGTGCAGATAGGATTGAAAAGTTTGCTTTTTTCTCCATTTTAAATCTTCATAAGAAAAGTTTATTTTCTTCTCTGACCATTTTAACATAAATTTATTCTAAATACAAATAAAACCTCCTAATATAGAACCGAAAACATTTGTTTTGGTACGACTCCTATGTAAATCAACCCAGTAGAAGTCTCAGACGAACTGTCCAAGAGTGTTTTTTATCTTACTGTTTTGAATATATAGATAACTTTAAACGTGAAGAGAGAATGCACAGTGCAAATTTGTAGTTCTCTATCCGTTTTTTGTGAAATTAAACAATTTATGAAGCAGTCTATATTAATATTCATAAAGTCTTTCCTAGTTCGTCCAACACTTTTATCCGACCGATTTGCATGGTTTATGTCTTAATGCAATTCATATGCAGATAACACATCAAGCAATATAATATTTTTTCCCTTCTACCAAAAATCACCATTCCTACCTTTTGTGAAAGCTGGACTGAAATGCTTTTTCAATCCAGCATTTTCTTGATTGAGTTCGCGAACCAGAACGATCGGACCAAGGGAACGTGGTTTTATGGTTATAGGGTTTCAAAAGCGTCAAAAATGTTTTTTTTCACATTTTTTAGCTTAATTTTTAAAATCCAACAATTTTAACATAAACCATTTTAAATGGCTCAAGAAATAAACAATTCAGAATTTTGATGGTTATGGTTATGGAGAAAAAAAAATGTTTTCCTTGTTATTCTTATGAGAAATCAACAAAAACCTTCTATCTCGCCAATTTATTAATATATTTTGATAAAATTTGGTTTGGCCGCTCATTACACTAGCCGTCACAAGAGAAGTCCGTTGAGGGCGGGGCTTAGCGGTCACGTGATTTTGGACCAACGAATGAAATTCAAGCGATGTTGCCGTTATTCACCTAGCCTAATTTCATAAATCACATGTTGTAAATAATAACCTTTCCAAATGTAAACAATATATATGTAAACAATCCGAAATACAATCGCTTTTAAAACCCTTATTTTTAAGTAAGTGTTGAATGTTAAGTATCTTATTCGTTTAGTTTAAAAATTTTGTGGTTGTTTCAATATGGATCAAAAAACACCTCCCGCATCACTTGCTATTAAAAAATTAAAAAATAAAAAAACGGTTAACAGTGCAGAACGGAACATAGTGTACAACGTTTATTGTTTTTTTGAAACAGCTCGCTCTCCTTTCCGTCATTACGTGAGTGTGTTAATTGTAATCAAACTGGAAAATAATGTGCTATTGCTTCTGCTTGCAAGATAAGTGAAAAAAGACAGTTAACATAATAAATAAGTAGGCTATATTGTCAGTTTTTGAAGAGTCGCCAACATCAACTTTTTCAACACCGGAAAAATCAAGAAAACGAAAGGCCCCAGTCATTAACTGGATAAACTCCCACCCTAAAACCGATTAAAATATTGCTATTAAAATATCAGAAAAGTTTAACAGTTATTGGAAATATCCGGACAATAATAGGCCTACACCTGGATAAACTGTTGGAAAATGAACAGCAACAACAGGGCAGCCGGCACAGGAGAGAGGCACTCCTTGGCTGAGCAGACAACACGGCAAGTCCGGCAACGATGTTCTGATTCCAAGAATTCAAGCATCAATACATTGTGTAAAATAATGAATAAAGGATCAAGTAGTCGACAACATTAAAATCCACAAAATTATTTTTCTGTTTTTATGTTAATGTTATTTTATTACTGTTATTGTTATTTATTGTTCCTGTTATTTTATTGTTTTTGTCAGATAATTTTTAACAGTTAGGCCCGAGCCTATATTTAGCTCAGTAAGCCGACAGTTGTTTAACTCCTAATTATGTAGGTATACCACTTGTTATTTGTTCATTTGTTATCTTTCTAGAAATTTGGGTGAAGTTTTAGTTGGTATGAATCACGGTAGAAATAAGATCATTCAAATCATGAAACTATGGGGTATACTGTCCAAGTAAAAGTAAACTCTTAATCCAAAAGAGGTTTGTGAACTATTTGCAGATTACTTTTCGTCTGTGTATAGTCCGCCAAAAACTTCACACTCCGACATCGACTTTGGCACCCAGATAAATTTGTTCCAATGTAAGTTGTCACAAGAAGACGTCCAGAGGAAACTTTCACAGTTAGATGCGTTCAAAGGCTTTGGCCCCGACCTGATACCACCGTCTGTTTTGAAACTCTGCAGTTCTCTTATTGCCCCACAACTCACGGTTCTGTTCAATGCTCTTTTGAAGGATGGCTGTTTCCCCAAATGTTTAAAAAGTAGCTACGTGGTACCAATCCCAAAGGTGAATAATTCGTCAGATGTCAGCAACTTCAGACCTATAGTGATACAGCCAGCTCTGGGAAAGGTCTTTGAAAGCCTGGTACTTGACTCAATTGGTCATCTGTTCAAGAATGTCATTGTCGAGGAGCAACATGGGTTTGCCTCAGGTAGATCAACTACATCAAACTTAGTCCTGTACAGCAATTTCCTGAGTCATTCTTTATCACAAGGTATCCAAGTTGACAGCATTTATCTGGATTTCCGCAAAGCGTTCGACTGTGTCGACCATACTATTCTCCTTTCGAAGTTGTCGGGTTACGGGATCAACGGACAGCTGTTATTATGGTTCAAGTCCTATTTAAGTGGCGGGAACTGGTTGTCAAGTTCAGACAAGCTACATCATCGCCCTTTGCTGCTACTTCTGGGGTTCCTCAAGGGTCACATATGGGACCCTTCCTCTTCAGTATATTCATTAACGACATTGTTAACTGCATTGATGTAAATTGTCTCATGTTTGCAGACGACATTAAGATTTTCGACGTGGTGAAATCTGGTATTGACAGTGAAAGAATTCAAAATTGCCTTCTTAAGATCAATGAATGGTGTCAAGACAACGGGATGCTGCTTAATTACAAGAAATGTGCTGTGATCACCTTCTACCGTTCTCATAATCCAATCATAGCAGACTACAAGATCAACAATGAGATACTTCCACGTAAACCTGTAATTCGAGACCTTGGAGTGATCTTCTCTACAAATCTTACCTTCCATGACCACTTGGATTACATTTGCAAGAAGGCTTCTAAATCCTTGGGCTTCATACTCCGCACATCAAGGCACGGCCTCTCTGTTACTGCCTTAAAGTACTTGTACGTTACACTTATCAGGTCAGTCCTTGAGTATTGCAGTCCAGTGTGGTCACCCTACCTGATTGGACAGGTTGACCGACTACAAAAACTTCAAGAGCGTTTCCTTCGTGTAGTTGGAACTAAACTTGGATTTGATTATCACTCAGTTCCATGTCAAGAAGTCGAGATGATGCTGAACCTCCACCAATTGGCGCTGAGAAGAGATGCGGCTGATGTGGCTTTTCTTACCAGCATCCTCAACGGGACCATATCCTCTCCCAGTCTTCTCAGCTGCATTAATCTCCGTGTTCCGACTGGGACCCGTTCTAGAAACTTGTTTTGCCTAGCTTCCTGTTCTACTAACTACGAGTTCAACAGTGTCATCCCACGTCTTCATCGGCTGGGCAATACGATATCCGAAGACATTGACTTTTTTGTCTCCAAGCCGGGATTAGCGAAGCGGAAGTACCTGAAAATGCATCACTAGTCATAGTTAATTAAGTTCATAATTAATTGTTAACGTGTTTTTTCATTGTAGGATTAGCATCATTGTTGAAGGTATAAATTGTTATAATTAACTTATTATTATTTCCAAAAGTTACTGTATATGTGGCCTAAATATTTATTTGTATACTCAGCATGTTATTGTTATTAGAATTGTTGTTTATATTTAATGTTAAAATTATTTTGTTGTTGTTGTTGCCTTAAATATGTATATAATTTGTTATTGCAGTATTGTAACGTTTATGGTTGTTATTGTTGTTATTAATAGGACTTATTATTTATATTGGTTAACTTTATTGTTGGTGTACTGCAAAGTTGAAGGACCACTATTAATTAATTATTATATAGATGAATGAGTAAAACATAGCATTATATAACCACTATGTAATATATTGTAAAAATGGTGAAACCGTAAATAAATAAATAAATAAGTAAAATACTGTAGGCAACCAGAAAGCTAGCCTATATGACCAAGTCTATTGTATTATTTGATTGTTTGCATTGTCTAAGGGCAGAATAAACAATTACTAATTATTTAGTTTTTAAATAAAAAAAAGAACTACAGTATAATTGTGATACGTTATTTTTTCAAAAATGCAATTTTAGATCCTGAGGCAAAATATGCTATGATTTCATTTATCTAGTGTTATTAAGTCTGCGGTTTGAATAATTTCTAACAAATTTAAACTTTTTTTAAAAGGCGAAAGATAAATTAAGGACAACACGATCAATTGTTAACGCTTAAAAATGTCAGTTTAACACTGACATTTGATTTCGTACCCCGATTTAAGGGTTAAAAGAAAATGAAACCAAGTGGTTTCTTAGATTTAATAAGGGCATATTTATTTTTGATAGCCTTTTATTAACATGGGGGGCCTTTATTTCAGCAAGGTGTCCATGAAGAGGGCGTTCACATCCGTAAAGAAATAGGCGTCACGTGAACAACGGGCGCGACACGGCACAGTTACGGCAATTTTCAAAAGTCAGTAGTATTGAATTTTATGGGAGTGCACTAAGTCAGTACGGTACTGCACAAATACAAACACTCCCTGGCGATCTTCACCTTCCGCTGCCTTGCAAAAAGTTGGGCGAGCGAATTTTAGGAAGTTTTCAAGCTGCCGTGCAGGCTGTACGGCCACCTGCGGTGCGCGTAGGCTACCCTCCGGTCGGCGATACGGGATTGTCGTTCTTACGTGAAAAGTATTTTACAAAGATGGGTATATTTAAGTTGATAGTTTTAATGGATAATGCTACATGTTGAACATTATGAGGCATTTAGAGTACTTGAATCCTTTCGGAATAATAGGCCTACAAACATGATGGAAGTATTGTTTTTATCTTATTCTTTCTCTTGAAAAAATTTAACTTATGACCATAACTTTTTTGGCCAAATGATGTTACTTAGCTAACTCTCCTTTGATAATCTCTTTTGATGGAGCGTGCGAATGTACAGGACGATGTGAAGAAGGATGTACGCCAGTGCCGTACCCTTCCGCCCGCCCGTACCGAACCGCCCCAAAGAGCACGTACTAACTTTAACAGAAGTAGTGTAGGAACTTCTTGGCACATTTTTATCTAAAGGGGGCGCCTACATCCAAATGAATGTACCGGCCATCTAGGAGGGTGCTCATGTCTTTTAAGGGGGGGGGGGGGGGGGAGGTTTTTCGCTTATCTATCGAGAGTTTCAAAATCAGACAAGACACTTGATCTGCACTCTTGCCTCATCAAGACAAATAATTTGATGAAAAATAATCCTTTTAACTAAACTGCTGTTTTTTCTTTTCATTTGCTTTTTCAAGCAGAGGCCATCTTTTGACTTTCGCTTCTCGGTCCCGCCACCGGGAGCGGCGCTTCCTTGCAAACGCACGGGCCACGAGCCGCTACTGTAAAAAGTTGTCTTATTACGACAGAGGACAGTACCCACATAGGTTTTCAAGATAACTCAAGACATGAAAGAAAAGATAAATTATGACAAGCTATTCACCCTCAATATCGGTTTTCAATTTTTAGTTTTGTAAATGCATGATGATGATGTCCAAATATAAACACATGAACTACGAACCTTTCTTGTTTTCAATGTACAATAGGCTACATGTTTAAAACACGGGACTTACACATTAGAGACAGTTTTATAATCAGGTGATATTGCTTCAATGATTTACGTTTATATTGGTAACCGGCGTTCAATGTGGCAACACCGCGCTTAATTCCTATTGGTTACAGCTCAACGGACTTCTCTCGTGACGGCTGGTATAGGGAGGTGTTAGCTTAAGGCAAATATGGTAGTAAACCTACGTACTCATGGAGAAAATAAAAATTATGTTTTCCTTGTTATTCTTATGAGAAATCAATAAAAACCTTCTATCTCGCCAATTTATTAATATATTTTGATAAAATTTGGTTTGTCCGCTCATTAGGGAGGTTTTAGCTTAAAGCAAATATGGTAGTAAACCTACGTACTCATCCTATAGGGAAAATAACAAGAATACCATAACTTGATCAAATTTGGGATGTAAATTCATTATGTACGGTTCAACTTATTATTTACTTACAAAACCCATATGACGTTGGTTTGAGTACCTATTGGTTCTTACAAACCTATACTCTCACCCCTATGGGGAAATTAGAAAATGACCAAAATTCCATATGACATTCACTGAGTACGCAGGTCTGCGTTGATTATATTTGATTATTTATAGGTCTGCATTTTTATTTGATAATTTTTATATTATATGATATTATGAATCTATGTGATATTATGTATAATATGTGAAGATGTTTTTAGTAAGCACAACTCTTCCCTTATTTCTGGACCAATTTTAATGTTTGAGGTGTCAAAAGAATGGTCTCTGTTCGTAGTTTTGCAATAAGGTTTTAGATTTTAGATATTGTAATTCCGAAGCCCACTGGAAGCCCTTAAAGTTAGTTTTTTGTCCATAAGGCTGCTTTCACACTGGCGACTTTTGCGGTAGCTACAATTGTCGCTGTCGTTGTTTACGCCACCAGCTGCATTTGGATTATTGAAACAAGATTCTATGTTCGGTTGTGTATATAATTTAGTTGCTTTTCTTATCACTGTCGCGTTGTTATCGTTCATATGTTTTAGTAGAAATCATAAATGATTTTACATTGTAAATATATGAAATATCCAAAGACCTACAAAACATTAAAATGGCTTTATATAATGTTTTATATAATAAAAAAATATTTTTATAAATCAAACTAAATAGACGATTGCTAGTGTTTAATAATTATATAACAATAAGCTATAATGTAGTGATTTAGGCCTATATAAAAACGATTGGAATAACATTTCGAGGTTGTCTGCCGTTATGTTAATTATGTATCTTTCACTACGATAACTGTGTGCATATTCATTGTAATATTGCTGCCCTAAGTGTATTCAAGATTTTAAATATCTACGTACTGGGTTTCGTCCACAAATATCATATTGACAGTAAACTCTTTAGAAAACTCAGCCGGCGGGTCCAGAATAATTGATTGCAGAATTAAAAATAATGCTTCCTCTTTGATAGAATAGAATTTTAAAAGTAATTGGGTGGATTAGTATATGAATATCCAGGTGAAGCTCATCTCCCTTGAGCTTTTCAACACCTTGTCATCTTCTGGGCTCATAAAGCAAGTCGACCGCAACTTATCTATCTGCTGGACTGCGTCTAAATCCCCTATGCCAATCATCCATCAAGCCCATTTCAAATTCAAAATTGAAGGATTCTCTTGGGTTTGGAGCTTTTGGATTGCAAAGGACCCGTGTTTTCCTGTCACCTTGGGAGCGGACTTTATTCAGCGCACTGGGTTGATTTTGGATTCAGTTAGAGGCCAGTGATACTTCAGGTTTTCCGGCTGGTGTCTATCCCTTCCTCTGACAGTGTGGCTGGGTTCGCTGCTGCGGTCAAGCCTGACGCAGACAGTGAGACCACACCTGATCCGTTCATTAAGGCATCTGACTCAGGCGGAGGTGGACGCCATCAGAAAGCTCTGCAACCGTTTTCCTGACGTGCTGTCGCCAAAACTGGTGATAACCAACCTCTTAGAATATAAAATTCGTTTGACGGGCACCTGGCCGGTAAGACCCAACCTTTACAAACTATCTCCACCTAAGATGGAAACCATGCGTGGTATCATCAATGACTTTCTCGAAAATGGGGTGATCGAACTTTGGCGCTCAAGCTTTCCTAGGTATCGCATGGTGCTTGACTACAGAAATTTGAACTCAAAAATTGAATTTGACTTTGTACCTCTTCCTGATTTTCACTCCTCTCTTTCCGTTGGTTCGGTAAGGCCAAATATTTCTCCGTTTCCGATCTCAACCAGGTTGTTGTTGTTATTGGTGGATAAGGAGACCCCGGCCGAACCGTTGAGCACGTCTGCGGTCTGCCTCTAATGGGCATTTTGCGCAAGCCCCCGGAAGGATGGGATATTGAAGGAAGAGAAAGGGTGAGACACGGGACTGTCCATTCATGTTCAAGTTAGGGGTTTCCATGCCCGTCGCATTCCTCACCCCCTGCTGTCTTGAACATATGTTCCAGCTAGGGGTTTCGATGCCCATAGCATTTCTCCTCACCCCCTGCTGTCTACATATGTTCCAGCTAGGGGCTTACATGCAGTTCGCATTGACCCCCCACTGTCTTGAACATGAATGGATTATGAAGGAAGGGAAATTGTCATAGTGGACAGCCAAAAGACTTACCACAGTGTTATGACAACTTCGTTTGCTGTACCCAATGTCAACTTCGCAACTAGTATAAACCAGTTTTAAAGTTGTCCTGGGGTTCTCAACCAGGCTTATAATCAGATCCCATATTGAAGGCTGAGTCTGGACCATTGCTTTCTGTGTTTCGTGGAATCTTTATCAGTTCATTAGAGTTCCAATGGGCCTAGCTGTGGGGGCTCAGACTCTCACCCGACTTCTGGATGAAATTTTTCAAGATGTCAAATTCAAATTTCTTTTCAACTACCTGGACGACTCTCTGGTGTACAGTGAGAGTTTCGATGACCACCTAATTCATCTTGAGGAAGACATGGACAGATTGCTTAGGGCAGGCCTTACCGTCAACAAGGACAAAGTCAGCTTTGGCCAAGCTGAGATTTCGTTTTTGGATCATCTGGTGTCTTCCAAGGGCGTCTGCATTGATCCAGCTAGGACCTAGGCCATCAGGGAGTTTCCTCCTCCTAAAGATGCAAAGTTTCACGCAAAGTTTGACTTTTGTAGGCATGGTAGGTTTTAACCGGCACTTCATCCCCAAAATCACTGAGTTGGCGGCCCCTCTCAACGCTCTCTGGAAGAAGGGTGCCAAGTTTGTTTAGGGTGAAGCTGAGCAGACGTCCTTCGAGCTCCTCAAGAAGACCATCTTGCAAATCGACTCTTTGCCTATTCCATTAAATCATAATTATTACAAACGCCAAATTAATTAACAAATATATGCTTTATTCATGATAATATTAAAACTCATATTTGTATGTAATATTCGTGATATTGCTCTTTTTTGTGAAATGCCAACCACTAATTTTCAATTTTATGCCAAAATTATCATTTAACTATTAGGCTATATAAATGTATAATAATATTTTTAGTTCATAAAATCATCAGCATTACTTGACTACTTATAATTTAGGCAATCTTCATTTAAAGGCTTATGAATTAACCATTAATGATACTGTCTTCAAAAACAGGTGATACAAGAAACATTTAACTGACTATAACGCCATCTAATGAATATATTTGAAAACAACTGATTAATTAAATTAACACCAGTTGTGCTGCATGTCAAAAACGCCACCTGGCTACAAGTGGCACGCCACTTGCGACAATAATCGCCAATGTGAACGTACCCATTTGATTCAATGCTTTCTCAAAACGCGCGACCACTTGCTGCCGGCGTCAGCTGTTTTTGTCGCCAGTGTGAAAGCAGCCTTAGATTAACTTGGGGAACAATTTTTATTGAATTGCAATATAAAACAACTGTTTTGATAGTGAAAGAAATAAAACACGAAATAGCTAGTAATTTAGCTAGCTGAATAGAAGCAATTGAACTACTGGTATTGAAATATCATACTTAAAATTTAATTTAATACTTACAATTTAACACTTTTTAATACTTAAATATACAAGGAGTGTCTATCGTGTGGAACAAATTGTGTGTTTTACCTTTTCCTCAAAACTACTGGTGCTTTAATAAATGCAGCGCATTGCGCTGCACGGGCCCCCTAGTTTTTCAATTAATATATGTTTAGGAATATGAAACCATAAAAAATTTACATTTCATAAGTTTTATATGTATGTGTAAATATGTCCGTTTACACAATAACTTTTGAAAGACCTTCGATTTTGATGTAATTTTGTTTGGAGGTGTAGGGCAGCGTTCTACTGTTAATTTTGAAAACCAGGGTGCCCGGACCATGGGAACGGCGTTTTATGGTGTTTCATAATAACTAAAAAGTGTTTTAGGCATTTTTCAACAAAATTTTTTAAGATTTTACAATTTTAACAAAAACCACTTAAAAGACTTATAAAAATATAAGATTTAAGTATTTTGAATTAATCTTTATTAGTAACAAAAAAATTTAAAAAAAAGTTTCTCATGTTATTCTTGTAGGAATAATATAAACCTCTCCATTTCACTTATTTATTGTTGTAATCATAAATGTAAGCACCTCACTAAAAGTCTCACTTAACGGAACACAATGCTACAAATTCAACCTCAATTGAATAACCGAGCCAGTAATGCCAGGCAATCAAACTTTTCATTAACATGTCTTATTACAATATCAAAATATAAAAACTTTCATTGCCTGCTACTTCCAGCTTGGTTATCCGATTGATGCCGGGTTTGCAGCATTATGCTCTCTGTTAAGTGAGACCTTTAGTATGAGGTAAACAGCACATTACCCTATGCTTACATTTAAGAATTTCTTGTGGCTCCTAGTGGGCTGTCCGCCACTGGGGATAAAAAATTGTATCACAAAATGAAGGACTAATGACCCAATATGGATGTTTGATATTCCATTCCTATAAGTATTCCCTTGTGGAAAAAATTGGAGGGGAGGACATTTAAAAGACAATAAGTATCTACCGGTACTGAAACTGGGCCAAAAACCAGGCTGTTTTCACTGCCCAAATAAAATACAATTTTACTCGTTATCATCAAGTCAACCATAGTGATATTTTATCACCGTAAAGCTAAAATCATTCTCTACAATCTTCAAAATTTACAGTTTTTACATATAAACAAATAAAATACTCCCTGTTGCAGCAGACCTGCGTACTCAGCGAATTTCCAAATTAGTAATATTAATTTTGACCACATAAAACTGTAAACCAAATAAAATCACATGCTCATAAATAGGGAAATAAATGGCTATTCTCCTTATGATAAATATAGGGAGAGTATGCAGGTATGCTGCCATGGGGAACACTAAAAGTAGGTTTTTATCATAAAAAAATTTATTTCGACCATATGAAGCCATGTACTAAGTTTTATCAATATCTGTCCATTGCTAAAGGAGTTTTCCTATTCTCCATATAATTAACATGGGAAAGGAGTATGCAGGTTTGCTGCCATGATGAGCACAAAAACCAAGATTTTTACCATAAATGGATGAATCTCAACCAAATGAAGCTGAATACCAAGTTCCATCGAAAAATATTGGTTAATAAGTGAAATATTAACACATCCCTATTCTCCATAAGATTAACATTGGAGCCCCAAAATACAATGTACTGTCTTTAGACTTTGTAATATCTCGGTAACCAATGGAGATAGAGCAAAGCTTCAAAATACTAAATTGTGTGTTTTTTTGAGCTAAATCCAATGGTCAAAATAAAAATTTAAAATTTTTTAAATTTACATATGAAAAATGCAAAAAACCCAATTTTGAGCTACAAAACCCCCCAAAACTACTCCTTCCGGTAGGTCGATATGTCTGGTTTACGAATTCATCCGAATAAACGTAGGATTACACATCTCTACCAAATTTGGTTTTGATCGGACCGTTTTTACGAGAGTTATCGTGCCTAGGGACACATACATATATACATATACAGGGTGATTCAGACCACCCGTCCACTATTTATAGCAGGAGAACGGTTTGAGATAAAATCATGAAATAAAGTTTTTTCCCACTAAATCGCATATGGGCTTTCCAATAAAAATATTTTCATCAATGCCAGTATACAGGGTGTTCCAAAACTGGAGGTCACGGGTTCGAATCTCAAAGTTTTCTTAAATAAACATGCAGATTTTTTTACATAATTTTAAACGTATTAGTCAAAGGAGCATTTTCGTGAAAACAGAATGAATTTATCTTTTTCCGTTTCAAAATGGCGGCCATTTTTGTAAGAAAAATCAACATTTACGGAATACCCTGTAATTCTTTTATTATTTGTCATAAATGACTCCTGATTCAATATCCTTATTTGAAATGAGCTAAGCTTTAAAATTATATGTCACAAGACCATATTTATTAAAAAACTAAAAATTCAAAAATTTTATAATTTTGAAAATTTTAACTTAAACAAAACTCAAAATTTCTAAATGTAAACATATGTCATATTGTATATCATCTTAAAGCTCTCATTGAACTGAGCAACTTTGTAACTTACACTATTACCGTATCTCTTGTGGTTTTGTAGTAATAACATAAAAATGTCATTTTCCCATATGATTTGCATGTTAATTGTTCAGGGCTTTATAGTATGGAAGTCCTCCTTTGATTGTTGCCACAACATTGAATTAACATGCAGGTTATATGGAAAAAATGCATTTTGACGTTATTACTACAAAACCTCAAGAGATACGGTAATAGTGTAAATTACAAAGTTGCTCAGTTCAATGAGAGCTTTAAGATGATATACAATATGACATATGTTTACATTTAGAAATTTTGAGTTTTGTTTAAGTTAAAATTTTCAAAATTATAAAATTTTTGAATTTTTAGTTTTTTAATAAATATGGTCTTGTGACATATAATTTTAAAGCTTAGCTCATTTCAAATAAGGATATTGAATCAGGAGTCATTTATGACAAATAATAAAAGAATTACAGGGTATTCCGTAAATGTTGATTTTTCTTACAAAAATGGCCGCCATTTTGAAACGGAAAAAGATAAATTCATTCTGTTTTCACGAAAATGCTCCTTTGACTAATACGTTTAAAATTATGTAAAAAAATCTGCATGTTTATTTAAGAAAATTTTGAGATTCGAACCCGTGACCTCCAGTTTTGGAACACCCTGTATACTGGCATTGATGAAAATATTTTTATTGGAAAGCCCATATGCGATTTAGTGGGAAAAAACTTTATTTCATGATTTTATCTCAAACCGTTCTCCTGCTATAAATAGTGGACGGGTGGTCTGAATCACCCTGTATAAATATAGAGGGTGTCCAAAAAAAACGTTTACAGACTTTGGGATGTGATTCCTGATACAAAAGTAAAGAAAAAAGTTCCTATGAAGGTATGTCCGAAAATGCATATTTACCCAGATATCCGCAATTTTGTTTTTTCCACTTAATAATTTTTATTTCGGTGACGGATTGATCTAGGAACTTCATATTTGGCATGGATCTTTATAATACTAATGTCCATTTCCACAATAAAAATTATTTTTTTCCGATGCATATTTTCAAAATGGCGGCCATTTTAAATTTTTAAACTCAAATATCTCAAAATAGGTAAAATTTATAAAAATATTACAAGACACAAAAAAGTTGACAAATTAAATTATCTAAACATTGATACCAAGTTTGTAAGGAACCGGCAACAAATAACGGAGTTATTGTGGTTTTTCTGCAGAAAAACACTGATTTTCCACTATGATTAATGCCAATTTAGGTTATTTTAAGAGAAAAATCTTAATAACTCCGTTATTTGTTAGCGGATCCTTACAAACTTGGTTTTGTTGTTTAGATAATTTAATTTGTCAACTTTTTTGTGTCTTGTAATATTTTTATAAATTTTACCGTTTTTGAGATATTTGAGTTTAAAAATTTAAAATGGCCGCCATTTTGAAAATATGCATCGGAAAAAAATAATTTTTATTGTGGAAATGGACATTAGTATTATAAAGATCCATGCCAAATATGAAGTACCTAGATCAATCCGTCACCGAAATAAAAATTATTAAGTGGAAAAAACAAAATGGCGGATATCTGGGTAAATATGCATTTTCGGACATACCTTCATAGGAACTTTTTTCTTTACTTTTGTATCAGGAATCACATCCCAAAGTCTGTAAAGGTTTTTTTGGACACCCTGTATACATATATAAATACAGGGTGTCCCTGAACTCTCTACCAACTTTTCCAGGTATTATTCCTGGGCCATAGACAAGTCAAAATATCATATTCAAAATTTTGAAAACTCAAAAGTTACTCGTATAGCCGCCACTTTGTTTTTTACACAAAATAATTTTTATTTCCGTAATGGATCATTGTATTAAGTTAATATTTGGCATGCACCTTCATCATAGCAATACCCATTTTTAAGAAAAAAGTTATTTTTTCCAATGTGTACTTTCAAAATGGCGGCCATTTTAAAATTTTAAACTAAAATATCTCAAAACCGGTAAATTTTATAAAAATTTTACTAGACACAAAAAAGTTGACGAATTTCATTATCTAACCAATGGTGCCAAGTTTGTAAGGATCTGACAACAAATAACCGAGTTATTGAGATTTTTATTCATAAAAACATTGATTTTGCATTGTAATTAATGCAAATTAAGGTAATTTTAATTGAAAAATATCAATAACCCAGTCATTTGTTGTCAGATCCTTACAAACTTGGTACCATTGGTTAGATAATTAAATTTGTCAACTTTTTTGTGTCTAGTAAAATTTTTATAAAATTTACCGATTTTGAGATATTTTAGTTTAAAAATTTTAAATGGCCGCCATTTTGAAAATATACATTAGAAAAAAATAATTTTTTTCTTGAAAATGGGTATTACTATGATGAAGGTTCATGCCAAATATTAACTTAATACAATGATCCATTACGGAAATAAAAATTATTTAGTGTAAATAAAAAATGGCGGATATACGAGTAACTTTTGAGTTTTCGAAATTTTGAATATGATATTTTGACTTGTCTATGGCCCAGGAATAATATCTGAAAAAGTTGGTAGAGAGTTCAGGGACACCCTGTATATACATATATATATATATATATATATATATATATATATATATATATATATATATATATATATATATATAAATTTTAATGACTATTATTTTTGGTCTCTGGGCACCTAAAAACGAAAAAGTAACATGGTCCCGGGCTTAGGTCTTACCATGAGACCTACGGTAATAGCTTATTCCCTATGGGAAATTCGCTAAAAGAAACTGTATGGGAATTTTTCAGTCATGTACAGAAAAAAATAGATTTTTTATGTTTGTGTCGGTTTTTCCACAAAACCTTAAGGTTTTTAAATAAGTGGTAATGACAAATTTTTGTAGCAAATTTTATCGAAAACAAAATTAAAGCAACTACACTTTAATTGCTTTTCACGTAACTGTAGTTGATTTTCTGGCATACTCCTTGATAGGGCTCAAGGGGGATTTTTCTGGGACTTTTAGGAAAATGCACATCCTTAAGTCTTTCAACTGCAAAAAATTCAGCTCCTCAGGAATTACTTCCGACACAAACCTATTTTGACTGGGCATAGTTGAAGAGACTCTAGTCCACGATATTTGTATAAATGTTTGCAGATACTGTAGAATTAGATTAGCCTTGTATAGAGTTATTCTGAAAGTCAGTCTGTACTGAGAATCACTCTAATAAAGACGTCAATTGTTATTTTACTGTTATCATACCATGTTGTACAATCTTGAAATTTTAGAAAAAATAGATTATCCATAAGTTTTATTTTAAATGAGTTCAGATTGAATCCCTTTAAAGAAGCTTTAGAGCATCTTTGGTAGGTGCAAATAAGAAAAGAGTTGATCTTAGATTTAAATGGTGTGCAGTTTTAGATGTTACAGTACCATGATAAAATCACCATATTGTGCATAGCCTAAGCCTTAAAAGTGAAAAAATCCATCAAATCCTATTAGTGTCTGTAGTGAAGTATACATGTTAGCCTACCTCAAAATCAATAGGGCCTAATAAGCGGATGAATTTTGTTTAAAATTTAGAAAATTTAGATTTAAGAGTATACTTTACCCACATAAGTTTAGAAAAAGCGTCAACCTCAGGAAAAAAAGTTTTATTGAAAAATCGATTTTAATGATTGCAATTTTTAACCATAGTCTTATGGGTTTGCCATATTGGTAACAAGAAAACAATGGAAGTAAACGAAAAATTAAATAAAAAGAACGCTACTAAGCACTGTTTTGGAAAAGGTTTTAACTGAGAAAAGGTATGGTTGGTTGATGGTGTAAACTTAATAGTGTAGTTGTTTACCATTGTTTGTTTGTTGGCCTTCTGCCTGTTTAACATGTAGGAACAGAAGTACGGTACAATACCAATACCAAAGTTCATTCGTTGGCGTGTGCACTACGGTAGGGCCATGTCATACGAGTGCTATAATATTGCCGCGTTGATAGCGTCGCGTTGATAACGCTCCAACCCGGCAATGGGGTTCTTATGGAGCAAGTCATACGAGCGCTAATAACGTCGGCGAGTCCGCGTAGCCGGACGCTGAGCGCTGCCAACGCGGTCGGACGCGTAGCAACGCGGCGCATGTAACGCCAGGACCCCGTCATACGACCGCTAGCGTCTGCGGGACGCATTTGCCTTGCGACTAATGACAGAACAACTGGAAGGCCTTTTGAGTGATGATGTTTGACACAAAAAAATTTATTTTCCAGTTAAAAAAAAATAATTTATTTCTCTATACTACTTTAAGTATAGGGTTATATTTATAGGCAACTGAAGGCACAATGCTGGAACGAGGTTGGGGAGGCCATGCAAGAGAACTAAAATAATAGGTCTAATGGTTCCCCATCGACTTGGGTTCTTCCGATAATATCTAAAATGTGCAAATAGCTGACACAATATACCTGAATGCTGTTCATCTTGGAAATAAAATATGCCGCGACGGCAAAAACGTTCGGAAAACGCTTCGTATGACAGTGACAGGTACCCGGCGCGGCGTTGGTGGGACGGCATCAACGCGACGCATGGCCCGATGGCCCTATCCACGACCCGATGGCCCGTGACGATGACCCGATGGCCGATGGCCCGATTCCGAGTGACTGCTGTTGTACGCTCTGCGCTGTGGGATTATCTCCATTCCTTGGTGGCTTGCTAGTGACGTGACGATGCGTTCCGCGAACTTGGATACAGTTCGCAGTGTCGGGGCCGGAGCGGAACCAATCAACCGAGCCCGGTCAAGGCCGTAGTGATACCGTGCTGAAATAAAAATAAACGTAATTTCCCCTAATGTGTTTTCCCCAACATAATTAGGGCCTAAACCTAAGTTTAATCAGTTTCTCTTTATTCAACTAAATTAGTGTACTTTGGGCTTTTCGAAGCTCACTTGAGGTATTCAATCATTTTATGGGGATCATCATCAAAAAATCACCTTCAATGTATTTTTAAACTCCAAAAGAGGGCAATTAGGTATATGTCGGGGCTTGGGCCAAGGGATCATTGCTCAGATGCATTCAAACACTTGAACTTGTTAACTGTACCTTCACTTTTTATTTTTGAAACAATAAAAAATGTAAGAATTACCAATCAAACTAGCTACTCAGTAACACACAACTACAACACCAGATTTAGAAACAATAGACCCTCAGTTCAACACAATCTCAGAATTTTCGAGCAGAAACCAAGCCATCAGGGCATCAGACTTTTCAATAAACTCCCTCAAACTCTGAGAGAGATCCAGGACACAAAAAAATTTTGTGTCTATTTGAACAAACTCCTGGTCCAGGAATGTTTCTATTCTCTGGACGATTTTCTGCAAAAAAATTGGTAGGGTCATCTCTTCTTCTTTTTTGACTATTGTCCCCATGGATGAATGTAAATATTCCTCCCCCTCCCCTCCTTGCGGTAATTTTCGATTAGAATGTTTAACTTCGATGACTGGTCCTATGCCGTCTTCTGCGGTCTACGGGACGACGAGGGATAAGTAAGTAAGTAAGTAAGTAAGCAACTAATTTTTAGGCAATTCACGGAACGAGATCGTCTTGAAAAGAAACGCTCTTTTTCATTATAAACCTTACAGTATTTTATTGAGATTGTTACTGCATGGAAACGAATAAGTATAATGAGCAAATGCTCGGCACCCTATAGGTAATCGTAATCATCAACTGTTTAGGATTAGGTAGATCTAATGTTTTGCCAATGATAGGCCTTAACTCATTAATAGGCTACACGTAATGATAAAGGTTGTTTGAAGCAATATTTTGTAAAATATTTTTCTTAGGCTTTCGGTCATCAACAATTGATCGGCAACAGGGTTTTAAAACTTTTTTTATAAATGTTAAAGGCTTAGTCCTATAGTTAAATGCAAATTAACTAAATGAATTAAGTACCATCTAGCTTTTTCACAGTTGACGATGTCTGCATTGAGGTATAAAACTCCAAATCACGTTATAATTCGTACCCACTCCACACATCACATCCCACTCACGGGTGTCTCGGAACTACCTTCATTCCGGTATGCCCACATTCGAGTGTAATTTGTTACAAAAGTCTTTTAGAAATTACAAATTTACGGCGAATGTTGGCGTTTATTCTGTCAACATTTGCATATAAAATCTGGAGTTTAACTAAAACATCAAAGGAACTAGATTATTTCATTTATTTTTTTCCTGCAGCCCAACTTACTGGGCTAGGTTTGTCTGGTTACAAAGCATCAACGAAGTAAAAACAAATCATCACTTGTTTCGAGGCTTTTCCCGGTTCAAATATTTTTACCAATTTTCCATTGCCTCGAGATGGAGGATCAGTAGATCAAAATCGTTAAGGTTAGAGGACGGGGGGGGGGGGGATCTACACGGTTAATTGGAGAGTCTGAGCAAACAGCTGATCCAGCCTGGTTATCCGCTTGTTACCATGACAACGCTGACATGACGTAATGACAAACAACGTCACTTCATTGATGGCCCTTGCTGTGCCACACTACTATCACTACATCTGTATAGACATGTTTTCATTGCATGAAGGTTTTGTAAATTATAAACATATCTTGATGCGGATTATGGGTTGACATGTCAGTAGTTTGGTTGCATTTATATATTCTGGTTTTATCACAGTAATGTTCTTTTGTTGTTCAATGTTTTACCATTGACTATGAATACCTACAAAAAAGGCTATAAGTTATATGGGTTTATTTGAATTCTTACGTTGGCTGTTATATAACATTATAGAACTATTTAACTAATGTAATTTCATTTCTATGAGTTAATGATTTTCATTTCTAAAAGCTAATTGTTCAAAAGATATAAAATGTACCATTTTAATTACAAAAACACAATTATTAAAAGGAAAACTAGATGACTAAAAGACTTTCGTGAATTCAACTTGTCCCTAGAGTCAAGAATATTTTCCTCTATAAATCCCTTGATGTTCTCAAAATGGCCCCAACAATGTCCCTAGACTTAAAATTGTTTATGCAGCTTAAAATTTAGTTTTTAACATAATTTGGTAAATATTTGAAAAAACCTATGATATTTTAGACCAACTAAACTCATATGAACACTACTTAATTTTATGGAACCGTTTTAAAAATGATGGTTGCAAATAATGTGTGGTAGCCAAATTTATAAGTTATATAAATGAGAAAACTGGTGAAACGTTAATGCACACCAAACGAGGAGTTGGGTACTCAAGTCAACATTTATGTGTAAATGTTGATTTTTTTTTTGACGAAACTTTTGTTTTAGATATTTTTATTTTTAAGCTAGGAGGAATTTATACTATGGGTTTTCTGATAGTACACAAGTAAAATTTTACAAAGTGCTTTCAAAAGAAATAAATTTTATGTTTCAATTTTGTAAGCAATTAATAACTATCACTATATCACTATCTTGAGACAGGGACCTCACATAGTGGGTAACCAAACTTTTACACACTTCTTATGTCCCTAGAAATCCCCACAAAAGCTCAAGCACCTAAAATGTTCTTTTCGGGTTGAAAATATCTTAAATTTCGGGACTAATCCCTCCAAGTATAACACATGTTGACACTATAAGAAAAAGTCAACTAACCACTGTCCAATACTTATTTGTCACAACACACATGACACACATATATGATTTTCTACCTGCCCATCTTGGCTTACCGCACAAGGAAATAATGCAGTAATTAAACTAAATTCTGGTCAAGTTCTGGAGATTATACAAATAGAGCTTTCTTCTTGCTCTTTTGCCGAATTTTGTTTACTCTAATTAGGCCTAATAAAAATATTTAAATTGTATTTGCCTTAAGGATAAAAATTTTTGTTTGCCAACATATAAAAAAAAATAATTAAAAAAAAATGGGCTGTTTGACGCCCCCTCCCAGGCTGACGCCTTAGGCCATGGCCTATAGGTTAGTCTAGGTTAGTCTAGTGGATAATCCAGGCCTGCTGATCCAAAAGTGGAATTTTTCAGGATTTTACAGGTATTTTTATTGGAACCACCTATTATTTATTATGTACATGATCAGAATTTTTATTGAAGGTCTTTGACTTGACATAATATGTCTTTGTTAGGTTGATGGTAATTAATTCCAATCTAAAGTTAGATTTTTGTTTCAGCCGGAGCTGTATTTGTGCACACCAATCAGGATCAACTTCACAACAAACTACTACATTGGTGAGTTCTCCTCCAACTCCCTTGTTAGATTATCACACATTAGAAAATTTTAATTAACTGCAACTGTTTTGTGAATTATTCTGTTTGAAGATTAAATTGCCTGAAACACAATTTGTGAGGTGGCATATGGGGGCATTTAAAATGTGAGATATGCTTCTGGAAATTTAACAGTTTACTTTACTCACTAATATAACTTCACATTTTATTTTTCTTAAAACTTAGTGGCTGGCTAAATGAGCCAAGCGATAAGTTGGGACCTCTTTACGGAAAACTAAAAATTTCAGCACAGACAGTTTTATTGATTGAGGTCAAAAATATCAATTCTTGGTTGTTTGGATTTTAATATGCTCCATTTCGTCCTTTACCGGTTAAAATTTACTAAAAATTGTTTAATTGAATAAAAAATTCAAAATAAAGATTAAAGATGTCTAGCTTGTTAAAAGGTACCTCTTCAAGCTTATGGAGAAATAACATTGATGCGAACAGGTCCCTTTTTGAAACAAATCAAATAGCTGTGCAACACTTTAAAAATTGCACTCTGACGAATTCTACCAGCAACGAGGTGAACTACTACAAGTTTATTCTAAATCTAGAACGTATTCTGTTATAAAGATCCCTCTCTCAATCCCAACTACCTCTTATTTAAAATCCTTTTAGTAGTTTACTGATACACCTAAAACTGCAATCTAAGATTTAATTATTGTATCATCAACTATTGTTAATAATATTATTAATTAATACATTCGATTACAAATTAAAACAGGAAACTGCCACTAAGAGGTTGTTTTCGGGTTTTGCGCTTTGTTATGGAGAAATGACATAGGGCCGCAAAGAGGTCCCTTTCCTGAAATATCACTTTTCACGACATGCTTTGATAAAAACAATATTTTCTTTAAAATACTGTGAGTTAACACAAAAATAGATGTTCCCATTAAAGAAGACATTTGGAGATTTCTTGTGATACCAAAATTTTTAAATATTAATACCCCCGTCGCAGCAGACCTGCGTACTCAGCGAATTTCCAATGGAATTTTGGTATATTTTCTATTTCCCCATAAAATCCACGGGGATGAGAGTATGTAGGTTTGCCGCCATATGGGTTTTGTTGATAAATATAAGTTAAACCCTACCTAGTGAATGTACATACCAAATTTTATCAGGTTATGGTGTTCTTTTTATTTTCCCCATAAACCCCATAGGGGTGAGTACATAGGTTTGCCGCCATATGGGTTTTCTAAGCAAATATAAGTTAAATGCTTCCGAATGAATGTACTTACTAAATTTTATCAAGATATGTCAATAAGTAAGCAAGAAAGAAGGTTTTCTTGATTTCCCATAAGAATAACATAGAAAACATAGTTTTTGGATTTTCTCCATAACCATTTAAGCTAGGTAAAAAATTCAAAATACTAGATTGTTTGTTTTTTAAAGCTCTTTTAAATGGTTTAAGTTAAAATAGTTGAAGTTTATAAATAAAAGTAAAAAAAGCCAAAAACCCATTTTTAACCCTTTTGAAACCCCATAAAACCCCGTTCCCATAGTCCGATCATTCTGGTTCACGAACTCAATCTAGTAGATGCTGGCTTACACCCCTGTGCCAAATTTCATCAAAATCGGAGGTTCCGTTCAAAAGTTATCGTGTTCACGGACACATACATATATATATATATGTATATACATATATATGTATATATGTATACATATATATGTATACATATATATCAATTTGAACGAACGGTGTTTTTGGCTTCTAGGGACCTCAAAACGAAAAAGTATCATGGTCCCAAGCTTAGGTCTTACCGTGACTACTACCGTAATAGCGTATTCCCTATAGGGAAATTCGCTAAAAATAAATGTTTTATGCTAATTTGAATCCTCCAATTGATTTTTCTCAAAATGGCCCTTCTTTCTCACATAATTTAAAAGTCCTGTGTCTTTAACAACAAACATTGTAGACTCGTGGGACTTGCACCAAATTGTTAGGAATTAAATGAGGAATATTAAAAAATATGAATAGCTAAAAATATTGAAAATTGCTGCGAACAGGTCCCTTTTTCCTTTTTGCATCACATATATTGGTTCAGGTTTACCTATCAGTGGCAAAGATAATTAATCTTGCTCAATTTCATAAATAGGCTACCCAAAATACCCGGGTATTTACACCCGGGATGTGTATCCTGAGTTTTAAATACCCAGGTATTTAATATCAGTAAACGTGACCTTAGTAGAAATACCAACTTTGGTGCACACTTAATAGATTTTTAGGAAACTTATTCTAATAACAATATAAATAAATAAAACTTTAGCTGTAGCCTAGGCTGCTGGACACAAGTTAGATGCTCTGAATAACATAAGCTGACTTACATATGTTACACACATATGTTATGTATGTGTGTAAAATTTTATATCATGAATGAAATTTGTATTTAAGATCTTGCAGCAATTTTATTTAGTCTGCTGTTCATACATATTGAATATGCATGACTAAACTGCACCAAGATATTAGTTCCCAATGTATGACAAATTAAAAACCTTGACTAAAATATACCAGGTGTCATTAAGTCTTGCCCTGATAAAGAAACCGAATGTATGAAAACAATTGGTGGTAAGATAACATTTTATGTTTAGTTTTAACAAGTGACTTCTTAAGTTTTTACAGTTATGCACAAACTTAATACACTTCTATTTATTGCTCCTTGGGTTACCTCTAAATCTTCTGGGCCACTTTTTGACTATACTTTTTTATTAATAATTATTATTTTATTTAGTCAACATTTCCTGAGTTATGGACGTCTCTGCATTTATTATTCTCTCTTTTATGGTTTGGTTTCTAAATTCGGAACTGGGTAGGAATAAAAGGAAATCTTTGAAAAACCTCTACACAAAGAAATCCAGAGAGATCGAGTGCTGTGAACGAGGTAGCAATTTTATTAGGCCATCACGATTTTGTTTTTGTAGTGCCTTATAAGAAAACTGCAGTGTTATCAATCAGCTGAGCTTAGATATTAACAAATTAATGAGGAAAAAACTATATTAGGCACCACAAAATTGTGAGCTTAGAAATTTAAACAGCTGAAATCTGATGTACATTAGCCTCACCTAGCAATTTTGTCGGTTCGGTTTTGTTTTCATAATTTTGCAGTAATTAATAACAGATGCCAACAGCTGGATGAATTGGCACAAATCGGCAACTCTATTTTAAATTCAAGCTCGCATTTTCGTGACGCCTACTATAGATTCCCTTAAAATCAAGAAATCTAAGATGCTTGTGGCTATAATGGTTTCCATACAGCAAAGCTATGAAATCAGGGCAAGACTTTGTGGACACCCTGTATATATTTGCTATTAGTCGAGTTATGATGTTCATACAAGATTTTTTACAGTGGGATTTGAGCCCAATGCCACCATGCAAACTGCTCATCACATGTTGCTGTATGGATGCACAAAACCTGGCAGTATGAACGCTGTATGGTAAGTTACCCCTGAGAGATGTCTTACTTCTGATATTGTTAGCCTAATTTATACAATAAACTATTAAAATGAAAGTTTATTGTTTCATAAGGCATTTTGTTATAACTGTTTTTTTATTTTTCCATTTTTAAAAATTATTTTTATTTTCTATTGCCAATTAGGGACTACAAATTTTAGAATATAAAATCAATCAAATCCAAAGAAAACTGGATTCAAAAATTGCTGGAAGATGGGAGGGGTTTGAAATTGAAGGTCTCAGTCCAAGGGTTACGGGAAAAATATCGGCGTGCCAATAAATTTACTAGGAAATGAGAAATAAACGTCCTCTATAATAATTGTCATTTATTGTCTTCCTGGCTCAAAACAGAATAGACGTTGCCTGTGTTACTAAAACCCACCTGATATCAACTGAAAAATTAACAATTTCTTGAATTCCAGAGTACATCTTGTATACAGAATTGACAGGGTTGCCCCAATAAAATATGTTGATGTTGCCATATAGTTATTAAAAGAAAGACTTCCCATCATTCTCTTTATTTGCCTCATATGATTAACTTAGAAGTTGTCCCAGTGAAAGTAATAACAAGTGTAAGTATGCTGCGAAAGTAAAAAATTAAAAATTATTACAGTACACTCTCGTTTATCGGACTCGGCGACATCGGAACTCCGCTTCATCAGAACTGAAAATCTGGATATTATTAATTTTTTTTTTCTTACGAAATAAATAATTTTTCCGTTTTAGCACCTTCAATTTCCATTCGTTCTATCCGCACAACAGTGAAGTATCACATTTTGCATCAAAAGTCATCAGGCGTTTTCCATAACCCGTACCCATCGATGTGATTTACGAGGCCGTGGAGTATTCGCACAAAAATAGAAAGAGGATGGGGGCAGGAAGTGAGCATCCGCGTCGACCGCTTCCTAAACTGTCATTCAGTCTGTCTCGCGTCGCGACTGCACCTGTGCTACGTGGAAGTCAGTTGACTGCTGGAATATGGATATGGAATATAAGAATAAAGATGTTGGATATTTATTTCCTGCGTTGTTTTTATTCCTATAGGTTCATTGTTACCATGTTCAAAGTTTGAGTGCCTTATTTTCATAAAATATCTTGTGTTATCTTAAAAACAAGAGTGAATACAATCACGATAGGTCACCGTACGGGCGGAAATGATGACTCACGACGGACTCCGCTTTATCGGAATTTTTTGACATCCGAACCGGCCATCCGCCACATTAGTTCCGATGAACGAGAGTGTACTGTATATATGATGCTTACTAAGCTTCACATTGCAAATTCTCAAAAACCTACATTGAGAAATTATTTTGAGCAATACTCCTAGACAATTTTGCTAGGTGACGAAGCTTGAAGCTGCAAAAAAAAACTAATCCTAATGGAAGAAGACTTTTCGGCTACTACTGAATACAATGTGTCAGCCGTAAGGAATACCCAATGAACCTACAGCCCTAATGTCAGACCAGATATTTTAGATATTGGCTTATTTAAAACCATCTCTTATCCACTGCACATGACATCGATAGTCAACCTCGATTGTGATCATTTACCATTTGTTTTTTCATTTAACGGTCCACCCAAAATTGAACCTCTACAGGATAAACATATTTAAGGTGTGGTCGATTAGGATGAATTTAAAGACAATTTTAATTAAATCATCAATATCAGACAATTTTAACTTTCACCATTTCTCATCATTTGGCCTACCACCTTCAGTTTTACAAAGCCAACGACAAGTTTGTTTATTCCCTGTAGTCAATTTGAGAATTAGTAATAAATATTGATTGAACAAACACCAACAAGGTGTAAATTAATCACCACTATGTAAACTTTTTTTTGCAAATTTAAGTAAATTTATTACCGAGCCAGGTTTGATCCTTCCGGTACTCTTATAAGTGTACCAAGTGCTCATTGCGCCGCACAGGTCCCAAATGTTAATAAAGATCGTTGAATTGTGATGTACTCTGCTATTTACTTATTCATATACCTAACTTAAGTTTTATTTTTTCATTTATGCAAGAAAAATATTAAATTTTAGCTTGTAATTGCAGGAACTGTGGGGAAATGGCGAGCGACAGTGAAAGCAACAAATGGGAAACTGCCTCTGTCTGCGAATCTGGATCTACAGTATGTATTTATTTCCAATTTAGCCTGTCTAGAAATAGTATATTTCACCACTAGTCCGGAAAGTGACCCATTTCTGGGCGAGATAGTGTTTTACGCGCGAGGCGAAGCCGAGCGTGGAAAACACTATCGAGCCTGGAAATGGGCTTTCCGGACGAGTTGTGAACGATACTTTTCATCACGACGCAATTATTAATAAATGTGGAAGTTTTAAAGGAGGATTATTTTTGTAAATTCTTCGCCATTGGACATTGTAAACAAAGCTGGAATTCAAAATTTAATTTGTTTTAAACCCAGCTGATTGTTGCTGTACGGAAAAGTTTGTTTACCTTGGACGAAAAGTAATGTTTACAAACATTACTTTCCGTACAGGTCAGTAAAATCAGCTGACGGTGACAGTTTGGGAAATGACTACTTTCCAAGGTCTCAGCTGTACGGCAAGTTGTCACTTTCGTATACGGAGTGATGAAAAGTATATATATCATATGGCTCATTTAGCCAGCCACCAAGGTTTAAGAATAAGTAAATAAATTCTGCGGTGCAGAGCACCTGAGTCAGTATGTAAAAAACTAAACACTAAAATAAAAGATAGATCTCTCTATTATAGAGCTAAATCCAGGGCGCTAAGCCATTGCAGCCCAGCTTCACTTAAGCTATGCAGACCGGTCAATCCTTCGGGGAAAGCACTCAGTGGGCACTCTGCGACTATGTGCTCCATAGTTTGATACTCTGCTCCGCAGTCGCATGACTGGTCTTGTGTCATTCCCCATTTGTGCTTCCAATAATTACATCTTCCCACTCCAGTGCGGAAACGACTGAGTATAGAATCATACCACCTACCACTACAGTTGGGTCAGCTATCAAGAAGTGGTTCCGACCTTGAAAAGTGTCCCAGGAGGAAGTCCAATTTGTATGTATGGTGAAGTTTGTGTCCATCAAATTGGAGGTTGTTCGTAGAGGTGATTTTCGGGACCTCAATCGGCCTGCATTCTGGGGTAGGTAATCATGGATGGGCAGCTGTGGAGCAGATATAAGATGTGAGTATGATTTATCTTAGTGTATTCCCTAATGAGTGCATCTCTTTGTCTTATTTCAGGAGGATCAATATTACACAGCACCGGGAGCCAGGGTACAAGGGTTGCCATGAGTGTACCACTAATGGCTCTCATGGTCCTGTTTAGCTGGACGTCGATCTCTCTAAATAGCTTTTAAACGTGATAGACCGATCTAAAGTGATTCCTAGATACTGTGGGTGGTCATTATGATTTAGCTCAACACCATTGAATATGATTTTAAGTTTTTTGTTGGCCAGTCTATTATTCAAGTGGAAGCAAGCAACCTCAGTTTTTGTTTGGTTTGGATTTAGCTCTCAGGATTCAAAGTATTGACCAAGGGTCGTGAGGTCATTTGTTAGTCAGTCGAAAATGCTGGTGTTGATTGGCCAATGGAATATCATCTGCATAGATAAACTTTAAAGACCGAGTTACAGGAATGTCGGCAGTATACACATTACAGAGCAGCGGGGCGAGCACTGACCCTTATGGCAGGCCATCCATTAGTTAGTTGCCTAAAAGTACTTTCTCTGCGGTCCAGATATACTTTTATCATCATATTGGAGAACATTGAGTTGAGGAGACGCAACAAGAAAGGTCAAGAAATAAGGAGTTAAAATTTAACTAGGAGGCCTTTTCTCCAGACAATGTCATATGCTGCAGTCAGATCTAAAAAAAACACAGAGGTTTTCAGTCTTTGAAAAAAAGTAAACAAATCCTCTAAATAGTAGTTTTCATCACTAGGAGCAAAAGTGGGTCTTTTTGGTGCGCAATCGAGTTTTTAAAAACGATCAAGCATCAAAAAGACACTTTTGCTCCGAGTGATGAACAACTTTTTTTATCATAATGCAAAATTAGACTTGTGATCATTAAAAATTATAACTATAAAGATGTAATTTTCGAGGTTATATTTACAAAGTTAGAAATATGCAGTGTTTACATTTATGTTATTTACAAACAATGCTCTTTATAACGTTTGAATTTCAAAATTCTGCCCCTCAACATTAATAAATGAATAATAATATACATAGCAAACAGCTGAATTTTCAATACTAGGACCTAAAAAATTCTCCAGATGATTTTTCAGTCCTAAAGAATAAAGAATCGGTTTTGGTACAGTTGAGAGAACAAAAAACAGGCTGATTTCGTGCAGAATGATAAAAAAAAATTTTCACATTTTGTTTAGAATTCATAGAGAACAAGTATATTTGATGAAAAATAATATAGTATTGGAGATGATTTAAGCTGATATTTCACAGGTAGATTAAAACCATTTTAATTTGTGATCTTGTGTTTCTATGCAGATTATAATATTTTTTATCTTCTTTAAGTTAGGCCTAGTAAAAAGTCATATTATAACATATGTCTTTTTAAAGATTTAATATTAAAAGGAATCAGGTGTATCAGAACAGCAAATTTGGCACAGGTAAAATTCCTTTCAACCAAAACTCCTCTCTGCTCACATCAAGGTTCTAGGCATACCTATTTACTCATTAGGTGACGTAATAACAATGAAAAACTAAGACATTTCTTTGCAGTCACCAACATTATAGCTAACCATTTGTGCTTTTATGAAAGAAATAGCACTTGCTTAATATTTGCGTCAAAGTACTTGTCAACAATGGAAGTTACAGTTTATCTTGGAAAATTTTACAAAGCGTAAAAAGCTCTATGTAAAATAAAAGATAATAACGTTATATATTATATTGCTTTTACCAAGTTGTTCGAGCCTTGCTCGTTGGCTTTAGTTCAATTTTGTTATAGAATCATGGTAATCAGGCTTTTAAGTTTACACCAACATCCAGCTATACATCTTTACAGTAAACAGCTGTTTGTTTCATAAAGTATGCCTAAAAGAAGTGTTCTTTTATTTTGTTTACCTTTTGTTGTTATTTCATAACCAAAATGGCAAACCATAAGACCAATGATAAAAATTACAATTTCTAAATTTGATTTTAGACAAAATTTGATTTTTCCTGGGATTGAAGCTGTTTATAAACTTATTTTTTGATCAAAACCCTCTTAAATGCAATGTTTAAGCAAAATATACACTAGATTTCAACATCGTAGAAAATACATCGCCACAGAAACTCCTCGTATTATAGGATGGGATGGTTTGGGGAATAAATTCAGGCTTATTAAAATTTTTTTGATTTTTTATCGAATTCCCCTATAGGAAATATACTATGACGGTTGTAGAAATGGTAAGACCTAAGCCCGGGACCATGTTACTTTTTTATTTTGTGCTCTCCAGCAGCCAAAAACACCATACTGTACGTCCATGTTCATATATCTATATATAAAGCGTGTGACAAAAATCTGAAGACAAAAGCTCCCCAAATTGAAATTTAATGTCCAATGTGTTGGTACAATGTTTGGAACAACAGTGGTATTTTTATCCTTAAAAATTTGCTCAGTTCACCGATACTAAGGTTCTTCTTACTTTTATTACTTGACAATAGAAAATAATTCTTTATCTCAATGAATAATGTAAATAAAGAATTATTGTCTATTGTCAAGTAATAAAAGTAAGAAGAACCTTAGTATTGATGAACTGAGCAAATCTTTAAAGGATAAAAATACCATTGTTCATACAAGAGCAACTTTGACTATTTACTTGAAAAAAACTTGTAGAAAGTTGCTGATTAAACCCCATTCAAAATAAATGTGCGACCTTATGAAACATCAACTTGATCAACTGAGACAACCTCAGAATCACCTACAATAAATATCAGCCATTAGAAATGACACTGATTAGAAATCAATAGTTTTTGTTTCTAACTATTTCTGTCTGTAACGTTAAAGTTCAATGCAGAAAATAACTCACATTAATCCTTACAATTGTATTAAACGGAATCTAAAAGATGAAACAAGAAAATCGTCCTCTATATATATCGTATGGCTAATTTAGGCAGCCACCAGTTTTTAGGAATAAGAAAATAAATTCTGCGGTGCAGAGCACCTGAATCAGTATATGTAAAAAGATAAACTCTAAAATAGAGTTGGGGGGTGATGTTGTTCGCGTCCGCAGCATTCCATTAAAGCTGCATGTATTCCCTGGGTGGTGCTAAACGAACAACAACTTTGGCAGCTGAACTATCATGAACGTGATCTCTCAGCTATGCCAGCTGCCAGACAAAATGCAAATGGCCCTTTCCAGGGCCAATTAAAAAAAAAAAAAAATTAGGCTGTGTTAGCTCTATAAAGAGATCGTCCTCTTGTAAGTCCCTTAACAAACTGCTCCATCATACAGGGTCATCAAAAAAGAATGCCGGGACTGTAAAAAGACGTTGAAGCAAGGCCTCTAAAAATAAAAAAAATAATTTATTCACTGTTTGTAAACTTTATTGAGACAGTTTTGTTGGATGGAGGGAAAATAGCGACCACGTGACCTTGACATGCGCAGTGAAGCATCACCTACCCCGAGTCGGCCATTAGGCAGAGCTGCGCCTATTCCTTGGCCACCCAGAAGTCCAGACATTACTCCTTTGGATTTCTTTTTCTGGGGGTACATAACGAACGTAGTTTATTCTGAAAAAGTTCGTAATTTGGTGCATCTGCTCGAGCGCATCTCTGCCGCCATCGCTACTGTAACCCCAGAGATGATTCAACGAACTTAGCAAAACTTACTAAGGTACCAAAAAAACTTATTTTTCCCCTGTACATTTACATTATAAAATGAATAAAATATCTTAAATATTTTTATTTTTATATTTTATTAAAATCCCGGCATTCTTTTTTGATGACCCTGTACTTTGGTATTAATAGGCTCCCTAACAATGTCTTAACTTGTATGAAGATAACATCAGAAAGTTTTAATTTTAATTTTGGATAAGTTTTAATAGCACAGGACTGATAGTGTTATTTTCTTTGTCCAGATCCTGTATGCGTGGGCGAGAGACGCTCCCAAACTAGAGTTACCGCCTGATGTAGGGTTCAAGGTCGGCGGTCGTTCACCCATCCAGTATCTTGTGCTGCAAGTGCACTATGCTACTGTCGACAAATTTAAAGGTAACAGGTTCTATTTTTAGATAGTAAGTTGCTACGATTTCACCTTTGCTATCGATTACTATTAGAAAAATTACGTAGCTCAAAGTGTGTACAGTACACTCTTGTTCCTCCATCTTTGCAACATTTGCAATCCGCTTCATCCAAACTGATAATCAAGGAATATTTTAACTAAAAAAATTTTTGGGCTTTAGGACTTTTTTATTTGTTATGCCCAAAAGTACATGAAAACTTGATTCATTTCTACAATCGGTACTGGACAGAATTTGATAGAACCCCAAAGCTTGGCTATGTGATAGCCGAAACTATAGTAAACTAAGTTTCACTATAAGGAATTGTAGACGTCAAGGTATGTAACCTTTTTATATTGACAACCAATTCCGGAAGGCTTCAACATGAATCAATTTATATGTCGAGTATTATGTCTTTACAACTGTGTGTATGTAGAGGCGTGCCATACAGTTGCAAATAAATAAAAAAAAATAGGATTTTATTTCAGCAATGTGTTGTTATTGTACTATAAGACAAGACACCAGTTACTGCTGTAAGCTACTCATATACGTTATTTTGTCAATTAACAAATTGAAAAATTTAATAAAAACCCCCAAGTTGGGGGGGAGAGGTTGAAAATTTAAAGTTTCCCCCTCTTCTTCACCAAGTTTTCCTTACACAATTACGTTATCTGCAGTTGTTAAAAAGTAGAGAGGGATGAAGGAGGGTTGGAAGAATCAGACGCATGGTACAAAGGTTCCACTGTTTAAGCAACATTAAATCTACTTTAAAAGTATACATTACGGTTAATTCAGTGGGAAATTGTTTATTTAGCGAATTTCCCTACAGGTAATATGCAATTACAGTAGTAGTCATGGTAAAACCTAAGCCCGGGACATTGATACTTATTGTTTTAAGTTTAATATTAGCCCAACATAAGGTTTTTCAAATTGATATATATATAAATTAATTAATTAATAGGCAAGCATGTTACTTATCCTCCTTTTTTCTCATCTTGTGCGCATCGTAGGAGAAATCCGCGCATACTGTTAGAAAGGTGGTGTATTTTAGATGAGCAGGATCACATTTTAATTCACATCGGCTAACGGGGCTACACCCTGAATGCCTTCAAAGTTCAATGTTAATCTTATGGAAGATGGGCAATTGATTGAATTATGAAACAGCTGTTGTAAAAACAATTGCTAACAAAACAGGAAGAACAGATTAATAAGTTAATACTTTAAAACTAAATTTTTACATTTTGGGTCCAAATCAAGTGAACTGTGGTCGAATTTTGACCAGTTGTCGAGAACTCTAGTGTGTATTATTCATGATATTTTGTTATTTTATTATTCTGTAATTAAAAAGACAACTGTTGTTTCATGCTGTCACTGTGCAGGCATGGGCCACCATCATGAGTTATCCACCAACTCTATACCGGGTATTGTATATCTACGTACAGTTTTGCATGCTGTCACTATAATACCGTTAACACTGGTAATGGATCTGTCTCTATAATCATTTTAACATGGGTAGTGGTAGTCACTATAATACTGAATGCTCATTTAGATTTGTACTATTACCTGGGACTATTTAATTTATTTTATTCTTTTGATTTTTACCTACTTGTTTACACTTAATGGTTGGTGACTGTTTATTATTTCTATCTTAATTGAAATTATATGTATTAGCCAAAATAAACAGTACTGAAACTGAATCAGCAAAAAGTATTTCAGTACTGTTTATTTTGGCTAATACTGTATTATAAATATTAATACACGGTTTTAACGTTTAGTCCTCAGTAAGCACTTAATCGATCTTCACAATTTATTTTCCAAATTAATGAATGCCATAGATTAGCATAATTTCCTTGAAATACATAAGGAAACATAAGAAACAAGGAAATGCATAATAAAAAATGTTCCAAAGGCATTTGAGTGGATGTACACACAGGTCACTTGAACAATCTGACATAGGTTAGGCGACGCACTGCCAATAGATAGAATGACCAAGCAATACAACTATTTCCATCTTCTTTTACGGACCACCGGCCACGCCATAGAGGAGGGAATCGTTACTAATATGTATAACTTTTTTCCTCGCAACGAAATTATATGATTATAACAGGCTAGACTCTAAATTAATTGTTTTAATAAGTGATTTATAATTTGCCGTATTTCCGGAAAATTGGCCAAACTGTGCACCGCACATTACAGCTGATTAAAAAAATTATTTTACCTACTTTCTGAAGTCATATGACAAATGTTTACTATTGTAAACAAAAGAAAAACTCGTGTTCTTTTCAATGATGCTAGGCAATCTAATTGGACAAAAATAACAAAATCTATGATTTATATAAATACATATGTTTTTTGTCGTTTTGCCTTTTTTGAGTCAGAATTAGTTCGGGCGCTTAATTTTGTTCAAATTATAATACGAATTGCGCCAATCTATTAATGATATAAAGTTTTGTTATATGTGAAAATGAAAGTTTGGAGTGTCATCTTTAAAATGGTATCAATATTATCACATTTCTAGATTGTTTCCAATGTGATATGAGTATTTGAAAAAAATTTGAACTATATTGCCGGTATCCGGCAATAGGCAATTTTCGCACAAAAATGCAAATGCCGGATATCCGTCAATGGCTGCTTCTAGGGTTAAACAATTTGCTAAATTGTTACATTTGACTTGACTTTTATGTAACTTAGATCATGAATTTTTGAAAACAAAAATGTAAAACAATAAATGACTTACCGAATAGTATTAATCAAGTTAATTTTTTTCTTAATTCTTCTGCTCCGTTTTGTTCCCAATCCTGCACAAACTTAGGTTTCCTCCATGGATATTATTGAAACCGGATCAACAATAAGATTTGGTTGATAAAGTTGGAACATATCTTACTCATTTAACCTGGGAGAGGTCCCGCCATTGGATTTTTCCTAACAAAAATAATAAAATAATCGTTATACAGAAAACTTTTTTATCTGCCATAGGAATCATTTTAACCTATTTGGTCATTTAAAGTCTTAACTGAGTCACCATATCTTAGGCGCTGTTTGCATGTGGTCGTCCGAGGACTCATGGTGTCGGAGGGGTGGAAATCACCCTTTAACTGAGGTGCGTCACAACTGTCAGTATGAGATCTGACACACAAGCAAATACTTGTGTTAAATTTTTTTCAGTACTACCTTTGGTGTTATTATTTTGTGTTGTTATTGTGAGTTAATCACATCACTATAGTCAAGTTAAATGTAGTATAACCTCACTTATTTGAAGTTCAGGTTGAAGTCCCCCTGAACTAGAGAATTTTGAATTAGAGGAAGTTTGAGTTATTAAGGCAAGTTCAAAATTGAATTCGAATTATAGAGGTCCAACTTTGTTTTAACTCTATATTATAACACTACTTTATTCAATATCCGAGCTCTCAGATCTAGAACCTGTGTAATTAAGTAACTCCTGTACATTCAAAAGTTCATTATGCAACGAAGTTGAATTTGGTAAAAAAAGTACCGCTACCTCTTTATGATGTTGCTTGTAATATAATTACTGGAGATAATTGCAATGTCGTCGATAATAGAACATTTTAAACCAACAAAACTCAACAAACTCAAAACTTTTCTGATTCCTTCATGATTTTACACAATTGACGAATTCCTCACAAAAAAAAAAAAAACTAACTTTACCCTAACCTCTGCAACCAAACTCCAATACCACTTTACCTAACTAGCCTACCCCTGCACAATGAGCCCTACCTTGTGTGCCTACTTGGCTCAATGTCACTATCTTTTCAACATTTGTCTCTTATTTTTTGACAAAACATTGCCATTGTTGGCTGCCAAAGATCCACTTCCTCTTCGTTAAGACAAACCAAAAAATACTCAACTTAGAAACCCAAACATGTAGAGAATTTTCTCTACTCAAAAGTGTAGAGAAAATTTTTACAGATTAGAAAAATGTATGGAATTCAGCAGAAATCACATTTAAGTTTTTTCTGAAATATTTTAATTTCCAACATATTTTACCGTTTAAATTTCTTTTCAGATGGTAGCACTGATGACTCAGGAGTTTTCCTTTACTACACTGAGCGCCCGTAAGTACTCTTTCTGTCCATAAAGGCACTATAAATTAAGTACTTATCTGTTAACAGGAGGCCACTCATTTAAAGTCTTAAATTATTTAAGTTATGATTTTTGTAATTTGTTGAGATAAAATATTTCCAAGCCACATACCGCTCATCGCTTTTGGTAGGAGATCTATGAAACAACATTACCTTGATACATTGCTGTATAGGTTAGGGTCAGGGAAAGGTCAGTAATCCACGTGTTGTACCACTTATTTTATAATTCAGTTATTTTGGTCATTCAGTTACTTTATCATATCGCTCTTCATAGCCAAACCTAACCACTTAGACAAATACTTAATACAGTTCATGTGATGACTAATTCATAGAGCTGCTCTACATTGTCCAGTTCTTGGTTCAAGATTGTTATAACAACAATTGAGATTTGGAAGCTCATGAAATTCCAGATACGAGCCTACTTACTTTTTTACTTTTTTAAAGTAAGTACCGGTTTTGAACCCTGCCACCGCAGCGCTGCGGTTGGCATTTGCGCATGTACGCTGTCGGCAACACACGGACGCCATTACGGCATTTTTCACCGCTGTGTTTACACTATTTGAAATATTAAAAGAGCCTTCGCTCATGGAGATTGCCGCCTACTGCGAAGTACGGTCTATTATCCGTTTTCTGTAGGCCAAATGCCTGAAATCGATCGATATTCATCACAAGATCTGTGGAGTGTACAGAGAAAACATTATGAGTGATGGAATGGTACGAAAGTGGTTAGGGCGTTTAAAGATGACCGCACAAGTATGCATGATGGTTTTGGCATAATTTTGCTTCACAATAATGCCCATCCACATGTCACTTATCGAACCCAGGATTTGATCAGAGAATTTGGTTGAGAACAACTTGATCATCCTCCCTCCCGTCTTGATCTAGCGCCAAGTGACTATCACAAATTCATTTGAAGAAAGAGCTAAGCTGTGTACGCCACAACGATGTCAAAACGGCTGTATTGGAGTGTTTCTCATGGCAGGTGGCAGAATTCTATGACGACCAAATTGTAAAGCTAATTGTATGATATTGACAAGTGCCTTAATAATTGCAGAAATTATGTGGAAAAGTAGATTAAAGTACAGGCTTTCATGTAAAAATATAATTATTAAAAAATCTCTCCTAGTTTATTTTTTTGTTTCAAAACGGTACTTACTTAAAAAAAACACGCCTCGTAGTTCTACCAGCTGCTGCTGAACCTTAAAAGTAGGCTGATACAGTAGACTCCTGATTATCGGCAATCACCAGAGGCTGGACTGTCACCAATCATCAATATCTTTGTTACCGTACTCCAAAAACAGCCTAAAATGAACTAAAAATGGTAAATATCAATTACTTTAATGAGTACAATGATCATTAAATACCCCCCGTCGCAGCAGACCTGTGTACTCAGCGAATTTCCAAATTAGTAATATTAATTTTGACCACATAAAACTGTAAACTAAATAAAATCACATGCCCATAAATAGGGAAATAAATGTCTATTCTCCTTATGATAAATATAGGGAGAGTATGCAGGTATGCTGCCATGGAGAACACTAAAAGTAGGTTTTTAACATAATAAAAAAAATTATTTCGACCACATGAAGTCATTTACTAAGTCTCATCAATATCTGTCCATTGCTAAAGAAGTTTGCCTATTCTCCATATGATTAACATGGGAAAAGAGTATGCAGGTTTGCTGCCATGATAAGCACAAAAACCAAGATTTTTTACCATAAATGGATGAATCTTAATCAAATGAAGCTGAATTCCAAGTTTCATCGAAAAATATTGGTTAATAAGTGAAATATTAACACATCCCAATTCTCCATAAGATTAACAATGGATCTCCAAAATACAATTGACTGTCTTTAGACTTTGTAATATCTCGGTAACCAATGGAGATAGAGCAAAGCTTCAAGATACTAAATTGTGTGTTTTTTTGAGCTAAATCCAAAGGTCAAAATAAAAAATTTAAATTTTTAAAATTTACATATGAAAAATTCAAAAAACCCATTTTTGGGGTACAAAACCCCCCAAAACTACCCCTTCCGGTAGGTCGATATGTCTGGTTTACGAACTCATCCAAATAAACGTAGGATTACACATCTCTACCAAATTTGGTCTCGATCGGACCTTTTTTACGAGAGTTATCGTGTCTAGGGACACATACATATATATATATATATATATATATATATATATATATATATACATATATATATATAAGTAGATAGTACTATGGGGTTCCTAGGACACTTTTGGAGACAATCAAAAATCAAACAAATTCCATAGTTTTTCAGTACAATTATGCAATATTTTTGCCACTTTTTGGCCAATTTTCAGCTTTTGTCAAATTGTCATAAAAAATATGCAATTTTAATGAAATTTTTAACAAATATGCCTAAAATTATCTACAAAATAAAATTTTTTAAAAACAAGTAAAATTATCACATTTTATAAGTATTTTTTCAATAAAATTAATAGTCGACTTTTCATAAGGTAATTTAAAATTTTAGTAGTATTTTTTCAATAAATTTGACTAAAATAGTAATAATTCATTCTAATTAATTTCAGTAATATCATTTTTGATTATATTATATTCAAGTAATTTTTCAGATACAATAATAATATAACAATTTGTTTTACTAGTAGCTACTATATCATAATCAAAATCTGCATTAATAATAATATCATTTTTTGAACTTGAAATATTTGTTGGATTTTTTGTAGTATCAATTACATAAATTGGTCTATTATCTAGAAATTCTGTTGGACTATAATACATTTTACTACTAATATAATAAACTTTTTTGTAATCTTGATACATTTCATACATAATTCTAAATTTTTCATTGTTTATATCAAAATTTTCCAATTCATCAGGGTAATAATGACCATTTAGTTTTACTCTTATATTTTTTACATACATACTATCAAATTTAGAAGTATCAAATAACTGATCATTTGTTCTTGATTTTTGAAATCCAATTATAATAAATTTTGGATTATAAATATTTCTATAGATATTTGTTATATCAAAACTTAAATTCTTTCCTGTAATATTTTTTTGTTCAATGCATTGCCAATGATTAAAATGAAAATTTACTTTTTCAAATTTGCTTAGTTCATTAATTAATTGAATTTTACTTGTTGTTTTGTATTCAATTATAGGAACTCTAATAAAAAATTCATCAATTGTTATTTTACCTTCAGTTGGTAATGTAGCATTATCATAAGATCCATCAGCCTTTTTAGTTTTCCATCTAAAAATTGCATCATTATCTTCTGATCTAATAAATGTTATATTAAAACCTCCTTTGTATATTGGAATATTTACATTTTCAAAAAATCCTAATCCAAAATGAGATAAATTACCAATTGCTTCAAATTTATTTTTAAAATTTGATTCAAAACCATTATTTATCTGATTTATTTCTGATTTTGAATAAGTTATAGTACCTTTAATTGTACTTAATAGACCAGGATATTCAATTTCATCAATCAATTTATTATGTTTTCTAACTTCAATTTTTGAAAATAAAAATGGAACAAAATTATCAATTAATTTTATATTAGCACCATTATCATATGCATTTCCATCAGATTTAGTCAATTTACCAGATATATAAAATTGAAATTTAGAAGTACAAAATCCATCTCCAAAATCTATATTAAATTCAGTTTTTTTATTAGGTTCATTTAAATGTAATTTAGATAATGGATAGAAATTTTTGTATTCAGCTCTTTCAATATCATTTACATATTTTTTGTAATCAGCCATTTATTAAGGATAAATTTTTTAAATCAAAAGCTTTTTTAAAACAAGTAAAATTTTTATAATTTTATGATGTCAAATTTTATAATTTTATGTATCAATTTCATTTTTACTTTTAAAATATTCAATTTCAGTAGCATGATCAAGTATAAATTTTGCTGATATTTTTTGATGTTAGTAGTGCAAAAGTAAGGCTGCTGGCTCACTTCAAGGTCACCTGAGCGATGACGTCATCGAGGTCAATGACCCCACCGATGACGTCATCGATGACGTCATTGATGACGCAATCGATGACGTCATCACCAATGACGTCACATCCATGACGTCACACCCATGACGTCACAGAAATGACGTGCGGATGACGTCATCACCCCTTACGTCACCAAAATGACGTCATCGATGTCACAAAGGTCAAGGTCACGCTGAAACCTAAAATTTTTCGGCACTTTTGCGGTTTCTCGCACTACGCTCCGAGTTTTAGTCCGGTTTCCATGACCTTGACGACTTGGAGCGAATTTGCGATGAGAAACAGCAAAAGTGCAGAGGAAATTTGAAGTTTGCAACGTGACTCTGCCTAAACCGTCATGTGACACCGCTCGGGCGACCTTGAACTAGCCCAGCTGCCTTACTTTAGACCAGTACTACAACCGCGATGTGCACCCTACGACAGACACCGAGCGACTGACTGTCCGGCTCTGTGTACTCTAGGTATATCGGCTTGAGAGACTAAGACTCTAAACTGTCAGGAATGGGAGTAACTAACTGAATTTTGCAAGGAAAAGTCATTTCATCCAATATTTTAAACAAATCCTCATCAGTAAAACTGACATTAGTCCGTTTTGTATAAAACTTAGGGTGTCCGCGCAATAGTTTGCGCCACTTAGCTAAAGTCGAAACCCTCTTAACTTTGAGTGGTGGACAGTGAGCAACTAATAAAGTCTTAACACGACTAAGTTTCTTACCCAAAGTGTCCCGCGACATGGCGTCTCCTCACAAAAGTCCACACAATACTGAGAGACTGCTTGTAGCGCACGAGTCAAGGGAAAAGAGGTGGGGGAAACAGCAGGAGTGGGGGAAGGTCACAGTGGTGGGGGAAGGTGAGGCTTAACGCTGGAGTATCGCATCACTTCACCATGAGCTGTCCTACAGTCAACACACTGTTCTCTTGGCCCGAGTTGGCACTAGAAGAAACATTTCTGTACAGCTTAGGCTGTGAGAGCCGAGGAAGCAAAGTCAAAGTGGAAATTGTGTTAAACTCCAAGATAAAGAGTCTCCTAAATAAACTAATCGTATCCCTGCAATCTCCTATAACTTTAGAGAAATACCACTATATTAAGCGACACCTTATACTTTGGCAAAACGAAGCGGAAATGGAAAAGATTACAGTAAAATTAATTTAACTCAAAACTTGGACTGGACAGTCATGGCGATACCATGTGGCGTGCAAACGCCACCCTAAACATTACAAGTTAGGTTATTGAGCACCTCTGGTACGATAACCGATGTGCTAGAGTTAAAGTGTGATGACCTTGAGTCAAAACACTGAAATACTACAAGTCGATATCGTCCCAGAGTTAAAGTGTAGTGACCTACATTCAGAACTTGTAAAATTACTTACATATAGAGAGCTATGGAACAGCGAGACGCACCGCATGGAAGCCGGAGACATACTGGCGAAGCGGTGTTGTGCAGCCTAGGGACCCAGTTGTGGTGGGGGTACAGCCAACACTTAGAGTACAAGTGTCGTGGGTGACCTTGACCCACTTAACTTACCTGACCCCCCCCCCCCCCCCCCCCCCGACAAAAAGTGCGAACCCCCCCCCCCCCTCCGACAAAAAGTGCGAACCCCCCCCCCCCCCCGACAAAAAGTGCGAACCCCCCCCCCCCACCCCCACCCCCACCCCCACCCCCTCCCCCACCCCTGATATCCTGGGTGTGGCAGCCCCGGCGGGGATATAAGGGGGTCCAGCCAGAGCCGGCTCGCAGTCCGCTCCCGCGCGTTGAACGTGAACGACCGGGACGGACCGCCATAGGCATCACTAAACATTGAATGGCGCCTTCAGTGTTTAGCGAAGTCTACTCTAACTTTAAGACTTGTATTAGTTGTAAGATATTGCGCTTGCGTTTGGGTATTGCGAATTGCTTTATATGAGAGTGTTTTACTTATACCCTATGTCTCCTGTGTCTTTTATCCTTTGTGTCTTGTTTGTTATGTGTTTAATGTGTATGTGCTTGTTCCAGCATTGACTACGTTGAGCTCAATTGTGTGTTGTAAGTGTGTTATTTGTTTCTAAAGTGTATACGCTTGTTTTAGCAATCCCCCCTTGAGCTTTTTCAATGCTCAAAGTAAATTGTAAAGTCAGGGAACGGGAGTAGGCCCCCGTGTAAAGCCACTTTTAATAATTGGTAGGCTCCTTGCCAGGCATGCAAAAGGTTGCGGATGGCATTTGGGGAGCATGTCCGTTTGTAAGCTGGCAAGCAAAAGGTTGTGGCGGCCTCTGCACTCGGACCGAGGACGTAAGCCATTAGGGTGTCCTCAGTATGTTTCCCTTCTGGAAACTCAAAATTATGTAAATGAATCTTTGTTAGCTATTTGTGTTTTTAGTCCCCAAGGCCCCCGAACATTCGTGGTTCGCCATGGATGTACGGGGGCCGAAATTTTTTAATGTCCGTGTGGCCTTGACCTACAAAGACTTGTAAAAATTCAATGCATTTTAAATTAAAAATATTAAAGATAGGTTACGGGAGTAGGCCCCCGTGTAAAGCCTATTTTAATTATCGGTAGGCTCCTGCCAGGCATGCAAAAGGTTGCGGATGGCATTTGGGAGCATGTCCGTTTGTACGCTGGCATGCAAAAGGTTGCGGCGGCCTCTGCACTCGGACGAGGACGTAAGCCACTAGGGTGTCCTCAGTTTGTTTGTTTCCTTCTGGAAACACAAAATTATGTAAATGAATCTTTGTTAGCTACTGAAAAGACAATGCAGTAAATGTTTACAAGTCTTGCGTGGCGAAGGGTACACGACATTGGATGTTGCCTTGTTGTCATAGTTGGGTCTCTTCGGAGGCTACAGCGATGACAACCTAAGTGCCTCACACCCCCAAAGGGGGGTGTGGGGCTTATTTTTTTAAAGTTTTTCTGTGACCTTGACCTAAATATGTAAAATCTTTCAAAGTGTTTAACAGTCAGGTCTTATTAACACAGTTAATACATTAATGTCTGTTAAAAAATATAACAGTTAGGTATTTGTAACCCACAATTTTGGAGTTGTTTATAGTTTCCTTAGTCCCTTGGGAGGCTTCAGCTATGGTAACATAAATGTCTCAAGTGGGGCTTATTTTTTTAAAAAGTGCGAACCCCCCCCCCCGACAAAAAGTGCGACCCCCCCCCCCCCTCGGGTACCTTGGGCGTGGTCACCCGGTGGGGATATAAGGCGGCCGGGTTGCACGCATTTCTCATTTTAGCTCCAGCGCTTATGCTGACCGGTTCTTAAAATGTATCGTCGTATACCTTATGATCCTTCGTACTATAATCTGTTTGGTATTAATAATATTACAGACAATGAGCAGAAATTGTATAAAAAATTTTGTTGTTTACTTGATAGAACGCACAAACTACCACCAAATACTTTCACCTACAAGCTACCCCTGATAGACAAGGATGATGTAAGCAAGCTAACAACAATTCAAGTGAAATTTCTCGAAGAAAAAATCCTTGTTTGTGTAAGAGAAGTGTTTCATAATGAATATTCAAAAAGATTGGCCTTCGACTTTATTAAGGAACATGCAGGACGTGAAAAAGAACAGTACCCAGGATTATATTATTTATATCTTTTTGAGAATGGAGCAAGTGTAACGGTAGAAATAAGTATCAAACTAATGTAATTCTCCCAACCAAGTGTTAAACTAGGACTTGAACTTGGACTTGATTGAGGTTTTTTGTAGAACAGAGCGGGGGATAGATCACTTTGCGGCAATGGACTAGCATGCTGCTTAGTGGTTTATCCCCCGCTCAAAGGGTATTTTTACGCGACCTTGACCCACATAAATGCATAGTTGGTGGGGGTATAAAAAAGGGCAAACCAATTGGATGGATACACCACTTCTATACCATGGCTCTATTGCAGTGCTCTATCCCCGCTAAAAATAATAATTCCAAGTGACCTTGTTCCACATAAACTTGCTCAAACAGACATCTTTCAAAATATTTGTACAAAGTAGTGGATTTAGACCAAACATTATTGGTTTATCAAGCCTGTTGAAGAATATATTGAAAATGGGTGTTTAAAAGCCAAATTTACTAAATGATTGATAAACCGGATGTATATGACGTCACCTTCCCCCACCCGTCAACCTCGGGTATAAAGGGACCCGGTTGAGCGCGCTGCTCATTATTGCTTGGACATTCACCGAGTGCACACTCAAAGCCAAACTTGTTCAAAAATGGCTCTTTGTGATATTTGTGGTGAGTTTTTCCAAGATGAAGATATCTTTGTTTTACACCGAGAATTGCATCATGAAGAAAACAGAAAAGAAGAGATTGTTGTAAGTGAAGAAGACTTGGATGCGTTTGATCGGTTATTGGAAAACTACCAGAAACAGATGGACGACTGTGATAGCTATCTACAGTTACACCGAGAATTGCATCGTGAAGAGGACAGAAAAGAAGAGATTGTAGTAAGTGAAGAAGACTTGGATGCGATTGATCGGTTTTTGGAAAAACCCCAGAAGCAGAAGGACTGGGCTAGCTATTTACAGTTAATGCAAAGAAGAAGACCAAGTGTTATTCAATTTGCCGGAGCTGGACCATCTACAGCTGGAGGATTTATTGAAAAGGAAATGGAAGAAAAAAAAGTGGAAGATGTAAAACAACTGCGTACCCAAGAAGAGGATATGGAAGAAGAGGATACAGAAGAAGTGGAAGAAATAAGACAACTGCGCACCACAGCCTTGCCAGGACCAGTTGTAACTCATTTCAAAATTAATAATGTGCAATTGGAATTGGAAAACTTTATAACCCAAGCTAAAAATTTAGTTGTAAAAACATTGATGGAAGAATTGGCAAGATTGAACTTTATTAAATTTGGATTGGTGTTGGAGGCTATGTTTACTAATACCAATGGTGAAAACTCACCGAGAGCATTCATTGCTAAAAACCGAACCCTTACAACCACATCTGATATTAATGAAATTTTAGAAGATTGTTTGAATGAACTGCTAATGAAACTCCAAGAACACGAAGGAAGAGGATCTGGCTGGACGCTATCATCGATTGAAGGTATGGATGTGAGGGTTCACAAGCATGGATATGGTATGAGGGGTAGCAGCTTTATCCCTCTACCAAAGAAAATTAAAGACACCAACTCTTGCAGAAATGTTACAAACGGGGATAATGAATGTTTTAAGTATGCGATGCTAACTAAGTATGTAAAACATAATCCTTGTAGAGTTGGTAGGGAATATTATGAAAACGAACACCGCTACAACTTCCGAGGAATGTCGTATCCTGTGAGTCTTAATCAAATTGCAAAATTTGAGAAACAAAATCCAGGTGTTTCTGTTAACGTGTTCGGCTTAGATGATTCGAACAATGTGTATCCTCTACGAGTTGGAAAAGTGGAGCAAAGAAACCATACTGATTTATTATTGATAACTAAAGGCGAAATTTCACATTATGTGTGGATAAAAGATTTTGAAGCATTGGTTGTACGACAATTAACGAAAAATAAAATTAGAGTGACAGTGTGTAAGAGATGCTTTTGTTTTACGAATAAAGATTTGAGACGTGGAGGATCGGAGTGGTTGAAGGAACACCAAAGACTTTGTAATGACAACTATGAAGTGAAGATTAGTCTGCCGCCGCCATCTCGAGCGTTTATCCAATTCAACAAAACAGTTCACCAATATCGGATTCCAGTAGCCGTCTACGCAGATTTCGAATCCACGTTAGTACCACAGGAGCTTCCGGATGGTGAGGTGACTAGAAGAACCAAATATCAACTGCATCAACCTAACAGTTTTTGCTTATTGGTGAAATCGACTTTGCCTGAAGAACAGTTGCAAGACTATGGCTTAACATCCACTCCGATACTCTACCGTGGGGAAGAAGCCGCTAAGCATTTCGTAGACCAGTTGTATGACATTGCTGAAAAGGTGCAACGCTTATTCGGTAATGTTTTACCTATGGAACCTTTGAATCAAAATCAACAAGAAGAATACAATTTGGCAACAAGATGTTATTTATGCAAGAAGAGCTTCAGTGAAGAAAATCAAAAAGTAAGAGATCACGATCACCTGACAGGGTTATACAGAGGAGCTGCTTGTAATTCATGCAATATAAATTACAAACTGCCAAACTTTATCCCTGTCGTGTTACACAATCTTAGCGGCTATGACTCCCACTTCATTATCCCAGAGTTAGGACGAGATGATGGAAAAATCGAAGTATTAGCTGAAACATTGGAGAAGTACATCAGTTTCTCAAAAACAGTAGGTAAAATTAAACTTCGCTTCGTAGACTCTTATAGATTTATGTCATCTAGTTTGAGCAAATTGTCTGAGAACCTAAGAAGAGAAGATCTAAAAGAAACCAGCAAAATTGTACCTGAAGATAAATTGGACTTAGTAATGCGTAAAGGAGTGTTCCCCTATGATTACATAACTTCTGCAGAAAAATTCGAAGAAACCAGTCTGCCACCGATTGAAGCCTTCAATAGCAAGTTAAATGAAAGTGAAATCTCCGTTGAAGACTACAATCATGCTTGTAATGTTTGGAACCAACTAAACATTCAAACCTTAGGGGAATATTCCGACTTTTACATAAAATTGGACGTAACTCTGCTGTGCGATGTGATGGAAGAATTTCGAAACACCTGCTTCTCCGCCTATGGACTGGACCCTCTACACTCGTACACATCTCCAGGATTAGCATGGCAAGCTATGCTAAAGTCAACCAACTGTCGATTGGAGCTTCTAACAGATATTGATATGGTGCTCATGATAGAATCTGGTGTACGGGGCGGTTTGACACAAGCTGTAACACGTCATGTCAAAGCTAACAACAAGTACATCCCAGGCTTCGACGAGAGACAACCATCGGTCTACCTTGGTTACTTTGACGCAAACAACCTTTATGGTTGGGCAATGTCAAATCCGCTTCCCTACGCTGACTTCAAATGGATCGACCCGGCCACCATCGGTGACATCTCACAGATTCCAAAGAATGGTCCAAAAGGCTATATTTTGGACTGTGATTTCGAATATCCGGAGCACCTTCATGACCATCACTACGACTTGCCTCTCCTAGCCAAGACTGAAGTTTCACCGACAGGAAGATGGCCGAAATTGATGATGACGTTGGAGAATAAAGATCGGTATGTGGCTCACTACTGGGTAGTTCAACAAGCTCTTGAATTGGGTCTACGTGTGGTGAGAATTCATAGAGCAATTGAATTCACCCAGTCTTGTTGGTTGAAACCATATATTGATTCCAACACTACAAGAAGAGCAGCAGCAACATCAGCATTTGAAAAGGACTTTTACAAATTGATGAACAACGCCATCTTCGGGAAGACCTTAGAAAACAAAAGAAAACACAAGATTGTAAAATTAGTAAGTGATCCTAAGAAATTGGAAAAATTAGTGCAAAAACCAAATTTTGGAACATCTATGATTATAAACGAAGATCTAGTTGCCGTAAGTATGAAGAAAACAACAATAGTGATGGATCGTCCGTTATACATTGGAATGTCGATTTTGGATATAAGTAAAACTCTAATGTATGATTTCCATTACAACAAAATGGTTAAACACTACGGAAGAGACAACATTGGAGTTGCATACATGGATACCGACGCGTTTATCTACTGGATAAAGACTTTGGACATGTATGAAGACCTAACGAGTTTCCCATACAAAGACGATTTTGACTTCTCTGACTATCCGAAGAACCATCCAAATTACAACGAAAAGAATAAAAAAGTAATCGGAAAATTTAAAGATGAAGCAAATGGAATGCCTTTAGAAGAAATAGTGGCACTGATGGCAAAATTGTATTCATTTAAAATGTACAACGAGAACAACACACCCACAGTCAAGAAAGCAAAAGGAGTCAAAACATCGTACTTGAAGAAACATGTGACATTTGACCATTACAAGACCTGCTTGTTTGAAGATTCTACAATGTCTGCAACGTTCAACACTATCAGAAGCTTTAAACATGAGGTCTACAGTGTCACTGAAGTTAAAAGAGCACTGTCAGCTCGAGATGATAAAAGGCATATTATGCCGGATAAAATTCACACTCTTCCTTTTGGACACTACTCTCTAAACCCTATCGACTAGTAACCTATTCTTCGCCCCTCTACAACTTCGACCTTATTCCTTTCTCCTTCCGTAAAAAAATGGGGAACACGGCAAGTCAAACGCCGTGTTCCCCATTTTTTTACACAAGTTTGGATGACCTTGACCTATATAAATGATGTGAATCTTTAAGACAACATTCATTGTGATTATACATGTGATACATGAAACATTCAAACCTGCAATATGAAGGATTTGAAGCAAGAAATTGTCAACGAACTTCATAAACCTGCAAGAAGAAAGTTTCCACGAAGAAATACAGTGATAAAAGGAATAAATGATTTATATCAAGCGGATTTAATCGAAATGATTCCTTATAGTAAACAAAATAGAGGATTTAAATACATATTGACTATTATTAATTGTTTTTCAAAAATGGCAGATGCTTTACCACTAAAAGATAAAAGTGGCAAAAGTGTTACAAAAGCAATGGAAACAGCTATACAAAGAGACAAACATACTATAAAACATTTACAAACTGATGATGGAAAAGAATATTTTAATAAGGAATTTGCAAATTTAATGAAAAAACACAACATTAACCATTACTCAACCAATTCAGAGGTAAAAGCATCAATAATTGAAAGATTTAACAGAACTTTAAAAGGTGCGATGTATAAGATGTTTTCCAACAGAGGATCACACGTATGGATTGATGTGTTACCAAAACTTATAAGCGATTACAATAACAAGTTTCATAGAACTATCGGTATGAAACCAAGCCAGGTGACTAATAAAAATGAAAAACTTGTATTAAAACGTATAAAAATGAATACTAAACCAAAAGTTGAAAAACTAAAGCCTAAAAGGTTTAATGTTGGTGATAAAGTGCGAATAAGCAAATACAAAGGTGTATTCAGTAAAAGATATCTTCCGAACTGGACAAATGAGGTATTTACCGTATTTAAGGTGCAACCTACAGTACCAGAAACTTACATTTTAAAAGATAATAAAGGACAATTGCTTGAAGGAGGTTTTTATGGACATGAAATGTTAAAATCAATAGTAGGTGATGTATATCTAGTAGAAAAGGTGTTGCAACGCAAAAAAGATAAGGTTAAAGTACGATGGTTAGGATTTAATAAGACGGAAGATTCTTGGATACCTAAAAAGGATCTAATATAATGATAGAGCATCATTTTGGGTTGAACCATTACAAAGGATGGAGATAATACCGCAAAAAGACAATTTTACTATTAATAATATAGATGAACTCACAGTGGATGGTTCTCAATTCAATACTGGGAAACACGGTGTTTTGTTACCAAACACGGTGCGTTGTCTGGTTACCGGTCCTTCCAATTGTGGAAAAACAAATGTAGTATTCAATTTGATTACAAACCCTAAAGGCTTACGTTTTAATAATTTATATGTATTTTCAAAGTCACTACAACAACCGAAATATCAGTTATTGGAACAAATACTCAATAATGTACCTGAAGTTAAATATTTTAAATTTAACGCGAGCGAGAGTGTCATGCAACCGCAAGAGGCTAAACCATTCTCAGTATTCATATTTGACGATGTATCTTGTGAAAATCAAAATACAATAAGGAATTACTTCGCCATGGGTCGACATAACAACATAGATAGCATTTATATTGGTCAAACTTACAGCAAAATACCGAAACAGCTCATTAGAGACAATGCAAATATGTTAATTGTATTTAAACAGGATGAAACCAACCTAAAACACATATATTATGACCATGTAAGTGCGGATATGCCATTTGAACGATTTAAAGAGTTGTGTGGAAAGGCTTGGGCTGAAAAGTATGGGTTTTTAACAATTATGAAGGAACAACCGCTAAACAATGGTCGATACAGGATAGGATTTGATAAATTTATACAAATACACTGATCATGATGTAAAACATTCATTGTTGTACAACACGTCTTGCTACAAACATGGTTAACCAAGAAAAGTTAATAAAGGAAATAAAATCACTTAGTGATTCTATTCGAGATAAAAACAGAGCATTAAAATTAGGTATTAGCGAAAGGGAGAAATTTCTTGAATCTACTTTTAAACCTATTACTGAACCCTTGAAACAATTAAACAAAAAATTTGCTAAACCCGTTTTGGAAGGAGATGCAATTGCACCTATTACAAAGTTTGAAAGAGAAAATGTAAAATCAGAAGATTTTAGTGATGAAGACCTGGAATCCTCTACATATAGTGGTTTTACCGGCGGAGAACCTGAAAGAGAGCTAGAATCACCAGACTATAGTGGTATAAGAGAATTATATGAAGTAAAAGCTAAAAGAGGACATGAAGATGTATCAACTGCTAGTGAAGAGGAAAAAGAAGAAGAAGCAAGGGAAGGTCCGTCAAACATAAGCTTGTTGGGTGAAAACATTCATAACAAAGGACCTTTAGGAAGGAAATACATGATAAAAATGTTAGCTGGAATAAATCCTAATAAAAACTACCATAGTTATGGAGTAAGATTAACAGAAGAAGGTTTAATGGTTGGTAATAGCCCGGTAAACATTGATGAAAATGATAATATTATTGTTGGTAATCAAAGATATAAGGGCACAAGAGGATTATTTGAATTATTATTTGAAAAAAAGCCTTTAGAATTGTTAGTTAAAGAAGAAGACATGGAAGCATATAAACAGATTTTGGAACACACCAATGCATACAGGAGAAAATATTTAGCTGACCAACCAGTTTTTAGATCTAGGTCTTTAAAATATAGAGTATTTGTATCCAAGTTAATACCAACAACGAGAAGACAACCAATGCCGATAATGCCAAGAAAACCTGTAAAACGAAGGTTTGTGTCATCCACTTTGGATATAAGTGCTCCAGAACCAAGAAAAAGAAACAAATCTGTTACAGGTACAGGTTTAATGAAGAAACTATATAACACAAATGTGATTTATTACAATAATATCAATAAATTGGTGGATAGAATGAAACTAATACATGAAGCTAAAGAAGCGGGTCATACTGGATTGGAAAACGAATGGGTGGCTTTAGTGGATGAACTCCGAAACCGTGGGGTAATCTCATAAAAAATGCGTTACTCACTAGATTACTATTCAGTTGCACCATGAGTGTCGACAAGTTCGGACGTTACTCCTCGGATGGGTTATATTACGCAAATAATTTAAAAAGAGGAGCTGGTTTACCACAAACACCTGATGGGGATTATGATATAACTAATAAAAGGTTAAAAAACATAAAAGATCCCACAGATGAAAACGATGCAATAAATTTAAAAGTATTAAAAGAAAAGATATCACCAACATTAAGACTACAGAAAAACACATATGACGCAGGTAATCATAGAATTGTCAATGTTGGTAAGCCAAATCAAAACGCTGATGCAATAAACAAAGGTTATTTATCATCAGAATTAAAAAATACGTTAAAATTCAATGGAAAAACGTATACTGCTGAAAATAAACGTATATCCAACGTAGATGACCCTAAAGATGCAAAAGACAGCGTAAATAGACGCTATTTACATTCATTAATACCTGAAAAGACAAAAGATGGTTTTTCTTTTTATAAATTTGTTATTAACGATATAGGTTATCCGAAAAATGAAAATGATGCTGTAAATTTAAAATATATAAAAGATCATTGTATTACACGTGATGTAGGAGTTATTGATTGTCTAGGTAATTGTTTAGCGAATGTTAAAGATGGTTCGGCACCATCAGATGGTGCAACAGTGGGTCAAATGAAGGAAACTTTAAAGCAAGAAACATCTGGATTTGTAAAACAGGATCAAGTAGTATCACGGTCGGGTGATGTGTTTGTACAAGGAAATGAAAAGTTTATTTTACTTGAACAAAAAAATAATGTTTGGGATTGCAAAGACATGAAATTATCAAATGCGCATTTAGCTACAGATGCTCATGATGTTCCGATTTTATCACAAGTTTTACATACTAATCCAAACAATTATCATAGAAGTTGGTTGGGTACAAATAGAAGAATAATTGACATATTTCCAGGTATCGATGATTACGATTGTGTTGTAGTAAAACAATCTTTAATATTAGACAAACCAAAAGGTAGTACTTTCAATGCGAAAAATAAGAAAATAGGTAATTTGGCACAAGGAACAGATCCAAAGGATGCTGCAACTGTAGGACAAACATTACAATATGATAGTGCAAATCAAGAGTTTATTTATAATACCAAAAGATTTAAATTAATGGATGTAAATGATTATCAAAATATATTAATTGCAGATCCAAATTCATTTAGCGGATTTAGAAAATTGTCTGGTGAGGAATTTATTCATAAAAATCATGTATTTAGAAATGAAGCAGACAGATCATTAATTAGTGCAGATTTAAAATATTTTAAATGTCCCGGGAATGATGCAAATGTAACTGATGAAGACTAAGAATTTGTATAAAAACTGATATGGGTTAGAAATCGGGACTAATATTATAAAAATGGGTTACACTCTAGAATGTTATTTAGTTGCACCATGAGTGTTGACAAGTTCGGACGGTATTCATCGGATGGATTATATTACTTTAATACTTTAAAAAGAGGTGTTGGATTACCACAAACACCTGATGGAGATTATGATATTAGTAATAAACGGTTAAAAAACATTAATGATCCCACAGATGAAAATGATGCAATAAATTTAAAAGTATTAAAAAAAAGAGATAGTACCAACACTGAAATTAGAGAAAAACACATATAACGCGGGTAATCATAGAATTTCCAACGTTGGTAAGCCAAATCAAAACGCTGATGCAATAAACAGAGGTTATTTATCATCGGAATTAAAGAATACGTTAAAATTTAATGGAAAAACGTATAATGCTGAAAATCGGCGTATATCCAACGTAGCAGACCCTGTAGATGAAAAAGACAGCATAAATAGACGCTATTTACATTCTATAATACCTGAAAAGACAAAAGATGGGTTTTCTTTTTATAAATTTGTTATTAACGATATAGGTTATCCAAAAAATGAAAATGATGCTGTAAATTTAAAATACATCAAAGATCATTGTATTACACGTGATGTAGGAGCTATTGACTGTCTTGGTAATTGTTTAGCGAATGTAAAAGATGGTTTTGCACCATCAGATGGTGCAACGGTGGGTCAAATGAAGGAAACTTTAAAACAAGAAACCTCCGGTTTTGTGAAACAAAACCAAGTAGTAACACGTCAAGGAAATGTATTTGTACAAGGAAATAAAAAGTTTACTTTACTTGAAGAAAACAATTATGTTTGGGATGGTAAAGGAAAGTTATTGACAAATTTAGGTATTGGTGAAAAGCCTGGTGATGCTGTTACTTATGAACAGATAATACAATTAGAGCCAACTGGAAAAAAATGGTGGAATTGTGATAACAAACGATTAACAAATGTTGCAGACCCTGATTATGCCGATAACGCTGTAACTGTTAATTTTCTTGTTAAAGTAATAGGTAATTTATTATTTGATATGCATAATTATATTGTAGCAGGACAACATAAACCTATTGACGAAAAAATGAGAAATACATGGATTAAACAAGAAATTCTTTATAAATATTTTTTTAATCATAACACACAAAAGTTTAGATCATCAGATTGGGGTACTTTTGATATTTAACTAAATAACACCATATATTACATCATTTATGTGCAACCTGTCATAGAGGTAACACATGGGTTACGCTTTTCAAATATAAAAGACAATCATGGCGTTTCATTACACCAGTCCATATCGAGACACTATACGGAAAGGAGGCGGTATCACGTCCACAGCGGTTTCTCTGTTAAGTAAAGCTTTAAATCGTATTCCAGTAGGATCTATCGTAAACAGAGCAATAGACGCTTTACCATACGAATTTCACATACCGGGAGGTTATCAGTATTGCGGACCAGGAACTAAATTAAAAAAACGACTGGAAAGAGGTGATCCAGGCATAAATAAGTTAGATCAGGCTTGTAAAGAACACGATATCGCATATTCCACGTTTACCGATTCAAAAAATAGGTCAATCGCTGATAAAAAGCTAGCGAATATAGCTTGGCAACGAGTAAAGTCTAGTGACGCTAGTATTGCGGAAAAAGCAGCAGCTTTAGCGGTAACAGCAGGTATGAAGGCTAAAACAGCGGTAGGAGGTGGAAAAAGGAGGGGTAAGAATAAAAAAGGATCAACCAAGAGAAAACATGGTGGTAATATTAGACTAAAAAGACGTTCTCCGAGGAAAAATAATAAAAAACCGACAATATGGTCAATGGTAAAAAACGGGGCTGGTCTATACCTAAGACCGTATCGTGCATATTAAATAAAAGAAATCAATTGGTTATACCACATAAAGCGTTGACTAATGTTGAATTATTTAAATATATTTCCTGTTTAAAAATACCATTTTTCCGCGGAGTATTTATGAAAGACAGTTTACCAAAGAAAATATGGAAAAATGAGACTGGAATCGTAAATTTGGATAATACTGAAGGGTCCGGCACCCATTGGGTGTGTTATAAGAAACTAAATAGTAATGTATATTATTTTGATAGTTTTGGAAATTTGCCACCACCTAAAGAACTTGAACATTACTTTAAATCTGCTAAAAACATATATTACAACTATAAAAGAGAACAACCTGATAATACTTCAATATGCGGCCATTTATGTTTGGAATTCCTAGCTAAAAGTATCAGTCACTATTGAGATGTCTTCCTATACGGTATCATTAACAGGAAAATCGTCCACTTTACGAAGTATCCTTTTTCCAGCGTTACGCTTGCAAAAAGGAAGATTTTGGGAGGCAGCACTGTTGGATTTTACAACTTACAACTCTATTCCCAATGTTACGGAAGGTAAAAATAACTTATTGCATTATTATAAAGGAAAAGATGCCAGTGGTAAGTTAACAGACTTAGAAGAGTGCAGTTTACCCACAGGTTCTTATGAAATTGATCATATTAATGAATTTTTGCAAAATAAAATGGGAAAAGACAATATATCGCTAAAAGGTAATAATAATACAATGAAAGCTGAGCTTACTTCAAAATATTATATAGATTTCACTAAGCCAAACTCAATTGGTGATTTATTAGGATTTCCCAAAGATGGAGCAATTTTAGAACCAAATAAAACACATTCCGGTAAACAAACTGTAACAATATTAAAAGTCAATAGTATAGACATAACTTGTAACATTATACAAGGAGCTTACAGAGATGGAGCAAATACTCATATAATACATACTTTTTACCCCAGTGTACCACCTGGATTTAAAATTGTTGAAAAGCCGCAAAACCTGGTATATCTACCTTTGAACACCACTTTCATTTCAGACATCGTGTTGAACGTATTGGATCAAGACGGTAACTTGATAGATTTCCGAGAAGAGCCTATTACGGTTAGATTACATTTAAAATCAACACTTTAATACAAAATCATGGGTTTAACATTTAAAAGCGAACAACCTACGGGAATCCGCATTAGTAGCTCTTCAGCTGTGGAGGAGTTAACACGCGAGAACATTCGTTTCTTAGAGAGAATTGGATTAAAAGTAACCGATAATGGATATACTGGATATAGCTCAGGGTCCAACATTCGACGAAACCCTATGGGAAAAAGAATATCACACCCACAACCCTTACACTTCATCAAAATTAAACAATAACGATGAAATTCGTATTCCCATACAAAATCAAGACATTTACACACTACCATGTGAAAGTTACTTGTATATTGAAGGAAAAGTTACTAAAAAGGACGGTACTACTACTGGTACAACAGTTCCATTTATAAATAATCCCATGGCTTTCCTGTTTGATGAAATTAGATATGAAATATCAGGTGTAACAGTTGATTCTACTAAAAAAGTAGGTATTGCAACAACTTTAAAGGGATTAACATCTATATCACCTAATGAAACCAATTTAATACAACCAGCAGGATGGGTTTTACCTGCAAAAGACACAATCACTCCAGATACAAATGGAAATTTTGATTTTCATATTCCGTTACGTTTGTTGCTTGGTTTTGCTGAAGATTATAGGAAAATAATATTAAACGTTAAACAAGAATTAGTTTTGTTGAGATCTTCAAACGATAAAGATATTATTAAAGCCATAGGCGTCATTTGGGGGGGGCAAGGGGGGGCAGTTGCCCCCCCAATAATTTCGGTGATTTTGTTTTAAATTGGAAATTAAAATGTTAGGTTATGTAATATGGTGAAATATTTATAACAATTATAAACTTCTGAATCAGACTTTAACAAAATGTCTACTTTGTATTACTGTATTTACATAAAACTCTTAAATTGACTCATTCTGCAATCGTCATCTGTAGCAGGAAGTCCCTTCTCCGGTCTACCTGCACGAACGACGTTACCGAATGCCGCCACTCGGCCGTAGCGCTAGGCGAGTTCCACGAGTTTGATGGCTGCAGAGGTTTACGGTAATTGTGTTTTAAAATTAACTAATTATGATAGAGATTGACTCTTAACTTTTTGTAAAAGTAGAAAGACGGATCTCGTCTTCTCTGGTTTTAGAATTTTTTAATAAAATTTATAATTTCAGTTATAACTGTCTAAAATTGTCTGTTCTTTCTAGGGGCAAGTTTTATAGATGCAGAGGTTTACGGGGATCGTGTTTTAAAACTAACCAATTAAGATAGAGATTGGCTCTTAACTTTTTCTAAAAGTAAAAAGACGGATCTCGTCGGCTCTGCTTTTAGAATTTTTAAATACAATTTCTAATTTTAGCTATAACTGTCTAAAATCATCTGTTTTTCTCGATTTTTATTTTAAGTTTTCCATTAGTTTTGATAACACTACCAAAGTGAGATTACCAAAGTGTAAGAAAGGAAATTTAGCACCGTTATTCTTCTTTAATATGACAAATTAGTTGTACTGTAGTCCTAGGCTGCATTTAGCAAAAGATAATAGGGTTCTAAACCCCCTTTCATTTGCATCGAGAAAAACGGATGATTTTAGACAGTTATAGCTGAAATTAAAAATTTTACTTAAAAATTCTTAAAACAGAGCCAAAGAGACCCGTCTTTTTAATTTTAAAGATCCAATCTCTATCTTAATTGGTTAGTTTTAAAACACGATCCCCGTAAACCTCTGCATCTATAAAACTTTTTGGCACTAAAAACAGATGATTTTAAACAGTTGTAACTGAAACTAGAAATTGTATTTAAAAATTCTAAAACCAGAGAAGACGAGATCCGTCTCTCTACTTTTAGAAAAAGTTAAGAGACAATCTCTATCTTAATTAGTTAACTTTAAAACTCGATTCCCGTAAACCTCTGCACTGTCTGCAGCCATCAAACTCGCCTAGCGCTACGGCCGCGAGGAGGCATTTGGTAACGTCGTTCGGGCTCAGGTAGACCGGAGCCTTGCCTTGGTTAAACATAACCTCTTTCGTGTGAAAAGGTAGATATAGTAGCCTACTTTCGCTGATGTCCGATGTTTACACTTTACTGTTGTTTACTTGAAAATCAATCAATTTCCTTACTAATGGGTAATCAAATGGGAAAATTTACAAACTTTAAGGACTTGTAGGTCCCCTCTTTTTAATGGACAATTTACCAATTCACTTTAGAAACAACTTCACGCTGAGCTCTATCCAATGGCACTGAAATCATTAAAATCTATTGCAAATTGTGGGAGGAGTTTCTTGTACAAAAACCCGTATCACGTATCAAATATGTATAGATAGATGTTTTTGTAAATAATTATTTACCTTTTTTTAATCACTGAGTAATTTTTTACCTTTCTTGTCCTCAATCACAATTTAATTTTTTTAGGTAATGTAATGGGCAATATACCGTAGCTGTACTGATCCTAACCAACAATAGTTAAATGTTAAATGATTTTTTGTCCCTTATACGGCAGACTGCAAAGGTGCTTTGTCAAAAACTAATTACTGATCAAGATAAAACAATGTGTTTTACCATTCAAACCTAGTTTTAAGTTTTAGTCTATGTATCCGACTGTAAAACTTTAGAGTTGTGAATAATATAAAATGATGTTTTTTATTTCAACAATTTAGCATCCATTAACCAATTAAACCCATTAAATTTCTTAAGGTGTTTTACATCACAGTAACCACTGGCAGTTCCAGAAGAATAATGACTTTCTACAAATAGAAACATGTTATATAATCAAATTTTACATGCATTAGGGTATTGTTTTCATGGGTTTGTGAGATTATATTATAAGATCACATTTTATGGACAGAATTAGCTTTTATTGACAATATTTAGCGAAATTTAAGAGGTTTGGCGTATTTTTGGGAAGGGGGGAGGGGGTATGACCTTATGAAAATCTTGCCCCCCCAATCAGAATGCTGAAATGACGCCTATGATTAAAGCTCCAGACGGTACAACAGATGCAACTTTAGAATGGAAATTAACATTAGACAAAATTGTATGGAGAGTTCCACATGTAAAATTAGCTGACGAGCATAGAATGCTACTATTAAGAAAGTTAAAGGCTGATCGTGATATTGTAATTCCTTTTAGAAGTTGGGAATTTCATGAACATCCCAGCTTGCCAACTACGGATCGACACACTTGGACAGTTAAAACATCTAATTATGTGGAACGAGCCAGGTATATTATATTTGGTTTACAAACAGGCAGAAGAGACACCATCACCAAACATGCAGGCCAATTTGATCATTGCAACTTGAAAAATATTAAAGTTTATTTAAATTCACAATTTTTTCCATACGATAATTTAAATGTGTCATTCGCTAATAAAAAGTACAGCATATTGTACGATATGTATGCAAGATTCCAAAGTTCATATTATGGTAAAACGAATGCACCTTTACTATCACCAGAAAAATACTTAGATGGTTACCCTATAGTTGTAATCGATTGTTCTAAACAAAATGAATCGGTAAAATCATCAAGTGTAGATATAAAAATAGAAATGGAATTCAACGCGCCTATATCGGCTAATACAACTGCATACTGTTTAATTCTACATGATAAAATCGTAACATACACACCTTTAACTGGAATTGTTAAAAATGTATTGTAAAAGACCGGTTTTCCTACATTCCAATGCATTCCGCGAGTATAAAAGCAGAGCGTTCAGCTCGCTCCTTATCAGTTTGTTGCCTGTTGTTGTATGGGTAGCATCTTATTCAATATGGCTTCTCCTAGTGGTACACAAGAAAATGTAGTAGATATTGAGAAGGAGATATCCGACTTTTTAGATCTTCAAGGTCAACCGGAGGGAGATGAACACAACGCTTGCGGACAACTCCACGCCAGTAATAATGTTGAGGAAAAAGGTAAAAGAAGAAAGAATGCACACAAAAGGAAAAGGGATATTGAAGATAATATTTCTCCTAACATATTAAGTGAGGTATTCTTGCGAATATTTTACCCAATCTCTTCCAGTTTGGACAAAAGTGTTTTAATCGGTGTTATGAAATCTACAGATTATTCCCCTACTGTAATTTTAACTCATGGACCCAAAATGATTTTGTTTACGGACACTGCTTGGGAATCGTTTATGAAACACTTGCATCTGCTAGAATGCTATTTAAGTAGTAACATGTTTGGAAGAAAGACAAGAGTAGGCCTTTTGGATTCAAATGTGGAAATCGATATTGTTAAACATCGTGGTGATCATCAGTTGCGGTTTAGAGACACAACAAGACATGATAACAAGATTCAACTTAATCGAGAAGAGTTTTTTATTCTAACTTGTGCAACTGAACCAATAACGAGATACTTGAGACAACTGGTGTTTTCAAGTTCAATTATTAAAGATTATCTGGAAGACACTTTGGACAAACAACCGGACGCACCTATATTGTACGGACCTGTAGATACTTCTATATTCAATAGGGTTCCTCATGAAGTACAAATGTGGAGACAATTGGAAAAGTACGCTCAACTACATAAGAAATCAGTAAAACATGAAAAAGAGGAAGAAGAAGGAGGAGAAGAATCAAGTGTTAGTGATGAAAATGAAAACAAGGAAAATGTAAAGATGGAAACCTAAATGACAATTAACTACACAGCAATGGTTAATTTTTAAAACAATATCAAACACTTTGTGGGGTTAGGCCTACCGGGGACGGTGCCCACGTTAAATATACACCAACGCGCCAACAACTGTACGGCCGGGTATAAAAGTCGTACCTACCGTGGTGTGGAAATCAGTTGACCTTTGGACTTCGTCATGAGCAGACGAGTGATCTTCGCAATGGACAAGGAAGAAGAACAAGTAAAGTCCAAACCTGGTATAATTGAGTTCCAAGCGTTTCGGGGTAATGATGATAGATTTATCATAAAAGAACTTGTGTTTTTCGACATCAATACAAGTGTTCCTTATTCGTTTTTATTTAAACCACCATGTTCTTATTCATCTTTAACCAGTAAAGCCGCTACTACCAACAGATGGATTTCAAAACACTTCCATCATATCGATTGGTATGATGGTTTTACAAGTTACACGGACTTGTATCACATTATGCATCACTTTTCAGACAAGTTTACCAATATTTACACAAAGGGGCTGGAAAAGAAAAGATGGATCGAAGGATTTACTCATGTTCCGGTTAATGATGTGGATTTGGATAAAAACTACAAGTATACGATGGAAAATGTTTGTATTTGTACTAAAAGTCCAGAACATGAAAAAGATAGACATTGCGCTTTAAAAAACGCCTATAAACTCGCATCTTACCTTCAAAGTGGAGAAATGGGGAGTGGTGGGGGTAACGGGGGTTATATAAGTGAGGAGCAGACCGGGACCTGGCATGAGTATTACTCGAGATTCCGAGACGACAACATCTCCCAGCAAGAAGACGAAGAAGACGATCTATAACTTGACCATGGCATCTCACCAGTTCCTGCAAACTTTGGTTGAGCAGTTCAATGCTCACTCCAAATCTACCATACTACCCGTCAAGAAGTGTTCCGAACTTAAAGACGAGAAGCACTACATTATCCACGCCATGAAGAAGATGGAGACTACAGTTGGAGAGGCCATCTGCTGCAGTCTTAGCGAGGCACCATTCACTCCGGGGGATGAGCCCAAATTCCAAGTCTACCTGCCGAAACGGTTCGTCCATCTCCTCCAGAACGAGGATCTGCGCTCCATCCAACCCGGCTGTCTCTACCTGGTTTCCCACGGTTGCACGGGTAGCAATTCCACCGAGTTGACCATCCACATCGCCGACAAGCAGCAGTGTTAGATTTAAGTTTTACTGTTGTACATATGTTATTGTAATGTTTTATAAATAAATAAACCATAAAAGACAAAAAAAAGAATACAAAAAGACAAAAAAAATGCAACATATCAATATGTGAAGTTTGTCACATATTGATATGTTGCATTTTTTTTTAAACTTCGCGGGTGACCTTGACCTTTGACCTTTGCATTTCACAGTTACCCCCACCACCACGCTACAAGTCAAACCTGCTTGAATGCAAAACACCCCCACCACTTTTTCATATATCTCCAAGTGCTGTGCCTCGTCTTCATTTCAACTCCAGCAGCCAACCGAACAACATCAGTATGTCTCTGAACGTAAGCTGTGCCAGCTATGAGGAGGTGACGATCAAAACGCAACAGGAGCTGAACGACTTGTACAAGGAGTTGCAGCTGATGGTGGCAAGAGGCTACCGTATAAACGTGCAAGTCTACGCTTGCAATATACGGAATCTTCGGCAGCCGAAGGAAGAGCCTGGACATTCCTCTTCAACGACAGCTTCCTCACCGGCGTCGATGAAGACCGAACCAGACAACTTGGATTACTTCAGCTGACTAGCGGTTGTCTTCCTTGTCCTTACAATTGTAGAATATGTTTATTTCTTTATTATATTAAAGAAGTAAAAAGAGCAAAGCCACCTATCTTGTTACTGACATATATGCTCAGTAACAAGATAGGGTTTTTTTAAAACACAATTTGAATGACCTTGAAACTTCCCCCTCCACTGATTCGCTACCCCCACCACTTCACTGTTGATATACATGAGACAACATAATTAGATACCTCATTCCTTCTTCAACAGCCAAACCTACAACATCAACAATGGCTAACCTACCAACAGATGAAAGATGTCCTCACGCATGCTGTGACTTCGTACACGAGTTAGAGAAGAGGATGCAAGAGAGGGCGATAAGAAGAAAGCAGATCCACTCAGAAAATATCATGATAGTAAACGGCTATCTTTTGTTGTTTGGCCTTATCATGGTTGTACTGTTCATACTGTACGGCATAGTTACATGCGTCGGCAAGGTTGCAGAAGAAAACGCTCGCCACCATCAGTTGGAAGATTTCAATGTTACTTTCTAGGTTTTCCTTTTTTAAAACTCCATTTGGATGACCTTGAACTTTCCCCCTCCACTCCTTCCTTTTTTAAAACCCAATTTAAATGACCTTGAAATTTCCCCCTCTACTTTTCAATAATGTTACAACTGACTGCAGCTCACCTCATTCCTTGCTTGGCTGCCATGGCGGAAGGAACTCTTTCTCAAGTTGACTCCACTACGGACGAAGCATTTCCCTTGCGGTGGACTGTTCATTTACAGGATGCGACAGAAGTGGAAGTCTTGTATCAAAAATTACTCAATGTATTCAACGGGAACCCTGGACCTCTTGAATGTAGAATGGATTTGAATTTTGATGCAACCAGGGTCGGCACAGAACCTTCAACTTCAAGCCAGCCTCAGCAACGAGATTTTACACATTTATACACTCCAATATCACCGGAAGGTGTAACTGTCTGCGAGGCTGACTCAACTACACGTTATGTTCATCCTAAGCCTTGGGTGTTGATTATTAACAATGTGTACAAAGTGGAATTGGTATGTAATAGATTAAAGGAGTTGATGGTACAAGATCCAGGCCTGCGCTTTCAAATAGATATACATTTCATCTGGAGAGCACCTGCGCGGGGCTCTTCGTCTGACAGCTCTCCAAGTACGACGGACGAGGAGGACGACTAGTCATCTTTTTTAAAACTCCGTTTGAATGACCTTGACCTTTCCCCCTCCACTGAGTTTATTTAAGGTGCACTCTCACTGACTACAGCATCATTTCATCGCGCACCTTCACCGCAGCAACATGGAGAGTCAACTCAACTACTGTTGCGAACAGAAATGTTTTTCATGGTCGAATGGCATTGATGTGGTGGATGGTCTGGCTTGTAGAACATGTGAAGCTTTTGGTCAGTGCATGTGTAAGTGCAAGTCTTGGAAGAAGCCGAAACCAAAGTTGAAGACATTCCATGTATACCAAATGAGAGGGCATAAGTACACTTGTTGCCCTGAACGTTGCATTGAATTCAAACTAAAACAGCTAACTGGCTGCAAATTGTGCAACAATCATTTTGCAGGTTTTTGCAAACATTATTTAGGAGCGTGTCAATACAGATCAACTTGGCATACAGAAGCACTCACTATCAATGAAATCGCTATAGACTCACAAGAGTAGTCTTTCTACTCTTTGACTTTTTTAAAACTCCGTTTGAATGACCTTGAACTTTCCCCCACCACTTTCCCATATATCTAGAGTACGCAGGGCCCGGGGGTCAGTCGCTCGGCGGCTGTCGTAGTGTGCACATCCATGTTGTGCAGTCTGCTGTGCAGTTTTGATTTTAACCAGTTCAAGGTCACCACACTTAAACTCTGGCAAAAACGTCAAGCTGTTAGAGACAATCCTAAGTCCCAGGTTCACAGTCAACCTCAAGGTCATCACACTTTAACATGTAAATTTAAGGTAGCACCGAAACGGTGCTACCTGGCTTGACATTTTCGAGTTTCCCGAGGTCTTCGCAGTTCCCCCCACCACTTCCCATATACCTAGAGTGCGCGGGGTCGGACAGTCAGTCGCTCGGTGTCTGTCGTAGGGTGCACATCGCGGTTGTAGTACTGGTCTAAAGTAAGGCAGCTGGGCTAGTTCAAGGTCACCCGAGCGGTGTCACATGACGGTTTAGGCAGAGTCACGTTGCAAACTTCAAGTTTCCTCTGCACTTTTGCTGTTTCTCATCGCAAATTCGCTCCAAGTCGTCAAGGTCATGGGAACCGGACTAAAACTCGGAGCGTAGTGCGAGAAACCGCAAAAGTGCCGAAAAATTTTAGGTTTCAGCGTGACCTTGACCTTTGTGACATCGATGACGTCATTTTGGTGACGTAAAGGGTGATGACGTCATCCGCACGTCATTTCTGTGACGTCATGGGTGTGACGTCATGGATGTGACGTCATTGGTGATGACGTCATCGATTGCGTCATCAATGACGTCATCGATGACGTCATCGGTGGGGTCATTGACCTCGATGACGTCATCGCTCAGGTGACCTTGAAGTGAGCCAGCAGCCTTACTTTTGCACTACTGATGTTCTAAAATTAATTCCCAATTTAATGTAAACGCATAATCATGAATGAAATATTCAGTTAAATCTTGATATTTACAAATCAAATCAATATAATCTTTTAATTGATAATTTATGAATTCAGTAATAAAATCTATAGTTAAATTTTGATGTTGAGCAATTTTTTGCCAATTTAATTTATTTTGAAACAATCTCATCATATTAATACTCAACTCATATTTTTCAGAAATATCATCCCAATCATCTTTGTTTAATTGATTTTGGTTTCTGATAATGAATAAATCAAATGAACTGTATAGAGCCATTTATTAGGGAGAAAATTTTGTAAAACAACTTTTCTTTGAATTACAAATACAACATTTTGATTTAATTACATTTATATTTTTCAATTTTATTATCTGAATATCTTTAGAATTAGTTTTTTGTTTACATTTAAGACAATAAATCAACTCCATTTATATAAAATAATTATTGTAATTTATCTATATCATCTTTAATTAGTATTATTTCAGCATTTAATTCTTTTATGGATTCATTGACTCCATCAAATAGAAATTTTAGTTCTTTTTCTAATTTTTCTTCTAAATTTTCAACATATTTTCCAATATTAATTAAAAAGTCTGTAATTTTATTTAAATCCTTTTTAGTTTCTGAATGATCATTACCAATTTTAATAATTGAATCTAAAACTTCATCTAATTCTGATTTTATTACAACATCATATTTATTTATACTTGGTTTAACATTAACAATTCTTTTACCATTAATACTTATATAATTTTTTGATAAACCAATAGCATTTACTAGATTTTCAGTCTTTTTTACATGACTTTTAAAACTTTTACTAAAATTATTAAAAAATATATTTAATTTAGAATTTATATAATCTTCTTTAATATTAATTGGATGTTTTTTCTGTCTTCCAAACAGATCAAATATATTTTGTGAATCCATATTTATTAAGGATTAATTTATTTATTATATTATCAAATTTTTTATTATTATTTAATTCATTTAATATAAAAATACATAAATGACCACAAATTGGTGGATCATTATAATTTTGAATTTGATTATCATTATAAAATATATTATCTTTTCCTAAATATTTAACTAATTCTATTGGTGGTTTATTAACTATATTTCCATATGAATCAAAATAATATTTAATTTTATCTTTTTTATAATAACAAACCCAATGAGTTCCATTTCCATCAAATGAATCTAAATTTATAATTCCACATTCAAATTTATTAACTTTATTAGGTAATATATCTCTCATAAATACACCTCTAAAATATTTTATATTTTTACACAATTTTTCTAATTCACCTAATGTTAGTGGTTCAAAATTTTTTTATAATTTTGTTTCATATATTTTAATGTTTTTTTATCTAAACCAGATCCTTCTACATTTTTTAATTCATGATCTAACCAATCAACAAAATTTCTAAATTTAGGAATTATAGATTCTTTTACTACTTTTGCTCCCTTTCTAACATTTGGTGTATAATTTTTAACTATAGGTATATTATCAGCAAAATCTAAAATTTCTTTTAGTAATCCACCATTTTTTATTTCTTTTAATTGATTATATGAAAATTCAAATCTTAATCCTTTATTTAATTTTTTATGTTTATTTAGTTTATTAATTTGCCTTTTAGATAATAATATAATATCTTTTCCATTTTCATTAAATTGATCAATATTAAATTGAATTATAACTGATTTTTTATTTTTAAATGCTAATTTTATTTTTGATTTTTGATTATCTGTCAAGTTTATATTTGTTTTTTCCATTTATTAAGAAAAAAATTTATAGTTTTTTATAATATAGATTAATATAATTAATTTTATTAAAATTTTAATCCTACTTCTAAACCCATACCAAATTTTCTTTTCATCCACATAGCACCTGATGTTGGTAATGCAATTAATCTTTCACCAATTCTATGATCATTTGATGTTACTATATCCCATGCTTTATCTTGTAAAATTTTATCAGCTATTTCATTTCTAGATTTTGTATCTTTATGATCTCTATAAAATAAATCATGTTCTTTAGCAGCTTTATCTAAATCATTTATTCCAGGATCACCTCTTTTTACTCTTTTATTTAATTTAGTTCCAGGCCCTAGATATTGATAACCAGGTACATGTAATTCAAAAGGTAAATTATTTATAACATTATTTAAAATACCTGATCCATCTTTTAATAATGGTGATGAAATATTTGCCAAAATTCTTTTTAAATACTTAATTCCTTCAGGTTTTTCAATTAATTCATCTAATTTATTTGATATAAAGTCTTTAATTGCTTTCTTTTCATTTAAAAAATTATTATTGCCAGCTTTTTCTTGTGCATATATATAATTAATAATATTATCTAATTTATTTAAATCATCTATAAATCTATATTCAATTTTATTTTCTGTATATTGTCTGATTCCTGAACCTTCAATTTCACCTTTTAATTCCCAAATATGTTTAATTAAATTAATATATTTATCACCTTTACTAGATTTTGGTTTCTTACTATTTGGATCATTATTTTTATAAATTGAATTAGTTTCCCATAAAATTTTTGAATAATTATTTAAATCATCTTGTGTATATAAATTATTATCTGGTTTCTTTTCATAAGTTAACAATCTCCATAATCCATGTGTTCCATTATATTTTTTATCATCAATTATTAAATCATCATTATCAATTACAGTTATTTTATCACCAATCATAAATGATTTTTTATGTTTATTCCAATATAAACCAAATTTATCATCTTTTGTTCTTGGTAAATATTTTTGTGCTAATGGACCAATAATTTTATCTAATGTTTGAGGTGAAATTAAATTTGGGTCAATAAATGTCGATTCTTCTTGAATTATTGGTTGTCTGATTGGTCTAAATGGAGTACTTGAAGGTAAATTTAGTTCTTCAGTTTCTGGTATTGATATATTGGCAAAATTATTAACAATAGGTACCAATTCCATAAGGTTTTTATTTTCATTTAAGACTTCACCAATTTTATTTTCAACTTTACCAATTGCTGATGTTATAGGTTCATATGCTTTTTGTTTAATTTTTTCATAATTATCTTCAATTTTAATTTGATTTTTAAATTCTTTTATTAATTTTTTCTCAATATCATCTAATTTTTTAGCTTCATTAACAGATATTTTATCCATTTATTACAAAGAAAAATTTAGGTTCAAAACAAATCATGTTAACATAAACACAAATCATGTTAACATAAACACAAATCATATTAACACAAAACACAAATTATGTTAACACAAACACAAATTATGTTAACATAAAAACAAATCATGTTAACACAAAACACAAATCATGTTAACACAAAACACAAATCATGTTAACACAAACACAAATCATGTTAACATAAACACTAATTATGTTAAACACAATTTATTTTACTTTATTTCTGTAATTTTCATTAAATATATAAATACTAATGAAATAAATAATACTAATAAAATAAATATTCTATCAATTATTGAATCAAACATACAACAAGCCATTATCATTATTTAATATCAGAAAAATTTTTCATATATTTTCCATCATTTGATTTTTTCAATAAATTAATAGTTAAAAATCCATAGTCTTCTTTCCAACAATCATTACAAATAGTTTTAAATTTATCAAATTTCATATCTGATCCAACAAAATTATTATATATTTTTTTCATATAATGTTCATTTTGTTTAAAGATGCATAACATATTTAAATTATTTCTAATTAATTGCATATCAACTTTTGAATAACATTGTGATAAATAAATACATGATATATTTTTATGTCTACCCATTATAAAATATTCTTTAATTTTATCTTGTTTTTCTAAAATACAATCATCAAAAACTACTAATGAATTTGGTTTACATTTATTTAGTGGAATCATATCATCACATGAAAAATAAGAAATTTGTTTATTAATATTTGATTCTATATTTTTAAATCTTTTTTGTAATAATTTATAAGATGGTTGTTCTAATGATTTACTAAAAATATATAAATTTGAATATGGAATTAATCTTTTGTAAATAAAATTTAATAATAATGTAGTTTTACCAGATCCACTTGTTCCTATAATTAATAATCTAATAGGTTGATCATTTTTATTATTTTTATCATATGATTCTAATTTTATATTATCTTTGTTTTCTAAAAATTTCTCCATTTAAATAAGATGAAATTATTTAAAATAATTGGTCATTCATCCAAACTAGAATTAAGATTAGAACATCCAATACATTTAGATGGAAAATATAGTATTGGTTTAAGTGGATTTTATTCAGATAATTTTATATCAAATATACCAAATGATTATAAAAACTGTTATGGATATTCTATTAAAGATGAAGATGATAAAATTATAGATCAATATTTTGATATAAATAAAGGAAATTATACAATTGAAGAAATAAAAAATATTTTTATTAATAGTTTAAAAGAATTTAAAAAGAAAATTAATAAATTTGATGAAAATGATTTTATACTGAAAAATGATGGACCATATATTATAATAAAATCTCCTGTTAAAATTATAGTAAAAACAGTTATAATTGATTTATTAGGATTAGATGATAAAATGATTGAACCAAATGTATTAACAAAAGGAATAAAACTACCAAAAATTAGACCTTTTGATGTTATTGAAATACATTGTAATTTAGTTGATCCTAGTTTTGAAAATCATAAAGATCATTCACATTTACATAAAGAATCAGAAATTCTATATTCATTTTATCCAAATGTTGAATATGGATCAAAAATTAGTGAAAAACCAAATGAAATTGATTATATTCCTTTAAAAAATATAAATAAAATTCAAAATATTGTAATATCTATTCAAGATAGTGATGGAAATCAAATAAATAATGAAAATATTAAAAGTATTGTATATTTAAGATTAAAACAAAATTTGTAATATAAAATTTATCTACATAAATAATAAAAACAATAATTTATTTAATTAACAATAATTTTATATTTAATAATAAATTAATTGTATTTAATAAACAAAATAAACCTTGGTTTAAAAGAAAAGATATTTGTTATATTTTAAAATATAAAAATTCTAGAAAAGTTTTAATTGATAATGTAAAAGAAAAATATATAAAACTTAAAATATATCAAGTGTAACCAACAGTTACATTTACATAATAATGATAAATTAATTTACATAAAAATTATAGGTGTCACAAATTATGACACCCTAGAAATTGATGTACAAACATGTTTTTCAAATGCCCTAAAACAGGGCGTCAATAAAATAGATAATAAAACAAAGTTTATTAATGAATCTGGTTTATATTTATTAATTTTAAAATAAAAAAAGTAGAAAACAATAAGGATAGATTAAAATTTATAGATATTTTTAGAGGGGACAATTTGTCCCCCCTATCATATAATGAAAAACATACAAAACTTATTAAAATTAGGTAGGACCCAAAATGGGTCCCATATAAATTAGAATATTTATTTTAAAATTTTTTAAAGGAGGTAACCTTATTATACAATAAAAACTTAAGGGTAACAAAATGTTACCCTTCTTAAACATTCAAAAATATTCATAAATATAATAAATTATATACAAATTTGAGACCCGTCTTAAAGACGGGTCTTACTTATAATGATAATAAAGTAAAATTTATAGATATTTTTATGTTAGATATTCAATAAATTATTGAATATATTTAAATTTATTAAAGAAAATATTTAAAAATATACATAAAATTATAGTATAAATTCAATATCATATGGTTATAAATTATTAATATAATTTTGATCATTTTCTTTAAAACTTTCTTTAACATAATTTTTTATTATATTTATAAATGGTTCTATTATAAAATTAAACTTATAATGATATACAAAATAATTTTTATATTTAAAAAGATATATTAAAAATTTATTTGATATTTTAGTTTTAAATAAATATAATTTTATATCAAAATCATTATTTATTAATTCTTTTGGAACAATTAAAATTTCCATTTATTTATAATTATTTTTATACCCCCAAGGTAATGTATCAATTTTATTTTCACAAATAAATCTTTTGTCATCTCTATTACTTAAAGCTAATTTATTTATTGTAATTGTATATAGTTCATGTTTAAAACTTCTAATACAAGTCATTTCTCTATATTGTTCTTGATCATCAAATAAACATTTCTTAAAATCATCCATATGTAATGTTTTATCAACAACACTTTTCTTAATACCTTTACATTTTACAGGATTTTTATTATTAAAGTCATAACTATATAATTTTGATCTTAAACCACAATATTCTTCTAATATTTCACCATTTAACTCATCTTTAAATTTACCAATTATTTTTTTATTCTTTTCACTATAGCTTTCATGTTCTTTCTTATAATCACTTGTATCAAATTCATTAATATTTTCTTTAATAATTTTATATGGATCCTTTTTAAATTCTATAAAATAACTGTCTGTATCCATATATAATAACCTTATATTTGGATCAAACTTCTTTAATTTTTCATAATAAAATTGATACATATGTAATTTTGATAAATCAAGTACTGAAAATCCTATATAGATTGGTTTATCAAACTTAACCTTTTCTTTTATCATATGTGAAGCAATACAGTCTTTATCAAATATACTAAATGTTTTAAAATTAGGTTTTTTTGCTTGTTTTAATGAAAACTTTTCATCACCTAATTTAATATCACATCTATTTCTTACATTTTCCATAGTTTTTCCAAAAACACTATTATTCATCAATTTAAAAAAGTCTTTTTCAAAATCTGATGTTGATTTGGATCTTAATTTGGTATTTAATTCAATATATTTTTTCATATAATCATCTTGATCAAATGCTATAACTCTATTAACTTTCTTTAATTTTAATCCTTTTTGTAGATAATATTTTAAGTTTCTTGAATGAATAACATAATCTTTTTTATCAAATAATGTTGTGCAAAGCTTATTATTATAATGTTCAGGTGCTAATGGTAAATCTTTATGGTCATCATGTAATTCAATAGGATATTCTAAATCAACATCTAATATATATCCATATTCAGCATTTTCATCTAATTCTAATATTGTTTCTTCCCATTCATTTAATGTATATGTATTAGGATTCATCCATGTTATATCTTTATAAGGTAATTTTTGACTTAAAGCCCATCCATATAGATTATTTGCATCTATATATAACATATAATTTTCAGGTTTTGTTTTATCATAATTTTTTGTATATTCATTGTTTGCTTTACAATATCTAGTTATACATTGTGAAATACCACCTCTAATACCTTTTTCAATCATTAAATACATATTATAATCACTTATTAATTCTAGTTTAATTTTTGTTAATTTTAACATAGAATCCCAAGCTAATGATGGTGATGTTAGATAATGTGCTGGATCTAATTGATAATTTTTCAAACAAACAGATCTAAAATTTTCAAATATATCAGCTAATAATAATACATCCTGAATATTATACAAATCTGAATAATTACCTAATGTTTTTATTTTTAATTTATTCCAAACTTTTATATAATGTTTATAATCATCATCACTTATATTTTCATTAGTTAAACAACTATAAAATTGATCTTTTTCTAATATTTTATCATAGTTTAATTTTTCAACATTATCAATAAATTCATATGGAAATATACCTTTAGAAGTTAATATTTTTAAAGTTTCATCATCATATTCAATTATATCATTTTCTTTTACAAATTTCTTTATATGCTTAAATTCTTTAAGATTTTTAGCTAATTTTTCAATTGATGTAGCCATAAATCTAAATGTATCTACAAATGAGAATTTTATAAATTTTCTAGGTTTATCACCTTCAAATTCATAACCATAACCAGAATTTACTGAATAGTTTATATATTTTTCATCTGTATTAGCTAACAAATCAATTTTACCATATTTTTTGGCTAATTCTTTTATAAACAAATGTGTATCATAATTTGAACTATTATGACAGAATATAGGAATACTTTGAGGGAATTTTAGATTTAAATTACAATTTAAATGTGCAGCACCCCTAAATTTTCCTGTTAAATGGCAATGATCTCTTACTTTTATTCTTTTATCATCATCAAAACCACTATTTTCACAAATATGACAAATATTAGTTTTTTGATAATTAATTTCTTCTTCATTAGTTAAATTCATAGGCTTTTTATTTTTCGAATTATATTTTTTAGCTATATATTTTGAAATTTCATCTAAATATTCAAATAATTTATTTGGTACATTTATTAATTCTTCTTCATTTTTTGCTCTATAACAAATAGGTTTATACATTTTATTAGTTACTCTAGATACTAAATAGATTGTAAATCCATATGGTATATGTTTTTGAATTTTATTTGTATATGAGCAATTTGGATTATTTTTACAATTATCAATCTTTTCTAATATACTTTCAAAATCCATATAAATTACATATGGATGTTCAAACTTTTTGTAATAGTTTTTAAAACTTACTTTTTGACCAGGAAATGGCATTATAGGTCTACAAGGTTCTAATGATTTACATATTTCTAAATGATTATTCAAGTCTTTATTTTTGTAGAAATGAGTCAAACATCTTCTACAAATATATTTTTTTGTTTTATGTTTTGATAATTGAGAATATACCAATTTATTTAAATCTGTTATTAATATATAATGACAATTATTACCAATTTTATAATATAATAAATCAATTTCTAATTTTACATTATAATATTCAGATATTTGTAATGGCACTATTTTTTCATCTTCATCAATTCTATAAATATTTATTGACATTGATGGATAGTTATATTTAGAGTCAAACGATCTTTTTTCAAATAATTTAATATCTTTTAATGTTATTGGATAATCAAAACCTTTAAAAATATCATCATTTATATATTTTTGATATTGTTTAACTCTTTCAGCATGTTCATTTGGTTTATCAATAGCACATCTAATTGCATAAATAAAACAATATTCATCTTTATTTTTAAAATTTACACAACATGTTTTATTCTTAATTTCATTTGGTAATTCTATATATGATCCAGCATTTAATGAATTATTTTTAGATAATTTTAGATTTAATTCAACACATCTTTTTAATGACCAACCAGAGCCTTTTGATGGTTGATTTAGTTGTTCTCTAACTATTAATTTCTTAAATTGATCATCAATAAAATCATCTACATTTAAAATATCTGAACTTTTTATGCAAAAATACATATTACTATTTTGAATATCACCATTTATTAATTTTCTTTCATATTCACATTCTAAAGCCATCTGTCCTTTAATATTTTTAAATTTTTGTTTTTCTATCAATTTTTTTATTTCATTTCTTTGAGTTTCTAAATAATCATTAATATCTAAATCATCATTTGAATTTGTTAAAATATAATCTTGAAAATATCCTTTTAATGACGAAGCTTCTTGAATATTTATTATATTTTCTTTTGGAATTGGTCTATTTTTAAATAATCATTTAATAATCCAATTAATTCTCTTCTAGTTTTATTAACAATTTTAATACTATTTTTAATTGCTAAATTTTGAATATATTTTAATGATCTATATTCTAAATTATTTGGATTTTCTTTAATTTTGTTTAATCTTTTAATTAGTTCATCTCTAGATAAATTTTCATAATTTCTGACAGATAATTTTTTTGCAATTTCATTTAATTTTTCAATATTAAATAATGAATAATTTGTAAGATCAAATGTTTCTTTAATATTTGTTAATTCATCTAAAGTTTTATTTTTATAATTATATATATTATTATTTTTACACCAATGTTTTAATTCAAATATTTTATTATCATATTTTTGTTTATTTAATAAATGTTTAGTTGAGTTATAATGTCTATCATAATTTTTATATAATATATTTTTATTACAGTAAGGACAATTAATATTTTTATTTGTTCGTTCCATTTATTAGAAATAATTTTTACTTAGAAATAAAACTCTTAAAAATATGAGAAGTTTTTCCACTTTTTTCTAGGTAATTTATAGTTTAAATTGTATTTTTTCAATCAATAATCAACTTTTCACAAGTTAATTTAAGTTTTCTAGAGTATTTTTTCAATAAAATCAATAGTCAACTTTTCACAAGTTAATTTAAATTTTCTAGAGTATTTTTTCAATAAAATCAATAGTTGTATTTTCATAAGTCAATTTAAGTTTTCTATAGTATTTTTTCAATAAAATTTAAACTTTTTTAAAACAAGTAAAATTATTATTTTTATCATATTTTTTAATTTTCTAGTTTTGTTATATTTTTGTCATGAATTTTAGTTTCTAAATGTCTTAAATAATTATTAGTCCATTTAATATTTCTTCCACATTCACAAAATTGTGGTTTTAAAAACATTTCTCTAATACATTGTATACAAATTGCATTTTTTCTATCTTTACTATAATGATAATTATTAAAATTTGAAATATCTTTAATTTCTTTACATTTATGACATTGTTTTTCATTTAATTCAATAACTTTAATATTATCATATAATTTTTTATAATACAAATCCTTACATTCTTTACAATAATGATATAACCCATCTTTAGTATTTTTATCTTTATAAAATTTAGATATATCTTTATATAATTTACACCTTAAACATTTCTTTTCCATTTATATAAAATAAAATTTACAAATTGGTTTTTTTCAATTCATATTCATAAAAATTTCCAATAATATCTTCATTATTTTGATCTTTTTTACTATATGTAACTGGATTTGTATTATTAATTTTAGAAATTATAAATATTTCTCTAGACCAATTATTTTTATATTTATTAGAAAATGTTGATTTTTTATTTCCAATTCTAACTCTATCATTTATTTTAAATTTTGATTTGGTTATTGTTTTTGGTGGTTTATATTTAAAAACAGTATCTAATAAATCCTTTTCATTATTTTTATTTACTTCAATTGGTTTCATTTTAATTGTTGAATGATATGAGTTATTATATTCTTTAACAATTTTTGGTAAAATATTTATCCATCTATAATTTTTATTAATTTCAAACTGTATTTTCATTTTTTCATTTTGTGTTCTATTATACCTTTCTATTATACTTGATTTTTCTTCATTTTCTGTATGATACAATTTAATATTATATTTATTTAATATTTCTTTAAATTCTTTATTGATAAATTCTAATCCTTTATCTGTATGTAAAAGATTAGGTGATTTATGATTAATTTTAATTGCATCCTTAATTATTTCTTCAAATGCTCTAGAAACTGTTTTTCCATCTTTTTTCTTTAATGGTTTTGACCAAACATATTTTGAAAAAGTATCTATCACATTTAACATATATTTATAACCATCATTTTCTTTTTCATAATTTTTCATTATAATTAAATCTGCTGCCCATAAATCATCAATACCTAATGTAATTATTTTTCTTTTTAGAAATTTCTTTCTAATTGGAGCATGAATTTCATTTGCTTCAATTATTTGTTCATTTTTAGTTAATTCTTTTTTAATTATAGGTTTAACTTCTTTTTTCAAAATTTTACTTTTATTTGTTTTACAAATTGAACATTTAGTAGCAATTCTACATAATCCATTTTTCATTTCAACGATTTGTGGATTAATATTTTTAGTTTTTTTCTTACATTTGTGACAATGAATTGGTTCATTCATTTATGTATAATTTTTTTTTTAAATAAATGGATATGTGTTATAGATGTCATAATCAAACTAATTTTACTATTATTGGAAATTGTGTAGGATGTAATATATGTAAAAGAATTATTTATGAAAAAAAGATTAAGAGAAAAAGTAATAAGAATAAACATCTTAAACATATTTTAAGAGAATTTAACCATTTTCAACCATATAAAACACAACAATTAATTAATGAATTATATATTTTATGTATTTCCAATCATTTTGAAATAACACCTAAGAATATAAAATTATTTTTAAAACAAAGGAATTGTACAAATTGGATATTTTACTATCAATTTTTAAACAAAATATACAATATTGATTTTGAATTGAATAATGAAGATAAAGAAAAAATTACACTATTTTTTAATAAATATTTATGTTTTAAGAAAAGTAATATATCATACAAAAAATTATTACCTATGATTTTTAAATACTTAAATATGGATTTTTGTATAAAACCTAATTATGATAATGACTTTTTAACATATCTATCACAAACAAGTTTGTGATATTTTTTCCTATATAAATGGATCTGCTAGAAGAAATTAATAATGTTGGAGAATTAAGATTTAAAGAATATAAACCATTAAAAAGTTTAAATTTAAATAAAAAATATAAAATTGAAAAATTTGAAAGAATCCTATACTATAATACGAAGAATGTCTGAAGGGATGTGTGTTCCACGATCTCGAAATCTAGCTGTCAGATTTTGCTTAAACTTTGCAATTAAAAGTGTATTGGCCCAAAAATAAGTTTAGAAAAGGCCTCCATCCCAGGAAAAATCGAATTTTGTCTGAATTTAAGTTTAAAAATCGTAGTTTTTAACATTGGTCTTATGGGTTGCTATTTTGGTAACGAAATAACAACGAAAGGTATACAAAAATAAAGGCACATTAATATTAAGCAGACTTTTTGAAACAGCTGTTAACTGTGAAGAGGTATAGTTGGTTGTTGGGGGAAATTTAATAGCTCTAATTACACTATATCAAAACTGAATTAAAACCAACGAGCAAGGCTCGGTTAACCTGGTACTTAAAGATAAATATGGATATACAATTATTGTTGAATTAGAAAAATGTAAAGTACATTTACCAAAAAGATTTACTAATGTAATTGATGATAAATCAATTAAAGAATTAAATAAAAAAGATTTACATTTAATTGTCACTGATATTAAGACTTTTGATGATAAAGAAACTGCTTTAGTTAAATTTGAATAATTATTACAATATTATTGATACTAAACCTTAATTTTACTTGTTTCAAAAAAATTCAAATTTTATTGAAAAAATACTATTAAAATTTTAAATTACCTTATGAAAAGTCGACTATTAATTTTATTAAAAAAATACTTATAAAATGTGATAATTTTACTTGTTTTTAAAAAAAATTTATTTTGTAGATAATTTTAGGCATATTTGTTAAAAATTTCATTAAAATTGCATATTTTTTATGACAATTTGACAAAAGCTGAAAATTGGCCAAAAAGTGGCAAAAATATTGCATAATTGTACTGAAAAACTATGGAATTTGTTTGATTTTTGATTGTCTCCAAAAGTGTCCTAGGAACCCCATAGTACTATCTACTTATATATATATATATATAAATTTTAATGGCTATTATTTTTGGTCTCTGGGCACCTAAAAACGAAAAAGTACATGGTCCCGGGCTTAGGTCTTACCATGAGACCTACGGTAATAGCTTAATCCCTATGGGAAATTCGCTAAAAAGAAAAATTATTGTTTATAAAAAAGAAAATAATTAGACGATCATCACAATCGATAGTCTACTGTATTTTTTTATGCAGTAGAGAGGCGATTATCCAAACGTTAATCATCAGAACAGTCAATTATCCGAGCCTCTGAATGGCTTACAAATTCTGTATGTGTAAAAAAACCTATGGAAAACGGGCAAACACACTTAGCACAATTGTCCACAATTATAAAAAAAAGTGTACTATTTTTTTTATTTCCTTTTGTCTAAGAATTAAAAAAATTTTGGAAGTATTTTTCTTGAAAAAATCAAAGTTATAAATGTTAGTCCTAAATAATTTTCTTGTTTTTTAGCCAAAAAAATTGACCACCCTTAGTCCCACTTAGTTCAGTAGGATAATCAACTCTACTGTACCGTATATAAATGCTAGGAGTGTTATTCTGAATAATAAGGGGATTTAAATTTAGTTTTGATGTAATCATCCATCAGGTGCAATTACAGTAGACTCATCTTAACCGGCAACTTTTTAACCGGTCTCCGCTTTAACCGGCCTACCCTAACAAAAAAGGAACCTCTTTTTAACCAACCATTTTTTATCTTAACATCGCTTTAACCGGCCATGTTTCTCCAGAAACGTAGCTTTCTCATCTACTGTATCATTCAATTCAACGTTATTTCATACTGAGGTTCTCAAACCAATTAAAATGTAATGTCCTGGACGGAAGTGAATGCCACCGAAGTCAATGCGTTTGGACCTACTATTAAGTAGACCACAATAAAGAAACAAATTATTATTAGTTTAGGTTTGTTGTGGATTGGGTGTTGGAACGTTGGAAGTTGGCTATAAATCTTTAGATACTTTACTTTAGATACTTTATTTGAAACACCGACGCACTCTGTGGTGCGTATTTTAAGGTGAGTATGACTGAAGGGGTGAGTGTGATGATTGTGATGGATCAGATGAGGTGTAGCTTTGTTACTGACAAATATCAGCTGTTTCATTTGTCAGGATCATTAATTAATAGCCCAATGACCAAAGGCAGCTGGGTCCAGTATCGAACCATCAAAAAGCACTAACTTTTCTCAGGATCGAACTGGCAACCTTCAGATTCAAAGGCGAGCTCTTTAACCACTCAGCTACCCAGCCAGTTTAAATCATATACAGTAATATATTTAAAATTGTTTTTCAAGTGATAATTATATATAGACCAAGACCATATAAAATTGTAGGTTGGCGTTCTTAAATGAACATCGGTTCAACCGGCCAATTTATCATCCGGCCGCATTCTGGTCCCGAGGTGGCCGGTTAAGAGGGAGTCTACTGTATACTAAAACGTCATCAGGTGCACCCTGAGAAAAAAAAAATGTTTCCGCTATCGGAAAATATGATGGTTTTTTGAGTTGTATGTACATATAAACATATTTTTAATTGAATATTATTACTTTATGCATTTTTATGCTTAAAAATATACTGGATGCTGTTATATTTTTTCTGGGTATGATTTTTATACAATGTACAGGATGTGTGAAAAATTATTAAAAAACTCTTATTAATTCCATAATAATTTATTTAAAAACCATTTACATGTCGTTTGTTACGTATAAAACCATAGGAATCAGTTAAATCTTAATATTAGCACTAGTGTTGCGACAAACTTTCTCAAATGTCCAGGGATACAATTTACACACACTCTTCTGAAGAAACTCAATTGATACATTGAAACTCAATTGATGATAACATCGTGACAATTCGCCAAAACTATTACCAGCTATTTCTTACAATAATGAACTGTAAACACTATTAAATGTCAAATAATACTCAGTACTATGACCAGATTGCCTACACAAAATCAGTAAAATTACAGCTTTTATTACAGTTTTTTGGTACCTAGTTATTTTTTATCCACCCTGTTGCAATAAGGATAAAAAATAATAATACGCTGCTGTGACTTAAGAATAATGGAAAATATGTAAATTAGAAAATAAATTCCGCACAAGGTGCAAGCGGAAGTCAACTCTGCACTGTAAATGATGCGATCAGGTGCGACGTGGAAGCTATCTTTGTACTCTGGAAAAAAATCTACCCTATGATCAATATCTTAACTGTAACCAGTCATACAGTTCCTCTATAGTGATATTAAAGAAAATTTCTTCATCAAACTGCAGAAGAGAATTATTCAAAATTTTTATAATTTTAACCCTGTCATTGGTTTAACCCTGTAGTGCTCAAAGGAACATTAAGAATGGTCATTAAATGAGTGTACTTCCATTAACCAAAAGTACCACAAATTATATAGTGGAATCATTTTATGAGAAAATATGGCCTAACCCCAAAAAAATTGCAACACGAGCGATTTTTTTTTTAAATGATAGCTAAGAGTGTCCTTATTAACCCCTCAAAAATCGCCATTAATCGCACCTTGGGAACATGCCCAAAAATTCAAAATGGCCGCCAAGATTGCTGCCAAAATATATATTTTAGCTTATATCTCGAAAACGGTCAGTTTTATCAAAAATCTTTATTTTAGCAAAAATGTAGCTCTTTTAATGCCGATCAGTTTTCATATTTACATTTTGTATGTCAGATGTACGGTATGGCCGCAATTTGCCGAGCCGTAATTCATTAAAATCTGCTTTTTTAGCGAATTTCCCTTTAGTGAAATTAAGCTATTAGAGTAGGTCTGTCTCATGGTAAGACTCAAGAACGGGACCATCATAACTTTTCATTTTGGGGCCCCCAGAAGCCAAAAACAACATTCTTTTGAAGTTTTACATATACACATATGTATATATCCATATATATATTTATCTATATATCTATGTATCTGTAAGCACGGTAGCAGTCACAAAAATGGTCCGATCATAATGAAATTTGGTATGGAGGTGTAAAGTGGTAATTATTCAGAGTATTTCGAAAATCAGCCCGATCGGATTATTGGAAGGGGGGTAAGGGGGATTTTACCCCTCAAAAATTGATTTTTAGCGAATTTCCCATAGGGAATAAGCTATTACCGTAGGTCTCATGGTAAGACCTAAGCCCGGGACCATGTTACTTTTTTGTTTTAAGGTGCCCAGAGACCAAAAATAATAGTCATTAAAATATTTATATTTATATATATATATATATATATATGTATATTTATATGTATATATTTATATATACATATATGTATGTGTCCCTAGGCACGATAACTCTCGTAAATACCCCCCGTCGCAGCAGACCTGCGTACTCAGCGAATTTCCAAATTAGTAATATTAATTTTGACCAGCTAAACTTGTAAACAAAATTTCATCACGTGCTCATAAATAGGGAAATAAATGTCTATTCTCCTTAAGATAAATATAGGGAAAGAGTATGCAGGTATGCTGCCATGGGGGACACTAAAAGTAGGTTTTTAGCATAGAAAAAATTTATTTCAACCATATAAAGCCATATAGTAAATTTTATCAGTATCTGTCCATAAATAAAAGAGTTTGCCTATTCTCCATATGATTAACATGGGAAAAGAGTATGCAGGTTTGCTGCCATGATAAGTACAAAAACCTAGATTTTTTACCTTAAATTGATGAATCTCAACTAAATGAAGCTAAATATCAAGTTTCATCCAAAAATATTGGTTAATAAGTGAAATATTAACACATCCTTATTTTCCATAAGATTAACATTGGAGCCCCAAAAGACAATGTACTGTCAATCAATCAATCAATCAATCAAACTTTATTGGCATGACAATTCTTAAAAAACTGTATCAGCCTTTACATCAGTTTAACATATAATCTTAATTTTAAACTAAAATTAATTTATATCATTTGGTATAATATTCTTCGAAGGAGTAAATGCATTTACTAATAACATAATTTTGTAATTTCTTTTTAAATATTTCAAGGTCAGCACTAGAATTTTGAATTTCTTGTGGAAGGTTATTGAAAATTTTTGCATAATTGTATTTTACATGGTTTTCAAAAAAAGATGTTCGATGGTAGATTGCAGGAATTTTGTTGTTTTTTCTGAGATTGATGCTGCATTTACCAAGTTCTGTACTGTAGTAGTTTTGATGTTTCTTCATAAATACTAAGGTGTCATATATGTATAAAGCATAAAAAGTCATTAGCTTGTAATGCAGGAAAATTTCTCTACATGATTGGCCTTTCTTTAGTTTAAAAATTATACGAATTGCGGCTTTTTGTAATATAAATACATTTCTCACTTGTGCGTTTGCCATCCCCCAAACTGGTAAGCCATATCTCATTTTTGAAATAAACATTGAATGATAAGCTGTCATTAGAATTTCTCGTGGGCAAAATGAGGATAATCTTCTAAGAACAAACAAACTTTTCGATAGCTCCTTGCACAAATTATCAACATGGTTTTTGAAATTTAAATTTTCATCTAATATGATTCCAAGGAAGTTTATTCTACTGGTTTTTTCTATAATTTGATTTTCAATCATGACATTCATTCCATGGTCTTGAGTATTGATGCTAAACTCAATAAATTTGGTTTTAGTTGTATTTATGGTAAGAGAGTTGTTTGAAAACCATTCTGCTAATTTGTTTGATTCAATAAATGCCTCGATTTCTAAATCTTTTTTACTCTCGTTTGTTAATGACAATGATGTATCATCTGCAAAGTATGTAATTTGTGACTGCTTAGAATTTTGATAATAATTATTGATATATAAAATAAATAGAATTGGTCCAAGAACTGAGCCCTGGGGTACTCCTGATCGGATGATTTGTGGTTTTGATTTGAAAATTTGTATACAATTATCTTCTGTCTTATGAGGAATTTGAACAATTTGAGTTCTTTCACTCAAGTAGGATTGAATCCAGTCTAAAGCCACTCCTCTAACACCTACATTGCATAATTTTTTGATCAAAAGTTCATGATTTACAGTATCAAAAGCCTTTTTCAGGTCAACAAATAATGTTATGGTATGCCTTTTTTCATCTAATGCAGAAACTACAAAATCGACAAGATTATAAATGGCATCTAATGTAGACAAATTCTTTCGAAACCCAAATTGGTTAGGACTTAAAATATTATTAGCATCAAAAAAGGAGGATAATCTTGAATAGAAAACTTTTTCAAATACTTTACTTATTGTAGATAAAATTGAAATGGGTCTGTAATTATTACAATTTAGTGGGTCATCTGATTTAAAAATTGGAGTGACTAATGCTCTCTTCAAAATCGAGGGAAATTGACCGTTTGTTAAAGAAAGGTTAATTAAATATGTAAGAGGTGGTAAAATCTCATTGCAGCATCTTCGAATTATTTTTGACGATATATAATCAAATCCACAAGAATTAGACGGTTTGAGACTCATGATTATGTAAGATAACTCTTCAGATGTGGTTGGAACTAAATAAAGAGACTCTCTAATACTTTTTAAGTTACTTACTTCTGTTTTATGTTTTGGATGTTCTGATACAGATTTTACAATATTAATAAAATGATAATTAAAATGTTCCGCTATTTCAGTTGGATCTTTAATAGAGTCTCCTGTACTATTCTTTAATTCGTAATTGTTTGTTTTGAATCGTTTGTTGTTAGTATATTCATTAATTATAGCCCACATTTCCTTTGATTTATTTTTAGAAGAGTTTATTCTGTATTTAATTTGTTGCAATTTTTCCTGTTTTACTAGTTTATAATAATCTTTTTTTACTTTGAGATAATTTTGTTTCAACTCATGTGAATTAGTCACATCTTTGGAAGCTATATATAATTTCTTAACTTCTTTGCGCATTCTTCTTGCTTCGATTGAAAATTTTATTTTATTTTTAATGTTAAAAGATTGTATTTTCCTTTTCACCAGAGGAAAGTGTTCATCAATATAGGTTTTTAGTAAATTATTAAAACAATTGTATTTGTCATCCAATGAAATGCCATTTGAATATATAGCATTCCAGGATTCTTTTTGCAAACATTTCCTGAATTCTAAAATTCTGTCTTCATCAAAATTTCGAATATATTTATAAATTGAATTATTTTTTGATATCTTGCAGTTTTTTATAACAACAACTTGTGCATGATGATCCGAAATAGCTGTAACTAACACATCACTAGAAAAAATTTGTTCTTGTATGTTTGTGAATACGTTGTCTATTCTTGATTTTGATCCGTTGTACTCTCTTGTAAAAAGTAGTTTGCTAAAAAAGTAGTTTGCTGTCTTTAGACTTTGTAATATCTCGGTAACCAATGGAGATAGAGCAAAGCTTCAAAATACTAAATTGTGTGTTTTTTTGAGCTGAATCCAATGGTCAAAATAAAAATTTAAAATTTTTCAAATTTAAATATGAAAAATGCAAAAAACCCATTTTTGGGGTACAAAACCCCCCAAAACTACCCCTTCCGGTAGGTCGATATGTCTGGTTTTCGAACTCATCCGAATAAACGTAGGATTACACATCTCTACCAAATTTGGTGTCGATCAGACTTTTTTTACGAGAGTTATCGTGCCTAGGGACACATACATATATATATATATAAATATATACATATATATATATATAAAAATTTTAATGACTATTATTTTTGGTTTCTGGGCACCTTAAAACGAAAAAGTAACATGGTCCCGGGCTTAGGTCTTACCATGAGACCTACGGTAATAGCTTATTCCCTATGGGAAATTCGCTAAAACGGTCCGATCTACACCAAATTTGGTAGAGATGTGTAATCCTACGTTTATTCGGATGAGTTTGTAAACCAGACATATTGACTTACCGGAAGGGGTAGTTTTGAGGGGTTTTGTACCCCAAAAATGGGGTTTTTGCATTTTTCCTATGTAATTTTTAAAAATTTTAAATTTTTAAATTTTTATTTTGACCATTGGATTTAGCTCAAAAAAACACACAATTTAGTATTTTGAAGCTTTGCTCTATCTCCATTGGTTACCGAGATATTAAAAAGTCTAAAGACAGTACATTGTATTTTGAGGCTCCAACGTTAATCTTATGGAGAATTGGGATGTGTTAATATTTCACTTATTAAGCAATATTTTTGGACGAAACTTGGTATTCATCTTCATTTGGTTGAGATTCATCCATTTAAGGTAAAAAATCTCGGTTTTTGTACTTATCATGGCAGCAAACCTGCATACTCTTTTCCCATGTTAATCATAAGGAGAATAGGCAAACTCTTTTATTTATGGACAGATATTGATGAAACTTACTATATGGCTTTATAAGGTCAAAATAAATTTTTTCTATGCTAAAAACCTACTTTAGTGTCCCCCATGGCAGCATACCTGCATACTCTTTCCCTATATTTATCATAAGGAGAATATACATTTTTTCCCCTATTTATGAGCACGTGATGAAATTTTGTTTACAAGTTTAGCTGGTCAAAATTAATATCAGGCCTACTAATTTGGAAATTCGCTGAGTACGCAGGTCTGCTGCGACGGGGGGTATTTTTTTACAGAAAAAAAAACTAAAATAATCAAATGTTATTTGACACCATTGAATTCAGCTTGAAAAAAAAAACAATTTTGTATCTTGAATCATTGCTCTATGTGCATTGGTTGCCGAGATATTGAAAGCGGTAAACACAGAACATTGTCCAAATGTTAACCTTATGGGAAATATATAAAATGCTATATATCCATTATTTCTCAACATATCTTAATAAAACTTGATATGTGGCTTCATCTAGTAGAGATATACTTGATTATGACCTAAAGTTCCCCATTTTTGACATTTCAGTGGCAGCAAACCTGCATACTCGCATTTCCCATGTTATTCTAGGGGAGACTATTTCGCTGCAACAAGGGTATTTATTAAAAATATATTCTTAATTTTTAATTTTTGATGACGAAATGTTTGAAAATAAAAATTTTACTTGAAAACATCATATTATGTAAAAGTTGTTTGCGATGTGTTTTCCTACTTTTTTTAGCTAAACTCAATGCAGTGTAAACTAAAATTTGATTTTTTTCAAATTTTCTATGTAAAAAAAAAACGTTGCAGAAGACCTGCACACTCAGCGAATTTCAAATGCTTCAATAAATAATTAAAATGGTGCCTTACATCAAGATTTGTCAACGTGTGTTCATAAATAAGCATGCAAGAATATTCTCCACTAGAATAACATGGGAAATGCGAGTATGCAGGTTTGCTGCCACTGAAATGTCAAAAATGGGGAACTTTAGGCCATAAGTATATCTCTACAAGATGAGGCCACATACCAAGTTTTATTGAGATATGTTGAGAAATAATGGATATATATAGCATTTTATATATTTCCCATAAGGTTAACATTTGGACAATGTTCTGTGTTTACCGCTTTCAATATCTCGGCAACCAATGGACATAGAGCAATGATTCAAGATACAAAATTGTTTGTTTTTTTCAAGCTGAATTCAATGGTGTCAAATAACATTTGATTATTTTAATTTTTTTCTATAAAAAAATACCCCCCGTCGCAGCAGACCTGCGTACTCAGCGAATTTCCAAATTAGTAATATTATTTTTGACCAGCTAAACTTGTAAACAAAATTTCATCACGTGCTCATAAATAGGGGAAAAATGTATATTCTCCTTATGATAAATATAGGGAAAGAGTATGCAGGTATGCTGCCATGGGGGACACTAAAATAGGTTTTTAGCATAGAAAAAATTTATTTTGACCATATAAAGCCATATAGTAAGTTTCATCAATATCTGTCCATAAATAAAAGAGTTTGCCTATTCTCCTTATGATTAACATGGGAAAAGAGTATGCAGGTTTGCTGCCATGATAAGTACAAAAACCGAGATTTTTTACCTTAAATGGATGAATCTCAACCAAATGAAGAAGAATACCAAGTTTCGTCCAAAAATATTGCTTAATAAGTGAAATATTAACACATCGCAATTCTCCATAAGATTAACATTGGAGCCTCAAAATACAATGTACTGTCTTTAGACTTTTTAATATCTCGGTAACCAATGGAGATAGAGCAAAGCTTCAAAATACTAAATTGTGTATTTTTTTTGAGCTAAATTCAATGGTCAAAATAAAAATTTAAAATTTTTAAAAATTACATATGAAAAATGCAAAAAACCCCATTTTTGGGGTACAAAACCCCTTAAAACTACCCCTTCCGGTAAGTCAATATGTCTGGTTTACGAACTCATCCGAATAAACGTAGGATTACACATCTCTACCAAATTTGGTGTCGATCGGACCGTTTTTACGAGAGTTATCGTGCCTAGGGACACATACATATATGTATATATAAATATATACATATAAATATACATATATATATATATATATATATATATATATATATATATATATAAATATTTTAATGACTATTATTTTTGGTCTCTGGGCACCTTAAAACAAAAAAGTAACATGGTCCCGGGCTTAGGTCTTACCATGAGACCTACGGTAATAGCTTATTCCCTATGGGAAATTCGCTAAAAATCAATTTTTGAGGGGTAAAATCCCCCTTACCCCCCTTCCAATAATCCGATCGGGCTGATTTTCGAAATACTCTGAATAATTACCACTTTACACCTCCATACCAAATTTCATTATGATCGGACCATTTTTGTGACTGCTACCGTGCTTACAGATACATAGATATATAGATAAATATATATATGGATATATACATATGTGTATATGTAAAACTTCAAAAGAATGTTGTTTTTGGCTTCTGGGGGCCCCAAAATGAAAAGTTATGATGGTCCCGTTCTTGAGTCTTACCATGAGACCTACTCTAATAGCTTAATTTCACTAAAGGGAAATTCGCTAAAAAGGCAGATTTTAATGAATTACGGCTCGGCAAATTGCGGCCATACCATACGTCTGACATACAAAATGTAAATATAAAAACTGATCGGCATTAAAAGAGCTACATTTTTGCTAAAATAAAGATTTTTGATAAAACTGACCGTTTTCGAGATATAAGCTAAAATATATATTTTGGCAGCAATCTTGGCGGCCATTTTGAATTTTTGGGCATGTTCCCAAGGTGCGATTAATGGCGATTTTTGAGGGGTTAATAAGGGCACTCTTAGCTATCATTTTAAAAAAAAATCGCTCGTGTTGCAATTTTTTTGGGGTTCAACACTAAAATGATTCCACTAATAGTAAATTTTACTTATTTCTCAGATCGATTCTTGAGGATGATGATTTTTTGTTGAAGTCTAAACATGTTTACAAAACAATTTTTTGTCAATTCAAATCAAACATGATGTCATAGGATGAGCAAGTTGGCAGGAGTGTATTTGCTGGGAACGGCTGGAATGATTCCTCCAATGTCAGAAGAACACATGGAGACATCTTGTGTGATTAGGGAGAACAAAACAATGCATCCCTTTGCCTTCCGGACTCACGCTCACAGTCTTGGTGAGTTTTCCTACATAGATAAAGCATTAGGTTATGTCATGGCATGAGGCTCTGCTATAGCTAATTACTACAACCCTGTCCAAGATTATATTTTCAGCATAAGTTCCATAATCAAAGCTTTAATTGTCTAAAAGAACAAAAGTCAAACTTATGGTTTTATTTTGAGATATAATTACAAATGCACACGGACAAATATATATTTAATTTCACAATTATAAAATATACTTTTAGATACTTTATTTTAATCACCGATAAAAAGGTGTGTAAGGTCAGTACGACTGAAGGGCGAGCGTGATAATTGTTATCGATCAGCTGCAGCTTTGTTACTGACAAATAGCAGCTGCTGATTCATCTGTCAGGATCATAGCTCAATGACCAAAGGCAGCCAGCTCCAGCATCAATCCATCAAAAAACACTAACTTTTTTCAACATTAAACCAGCAAACTTCAGATTTAAAGGCGAGCTCTAAAACCACTCAACTACCCAGCCTATATAAAGTCCAAAATACATATGAAGAGTAATAACTCTTATAATAATAAGAGTGTGAATATTATCAAAACTACAATATTCTACTGCCATATCAAATTTAGAAGTGATGTGTGTTTTCTTACTGGATTATATGATGTCCTGAGACTTAAAAAAGTTCAATTGTATATTTTTTTACATAAAAAAAATTGATTAATGAAAAAATTGTCTCGTGGTAATATTATTGCTGGTGAACTCCGTCATCAAATGCAAAAACGGTGATATTGGTCTGGAGAAAATTATAAACGTGGGAATTGAAAACAACACCACAAACTCATACAACTTCTGTGGTAGTGGTGAGTCTGTAACGATCAACATTAATAAATTCTGTGAAAACTTCTTGTAAAAAAAGGGAAAAAATAAAATAAAACGGGAAAATATGAAATAAATTGCAATGAAATGGAATCACACTATTATTTCCATTTCCAAAAATAATAGGTCTTATTATTTTTTGCGATAGTAAGACTTTTGTACAGTAAGATCAATCATTTTAAATTCAACCAATTATGATGAGAACATAAGTCCGTTGTTGAGTAGGCCTATTGTTTGTGTACAGGTAAGGTGGTGTCTGGATATCTGGTGACGACAGACAGTAGCGGACGACACCACTGGACGTTGATAGGCAAGAAAGATCCTCAAAAGCCGCAGATGTTTTACCCGGTTGCCAACACTGTCACTGTGTCTGAAGGAGACATTCTGGTAAGTTACTACTGTTAATTTCCTAAATTTACATTTTAAAATAGTCATTTATGGTATCAGAAATTCCTGTTTACATCAGGAGGATATGGTGATATCTCTATATTGAAATTCTGTAAAGAAGAACTGATCGGCCCTCTAGTCTACATCACAAACAAGTCATTTCACACAGTAATTTTTCCATCAGCACTAAAATTATCATAAATTTACCCTACATAAAAAAGGGTCAAGTACTGATCCATTAAACTATAGGCCTATTTCTCTTATTCAATCCTCCTCAAAATTAATAGAAAATCTAGTGCCAGTAAGACTGATTGAACTCCTTTCTCTAAACCATATACTAACACCACATCAACATAGCTTTCACAGTGGAAAGTCCACTGTTACACCGCAAGAGGTAGTAATAGAGTTAGTTAAATTCCTGATTCACCAACAAGAAGAGGGAAACTGCAATCCTGCTCGATTGCAGCAAATATTTTGACTGTATTTACCACTAGCAGCTTTGGGAAATATAAATGTTGGGGATACGGGGCATAACAAGGGACTGGTTCATAAGCTACATAACAGGCAGAAATCAAATAGTAGAAATTAACACACAAGCTGTTTATAAACCAAACAAATCACCTCAAAAATAAAACCTACAAATCGAGTAGTTCCGCGCGATACATACATAGTTCTTTTACATATGACTTTCCACAGTATAAGAATAAGAAATAAGAAGAGGAATAAGAAATCTATATTTGACATGTATAAGCAAGTGTTAAATACAGGTAATATTAAAATAAAATATTGGTCCTTATGAAAAAATAATAAATATAAAAAAATAAAAACCTATAATAGATAGGAAGACTAATTAAGTTTAAAATAAAATGTTTCTTTCCTCCATAAACTTTGATATTGAATAAAAGGGTTATTCAATTGCCAATTATAAATTTTGCTAAACAATGAATGAGTTTATTATAACTAGACAATTTTATTAAGCTTATTATAAATTTTGCGTGACATTGGTTTATGACTCTTTAAACTTTTAGTTAATTGGAAAAAGTTAATTTTAGTATTAGAGTTATGTCTTGTATTGTAGCAGCTTTGGATTTTGTTACAAAATGTTTGAAAAGGTAATTTTTTAAGCTATAAACCATAATGTCATAAATATACATATTTATAACTGTATTTTTTCAGGCGGCTCGGTGTACAATGGTTAGTAACAGAGCGTCCATTACATACACTGGGTAAGTTTCAGCATTATTATGCTTTATTTATTTATATTAAAGTAGACTCCTGATTATTCAAGCCCTGGTTATTTGAGACTCCGGGTCATCCGAGGTCACTCTAAGCTGAATGTTATCTAACGTGCTTAACTTCTTTTTTAGTCCAAAGTAAAGTAAAAATATTCATAATTTATAGGTTTGGTTAAATTATTAATTCAAACAAACATCAAAAGTATTATTTTTAATGTACGAGTTATAAACCATAACATTTCAAAAGCATGGGTTGACAAAACTGAACTAGCAGAACCTAAACAACCGTTTGAGTGGCATTGGATATTTTCGTCTACACCCAGGGACTTTCGGTGTCCCTCGGGCCTTTCCGTGCCGTCATAGTACACATTATGCAGTCAAATCTATAGACACGATATTCATATTTGCAGTGGAGTTACGGGCTCATGCTGATTTAAGCAGGTCAAGCTTGTTCAAAGCAAAAAGAAAAAAATTCATACTGTCATATTGAAACTACTTGTATTAGTGTGTCCTTGAAGTTATTAAAGCTCTCAAAGGAGCGTGTTTTCAAACAAATTTGAAAATAAGCGACTCAAGTGGATGGAATAGAATGAACCGGATTCTCAAAGTGTTGTGATTGGCTGTTGAGTTAACTCTGACATCTATTGCAACGAGCGCTTGTGAATTTTCACTAGTGCTCCAAGCTACTGGAGTGCCAGGTTGTTACACGGGGTTGCACGCGCAGTCTGCAACCTCTCAGTTTGTTTGATTATAGGAAGCAGTGTATTTTAGACGTTGACGTTAGTGTGTGTTGGTGTAAACTTTAGCATGAGTTTAAAACTTGAAAGAATGGTACTATATTTTATATTTTAACTTTTTTGTGACTATAAATTATTTTAATGTCCTAAATGCCCTATGTATTTGTAAAGAGGATATTTACAGGAATTTCTTGCGAGGATAGGGTCTCGTAACACTCTAACCTTAAAATGAAATTAACTTTGGATCATCCAAGGTTTTCGTTTATCTCACATAGATTCGGTTCCGAAGACTTAAATTAATCGGAAGTCTACTGTAATTTTTGGAAGTTAATTTACAATCTGTAAATTAATCATTGTAAGAGTTTTCCATGATAGTTTTAAAATTGTGTCTGTGTTGTGATAGTTTTAAAATTGTGTATGACAATATTTCTATGATTCAGACACATTTATCTTATAAAATCAGCATTTATGGAGCAACATTGAAAAAGAATTTGGACCAATTACTTCTCCAACAAAAAAGGGCAATCAGAACCATGCTTAGATTTTTCTGTAAAAAATTTGTTTGCTGAGCTGGGCCATTGACAGTTTACGGTTTGATCATTTTTGAAACAGTTATTACTTTAAACACTTTTTTAAAATCTCCTGTTGCAAAATAACACTCATTTTAATGATATCAGTTTAAATCGTATAGTAGGAAGGCACAATTTAGAGTTTTTAGAAAGGAAACTGTTTATATGGGAACCAAATTTCTTCATCTCCTGCCTCGGAAAATTCATTAATGAGGTTGATACAAAACTTTTTAAATAGGTACAGCTAAGAGACTACTTATTAAAAATTCCTCTCTACTTATTTGAAGAGTTTGTTTATTTGTCAATTTAATTTTTCAATTATTGGATTTTGAATATAGTAGTTTTCATCACTAGGAGCAAAAGCGAGTCTTTTTGGTGCGCAATCGTGTTTTAAAAAACGATTAAACATCAAAAAGACACTTTTGCTCCGAGTGATGAACAACGTTTTTTATCATAATGCGAAATTATACTTTTGATTGTTAAAAATATTAAAGTTGTGTTTTCGAGGTTATATTTACAAAGTTACTTATATGCAGTGTTTACATTCCTGTTATATACAAACAATACTCTTTATAACGTTGGTATTTCAAAATTCTGCTCCTCAACATTAATAAATGAATAATAATATACTTAGAAAACATCTGATTTTTCAGTACTAGGACCTAAAAAATTCTCCACCTGATTTTTCAGTTCTAGGACAATAAAGAAACGGTTTTGGTACAATTGAGAGAACAAAAAACAGGCTGATTTCGTGCAGAATGATAAAAATGATTTTTTAAATTATTTCTTTAATTACTAAGTACGAAAGTACACTTACTAGTCCTTTCATACTAAGTAAGCAAAATTTATATAAGATAGAAATAAAGAAATAGATATTTATAAGTTTAGAAATAAGACACGACTGATTCACCAGTGGTTATAGAAAAGACTCAAAAGATTAATAATTTTTATTTTAATGTATTCTTTATTTTATTTTAACTATACCAATTCATGATATGAATAAATATGTTTGATTGATTGATTGAATATATCTTTATGAAACATCTACTTAAAAACCAAGACAAATATTTAATGGTTAGGGAATGAAGGGCAATTTCATCCAATATTTGGGGGGGGGGGGGGGGGAGAATGGACGGTTTACTATTTGCTAAAAAATTTCACATTACACACATTTTTCTGTTAGCTTATCTCTTATTGTGCTTTACTGTTTTTGTAAACCATTACTGTGGTTTCCCCAAGATTTAATAGCAGCCAATTGCCAACCAAATTTTGTTAATTAATACTGTACATAAATTTAATTGAAGTTCACAAAGATATATTAAACATAAACTTGGACTGTTCAGTTGCTAACTTTACAGTAGGATTAACTTAATAATTATTCAATATAGTTGAATTTTCTAAAAGCACTAGCCAAATTCTGATTGGTTTTAATTTGTCTAATTTTTTAGACCCACAAACAAGGATGAGATGTGCAACTTCTACATCATGTATTATGTAGAGGAAGGTGAACCTTTGGACCAGAAGTATTGCTTCTCTCGAGGGCCACCATTCTACTATTGGAACACGGAATTAAATAACATTCCAGACAAAGAAGCATCAACTCCGGAATAAAGCTTCTCATTTTGTAAATAATACAGGAAAACCATTGGATCGTTAACCAAAATGAAGTTTTGCTGGTTGTGTAGAAATCCTTAGAGACTACAAATTTATTGAACACTAAAGTCTGGAACCAATAACCCTATTATCAAATCTAATTTAACACGCAAAGCACTTTCAAAGTATGCACAGTATTTACTTACAGAAGTAATTTATTTTTTTCAACACCTGATCTTGGATCCCAAATCTGAACATTTTTTTATCTTTCTTCGACCGCATAGAACATTAAGCAAAATATTTCTGCAAGCTTAGTTTCAAAGTAGCTTAAACTACGCTGTTACTTCTCATCTGTAATCATAGCCTATATTCAGACTTAATATTGCAAATAAAAAGATGAATACCGTTAGTGTATGTAGGTTTTTACCATTATTTCTTACGAAGTAGCTTTTATAACAAATTTAATGATGACCAAAAACAGGCAAAATTGTTTTGCTTTCTACCACATCCGACCAATTTGATGGCCGATCTTTTCAACACGATCAATGTTTCTGCCGCGGCTGATCTTTCCAAAATGGCCAATTTTTTATGCGGTCGATGTTTCTAACACAGCCGATCTTTCTTTGGCAGCCAAGTCGTTGTTGCAACAATGTTGCACTGTCGCCCCTTGTTCTGTTTTGGAGATTTTGGATATTGCTTGCAGGGGATCATTTTGACAGTTGGGTCTTGGTTTACGATCCACTGGTATAATTATTTTATACCCTTAATCTCCGTACCTTCCCCTAGACCACTTCTACAATTGTCTTCCTTACAACTCTTTCACTTAACCTATCCCAATTATTTTATTGTAGTCTTTGAAATAATGTATTCTTCGCATACTGTACTCAATTTTAAAATGTTACCAATCAGTATCTTTATCGTAGTCTATGTAATAATTTACAAAAATAATGGATGTTACTAGAAGAAAGCAATGTTGAATATACAGTATAATACTGTTGGGTAAAATAATTAATAATTTACACATTGCGTGGTATATAATTTGAAATTTCCCATTTGGGACTTATTGTTTGTTGATTGATATAAATCGACCAGAATGGATGCCCAACCTATGCTGGTGCTGGTGTTTCGACACCTGGCAGTTTCACAAGTGCCCGCAGTGGGTGTATTGTGATATCACAAGCATCTCGTGATGTTATTCATGGCACCTTTAGTCTCTCACATGATAACCTAAGTAACTAGTACTTCTAAGGAAGAGTAATCAACTGAAACTGCTCTCTTTTTTTAACATCCAGCACTTATCCGGCACTCTTAAATATTTAACTATTTATAATAATGTGACCATGATACAACAGGGTGGAGAGCAAATTTGGCCTACGCCCATCTGGTGATTGCAACATTCCTTTCATTCCAATCAGTGATCTGGTGTCAGCTCAATGTTAATATTGAAAAATATTAATTGTTTTATTCAATTGTTTTGACGTAAGTTACATAGTATATATGTATACAGTACACTCTCGTTCATCGGACTCGGCGACATCGGCACTCCGCTTCATCGGAACTGAAAAGCTGGATATTATTAATTTTTTTTCTTACGAAATAAATAATTTTTCCGTTTTAGCGCCTTCAATTTCCATTCGTTCTATCCGCACAACAGTGAAGTATCACATTTTGCGTCTAACATCATCAGGCGTTTTCCATAATCTGTACGTATCGATGTGATTTACGAGGCCGTGGAGTATTCGCACAAAAATAGAAAGAGGAAGCGGGCAGGAAGTGAACATCCGTTTCGACCGCTTCCTAAACTGTCATTCAGTCTGTCTCGCGTCGCGACTGCACCTGTGTTACGTGGAAGTCAGTTGACTGCTGGAATATGAGTGGAATATAAATATGGAATATGAGAATAACGATTTTGGATCTTTATTTCCTGCGTTGTTTTTATTCCTATAGGTTATTTGTTACCATTTTCAAAGTTTGAGTGCCTCATTTTCATAAAATCTCTAGTGTTGCCTTAAAAACAAGAGTGAATACAATCACGATAGGTCACCGTACAGGCGGAAATGATGACTCACGATGGCCTCCGCTTCATCGGAATTTTTTGACATCCGAACCGGCCGTCCGCCACATTAGTTCCGATGAACGAGAGTGTACTGTACTCATCTACCAAAGGGCAAAGTCTTTAATTAGCATTTTGTAAAAACTGGATTTTAACTGAAATTGTACCAGAACGACTTTTAAAGGACTGTATTTAGTTGCAAAACTCTTTTGAAAATGTGAAAAAAACCATTTTACATGTGTTTCTACATTGGAGATTTTGTTTTGGATTATAAATTATACACAGTTTGTTGATCAATTGACAAATATTATTATATTGTAATTATTTAAAAAAAATCCAGCAAACTAAATTAGTTTAATTTAAAAATTTATTAATTTTTAAAATAGTTTTTTTTATTAAATTTATTTTTTTTTTAAATATACAGATAACCTGTCAAAACATATTACAAAAATGGCAAATCGAATAACAAAATGAGTGTCTTTAGTTACTTGGCGGTTGCCTGTTGGCAACACAATGCAAACAAAAGTATCCAGAAATGTTAATTTCAAAACAACTATTAGCCTGTGTTTTTCTTTATTTTTAAGAAATTTAGAAGAGAATTATTTTTGGACTAAAAAAATCCAGGTCTAATACATATCTTGAACATACTGATTACTAAGTAAGTACTGATTACTGGTACTAAGTAAGGTAGGCCTACTTTGATCTCAAAGTATATAAATAAAAACTATTGCCTGAATCTAAGAGAAAAAATGTTGGTCTTAGTTTACTCTTGGTTATTTATAAGTTCTCTTATTTTTATATAATTCAACAATAGAAGTGCTAAAAGTTGTAATTACGGTTCTTGCTCCTCTCTAAAAACACTGATCATCCAGATTCTACTACCTTTTATGGTACAGTAGAACCTGGATGATTCCTCACTATTCGTTATCCATCACTGCATGCATTAAGCTACAGTTAATGTGGCGTAAATGAAACCGCCATTTTGATTGAATGAAATGTAAATATCCATGATTTCCTATAATTATGTAATATTATTCACTTGTACAGTGAATATTAATATTAATCCCAAAACCTTTAAAATTTATTTATATCAAATTGTATAGTTCATCTGGTTCTCCTTTTTTGATGATCATTTATTGAGTTAAATGTTTAAAATTGTCATAGTGGAGACATAGGGTTTTAGGGAGAATTCTTAGCACTTCTATTGTTAAGAAGCCTGTCTGTGTTAGCCACAATCAAAAATATATATAGTTACATTTTTTAATTAATTTGTAATTTTATTTGCACAAATGTTTAAAAAAATCTCATCTCATCTTATGAAATAGTATGGTAGAACATTTATAATAGTATATGAATCTAATTTTGTAAGTGTTTATTTCCAACATTTAAAATGGAAACAAGAGATTATTTTTGAGAATGTACTTATTTTTTTTAGCTAGTACTAGGAAATACATTCCTCTTTAGAAGGTAACCAAACTTTTATTCTTCAGGTGTATTGTTTTCCTTTTAACTGTTGATATTTTCAGTCATTGTTAAATGATTAGTGAAGGAAAACATACAAAAATTTACTTTAAGTATCTGCACTTACTACACAGTACCTTACTCTCTTTAGCTGTACATTTTTTTAACCTCATGTTGAGCAGTAATCTCTTCAACCGAATTGGTTGTTGGCCACTTTATTATGCCACGATTGTCAGTGTTTGACAGTCATTTAGACAGCTTCTCTGTGGTACCACGTGTAGCTGTATAACTCGATATACACCACATGGTTGGCAAGGTCCAAGACCACATTGTGTTGTTTTATCAAAACCATTGTATTACTTTAATAAAATTCAAGGCTATACATCACACATTACTTTTTTTAAACAGTATTAGTTCCAACATTGTACAATGTGTTAGTGATACATTTAAATTTTGCATTAGTGATTGTTATTTATTAAGATTTTGTGTGATATTTTTAGATACTTTTTGGTTTTATGTGTTTTTATATTTTTCTTTTGTGTGTTTCTTGTGCTAGGTTTTATCTTTACAGGATATTTTTATTACTTAAGTGTTATGTACTTAATTTTATTTATAATCAACTCAAAAATCGGTTCTGATGTTGTATTTTCTACTGTTTGGTGCCATACAACGCTTAATCTAATTAGCAAACACACAACCAATACTTTGGTCAATTAGATTTTTACTTTTAATAAATAATAAAAATATCATACTTTAATGAAGTTTTTGCATCAAGAGTCATTTGACATTGATATGAAGCCCTATATAGGAACTTCAAAGAAAATAAATTGTGTTTGGTTATGGTTTTATATATATTATATATATATATATATATATATATATATATATATATATATATATATATATATATATATATATATTTTATATATATATATATACACACACAACACAAACCAATTATTAACTTCATACTCAAAGTTAATTATTACATTCATTCAAGTAAATTCTATGCTACAAGTTGTGTTTAAAGTTTTTATAATCTTAATTAACCAATTTTTTAAGTAATTTCAAGTTTTACAACTTTACAATTTGCCTAAGCAAAAGTGCGAAAAAGAGTAATAGTTTTATTTTTACATCATGTCATGAATCTTAAGCTTTAAGTAAAGACTGCAACTTTTAAATATCTTACAATTTAAAGTTTTTCTCTCTCTCAGAAAATTTGTGTTTTTTTATTTAATTTTCTCTTTTCTATTCTCCTATCTATCTCTTCATGGTTGTTTCCTTAGGACCCTTTATTTAAATTGTATGGGAATCTTCCCTGCGGTTCATCTATTATCTACCATTACATTGTGTACGTCAGGTTTTAGGTTACAGGTTTAAATTTTTGTAATAAAATGTTTGTAACATAATTGTTTATGTATTGGGTTAATTTAATTGAATATCGTTTGACATTATCCATAAACCTTTGGCATGATTTGGTTAACAGTCTCTGCAAGCAAGAAAATTTATTAAAGATTTTTTTTAAGAGTTCACATTCTGCTTAAAATCCTATGATTTAATAAAATTGTTTGCATGAAACTTTATAAATAATATTTGGACTGTCTGTGAATGTCTACTTGTAAACTTAAAGATATGAATTATTATTGTTGTGCAATACCAGTATTATTTTCATGGAAAGTCAGTAAAGGTTGTCAATAAAGTATTTAATTTTAATTATTTATATATTTAAAAAAGGACGACAATAAGTATTGTTTTGTCTTTCATTTACAATTAGTTTTCTAGCATAAACATTATGAATGCCAATCTCATAATAAACTTTTGCTCCAGTTGTAATATCATTTTGATTATTTGTTGACTTATTGTTACTTTGTATTTTTTGTCTTGTTGAGATTGTAAAGATTTGAGAACAGTGTATTATGTTATTGTATATTTAATGTTATTTTATCAAATGTTTATTGAGATCAATGTTGTCTAAAACACAAAAATATGTACCACGGACCTCGATAACTCGAAATTCATGGGACTATGTGTTTTCTTCGAGCTACGTGACTTACAGAGGTAATTTTTATTGAATTCAACTTAGGTATCGTCAGTACAGTATGGTGAGAGCAGACTAAGATAAACCGGATGGGGTCTTTGCGCTCTATGTGAAGGTCGCAAATTTTTTGGAGTTCCGTAGAGAACACTTGGGGTAAACTTTGACTTTTGGAGGTAAAATGCAAATTGAATTCGACTTATGTGCTGAATTTCAAGTTATGGTGGCAATTTGTGTCTCTTCAATTTATAGAGGTAAAATTTAACTGTAAAATTAATTTCAGTTGTGTATGGTATGTTATGTATGTAATTTTTTTTAGTTAAGCAGGTTGATTGAAAAAAGGGATTGGAAGGGAATCGAAAAAAATTGAGGTGTCAAGGATTTTGAGTTATTGAGGTTCGAGTTAGCAAGAGTTGACTGTATTAGTAGTTTTTTAGGCAAGGACAGTTACATGCTATAACATCACAATATATTTTTGCTAGGAGGTACCTGTGAAGCACAATGCGCTACATTAATCAGATTCCTTTGACAATTCAGTAGTTCAATTAGTTCTATCAATCATGTATATAAAATGCAAAAAGTAGAGACATCCCAGTAAAAACATTGTTTTTCCTTCAAAAAGCAGAGTAGAATAAAGCCCTGATGTTAGTGTTACATCTTCAAATGGCCAATGATGTGTTACTACTTCTAGTTAGCGTTTACTTCCCAAACGTCAAAATGTAATTGTTTGAAACAATATTATAAGTCTACAAACTTTTTGTGGCTGGCTGCTTCTATTCAACCAACCAATTTTATCTTTTACTATCAAATAAATCTTGGTGATGCTATCTGCGTTTTGGAGAGGCGTCTCTTTGCCATAAGGATCAAACCTATTTATTTTCTTCTGTATACATTGAATGTCTTCTGCTTTAAACATGTTATTCTAAGTTCTACTATAAACAGCAGTTTTATTTTGCAATTCGATACAAATTACTTGTATATTTATGTTACGAATAGTCAGAAAACTAAATGTAAAAACCACTCGTGCCCTTCAGAATATAAATATTTAAAACCTTATTGCAAAGTTATCAATTGAGGGAATAAGGAAAGGTGTATTAACAAAATGTACACCTTCAAGTATTTTAGAGAAGGATATCATTCTGTATCGAAATTGGCTAGTTTCCATTCTAGCTGGAGTCTAAAACATGTTAAGCAAAATTTCCAGTCCTGGTACCAAAGTACATCAGCTGTCTTTTTATACTGTCAGCTTTACCTTACAGATTCTTGCAATCTCGTTTTATGACCAACATTAGAATAATTAAGTTGGTTTCTTTCAAGCTGTGACATAATACATCTAATTGGTTTGTGTTTTTTTGTAAAAACTTAATTTAAAATTTAAACAGATCTTTAATTTATTGTTATGTTTTGCATAGTTATTTTAAACAGGTGCCGTGTTGTCTTTAAAGCATACTTGTCCTATAGTAACCCTTTAACTATTATGAAAAAACAAAATTGGAATTGTGTTTATTAAATGCTGTACATCAAAATTGATTTTACCTTATAGAATACTGTTTTGAAAATAGGTCATTAGTCATCCCAGGAAAAAAAAACATATTTTATGTGTGCTGACAAGAATAGCAAATAAAGTATATTCTACTATGAAAGGGTCTTTTTATTTGAAAATTCCTACAATGTATTTTTTATTTTTTATTATTCTTCACTGAGTTGGCTTTGGTGTGGCTGACCCACCAAACTCAGTACAGTAGACTCTTTATTACAGGATTACACTTTAAACGGACAAACATTGTCTCAAAAACAACCTCCTTTTAACAGCCATTTTAAATTGTAAAATCACTATTGTCAGTCAGTGCTGTTTTACTGAAAATATTTTAATATACTGTTCAAATCAATTCGACATCATATTTGGATCACCTAGGAGAAAATGAAGTTAATGGGTTGTACCCTGTGAATGTGAGTGCTTAAGTGCTTCCTACCAGTGACTTTGTAGTGTAACTTACTAGGTGAGAAAACAAGTTACCGGTGAGTATCCAAAACAGAAATTGTTGTCTACCAGCCAAGTAACCATAAGACATTCTGGTTCTGGTTAGTGAGCAGTAGTTACCAACCACGTTCCCAGGATACTACCATTGTGTTAGTATTGTTCCAGTAGTTGCAAAGGTATTGGCTTGTTTAGACTGATCTTCTTCCCTCTTAAAAGACTGAAAACATGCCTCCACTTTTTCCTGTTTTAGATGGTGGTGTTTTAGAATATATATTGGTTAGAAATAAGTTTTCTTGTAGATTGAGGTTGAATCTAGGGCCCTCATACCTCATATTTATGTAAAAATAAATTGTATTACTAGAAATTTCTTCTAAAAATAAGGAGAATTGAGATACCTTCCTCTGTCCCTGGTAGTTGTATTATCACAAAAACATCAGTCAAAATATCTTTATTTCATAATCAAATAACAGAGATCTAGATACATAATGATCGGGTTCACGTTCATTCACGCATCCACCGCAACCGAGATTTAGATAATCACATGACAAATCCCAAAGGCCACGTGATAAATCCCGGTGGATCCTGGTGACGTCATTTTGCTGCCGTCTTATGAACCCACCGGGATTTTGATTGTTAACGTTCACGTGCTAACCGCAAAAAATCCACCGCATCCCGGTTGCGGTGGATTGCGGTGTGTAAACGTGAACCCGACCAGTAATACAGTATGAAATAAATCTCACAGAAGTATATCCTGTGCGTGGGATTGAGTCCTTTAGCCTGTACACATAAGAATTAACATCTACATATAAAAACATATTGTATATTAGAAAAAAAATATATATATGTATATATATATGTTTTTATATGTAGATGTTTTATTTATACTTAACAAAGCAATTTAAAAGAAAAAAAAACAGAACAGCCACAGATAAACCAATTGTTAATAGATCTTGGCATCTATTTTGGGTAGTATTACCAGATGCGCCTACCTCCTTCCTTACCCCTCTACAACACCTATAATTGCTCACCCCCCTATCAATCTCTCTCTCTCTCTCCCTCACCGTGCACACCGCACTCACACACCCTCACCTATATACCTCATACACACTCTTCAAACCATGTTACCTGTCCCATTCAATCTATGACCTGTAGCTTGAGATAATGGTGTTTTCTACATTGGCACTTCCAATGTTATGAAGCCATAACTTGGCTTTTGGTTTATATATGTTGATAGCTTACAAGAAAAAAAATCTTTAAGATGATCCAGCAGATTACGGAAAATGATATGAGCTACATAAAAAGAATTAGTGGTCGAATGTGTTTTAACTAATTTAGGAAATTTTATGGCCAAAGCAGCATGTATAGTCAAATATTGGTGTGTACAGTATTCAAATATGTCATCAAAATTCTTAAATATGTAAGTAACAATTACTCTAAAAAACAGCTGCCATACAACCAAAACTCGTGTCTCCACATACAACACTTTGGACGATTAATGCCAACACGTTCCTAGGGCAGCTGTGAGAATTGTCTTTTGAGTTATACATAAAGGGTTGAGAGTAGTTCTGTAAGCTGCCCCCCACATTATGATACCTCCCTCTAGGAGTGATTGCACGTATGGGTAATAGGTCATTATAATTCTACTGTGCAATGGTAAAATTTAAGTGATCTAATCGCTGTAAAAGCATATTTCCTTAATTGCTGGCCTTTAAGGAAGTGAGGAACCTCTATGTATCGAAGACCGTAAAAAATCACCTTCATATAATGAACCATTGGAGACGATATTACTAAGTTTTCCCATTTGCCTTCAGGTTGGATATATGTTAGGTCCACTATATACTGCAAAACGATCCTACACACGTTATTTTTTATACTTCTTTAATATTTTCATACTACAGTACAATTATTTTTAGAAAGTGTACTCATGATGATTTTATAACACATCTGAAAAGAATCATCCAATAAATTAAAACTACCCAAACATTTATTTCCTTTTTCTCACATTAGATAATCTCAATACCCCCGTAGCAGCACACCTGCATACTCAGCAGATATTTTACTTTTCCCATAAAACACCATAGAAATGAGAATTTAGGTTTGCTGGCAGGGGAGGTTGTTAGAAAATGTGGGTTAATATTGGTGGAGGTAAACAAAAACTGTATAAGATCTGGCATTTTTTTATTTACCCCATAAATCCCATGTGGGTGAGCTTGTAGGTTTGCCACCTCGTTTGGGTTTTGTAAACAAGAATAAATTAATCCATATCTAGATAATATAAATACCAAATTTGATAAAGTTATGTCAATAAGTAAGCAAGATTGTACTCAACAGGGTTTTGTCGATTTCCCTTAAGAATAGCATGGGAAACACATTTTTGGATTTTCTCCGTAACCAGTTACGCTAAATAAAAAATACTAAATTGTTTGTTTTTCAAGGTCTTTTAAATGGTGGTTAAAATTGGTGACTATTAAAAACTAATGGCATTGACTTTGTACACTACGTGAATAGACCTCTCATCCAATGCATTTAGTTTGAGGCAACAATTTGGAAGTTTGGTGGACGCCGCACCAGAGTCGCTGCCATCGATGTTGTTATTATTCAGCTGAATTTACAGTGCTGCCAAAACATTTTCCCAAAACATAAACATAACTATCAGGTATAAAATGTTTCATCCTTGGTTTAGAAGAGTGGTAATACTGATTTATCTATCATATGTTACGTGTACTTCGATGGACGCCGCACGAGATCGCACCACCGTCAATGTGCTTCACACACGCCTATGCTATGAGAAGTCTACTCACGTAGTGTACAAAGTCAATGCTAATGGTGAAAAATGCCAAAAACCCAATTTTTACCCATTTCAAAACCCATAAAACCCTGTTCTCTTGGTCCGATTACCCTGGTTTTCGAACTTAACCTAAAGAACGCTACCCTGTAACGGTTTTATTTTAAGCAGAGAAAAATGAAAATAGAATATTTAATTTAAGAACAGAAAATGAGTTGAATTTATTTCATTTGGCATGCAGGCCTGATCAACCTGCTAGACAACATCAGCTGGGTAGATAACAATACGCTGCAGCTCCAGCTAGCCAAGGCCACAGTTCACTTAGTTTTCCTGTTAGCCCCTGACTGACATGTCTAACTCTGCCTACCCCTCCCACCCTTCTTTTCTCTCTCTCTCTCCGTGGAGAACTTTCAGAGTGCGTTGGACTGCCTGAAGAGACACTGCAATACGTTACCATCTAACCTGCTCCTTCCTGGCCCGTAATTGGATTTTGGCTGAGGGATTATACGGGAGCTGTGTGTGCTGTCTACCACATCTACCTACTACGTCTATGGGTGCCTATGGTGCGCCTTACCGGACTGTCTACCGTGGATGCCTACTACCTACTGCCTATTGCCTGTTGCTGTCCTACCGACTCCTGGAGAGTTTTCATGTCCTGAGACCATCAGTGGTGGATCAGTCATCATAGGGTGCAAATCTACGGTTGCTCTTTGACCTATCCCCCCCGTAGTGACAATTATCTGGTACCAGGTATTTATAAACTCAATTACATTGTGTTTCCCGAACTTTGGATATACCAAGGGTCCCAGTGACACCTACTGGACTTCAGAAAGGAACTTTAAGTGGAGATCGCCCCTTTGTACTTGGACAACAATCACCGTCATCGACAGTTGAGCGCATTGCGTAGTTACCTGTAGATATTTAAAAAAATAATATTTTTGCGTTTAGTTGTTTAATTGTCACTTGTTATTTAAATTTATTTGTGTAGTATTTGTGTACCGGTATTTTCTTGTCTAGTTATAAGTTTAGGTTAAGATGTTCTCAGTCCACTGGCCGGCCAAGGTACAAATTTAATATTGAGTACTGTATTTATTGAGTATTGTCTTACAGTTTGAATAATCAAGGATCTTGATTACAATTCACGTTAGAGAAAACCCTACCATAAAATACCCCCCGTCGCAGCAGACCTGCGTACTCAGCGAATTTCCAAATTAGTAATATTCATTTTGACCAGCTAAACTTGTAAACAAAATTTCATCACGTGCTCATAAATAGGGAAATCAATGTCTATTCTCCTTAAGATAAATATAGGGAAAGAGTATGCAGGTATGCTGCCATGGGGGACACTAAAAGTAGGTTTTTGGCATAGAAAAAATTTATTTCGGCCATATAAAGCCAAATAGTAAGTTTCATCAATATCTGTCCATAAATAAAAGAGTTTGCCTATTCTCCATATGATTAACATGGGAAAAGAGTATGCAGGTTTGCTGCCATGATAAGTACAAATACCCCCGTCGCAGCAGACCTGCGTACTCAGCGAATTTCCAATGGAATTTCAGATTATTTACTTTCCCCATAAAAAAAACACCATAAGATCGAGTATGTAGGTTTTCTGCCATTGGGCGTTGTTAGAAAATCTAAGTTAATCAATAATCGGTGAATGTAAACACAAAATTGTATCAAAATCTGGCAATTTTTTATTTTCCCCATAAACCCCATGGGGGTGAGTATGTAGGTTTGCCGCCATATGGGTTTTGTAAGCAAGTATAAGTTAAACCTTATATAGATAATGTACATACCAAATTTGATTAAGTTATGTCAATAAATAAGCAAGATATAGGGTTTTCTTGATTTCCCATAAGAATAACATGGAAAACACATTTTTGGATTTGCCCCGTAACCAGTTATGCTATGATAAAAATTCAAAATACCAAATTGTTTGTTTTTTTAAGCTCTTTTAAATGGTTTCAGTTAAAATTGACGAATTTTAAAAATTGATGTCCAAAAATGCCAAAAACCCATTTTTGGCCCCTTTGAAACCCCATAAAACCCCGTTCCCATAACCCGACAATGCTGGTTCGCGAACTCATGAAAATAGACCTGGTCTTACACCTCCATACCAAATTTCATCAAAATCGGAGGTCCCCTACAAAAGTTATCAGTACCACGGACACATAGATATATAGATAGATAGATAGATATATAGATATATATATATATACATATATATGAAAATGAACGAATGGTGTTTTTGGCTTCTGGGGACCTCAAAATGAAAAAGTAAAGTGGTCCCGGGCTTAGGTCTTACCATGGCTACTACCGTAATAGCGTATTCCCTATAGGGAAATTCGCTAAAACCAAGATTTTTTACCTTAAATGGATGAATCTCAACCAAATGAAGCTAAATACCAAGTTTCATCCAAATATATTGGTTAATAATTGAAATATTAACACATCCTTATTCTCCATAAGATTAACATTGGAGCCCCAAAAGACAATGTACTGTCTTTAGACTTTGTAATATCTCGGTAACCAATGGAGATAGAGCAAAGCTTCAAAATACTAAATTGTGTGTTTTTTTTGAGCTAAATCCAATGGTCAAAATAAAAATTTAAAATTTTTAAAATTTACATATGAAAAATGCAAAAAACCCATTTTTGGGGTACAAAACCCCCAAAAACTACCCCTTCCGGTAGGTCGATATGTCTGGTTTACGAACTCATCCGAATAAACGTAGGATTACACATCTCTACCAAATTTGGTGTTGATTGGACCATTTTTACGAGAGTTATCGTGTCTAGGGACACATACATACATACATACATACATATATATATATAAAAATTTTAATGACTATTATTTTTGGTCTCTGGGCACCTCAAAACGAAAAAGTAACATGGTCCCAGGCTTAGGTCTTACCATGAGACCTACGGTAATAGCTTATTCCCTATGGGAAATTCGCTAAAATGGTGTGGAATATAAACTTGGTTATCTGATATATATCTGTGGTTTATCTAATTTTAAAGCACTATATATTGTTGTTTGAGCTTTTGAATTTGAATAATTCTGGATCATAATAAATTTAGCTCTAAACATTCTTCTCTTGTGATTATTTATCAACCTTGCTGGTTAGTTAGGTAAAAGGAAATAGTCAATAGTAGTTTGTCTTTTTATTGATTTGAGTCATTCAAAATAGTTTTAAAAGTAAATGTGAATTATCAATTTAGCTCAAAACTGGTCTTTAAAATTAAAGAAATTTGAGATTGGTATTTAAATGAATTTATCTTATGGTCTTTTATGTTGGTTGGTTTTCACACTCTCACCTCAACCATTCACCAAACATTAATTTTTTTAATTATTGAAACAGGCCTTTTCCTTGTTCTGGCCCTGTTACCCTATTACAAACAAGGTAGCGCCCTTCTTAAGTTTGAAGAATTGAAATTTTATGGTTAAGAGAAATATTATTGAAGATTCACCGTCCCACCCCTTGGCTGAGCTATTCCGGAGCGGTTACATTGGCGCCCAACGTGGGGCTTTGGAAATTGCACCTGGAAATAACTTCAATGATTTTTGGAACTTATTTATGGAATTTTGAATTTAAAACTTGGAATTATTAATCAGACAAATTAATTTTGGTGATTTACATGAATTTTGCCTTGGACTTAGGCCTATTTAGGTGGACTTTTTAAATAAACTGGTACTTATGAAATTTTGCTAGCTTTACCATATGTGATAAAAGGTGTTGGAATATATTTGGATTTTGTGAGATTGTGTCTATAATTTATTCTTCTATTGTTAAGTAAGGTTTATTATTGGAATTGTAAGAATTTTGTCCTCTTTATGGAATTTGGCTCTGCAATCAACATGAGTTCTCATCATTTACGTAGGCCTGAGGTAGAATATGAGTTGATGATAAGAGGTGTTGCTGTGGAGGGAAATGCGGATGATTTAAGGAAAAAGTTGAGTTCTTGTTTTTCTTGAAATGTTAAGGCTGATCCTAAAATTATTGCCCAACTCGACCCTTTCAAGGAAATGCAGACTTGTGAAGATGCGTATGCTGATCTAGATAAGTTGGCGGCTGGTTATGATGGCGATACAGAGGATAATGAATATAAGAGTATTCATGCTAGGTTATTGCATTGGTACTGGCGAGTTGAGAGAATCCCTATGTCGGCAACTTCTGACCCTGAATTAGAAAGGAAATACCGGAAGTTACTTGGTCAGTTCAAAAATCTTTTAGATACTTTTGTTGAACTCAAAGGCTCTGATCAGAAATTGGATGATTTTGAAGATGTAAATAAATCGGAAAAGGAGGAAGACAACTTGGAATTTGTAGCGAAAGGACTTGTAAACGAACTGTCGGACAATTCTCAGGAGAAAAGAAGCGAACTTTCTCAGCAAGGCCTGACTACTCAGCTGCAGCCTTCTGATGGTCATTCCATTTCTCGACAGGTTCAAAATCGGACACAACTTTTAACAAAAACACCACGCTTACCAACAGCAAACAATCAACGTTCAGAATTTTATAGGGGTGGGAATACATCTAAACCTAAAACAGTCCCCGTATACAAGTGGAATCTAAAATATGATGGCGAAGGTGGTCAAAGTGTTGCATCTTTTATTGAGAGAGCGGAAGAACTTAGTATGGCTAGAGGAGTCTCTTTACAAGAACTTTATGAGAGCGCAGTAGATCTGTTTAGTGGTAATGCACTTATATGGTATCGTTCGGCGTGTTGGCGGATTTCTTCTTGGGAGGAACTTAAAGAAGAGTTGAAGATTGTTTTCCAGAGTGCTGACTATGATGATCGCTTGCAATTGGAGATTTTACATCGAACTCAAGGAGAAGCAGAAAGCTTAGATCTCTATCTTGCTGCGATGGATGGATTATTTGGGCGGCTTTCTCAACCTGTCTCTGAGGTAATAAAACTTCAACGTATTTTAAGGAATGTAAATACCTTTCTCCAAGATAAACTCTGCATGTTTGACATAACTTCTCTCGAAGCTCTTCGACGTCTCGGCAGACGTGCGGAAGTTGGTAGACTACGTTCATCGACTCACCAACCCCCTCCACGTCCAACTGGTGTTCTGGAACCGGACCTCGCATGGACTTCAAGTCGACGGAAGCCTACCCAAGGAGCCATAGCATACTTGAATTCAGATAGGAATCCTTCCTCATTTCATCGTCAACCTACACGTTCCTTGAAATGTTGGAACTGCAAGAAAGAAAATCATACCTATAGGGACTGCCAGGAGGAGAAGAAGATATTCTGCTTTGGATGCGGTAAAGATGGCGTAAAGAAGACAGCCTGTACCAAGTGCAATCCAAAAACCTTGTAGAGTTGGAGCTTTCTACAAGAAATTGTGGATGGCTCCATGATAAATCTTTTGATGTTGCCGAGCCTATGGAACTCAATTTCCTTCTTGATTCCAAGGACGATGATCCTCGACCTTATCTTACAATTCGAATTTTTGGAACTCAATATAAAGCATTGCTAGATTCGGGGGCATCTCATACAGTTATGGGAGGTGAACTTATGTGGATTTTTGATAAATTTCCTGCTAAGCTAGAGCCTCTCTCAAATAGATATATTTTGACGGCAGATAAAAAGAAACACCTAGTCAAGGGAAAAGTTACTTTGCCTCTTACTCTTGCTCATAAAACTAAATGCCTTACTATTTTAGTTGTTCCTTCTTTGGCTCAGGGAATAATTTTAGGAATTGATTTTTGGAACCAGATGCATATTGTCATGGATGCCTACAATAATAGTTGGGAATTTTCCGATTCTCTTAAGTCAACTGATCATATCTTCTCTATTGGATTATTGGATGAAAGTAACTTAACGGAATCTCAAAAATCAACTTTAAGCGATTTTTTGGAAAAATATCTTGGTGATAAGCAGCCAGCTAAATTGGGAAGGACTCACTTGGTAGAGCACAAAATAGATACCGGTGATGCTGCTCCAATAAAACAGCGCTACTACCCTATGTCTCCCACCAGGTTGAAACAGGTTTATGAAGAATTGGACAAAATGTTAGAACAGGGTGTAGTCTCGCCATCAAAGAGCGCATGGTCTTCTCCCATAATTTTGGTTGACAAGCCTGATGGAGGTCAACGCTTCTGTGTGGATTTTCGAAAGGTCAACTTAGTCACTAAAAAAGACGCTTACCCACTTCCAAAGGTCACTTCAATTCTTGATCGACTTAGAGATGCTCGTTTTCTCTCAGCGTTGGACATTAAAAGCGCTTATTGGCAGGTTGCCTTAGAGGAGTCAAGCAAAGAGAAAACTGCATTTACCATCCAGGGCCGAGGCTTATTTCATTTCAATGTTTTACCTTTTGGGTTGCATAATGCCCCTGCAACTTGGCAACGCCTAGTTGATACAGTGTTGGATATGGACCTCGAGCCATACGTCTTTGTTTACTTAGACGATGTGGTCATTGTTACGCAAACCTTCGAGAAACACATGGAGATATTGGAAGAAATATTCAAACGACTTTCTGCTGCAAACCTCACCCTTAATAGAGATAAATGCCACTTTTGTAAAAAGGAATTGCGTTATCTAGGCTACGTTGTTGATCAAGAAGGACTACGTGTGGACCCAGAAAAGGTTGATGCCATTCTTAAAATTCCTGTTCCTCGAACTGTCAAGGAAGTAAGACAATTCTGTGGCACTGCTAGCTGGTATAGGCGGTTTATACCAAATTTCGCTTCTCGCCTATATCCTTTAACTTCTCTGCTAAGGAAGAAACAACAATTTAAGGGGACGGAGGAAGCACAAACTGCATTTGATGATATACGTACCAGCCTTGTTCAATCACCTATATTATCATGTCCGGATTTTGGAAAGAAATTTACTATCTCTTGTGATGCCTCGGGTATCGGAATAGGGTCTGTACTCTCGCAAAGCTCTGATAATGGTGAGAGGGTCATCGCTTATGCAAGTAGGACATTGAGCAAAACCGAACAGAAGTTTTCAGCTACCGAGAGGGAATGCCTCGCTGTAATTTGGTCTGTGGAAAAATTCTGTCCTTATATAGAAGGTACCCATTTTGAAGTCATAACAGACCACCATAGTCTGCTATGGTTACACAACTTAAAGGATCCCCAGGGACGCCTTGCCCGTTGGTCTCTACGTCTCCAACCTTTTGACTTTACTTTAAAACATAGGAAGGGAAAAGAACATGTGGTACCAGATTTACTTTCAAGAAACCCGATTGAGACAACTGAACCATTGACTAATCTAGAGGCTATCAACCTGATTCAAGACCAAGTTAAGGATAAGTGGTACCTGAAGATGTGCGAACTTACAGTAGAGAAACCTGACCAGTACTCATCGTGGAAGGTAGAGGATAATAAACTTTGGAAACACATCCCTTCTTCTTACTCAGTAGGGGATCATGAAGAAGATTGGAAACAGGTGTTACCAAAGGAAAAACGTCTTGAGGCATTTCTAGAATGTCACGACTCTCCAACTTCTGGACACATGGGAGTGTACAAAACGTACTGCAGACTTCGTCAACAGTATTACTGGCCTAAGTTACGCAAGGACACAGCTACCTATGTTTCTAAGTGCAAGGTATGCCAACAGACCAAGACAGACTCTGTGAAACCAGCCGAGATGATGGGTCAACAGCGAGTAGTTGATCGTCCATGGAGGATGCTGAGGGTTGATTTAATCGGACCTCTTGCCAGATCTTCTAAGGGCCACAAGTTTATCATGGTTGTGGTTGACTCTTTCAGCAAATATACCTTACTCTTCCCACTAAGAGCTGCTAAATCAGCATCTGTTGCTAAGCATCTTGAAGAAGATGTGTTCTTAGTTTATGGAGTACCATCTTTTGTAATCTTTGATAACGGTTCTGAATTCATTGGGCAGCCTGTCCGCAACCTAATGCAACAATATAAAGTCAAGACTATATTTACTCCTAGCCATCACCCTCAAGCCAATCCGACTGAACGGATGAACCGCACAATTGGAAATTTATTGAGAGCCTATGTTGGTGAAGATCATCGGCAATGGGATGCCAAACTACCTCAAATTGGTTGCGCACTAAGAACGGCAGTTAATGAGACGACTGGCTTTTCTCCACATTTCTTAGTTTTTGGGGGAGAGATCACTTTGACAGGAGAGGGATCAGGAAATCTGCATGAAGAGGATTTACCTCAAGTGTCACCCGTGGATCAACATCATCAAAAGCTGAAGCGGTTGAGAGAGGTTTTCACAGAAGTAGAAGAAAAGATAAAGAAAGCATTTAAGAAGAATACTGATAGATACAATCTACGGCGAAGAGAACAAAATTTCAGCGAAGGACAGCGGGTCTGGAGGAGAAATTTCGCTTAAGCCGATGCTGCAAATTTCAAATCAGCCAAGTTATTTCCTAAGTTTATCGGGCCATTTGTAATAAAGAAGAGACTTTCTCCAGTCACGTACACACTGCGTAAGGAAGATGGAAAGGATGTTGGTGGAACATGGCATACATCTGACTTGAAGCCTTATGTGGACTAACACAAGAAGAAAATTTGGGAAATTTTCTAGAGAGGAAAGGGGGTGATGTAACGGTTTTATTTTAAGCAGAGAAAAATGAAAATAGAATATTTAAGAACAGAAAATGAGTTGAATTTATTTCATTTGGCATGCAGGCCTGATCAACCTGCTAGACAACATCAGCTGGGTAGATAACAATACGCTGCAGCTCCAGCTGGCCAAGGCCACAGTTCACTTAGTTTTCCTGTTAGCCCCTGACTGACATGTCTAACTCTGCCTACCCCTCCCACCTTTCTTTTCTCTCTCTCTCCGTGGAGAACTTTCAGAGTGCATTGGACTGCCTGAAGAGACACTGCAATACGTTACCATCTAACCTGCTCCTTCCTGGCCCGTAATTGGATTTTGGCTGAGGGATTATACGGGAGCTGTGTGTGCTGTCTACCACATCTACCTACTACGTCTATGGGTGCCTATGGTGCGCCTTACCGGACTGTCTACCGTGGATGCCTACTACCTACTGCCTATTGCCTGTTGCTGTCCTACCGACTCCTGGAGAGTTTTCATGTCCTGAGACCATCAGTGGTGGATCAGTCATCATAGGGTGCAAATCTACGGTTGCTCTTTGACCTATCCCCCCCGTAGTGACAATTATCTGGTACCAGGTATTTATAAACTCAATTACATTGTGTTTCCCGAACTTTGGATATACCAAGGGTCCCAGTGACACCTACTGGACTTCAGAAAGGAACTTTAAGTGGAGATCGCCCCTTTGTACTTGGACAACAATCACCGTCATCGACAGTTGAGCACATTGCGTAGTTACCTGTAGATATTAAAAAAAATAATATTTTTGCGTTTAGTTGTTTAATTGTCACTTGTTATTTAAATTTATTTGTGTAGTATTTGTGTACCGGTATTTTCTTGTCTAGTTATAAGTTTAGGTTAAGATGTTCTCAGTCCACTGGCCGGCCAAGGTACAAATTTAATATTGAGTACTGTATTTATTGAGTATTGTCTTACAGTTTGAATAATCAAGGATCTTGATTACAATTCACGTTAGAGAAAACCCTACCATAAAAAATGGTGTGAATATAAACTTGGTTATCTGATATATATCTGTGGTTTATCTAATTTTAAAGCACTATATATTGTTGTTTGAGCTTTTGAATTTGAATAATTCTGGGTCATAATAAATTTAGCTCTAAACATTCTTCTCTTGTGATTATTTATCAACCTTGCTGGTTAGTTAGGTAAAAGGAAATAGTCAATAGTAGTTTGTCTTTTTATTGATTTGAGTCATTCAAAATAGTTTTAAAAGTAAATGTGAATTATCAATTTAGCTCAAAACTGGTCTTTAAAATTAAAGAAATTTGAGATTGGTATTTAAATGAATTTATCTTATGGTCTTTTATGTTGTTTGGTTTTCACACTCTCACCTCAACCATTCACCAAACATTAATTTTTTTAATTATTGAAACAGGCCTTTTCCTTGTTCTGGCCCTGTTACCCTATTACAAACAAGGTGGCGCCCTTCTTAAGTTTGAAGAATTGAAATTTTATGGTTAAGAGAAATATTATTGAAGATTCACCGTCCCACCCCTTGGCTGAGCTATTCCGGAGCGGTTACAACCCTACACTTCCATACTAAATTTCATTAAAATCAAAGGTTCATTAAAAAAATTATGCTGCTAAACCTTCATGGGCTCTGTAGTTAAAAAACCAAAAGGTACCAATGCTAGTAAAGATAAGCAAGACACTTTCAGGATTATAAAAATTCTCAAACATTTCACAGCCCACTTTTTTTATTTTCCACAATACAGTACAAGTTAATGTGTAGCACTAAGGAAATAAAAAATATCATTTTTAAACAAGAAAATCAATAAAAAATGTATATAGTGCTTAAAGCTATGTTATACTGACTGGAAAACTTGCAACTGTAAAAGCTAAATAATGGAATACAGTAGAAGCCCGATTACCCAATACGTTTTGCAATTGATTTTCTCTTCATCAATCAAGGATAAAAAATTAAAAGTACTAGTATAAGCCTTTCCTTATACTTTGTTTTATCTGAGATAGTCCCAGTCTCGTTTTGCTTGGATAGCCGGGACTTCTATTGTAATCAACAAATAAATGCAAAAGAACCTTGTCATTTTTTTCCTCAGTCCACAAACCTAATTAATGTTTCACTTAAAGAAGATGTAGTAAGCCAAAAGAAATTGATAGTTCAAAATTCCGGGCTTGCATACGTTATACCCTGTTCAAAATAAATGTGCGGTTGAAACGCAGATTTAAATTCCACAACTTTCCCCGTTCCTCCCGATGCCAAGAATCCAACCAATCAGAATCAATGAGATCACTACAGCTGTTTAATATCCTATGTCACTTTATGCCAATGTTTAGCTTTTTAGTAAACAAATATAATTTTGACGTTTGAGATGCTCTTCCAACGGCAAGTAGGGAAAGTAACACGATCATCAGCATTATTTTCTACTCTGAATTTTAAGGGCAAAATTAAAACAACATTTGATTGTGAAGGAAATTGGGGACTTAAGGAGGGTGTTAAGGGAATTTCCCTTATGGTGGGAAATAAAATTCTATCTTTCGACGGCACATTTATTTTGAACGGGGTATAGGCCGGTTCTCAGCCGTCAATATCATTTCAATGTACAGTTATGGAAAAACTTGACATGACATGTGATTTTTTAATTTGTAGTTCGGTTCTACATACAAATTTCACTGACTTTATATCATTCAATACACATTAAATTTCATAAAGAGCAATATTAATTAAGTTTTATTTTACAAATTTTTTTTAACCTTAAAACTATTAAAATTCTTTTTTGTTATTAACAAATTGTTATATTCTAGACCACTCGTTCATACTATCTGGAAGCCAGATTTGGCAGATTCATATAGACTGCTGACATAAATTACTGAGAATGTACAGTATGACAACTGACCTAATTACTATAAATTACTAACAGTTTGTTAACATTAAAAAATTAACTAGAGTATATACACTTTGATTTATAGACATTTCAAGTATCCAGGTTCCATGTAGCAGTTAAATTATTAAACACAAATTTTTGTACTATTTAATATATTGTACATTCCAATGCCAATCTTTACAACTTTAATTTATAAAAATAACACAGAAAAATTTATATAATAAAATTTATTAACTGATTTGTAAATCTTAACTTTTATAGGTGTAAAAAATCTATATTTAATTATTAATTTGGAAAGTCATTGGAAAAATTGGAAAGCAGAGTGTATAGTTTCCTCTTATGGACTTTAAAGTAGCACTTTTCATACAACAGAATTTATAAATTTTCAAAACAGTCTTTAATATATAAAAATACCACATATTGACGGGACACAATCAATTACAACTAAAAACACAATATCAGAGAAGCATAACAAGGAATGACACATGTAATTTGTAATTCACAGGGAGTAACACTTAAAAAACATTAACATTATGACAATAAAAAGGTAAGAGATAGCTTATACTTCAAATCTACAACACACCGACTCATTAAAAAATTTGATTTGAATCACATCTGTAAGCAGCAAACAATTTAGAACAAAAACGATTAATACAATCTATCCCTTTGGGGTTTTAGGAAAACCACAAAGGGTTAATGATTTTTCAGATTAGAAAGATGTGCAACTGGGTTATCTTAAAAGAGCAGAGACCAAACAGGAACATAAAACACGATGGCACTGAATTTCAATCACAATATCAAAGAGAAAGACTTTTGTATTCCTCTTTTTTTTTGAGTCTTTCTCTTACCAAATGAGGAAAGAGAAAGACGTGTCTTTACCTTGTCTCCTTTGAGAAACACCCACAAATAGACATAAATACTTTAAACACTGTGTCATCTTGTATTGTGTTGTTTACTTGGCCTCCTTCTTCATATTATAAACTGGCTTAGCCTTAACCTTATTTTTCCTTTATATATTTGTCTTTCAATGGCTCATCACCTGTTGCAAAGTTTTGTTTTTATTATGGTATTTATCATCGCATTCAGGCCACAGAAAACTGTAATATATTTTAAGACAAGTTTGTATAAATAGACACAGTCAGGTCCCGAGATGGCCAGTAATGAGGAAGTGTACTGTGAATAGTTTCATTAAAGACAAAACACAAGGACACGAAAACACGTACACGACACTAAGTGTCATGTACGTGTTTTCGTGTCAGTGTGTTTCGTGTTTTATGTGTTTTGTACATTATTTTGAGACTCTGACGAACCAATAGATGGGGAGCAAGTTCTCACTTAGGATCTGAAGATGGCTGTGTAAGTCGAAATGCATAATCCATAAAGGATTCCATGGATCAATTTGTCAGACCATTAAGGTAACTTAACCTAGTTTTAGAGTCTAATTTTGATCCGGAAACAAACAAACAATACCCCCGTCGCAGCAGACCTGCGTACTCAGTGAATTTCCAATGGAATCTTGCTATATTTTCTATTTCCCCATAAAATCCATGAGGATGAGAGTATGTAGGTTTGCCGCCATATGGGTTTTGTTGGTAAATATAAGTTAAACCCTGCCTAGTAAATGTACATACCAAATTTTATCCGGTTATGGTGTTCTTTTTATTTTCCCCATAAAACCCCATAGGGGTGAGTACTTAGGTTTGCCGCCATATGGGTTTTCGAAGCAAATATAAGTTGAACGCTTCCGAATGAATGTACTTACCAAATGTTATCAAGATATGTCAATAAATAAGCAAGATAGACGGTTTTGTTAATTTCCCATAAGAATAACATGGAAAACATAGTTTTTGGATTTTCTCCATAACCATTTAAGCTAGGTAAAAAATTCAAGATACTAGATTGTTTATTTTTTTAAGCTCTTTTTAATGGTTTAAGTTGAAATTGTTGAATTTTATAAATAAAAGTAAAAAAAGCCAAAAACCCATTTTTTACCCTTTTGAAACCCCATAAAACCCCGTTCCCATGGTCCGATCATTCTGGTTCGCGAACTCAACCTAGTAAAGGCTGGCTTACACCCCTGTACCAAATTTCATCAAAATCGGACGTTCCGTTCAAAAGTTATTGTGTTCACGGACACATAGATATATATATAGATATATACAGTAGAACCTTGATAAGACGACTCTCAAGGGGTCACACAAAACTGACGTCTTATCAAGGTGTTTGTCTAATCAAGTGTCGTGCTATCAAGGTTGTTTTGCTGATAATTCGTCTTATCAAGGTGCACCCTAACAGAGTATATTTTAAACCTCCCCATATAGCAAATGCAATTTTAATGAAGCTTCACTAGAAATATTCCATTGAAAATTTATGAAATCAAGCATACAAAAAACACACATATAAAACATAATATTTTATTGTTATGAAAAAAATAGCCCATTATAAAAACTTTAAACAACTAATAAAATTTTTTAAAGAGAAATACAAAATGTAATAAATAGGCTACAGTAACTTGTTATAAATCAAAGAAATTAAAAAACCTTTATACGGTATAAATGTTCTCAATTAATCATTTACCGTATAATCAATTAAGCTGAGTACCAGGAAAGTTAATTGATTTATCGATTACATGTTAGACAATTTCCTCTACGTCTAAGCCTACGTCAGGATTCAATGTTGTTGTGCATGAGAAAGGAAAGTTAGTGAAATAGTCATTAATTTTTTTATTTCGTGTTACTCACGTGAACGTAGTCCAATGCACTATTGATTTCCGTGGTGACCCTAACCACACTCTCACTAATAACACTTTTTTCTCATAAAACACTTCAATATACTAACGGCATTTGAAGCAGACATTCTCTAATACCTACTTACTGACACTACACACTTATATGTAAAACCACGATGTCACACAATAGCACTGCACTTAAACTGGTATCATATCAGCTGTGCTAAACGTGACGTAAAACCAATAATATTTCTTTTGACAGCAGACATGCAACTGACTGGATACAAATTAATTGTGTCTCCGAGAGGAAGTGTAGGAAAGTATTTCCTAGAACTGAGCATAAAGACATTGTTTCCTTCAAAATGTCTGACCAAACTGTGGGAACGATGCATGAGAAAGGCGATTCGTGTTGTAAAGGTTCCATAACGAGACACTTCGCGCTATAGAGGTTATGTTCGTGTTACGGAGTTAATATACTGAAAGATTCGTGTCACCGAGGGCGAGTTCGTGCTATAGAGGTTCCGGTATTTTAAAATGCGTGTTATAGAGGTTGATTGTGCACTAATTTCAGCTGGTAAAATGTGTGCTATCGAGGTATTTATGTGAATGGAATTCGTCCTATAGAGGTATTTTTAACATTGAGTGTTATGGGCAATTCACGGGGACTAGAAAATATTACTTGTTATCAAGGTAATCGTGTTATCGAGGGACGTACTAAAGAGGTTCTACTGTATATAGATATATATATATATATATACATATATATCAATTTGAACGAACGGTGTTTTTGGCTTCTAGGGACCTCAAAACGAAAAAGTATCATGGTGCCGGGCTTAGGTCTTACCGTGACTACTACCGTAATAGCGTATTCCCTATAGGGAAATTCGCTAAAAAACAAGAAGTTTCATTAAAGGCATTACGGAATAAGGCTAACAACTACTTGAGCACAATCTGTATACTAGGTAATGCTATTTATACTATTTATTACTATTTTGTTAGGCTAATTTAGTTCCTGAGATCTTTGAATGATTTCCTTCAAAAAGTGGTTTTAATGAACAAGTCAAAAGTGGTGCTACAGAAAAACATGACGAGTCCACTTGAGGAGTCTTTATATACAAAATTCAATTAACCCTTTGACTGCCAACAACTTTTACATTAGTTCCAAAAATTACATTAGTGCTAGGAAATTAGGCATATAACACCCAAAAAGCGCTGAGGTTTTCAAGCAGGCGGAGGCTAGGGCAAAAGAATATTGCTACATAATTTATATCCCTATTGTATAAAGAATCTAATGGAATCATTGGTATTTCGAAATAACAACAAAGACATTTGTACTTAAGACTGCAGTATCTATAGCGGCAACAAAACAATGTATTGTTCTAAAGCACTTATAGGATGAAAGATGCACAATGGAAAATAGCCCCAAAGCACTTTTGGAAATAAGAGCAACAACGATGTACCGCAGCAGGGCGCTAAAAGAGTTAACAAAAACAATTTGTGCTATTTTACCAACATAGCCTATTATCAATCAAGAAAGAGGATTAGTTAAAAGTTATTCCTTGAGAAATCAAAATTGTTAAACATGAGTAACTAACGATAATTAAATTAGATTTTTATCCAAATGAACTACTCTCAAGTCTCAAGTAATCCATAGAGTTAACAGCATAAACTATTGATAATGTTGAATAGTATTTTGAAAATACAATTATTATTCGATAATCAGACTTTTTTCAGTTACATTAAAGCAAGAGATGAACCTATCTGGCCGAAATTACCTCAATGAGTTTATTATTAAGCCAGGAGAAAGTCTGTGAGGCTAATTGTTGAGTGGTGTTGATCGCTTCCATGGTATACTTCTGCAGATTCTCTGGTGAAAGGGAGCCTCTGTCAACATAAACACCATGTTCCACGTGAGATAAAACATGCCCAGCCAAAACAGGGAAGGAAGCGGTTCAAAGGATAGGGATACAAAAAGATGAAAACACAAGATAAATAAAAATTGAATCCTGATTTGAATCCGACTTAACTGACTGGTTAAAAAAAACTCAAGCACTAATAAAATCGCCTTTAATGAATTTCTTATTGAGAATTTAATTGCAGCTCATTAGGTTATTAGGTCTAATGTACAGAATGACTTCAACAACAAACAGACATCTACAAATTATGCAAAACATGTACTCCGAAAGTTAGAAGTCTTTCTTCAACGTTATCGTTCACTACTGAAATAGGGTTACATCAATACTCTGAGGCACCAACACTCATGTATGAGGATTTCACTCCTCTTTATGTATTTATTTACGTTTGAAAGTTTAAAACTTTTTTTATTCTTGAAAATAATTAAATATTAAAAATTTTAAATAGCTCGGTCATAAATTAATTTCACCAGTGGCATTAAAACAGTAAAAATACAGGGTGTCAAGCAAGGTGTCTCAAGGTGATAACTGTACTGGTCTTACAACCTTGAAACAAAATGGTTTTCCACTAAAATGACACTAAAGAATAGCCTAAACTCATTTTTAACAATGCATAAATACCGGGTGTTCAAAATACTAAATACCCACGTCGCAGCAGACCTGTGTACTTAGAAGATTTTCAATGGCTGTGTGTTGAAAATTTTTAAATAAATAATGTAAAATAAATGTTAAAAAATAGTGCTGGCATTGCAACAGGCCACGGACAGTGATGACCCATCAGCCGGGGACTCAGCACGTGCATACGGTTTTATTAATAAACTGGCCAGTTATGATTTTAATGTTGTCGTATCGTAAATGTCTTTCATGTGTGTGTATGGTTTTAATGTTTTGTCGAAGTTCACATGGATAACTAACTACTTGAAGTTCTAAGCTTGAAAATGGACCCATTAGAGGCATGAAACCTTTGGTAGCAAGTCACCAAACAAGGATCACTTAACAGTGCACAGGTATTTTAAATCTTTTATTTTTATTGTTATAAAAAAAGGCTACAAAAAAGTAAAAATTGTCATATACCTATCAATGGTTACTAACAAAATCAATTAGTTAGTTAAACTAACAATTATAATTTTTATTGTATAAAAACTGTTTAGTAACAAAATTAGAAAACACAGTACTGTATAAACTCCCAGCACAAAACATTTTTGAGATCAATTAACTGAATTTGATTTGATGCAGAAACGTATGATCGACCTGTTGAAACATGAGTTATTTTTAGATCAGTATTGCAACACTGGCTCGCACGGTGGAAGTTAGTATATTCCTGGAAAACAGTCGGTTAAGTCAGCTTCCATTCCACTGTAGCGAGAGCTACAATATACTATAGTAGGATTCACGAAAATAGTCCGATGAGAGTCGATACATTGTTGCCAGATTTATTCTAAAACACATTTTTATACTGTATTACACATAGTAAACATAACCACAAATGACAACATTGCACGGCGAGAGGGGGTGAGGGGGGACACAGCTGTTAAAATTTCCATCGGACTATTTTCGTGCATCTTACTACAAGAATGAGCTGTTTATAAATCCCAAAATGTAAACATTAATATGAGAAATGCAGGAAGTCAGCTGATTATGTACAGACCTCTCTCTACACCTCCTCTTATTTTACATTTATGTTTCATTAAAATTCATATATAGGTTTGCTGCCATGGTGGGATGGGTTGGACAAATATTAGTTACTCATCACCTAATGAGGGTATATACCAAATTTGATTGAGAAATGTTAAGAAATAAGCAATTTGTAACATTTCATGCTAACGTGTTTCTGGATTTTTTGGACCTAAAAAAAAGTAACATGATCTCAGGCTTAGGTCTTACCTTGAGTACTACCGTAAAAGTATATTCCCTGTAAGGAAATTTGAGAACATATGGAAATTTGCTAAAAATAAGTATTTTAATGGATTCATATACAACTTTCATATATTTTTCAATTTTATAGTTTTTCACAAGTTACTTTACAATGTAATATAGCATAAACATGTTGAATCTTTCAAATAAACAGTCAAAATCTAAATATATTTTTTTACGTTTTTGGAATAATGTGAATATAGCACAACATTATTTTTCCCAGAATTCATGGAAAGTTTGTTTAGGGTAAAACATAAACTCTAGTACTGTATACATACACAAAAACATTCTCCCTGAGCCACCGCGAAGCTTCTCCGAGATACTTCAACAGGAGGTGGAGCAGCAACATGGTGTACTCGTGAATGAAATAGCACGCCTGCCAGAACCAGGCACTGACCGTCTCAATCACACCCGGGGCGTGCTGGTTGATCTACCAACAGAAGCGGCAGTCACTTTAACTATATACAAACTAATGCAGTTGAAAGAAATTTACTATGAATAAAGCTCATCTCTTGAGATGATACTGTTGGGGCTGCAATTTATGTCGAACTTGTTTCTTCAGGGACACAATTATAAATCAGTATTCCATAAAAAACTATTATTATTAAAAACCATTATTATATAACTGATCACATTGCTTAAGAGAAATGACGAAATTAAAACTATTATCAGGTTTAGTGAAAAATCTGCCAATAATAAAACTATAACAGATGTCAATTTTATAAATTCAATGAATAGTTGCGGTATCATAAAAATGCATGTCATTTTTGAGAGGCTATTAGTTAGTGTAAAAATATTGCAGACCCTGATGGCAAGTAAACATTCTAAATATTCATAAAATGTAAATTGATTTCAGTTATTGGTAAATAGATTATTAGAAAAAACAGGAACTAAGATTTCAAACACAGTAATAGTGTTCATAAATAGTATTTGTCATAAGCTTATCAGCAGGCAAGTCATGATAAACATTATCTATTAATCCCAAAAAGTAGTTGGACTTACTATGAAGAAAAGGTAATTGATTAATAATAATGTGAAGGTTTTTTAGACGATAAGTATGGAGTGAAGTCTAGATAATCCTAAATAATTCCTTAAGATGACTAAGATTTATGATTATTAAATATTTAGGATATTAATATAAAAAATAACTAAATCAACGTATAATCAATCTTGAAACCAATAAAGAGAGTAATAGTTGATCTGTGATAGTCTGACGCCAAACAGTATGAAACACTCATTTGTCGGATACCTTACATCTCAGGCCGTTTGAGTTATTGGTCAAGATGTTTTTTAGTGTAGTTCCTTGATGCCTTAAATACAAAATAGGCCTACATTATTTTTCAATCTATCTTGAACTAAAACTACTATTTCGGTTTAGATAATTCATGATAATTATATCACTGTTCTTTATTTTTCCCCTGAAAATATATTTAAGTATATTTTTTTCTATTACAATGGGGGAACTGTATTTATATTGTTCTATTTAATTATTATTAATAATAGTTGGGTTCTAATTTGTTAGCTTCAAGTACTTCAGCTTAATAATAAATATATAAGTTAAAATTCCTTTTAAGTTTGTTTATCATTAATTATTTTGCTGGTTGAAAAGTTTGTATTTTCTTGCTTTAATTTATGTTAAATTATATTTGGTTTGTATCTTAACATGCCTCTTTCATTTAATGAGCTACTGCCTCAGTCATGTAGTGTGGCTTAGTTAATTAATGATTAGTAAATAATGACCAGTTACAAAGTGGTTATCATTTGGTTTAGTAGGTTTTAACTCATAATAAAAAATGTGTATATGTATAGAAAGCTGAAATAAAAAGCTAACGAAAATGTTACAATAAAGGTGATTATCCGAACATCAATTATCCGAACAAGCAACTATCCAAACCCCTGAATGGCTTACTAATTCAGTTAATAGGATCAAAAAACTTATAGTGAAACATGATTTGAAACATGATATTTACAAACCTCACAAGTCAAATGTAAGGTAAATGCATGAACTCTGCAATCTGCATGAACGTTTACACTTGTATGAGCATGCTTTTATATGCATGGACTGAACAATTAATTCAGGTTAAGTATTATTTGACGTAGCCTATTGTATATATGTACTTAATGGCAAAATAAATTATTTGATTTGATTTGATTTATGATTTGATTTGATGAAACTTAGCTTAAGTGTATAAAAATATGGTGTACTATTTACTTTTATGATCTCGTTTTTATAAAAGCCTATAGATTATTTTGGAAATAATTTGCTTGAAAACAGTCAATGAACTGTTTATAAATAATTTTTGTGAGTGACTATCTGACCAAACCACCCCCGGCCCCAATTAGTGTGGATGATCGACTCTACTGTATCCTGCTCAGTCGTTTTATGTACACCATGATGTTTGTGATCAGTCACAAAGTAGCCAGTTAAGAGGACACCCAATAGTGAAAAAGACAAACAAAAATATATAGACCCCTAGGTATTGTAAAAAACAATCTAATAAACGAAAATCATTAAAATAAAATATTAGAAAGAGAAACATTAACCAGATTCTCAATTAAAGAGATGATTGAAAGAATATTACAATATAATCCATCAATATTACATGTCTCACTCCCAAGGACCTAGTTGAAATTTAGCTGCACCAACAATCTTAAGCCATACTTTTCAGTCCTAAATTTCTTCCACTGCTTCTTAATTCTCTCCATGTCTATCTTCACATTTTTCCACCTTCAATGCTTCGGTCTTCTTCAAGGTCCCCTTCCTTCAACGCATTTCCTAAATATATGTCCAACTCATTTGATTCTTTGCCATTTTCAATTTAATCTATTTTTTATTTCCGTAACGGATGGTTGTATTCAGTTCATATTTGGTATGAATCTTTATCATACCAATGTACATTTTCAAGAAAAAAATTAATTTTTTCCACTGTATATTTTGAAAATGGCGGCCATTTTAAATTTTCAAACTGAAATATCTCAAAATCGGTAAACTTTATAAAAATTTTACACAACACAAAAAAGTTGACAAATTAAATTATCTAACCAATGGTACCAAGTTTGTAAGGATATGACAACAAATAACAAAGTTATTGCGATATTATCCATGAAAAACATTGATTTTACATTAAAATCAATGCAAATTAAGGCCATTTTAACAGAAAAATCAATGTTTTTCTTAGATAATATCTCAATAACTTCGTTACGAAGGCTATTCAGAAAGTAACGAACGTTTCCGTCTTACGCCATTTGGCGCTCACGTATCGCCTATATTAGGGTATGAGAGCACACGAGGCCTCAGTGGCCATCCAACCGTGACACTAGGAGCATCGTCGTGCTGCTAGTTTTCTTTATTTTTAAATTCAAAATGGCCGCTCCCGTAAAAAATGTTGCCAGTTGCGAAGTGCGATCGGTAACACGGTTTTTGTTGTCAAGAACCTTAAAACCGATAAAGATTTATTAAAAAGTGTGCGAGGTGTATGGGAACAATGTCTTGAATGAGAGTTTTGTGCGTAAGTTGTGTATTCAGTTTACAAATGACCGAACCAGTACTTGATGAGCAGTAGAGTGGACGACCGAGCATTGTGACTGACGAACTGGTCACTAAAGTTGACGAGAAGATCCGTGAAACCTGCTGCTCCTCCATAACGGAGCTTTCATTATCTTTCCCTCAAGTTTCACGGACTTTGCTGTGTTTAAATTGAAGGAATAAAAATCGATAAATCTATCGGTTTTAAATTTTTTGTTAACAAAAACCGTGTTATCGATCGCACTTTACAACTGGCGGCATTTTTTACGGGAGCGGCCATTTTGAATTTAAAAATAAAGAAAACTAGCAGCGCGACGATGCTCCTTGCGTCACGGCTGGATAGCCACTGAGGCCCCGAGTGCTCTCATACCCTAATATAGGCGATACATGCGTGCCTAACGGCGTAAGACGGAAACGTTCCTTACTTTCTGAATAGCCCTCGTATTTGTTGTCATATCCTTACAAACTTGGTACCATTGGTTAGATAATTTAATTTGTCAACTTTTTTGTCTTGTAAAATTTTTATAATATTTACCGATTTTGAGATATTTCAGTTTTAAAATTTAAAACGGCCGCCATTTTGAAAATATACGGTGAAATAAATTAAATTTTTTCTTGAAAATGTACATTGGTATGATAAAGATTCATACCAAATATGAACTGAATACAACCATCCGTTACGGAAATAAAAATTATTATGTGAAAAAAACAAAATGGCGGCTGTGTGAGTAACTAAAGACTTCCGGACAATTTAAATATGATATTTTGACTTGTCTTTGGTCCAGGAATAATACCTTAAAAGGTCGGTAAGGAGTTCAGAGACAGCCTGTATATGATTTCTGTTTTATCTTCATTTATTTCCAAACAGTTACCCTCAAACCATGATGCAGGCTCCTTAATTGCCCTATCTAAACCTAAATCAACTGATTAGAGAAGTTTCCCTGGAACCAAAAAAGAAGTATCATCGGCATAAAGAATGGTCTTTCAAATCATATTTTTAGGGAGATCATTTATGAATATTATGAAAAAAAAATGGTCCTAAGACTGAACCCTGTGTATACTTCCCTAGCGTTTGATGTAGGCCTACAATCAACTTAATTTGGATCTTTTAATAGCAATTGTTAAAAAAATGAAAACTTGTCAAAGCAGAACTTTCAGCTTATATAATGCAATGGCAAACTTACCCATTTTTCAATTAGAGGTTTTTTCTCCAAGAAGTAGCCATATAGCATCTTGACATTGTTCAACAGTAGTTGAAGTACGGCGATGAGCCAATCCAAAGCAATCCGCAGGTAAGGCGCTGCACTTTCTCTGATCTTCGCAATGTACACAGGAACATTCTCCTGACACCACCTTATTTGAAAAAAAAGTTGGGTATAGTAGAGTCCTACTAATCCGAACTAATTGGGACCCCGCCCTGCTCGGTTTAGAGAGATTTTTGAGTAGGTGGACTTCATTCTTGTAAACAATGCATAAACAATGATTTTGACTTGTTAACTCACATCATTTACTCGAACATATGATCTCAGCTCTCAATTGTGATAAGACAGCAGAAAGTGTTCTCTAGCAATGTCACTGCATTAAATAACGGAAAGAACAATAGGATCTTATACTACAGTGGAACCTTGATATATTGAACCTCAATATATTGAAATACTCGTTGTAAAGAAGTTTTCTCATTCCCCTTGAACCAGCCTATCAATTTAATGTAATTTCTATCTTAATATATCAACGGATTAGCCAGGACAACCTCAATATAACGAACTTTTGTAGCTCCATACAAGGCCTAACCACCTCTGCCTATCAAAATTTTGACTGCAAACCCTCAACTTATCGAAGTTACAAAACGAACAACAAATTAAATCATTAAACTCATCCATTTTTTCTTGTTGCAACCTCTCGCTTAACAGATGTTGCCTTTTTCCATGCCTTGTGTTCGCAGCGCTGTTCTTGTTTTCCGGGTTTGCAGTTGATGACGTATTGTGTTAGTGTTATTTCAAACATACCCAAAGTGTTGATGAAGCGGCCGTTAGCATTTTGTTTAAATGCATCTTACATTATTTTCGTGAGTAGTAATTTTATAACCAAATGTTTACTGCATGTGTAAGAGGACAAACGTTTTCTAGTCCCAATCGATATGCTCATCTGTGTGTTTGAAGCACTGTTTAGTTTTTTTGCATCACCATTTATAGTTTTTCTCCTGATTAGCTCATGATAAACATTCCATAGCAGGGTTTATAAGCAACCTAATATGTTACAGTGGACTGTTGTATTTTTTTGTGCAATAGCAAAATGTTGGTTAGGTAAGCACAGTAAAACAGTATTTATTCCTCAATTGCTAGGCCTATTGGAAATAAGTAACTTGGGTATTATTTGAAGTAGTCATGAACCTCAGTATATCAAAGTTGGTCAAAAATAACCTTGATATAACGAACCTCAGTATATCGAAGACCATGATATTACTAAGTGTTTACATTCCCATTTAGGTTCGATATATCGAGATTCAACTGTAATAAAGTTTAACTAACGACAATCAAACCATAGAAAAGCGAAAGCAATAGCGACGGATTCGTATCTAATAACACAAATCTAACTTCCAATGGGTTGAATCACGCATTCACAGAAAATACTGATAAAATAATGAGACAAATTGCTAAATGATAGCTATAAAAGGTTTTTAAATAAAAATGTTTTGAAATCATGTACAGCATTTAAATTTAAACAAGTTTCAGTGGAAGAAACATACTCTACAATAACAAAATTGCAATTGAATAACTGTAAAGATATTTATCAAATAAATACAAATATGATCAAAGGAGCAGCAAAAGAAATTTGTGAAGTTGTAACGATTCTTTTTAATCAGTGTATTGAAGAGCACAAATATCAAACTGTCTTAAACTGATCAAAGTAATACCTATACATAAATCAGGTGATAAAGAATATAGAAACTTTAGGCTTATTTCTATTGTACCAATAATATAAAAAAATTGGGAAAATCTTATGTTCTATCAAATTTATTCAGCAGCAGGCAATTCGGCTTCAAAAAAATTTAGGATGTATTGATGCTGTCAGTAATTTTGTAAAGGATATCAAAAATAGAAGATGGTAAATTAGTATGTTTTCACTCTTTTGATATGTCAAGGGCATTCGATTCAGTTACACACAAAATTTTATTAAATAAACTGCGTTACTATGGTTTTGAGAATTCCTCTATAAAATTAATTGAGTAATTTCTAGGTGAAAGAATACAGCATATTTATTATAATGAAGAAATTTCAAATGGAGTTAAAATTAAAGTCGGAGTACCACAGGGCTCATGAAACATTGAAAATGTGTGAAAAGGATGTAATGCAGTATTAATATATCGAGGCTCAAGATTTAAATTTAAATCTAATTTGAACCCAACAAACAAATGGGTAACTCCAGTTATCATTATTTCCAGCAAAAAGAAAAGAACTACTTATATTACGTAAAAAAGTAATGATAAAATGTTTTTAGACTATTACAAACAAAATTTTAAGCAATGTGTAAAAGAAGCTAAAATGCAATACAATTCAAATTTAATTAGAAATGGATTGAATACAACAAAAATGGCTTGTAATGTTGTTGAATCAGAGACATCATCACAACATAAACAATCTCAAATATAATTATTAGTTGATCATGGAAATCATATCACAAATCCTTTGGATATTGCTTTTTACACTTAACAAACACTTTTTAAACACAACAAAGCAATTTTATCTCACTCCAGATATCCTCAGTTCTCAATCACTGCTGGAAATGTTTGACAAGCCTGTCAAAACACTTCCCTCCGTTCATAGTTAAAATTTGTATCGAACACTTGAGCATACCCTTGGCTCATATTATCAATGCTTCCTTTGAATCTGGTGTTCACCCTCATCTTTTAAAGTTTTCCTGTACAACTCCTTTCTATAAAAATAAAGGTGATTCATCATCTGCCGATAACTATAGAACTATTGCAATTCTTACCGCCTTTTCTAATTTTGAGCGGGCAATTTATAATAGACTTCAACATCATATTTCCGAATCCAAAATAAATCACTGCAATCAGTTTGGCTTTTAAAAGAACAAATCCACATCAAATGCAATTTTTCAGCTAACAAAGCAAATCTCTGAAGCTTTTGATGAGAAATTATTTTAGCTAGAGTATTCCGCGATTTTACAAAAGCATTTGATTCGGTCAATCACAATATTTTGTTAGTAAAATTAAAATATTATGATTACGAGGTAGGAGCCTCAATTTACTTCACTCATATATTATAAACAGATTTCAGTGCACTCGTATCTCTAATTATCGATCCTTCTATCAGTAGGCTGGTGTTCCTCAGGGCTCCATCCTTGGGCCTTTGTTGTTTCTCTTCTGTACAGGGTGTTTCCTAGGAATCCTGACAAACTTTGCCAGCTGATTCCTCACATCAAGACAAGAAATAAACGTCATGTGAACATAGGTCTGGAAATCATTTGTTTTCGAAATACAGCCAAAAATTGAATTTTACTAATTTCAGTGTACTTATAGGACATTTTTGCCTCTAGGTAAAAAAATAACCAAGATATTTTGTTTAATTTTCACAGTTAAATAGATTATGAAATTTCAAAGCAATTTCAATGCTACTTTGTGTTCAAATGTTCAATGCAACTGAGATAAAAGAGTCAAAAGGTGAAATTTTTTCAAAAAATTGTCAGGTTCAAAAATATTTTTGGTTTTTGATTGAGTATTAAATCATAAATTTTCAAAACAATGGGCTGCAAGTTTCTTAAAAGTTGCAAAATTTCATAAGGAACAAAATGATATCAATTTATGGATCTCAGCCGCATTCAATATTTGCACACAAAGTAGCATGAAAATTGTTTTGACATGTTAAACTCTATCTAACAGTGAAAAGTTCATCAAAATAGCTTTGCTATTTTCCTACCTAGAGGCAAAAATGTCCTATAAATACACTGAAAATAGTAAAAATTAAATTTTGGGCTGTAACTTGAAAAAAAAAATGATTTCGGACCTATGTTTACATGACATTTTTTTCTTATTTTGATGTGAGGAATCAGCTGGTAAAGTCTGCCACAGGGTTCAGTGCTCGCCCCACTGCTGTTTAATGTGTATACAGCCGACATTCCTGACACTTGCTCCTCAAAGTTTGTTTATGCAGATGATATAGCTCTGGCTTATCAGCACGAGGAATTCCAACAAGCTGAGGAAACACTAACAAATGAACTCACGACCCACGGTGAATACTTTAAAGCCTGGAAGCTAAATCCAAACCCAACAAAAACTGAGATTGCTTGCTTCCACTTGAATAACAGACTGGCCAACCAAAAACTTAAAATCGTATTCAACGGTGTTGAGCTAAATCATAATGACCACCCACAGTATCTGGGAGTCACTTTAGATCGGTCTCTCACGTTTAAAAGCCACTTACAAACTACGGCAGCTAAGGTGAGAACCAGGACCAACATTATCCATCACCTTGCTGGTTCGACATGGGGAGCTAACGCAAAAGTTCTGCGAACCACTGCTCTGTTATTGGTATATTCAACTGCTGAGTACTGTGCTCCCGTGTGGTTAAATAGTGTGCACGTCAGAGAGGTCGACGTCCAGCTAAACAGGACCATGAGAGCTATTAGTGATACACTCATGGCAATCCTTGTACCCTGGCTCCCGGTGCTGTGTAATATCGCTCCTCCTGAAATAAGACGAAGGGATGCACTCATTAGGGAATACACTAAGATCTTATCTGCTCCACAGCTGCCCATCCATGATTACCCACCCCAGAATACGGGCCGACTGAGGTCCCGAAAACCACCTCTACGAACAGCTGCCCAGTTGATGGACATGAACTTCACCATCCATACAAACTGGACTTCCTCCTGGGACGCTTTTCAAGGTCGGAACCACTTCTTGATAGCTGATCCGACCGTAGCGGTAGGTGGTATGAATCTTCCTCGGAAGCAGTGGACTATACTCAGTCGTTTCCGCACTGGAGTGGGAAGATGTAATTATTGGAAGCACAAATGGGGAATGACACAAGACTAGTCAATATATATATATATATATATATATATATATATATATATATATATATATATATATGTATATAGCTGGTAAAGTTTGTCATTGTTCCTAGAAATACCCTGTATAAATGATCTTCCTATCAGCTGTCAATGTAAGAAGCTCTAGAATAATTTTGTATGCTGATGACACCACAGCACTTGGGAGGAACAGCTATGGAACTCATCTTGGTAACATGTTGGGTGAAGCCATGGAAGACATGGACAAGTGGTTTCACTCAAATGGATTGGTACTCAAAAAAGAAAAAACCTTTATTGTGAATTTTCATCCAAAGTACAAAAATAGTATTAGGGCTCGTGCAGATCACATAAAATCAACCATTAATCTTTCTTCTTCTGTTAATTTTCTTGGTATCACAGTATTAACAGTCTTGGCAGGGTTTAAGCTGGGAAAAATTTTCTTGGAGCAAAAATGCTACAAGCTCTTGGATACTTGTAGCAAAATGAAACAAGTTGTAGCATTTCTATCGCGCGTAGTATAATTCATCACCAGTTACCAATACTTTCACCTTAAAAGTATTTTTGTTTACGCTGTTGTTTTTTACCTAAAATAAAAGCACTAAAAAGTTCAAAACGACTTTTAATTTAATTTTGAAAACGTTAAAATAGGTTCATATAAAGTTATAGATTTACATAAGTACTTAAGCCTATACATAAACTCCAAATTGCCTTGGATTCAAACATCAACATATGAACATGGCTGGGTAAAGGCAAAATGCGACAAATGCGACCGCAGCGTAAACCCTAAGTCTTGGTATCAGGGATTAATCGTAAATCGTTAGAAACGTGTACAGAGTGAAGAATCTCTTTTTGACACCTCACGCTGTTATTACTTAAGTAATAAGTCACAATATATATTATATATGTAAAGGCTGTAAATGCTTTAAAGTTACTATCTTGTATTGACCTTTTTTGTATAATAGCATAAAGAGTATGACAATTCGCATGTCTGAGGAAAATTCCCTATTGGATGTAATGCGATATAATAAATAAATAAAAACTACTGATTGGTTGGACTTTTAGCCGAAAAGTGACAAAATCAAGGTCGTCGATATTTTATGTGTGATTTACAAAGTTTTAATACCATTTTGTCACTATGGCAACTAGTTCCACCATCAATTATTACAATTAATTTTGGATTTGTATTTGGATACCACTATTTAACATAGTTTTGGACTAGTTATTGCTTTTCTGTGGTCCAAACACTGAGTAAACGTTCCAGTAGCGGATATCATGTGTCCTGTTCAAGTAAACAGCAGGAGTCAATAAATCAATAAAATACACTCTTGTCCATCCAACTCCGCAACATTCAAAATTCGCTTCATCCAAATTTTTTTACTTAAAAAAATTAAATTTTTTATTTTATTTTCTTAATTTGTTACTTATTAAAGCCTCGGCACATGAATGTATCGCATTTTGGATCGCTAGGAGCTTTTTAGCGAATTACTCTTAATAGGGCCAGTTTGGATGAACTAGAGTGTACTGTATTGCTTAATTCATAAATTCTAAAAATTAATTAAAACAAACACCACCCCCACAAATGCATCTGAGTAATGCAAATTAGCCTATTCAAAGATATTACTGGATGTTAATTTCAAGAGCAACAGCATGTCTTTAACTTACCTGTAGCCTTGTTGTGAGTAGATTTTGAAATTATTCCAAGCAATATTTCCATAATGAAGGGCTCCTGAATCTTTCAGGAACCTGCCAGTTAATGAAGCTGCAACAAATTCAAGAAGAATAGGGCGATGTGAGTTTTCAATGTTCCCCTTCCCTATATTGTTATAGGGATTAACAGCCTTAAAATTAAATTAATTTATTAACAACACCAATATGTAAATGAATATAATACTCTAAGAAAGACACAATTCTGTATTAAGTAGATTCACCCTTAACCGGCCGCCCCGGGACTAGACAGAGGCTAGATAAAATATTGGCCGGTTAAACATCATACTTGGCATAAAATTTAGTCCTATGTTAAATGTTAAGTATTGGTTTACGTATTTATTATTCAATAAATCTATTTAGCCTATACTTTTTTAACTAGGCCTACTCAAAACGTTGTCCAAAAACAAATCTGGAATTCCAATGGTATTTTCTTTGGAAAGAAGCTATTAGTTTTACTTATAGCCTATTCCAAGCAGCTTTAGTTTTGTTCTCCGAGGATTTAATTTGTAATGTATGTGTATGTGACTGATCTCTGGAATTCCATGTACACTCTGTAAAACAGATTAAACTTAAATAGGCCCAAACAATTTTTAGTAATTACTCTATTGAGGAAATGGCGAGTGCACTGGGAATTCACATGTTTATTGTTGTAGGTATTTACATGAAAATACATGACAATAGTAAAATATACATAAAATTAATTTTAAAAGTTATTTATCTATGATGACTGTTTCCAGAAGTGTTCATTGTATTCCTCCATGAAATATCGACATTTTTTTATCAAAACACTTTTAATTTTTTCTTTAAACTTTCTGTCTGACAGTAATTTCCAGCTTTAGGGTAAATCATTAAATAATTTAATTTCCATGTTTTATGGCTCTTCATATATTTTACTATTGGAACTTTTAATTTTGATTTATTTTTCGTTGAATGATGATGAATGTCTAAGTTACATTTAAATTAAATATGGTTATTTTTTACATATATTAGATTTTACAGAACATAAAGTGATGTTAATGTCATAATTCTATAACATTCAAATAAAGGTTTACAATGTGTTTTACTTTTTACCCCTAATTCATATCGCCTTATTTTGCAATTTAAATATTTCTTTGGCTTAGTCCTATTTCAAATTCTGGAGAATGGCCCTATACTATTGTTCCATAATTTAAATGACTATGTATATTTGCAAAGTAAGCATTCAGTAATACATCCAAATTTACATTACCTTTCAATCTTCATAAAATGTATATTCCTTTGCAAATTCTCTAAGTTATATGTGTAATTTGGGTTTTCCACTTACATTTGTTGTCAATAATTGAATGGCTCCGCCGAAAAACGTTCTATGCGACAAAAATACAAATTTCGAGATTTTAAGTGAAAAAGGTTCTAACAGACCTCCCCAACATCGTGGGATATTTTTCGTTGGAAATATTTATGTTGGCATCCCTGATTTTAGTTGTCCATTCCGGCGCCGATTTCGGGAGTTCGCGGAGTTGTTGGCGAATAAGGTTCTATCAGCCGCGATATGGATCCTCCGCCGGCTGTGCCACTGTCACCCAGCGACATAAATCGTTTTAATTTTGGGGAAAAAAGGAAGTTAAATGTCGGGAAATGGAAAGATAAGAATAGAAAAGAAACGCCGGATTGCCATATATATCTAAAACCAAAAAGCCTGTACCAGGAAAACTGCCACCGGGAGAGATAAGTGGAATAACGTTCTAAGTGCTAAGGCCTGATACCTTTTGATACCTGTATAAGTTTAAAATTGTAATCTTTTTATAATATTGTTTTCTAATAATTTTGAAAATGAATTTTTTCTCTGAAAAAAATATTTTTTTTGGACTTAACTGTTATTATTATTATATATAACATGTTGAACAATAATATCATACGTTAAGAAAAAGTTTTATGAAGTATTAACGTTTTGTGTAAGACTTTAATGTTATCTTTTTATAATATTATTCTAATAAAAGTGTTTTATATTCAATTTATTATTGAACTCATGTTGGTACTCCTACATTCCATGATGATTTTTAGCGGCAGAGGCTACGTCCGGGAAAAACGTTTTAAAGGACAGGCGATTAGAACGTTTTACCCCCTAAAAATGCATAAAAATAGTAAAAAATCTGATTGTGGTGAGTAAAAGTGTTGTATAATACTACTATACGAGGTTATATGTGTAGTTTTAAAAGATAATTGGCAAAAAATAATTCCAACCTAAAAATTACGTAAAATTTTAGAAATCAATCTTCTTTCTGCTTTTTCTCAAAAGTAGGTTTTTGTCGCATAGAACGTTTTTCGGCGGAGCCATTCAATTATTCCAACAAATTTTAAAGATGCACAATTTAACCGAAGATGAAATTTATTTGAAAAGCTAACGTCTAATTTTTGAGCTTTAGTCGTATTTAAACTAATTTTATTGCTGTTACACCGATCAATAACATTTTTTGTAGTGATTTTCATATTTTCTATAAGTTCTTCATGATTTTTTCCAAATTTATTTATCCAAAATCATCAGCATATAAAAATGATACAGTATGTTTTTCTGGCTAGAAATCGTTAATGGTAAGTCATTTATATAAACATTAAATAACAAAGGTCCAAGACATGAGCCCTGTTTCACTCCTACTTTAATTTTAACTCCATTTGAAATTTCTTCATTATTATAAACATGCTGTATTCTATCACCTAGAAATGACGCAATTAATTTATAGAGGAATTCTCAAAACCATAGTAACGTAGTTTATTTAATACAATTTTGTGTGTAACTGAATTGAATGCCTTTGATATATCAAAAGAGTGAAAACATACTAATTTACCATCTTCTATTTTGTTAATGGTATCCTTTACAAAATTACTGACAGCATCAATACATCCTTAATTTTTTCTGAAGCCGACTTACCTGCTGCTGAATAATGAGTTAGATTAAAAATAATCATAAATTTGATTAAACATAAGTTTTTCCAAAATTTTTGATATTATTGGTACAACAGAAATAGGCCTTAAGTTTCCATATTCTTTATCACCTGATTTATGTATAGGTATTACTTTGATCAGTTTAAGACAAGTTGGATATTGTGCTCTTCAATGCACTGATTAAAAAGTTCTTTTGCTGCTCCTTTGATCATATTTGTATTTAGTAGATAAATATCTTGACAGTTACTCGATTTCAATTTTTTTATTGTAGAGTATGTTTCTTCCTCTGAAACTTGTTTAAATTTAAATGATATACATGATTTCAAAACATTTTTATTTAAAAACCTTTTATAGCTATCATTTGGCAATGGTGTAATTTGTCTCATTATTTTATCAGTATTTTCTGTGAATGCGTGATTAAACCCATTGGAAGTTAGATTTGTGTTTATTACATACATTTTATAGTGTCCTATCCCAGTCAGACTTTTAATAACTGTCCATATTCCTTTTGATTTATTATTTATATGTCTAGATATTTCTTTACTGTTATGCTCCACCTCAGCTTTTTTATATCTTCTTTGTATTTTTATAAAGCCATTAAATAATCCTTTTTTAATATACCGGAGCAGTCACCCTTACAAAGTTTATAGAGCTCAAGACAATTACCCTTCATGGATTTTAGTTTGTCGTTGTACCATGATTTATTTTGTTTTAGGACATTTATCTTTATGTGTTTAATTTGAAATACTTCTGCTACTGCATCCTCAATTTGCTTATGGAGTTTTCTAAATTTTTCATCTAATTCCCTGATTGAATAAATATTCATCCAGTTTGTTCTGTATAGAAATTCACTAAATTTAATACAGTACACTCTCGTTCATCGGAACTAATGTGGCGGACGGCCGGTTCGGATGCCAAAAAAATTCCGATGAAGCGGAGTCCGTCGTGAGTGATCATTTCCGCCCGTACGGTGACCTATCGTGATTGTATTCACTTTTGTTTTTAAGATAACACAAGAGATTTTATGAAAATAAGGCACTCAAACTTTGAACATGGTAACAATGAACCTATAGGAATAAAAACAACGCAGCAAATAAAGATCCAAAATCTTTATTCTCATATTCCATGTTCATATTCTACCCATATTCTAGCAGTCAACTGACTTCCACGTAACACAGATGCAGTCGCGACGCGAGACAGACTGAATGACAGTTTGAGTTTGGGAAGCGGTCAACACATGTTCACTTCCTGCCCCTTCCTCTTTCTATTTTCGTGCGAATATTCTACGGCCTCATAAATCACATCGATGGGTAGAGATTATGGAAAACGCCTGATGACGTTTGATGCAAAATGTGATACTTCAGTGTTGTGTGGATAGAACGAATAGAAATTGAAGGCGCTAAAACAGAAAAATTATTTATTTCGTAAGAAAAAAAATTAATGATATCCAGATTTTCAGTTCCGATGAAGCGGAGTTCCGATGTCGCCGAGTCCGATGAACGAGAGTGTACTGTACATCTTTTAGGGATAATAATTCTAATAATTTTCTTTTTATTATTTGTTTGTATATTTTTTTAATGGACAGTTAAAGCTTAATATAACAGCATTATGATCAGAAATTAAAGATAAGCACTTAGAAACCCTGAACCACAATGTAACCTGTACGGGATTCTGTTAAATTCAAATAATGAGACTCTATTGCTAAAGGCTGTAAGGTGTTTGGATTCTTCGCTTAGTGGAATTCGCATAAAACTGTTTGACAAATCTATTACTGAAAACACCTCGGCATTTCGTAAATATTGATAAAATTCATCTAAATTTCCTAATGGGTGATTTACACGTACAATTTTCTCATTGAGCTTTGCATAGTTGATAATTAGTCTACTTGACTTATCGGGCTTTGATACAAGAAATGAAGGGCTACTGTTTGGAGGTGTTTTCAGTTAACAGATTTGTCAAACAGTTTTATGCAAATTCCACTAAGCGAAGAATCCAAACACCTTACAATCTTTAGCAATGGAGTCTCATTATTTGAATTTAACAGAATCCCGTACGGGTTACATTGTGGTTCAGGGTTACTAAGTGCTTATCTAGATAATGTTTTCAGAGATGTAAAATTTGATTATGTACTTAATTTTGTCGATGACATACTTGTGTTTTCAAAGAATATGGAGTAACATATGAAACATGTAACCGAGGTGTTAGATAGATTATGCAAACACAACCTCACGGTAAACCCCGAGAAAGTAACGTTGTTTTATAGTGAAGTTAGTTACCTAGGTAATTTAATTTTGCAATTTTAGAAATGTTATATTTCAGGATGTATAGATTAAGTTAATTCAATAAGCAAGAATCTGTATCACAATATTCACAGACATTATTGTTTTAACATAAAATGCCTAACGCCCACTTTGTACCAGAGCAATCCAGTTAAAATTCTAATTGAGATGGTAAAAGGTTTAACTATACTGGATTGGACTAGAAATGTTGTTTCTCAAATTTTATAATAATAAAATAGGAGACAATGACGGTACAAAATATTACTTCTAACCATTCTTATTTTTAAATAAAATGGTAGGCTAAGTATTAAGAATAAATAAGTTTTTTTTCCAATACTGTAACAACAACAAATTTGATTTTGTATATTGAAACACCATGTAAGCTATATAAAATAAAAACCGATAAACTAACCATTAAAACTCCCATGTTTATTGACATCCAGAACAACAAGTCCAAAAACAGCAGCAAATATTATCATGGTTGCACGGCTTACAAAAGATGAAGTCATTTTCAATCCCTGAAACATTCACAAATTCGGGAGATAACGAAACATTAACTAGTGAATCAATGAGGAACAATGAAAAATAAACCAAACTAAGAAAATTAGGCCTGCATTAATCGCTATTTTCACCAGACATTCTGTAAAACAGAAGGTTTCTTTTCCCACTCATGAATACATCTATGATTTTCAGAATCAACAGGAAACTTTGGACAGTTTGGAAAGATACAAGTCTAAGCTATTCAGTTCTTGAAGTGAAAAATATGGATATAGATTTAAATAATGTGGATGGGTCTACTTAACAACACATTGATGCCATGATCGTTGATGCACAGGGCGGTCATTGTATTGTTGCTTAGATACGCAGGGGTGCAGAAAATGTATTCACTCCTAAAATTTTCACCAATTGTACTGTAAGAGATCGAAGATTTCCCCCAAGATATGTGACATACGGTATATAACTTTGCCTTAAAGCTCAACAGCTTACAATAGGGCAGTAAAATGATAACGAATTTTTAAATTTTAGTTTATTATACTTAAACACCAGTAGTTCTGAATGAAAATGAAAACTATTTACCCGTACTTCTTAAAACTTACATCTATCATAAGTAAAATAATACCCCCGTCGCAGCAGACTTGCGTCCTCAGCGAAATTCCAATGAAATTTTGGTATATTTTCTATTTCCCCATAAAAATCCATGGGGATAAGAGTATGTAGGTTTGCCGCCATACAGGTTTTGTTGATAAATATAAGTTGAACCTTACCTAGTGAATGCACAAACCAAATTTTATCAGGTTATAGTGTTATTTTTATTTTACCCATAAACCCCATAGGGGTGGGTACGTGGGTTTGCCACCATATGGGTTTTCTTAGCAAATACAAGTTAAACACTTCCGAATGAATGTACATGCAAAATTTTATCAATATATGTCAATAAATAAGCAAGGTAGAAGGTTTTAGCGAATTTCACTATAGGGAATATTAGCGAATTTCACTACAGGGAATACGCTATTACGGTAGTAGTCATGGTGAAACCTAGGTCCAGGACCATAATACTTTTTTTATTTTGAGGTCCCAAGAAAACAAAAACACCATTCGTTCAATTTCATATATATGTATATAAATCTATATACATAAATATATATGTGTCTGTGGTCCCGATAACTTTTGACAGGAACCTCCGATTTTGATGAAATTTGCAATGAAGGTGTATGACCAGGTCTATTTTCATGAGTTCCCAAACCAGCATGATCGAGTTATGGGAACGGGGTTTTATGGGGTTTCAAAGAGGTAAAAAATGGGTTTATGGCATTTTTGGACCTTAATTTTCTAAATTTAACAATTTTAACTAAAACCATTTAAAAGAGCTTAAAAAAACAAACAATTTAGTAATTTGTATTTTTAACTTCGCTTAACAGGTTACGAAGAAAAGTCAAAAATAGGTTCCCTACGTTAATCTTATGGGAAATCAACAAAACCCTGTATCACGCTTCTCTACTGAAATAACTTGATAAAATGTGGTATGTACATTCACTAGGTAGGGTTTAACTGATATTTGCTTACAACACCCATATGGCGGCAAACCTACATACTCACCCCCATGGGGTTTATGAGGAAAATTAAAAAGTGCCAAATATTGATACAATTTGATATTTACCTTACCTAAATATTACATTTGCCAACAAAACTAACATTTTCTAACAACATAACCTGCATACTCATTCCTATAGTGTTTATGGGGAAAATAAAAAATCTCAAAATTCTTTGGAAATTCGCTGAGTGCGCAGGTCTGCTGCGACGGGGGTATTGTTGGTTTCCCATAAGAATAACATAAAAAACATACTTTTGGGATTTTCTCCATAACCATTTAAGCTGGGTAAAAAATTCAAAATAGCCTACTAGATTGTTTGGTTTTTTAAGCTCTTTTAAATGGTTTAAGTTATAATTGTTGAATTTTATAAATAAAGGTAAAAAAAGCCAAAAACCCATTTTTAACCCTTTTGAAACCCCATAAAACCCCGTTCCCATGGTCCGATCATTCTGGTTCGTGAACTCAATCTAGTAGATGCTGGCTTACACCCCTGTACCAAATTTCATCAAAATCGGAGGTTCCGTTCAAAAGTTATCGTGTTCACGGACACATAGATATATACACATATATATCAATTTGAATGAACGGTGTTTTTGGCTTCTAGGGACCTCAAAACGAAAAAGTATCATGGTCCTGGGCTTAGGTCTTACCATGACTTCTACCGTAATAGCGTATTCCCTATAGGGAAATTCGCTAAAATCTTGATCTCAGTTTTAACTTCAATTATTAAAAAAAAACACAAAAAAACAATAATTTTCCCAAAATTGTCCCAGACACCTTGAAATTTCTCCTGATCCTAGATTGCCAGATTGGACATAGGCCTATTCTGCACCCCTGAGACCCTAGTAGCACAAATCGTTGGCCCAACATTGGAAAATGATCGCCGAAAATGGTTGGCCAACGGTAGGGTGAGTAACAAGGCGCGGCCCATCGTAGGCTTAACCAACCAACAAATATCCAACGTGTAGTACATTTTATTTATGCAATTTATAACTTTTCAACAAAATTTGTTAACAAATGCAATTTTGCTAACTAATAGACTTAAAAATGTAAATGAAATTGAACAAAAATTTGTGACCCATGTGAGGTTTTGAACCAACAACCTTTCACTCAATGTTCTAGCACCTTTAATTCTTGAGCCAGTTAAGCTGAACTAGAAGTGGATATAATTTACTATTTATACACTGAAACTCAGCCAGTCAGCCTTCTTTGGTGCACTTGAAAGTTTTGCAAGTCAAATTAAAAATGTTGACCCAAATTCAAAATTACTAAAGCACAAACTGACCATTTCAGGTGTTTTATTTTAATAGTTTTTAATGTAAAAAATATCATGTATTTTGCATTTTCTATTTTTAAGATCTAATTAATATTAACAGGTTTTACTCGATGAAAATTTAATAAATGTAAAAAATTAGTTTAAATAAAATGTAAAAATGACAGTATTATCAGTTTTACCAGTTTTTTTTTTTTTTTTTTTTTTTTTTTTTTTTTTTTTTTGCTTTTATATTTCTCTTTATTTTAACGTTGAAAAACATTATTAGTAGGCCTATAACTTTTCCTTAAAATAAGTCAAATGTAAAATTATTGTGAAGAATAAAACGTAAAAACAACGTTATGATATCATCTTTTTCAGGTAAAAAAATATGTTTTCGATTTTACTTAACTACATTTTTTTACCTTTTTAAGTACAGTAAAAAAATTTTATTTTATATTTTGTGTTGACAACGGTAGAATTTGCCAATGATAGCTGTTGATGGCCCAACGCATACATATATCTAACCTTATACCATATATCTATCTACATATATCAAAATGTGTCCGTTTATACAATAACTTTTGAAAAAACTCCCGATTTTGATGAAATTTGGTAGGGAGTTGTTAGGCAGTGTTATTCAGGGTTATTGGACCATGGGATCGCAGTTTTATAGGGTTTCAATTTTAACTATAACTGCTTAAAAGAGTTTAAAAAAAACAAACAATTTAGTATTTTGAATTTTTAACCAACCCTTACTAGTTACAGAGAAAATTCCAACACAGTTTCCCATGTTATTTTTTTGGAAAAATACAAAACTTCTCTAACTCATTTATCAATTATTGAAACAATAAAATTTGGTATATGACTTCAAGAGGTAGGTATTAATTTATAATTGCTTACAACGCCCATATAGCGGAAAATCTACATACCACTCATTCCCCATGGGGGTCTTATGAGAAAGATAAAAATATCTTCATACATTTTGGTATGTACTTCTACTAGGTGGTACTTGACCTATATTTGCTTACGAAAACCCTAAATGCAGAAAACCTACTTACAGAACACCACAATTTGTTTATTGTTAAAAGTACGAAATCGCCAAGTTTTACTGGAGACTCACTTAGTATGCAGGTATGCTGCGACGGGGGTTTTCACCCATTTTGATTAAAAAGTAAGTTATGCAAAACTTTAAAAAGTGCATAACACTCCAGGGGTGCAACATTGAAAGCTCGGAGGGTTAAAATGTAAAAAGATATATATATAAGTATATCCTAAATCTTACCTAATTACTATGTAAACCCCACTATCCCACCCAAGAGTTTATCATTCACTTGTCCCACGTGCCAAAACTTAGGGACGCACAACCCCAGATGCTCGTCACACTCATTGCAATGCCATACAAAATTTTTGATAATGTTCTTCATACTAGGCTACATTATTGTCGACACCTTTTGTTTTTGAACTCTTGCTGCATTTCAATTTTTCTATTATCCTTGTTTGTTATTCTATATTTATTGTTATTATATGTTGGATTGTCATTTACAAAAAAAGTTAAGTTAATATTAACATATGTCACCATGGAAATGGGGGAACCAAACTCTACGTTCACAAAAGTTGAAAAAACTACAGTATCTCCCAACATGCGCAAAAACAGCTGTCCACACAGTAAGAATGCTAGAGGTACAATGAAGTACGGTACCGTAGGAATAGTGAAAAGTTTTTTATTGGGTATGCATTTAGACTTAAGCCCATTCTGTACACATGGTAATACCATTGACTTTGTACACTACGTGAGTAGACTTCTCATAGCATAGAGGCGTGTGTGAAGCATATTGACGGTGGTGCGATCTCGTGCGGCGTCCATCGAAGTACACGTAACATATGATAGATAAATCAGTATTACCACTCTTCTCAACCAAGGATGAAACATTTTATAACTGAAAGTTATGTTTATGTTTTGATAAAATGTTTTGGCAGCATAGTAAATTCAGCTGAATAATAACAACATCGATGGCAGCGACTCTGGTGCGGCGTCCACCGAACTTCCAAATTTTTGCCTCAAACTAAATGCATTGGATGAGAGGTCTATTCACGTTAGTGTACATAGTCAATGGTAATACCAAGGAGCTTGGCGTTATTATAACGTTGGTACTCGTATAGGCCTAGCACATTCACTGCTTTACGCTATCCTGAGGTCTCATAACATAACCTAAATCTGATGCTGCAATGCCATATGGAAAATCTGTCTCATATTCCGATTTGGTAATTCGACATAATTTGGTGTAAAATCAACATAGAGACATGAAACAAAGAGAAATAAAAAGTTTTAGTACGGTATTGCTTTATCTTATTATTAACCATAGAGACCATGAGACCTATAGGTTTAGTAACGCACTGAAGTAATAAATGTTAAAATATACGAAATAGCCTCTCAGGACCTTATATTATGAACATTTAATAGTTTACGTTTTCCCATTAATCTTTCAAGTGTTTCGCTAAATTGAGTGTTGGTCCACTTGGAAGTGTATAATACTTCTAAAAGTTTATGCACTACTGTATGATAACTTATTTGGTTTTGAACTGCAAACAATTGTCAGCTGGTCAACATAGTAGGCAGTGGCAAAGCGTGCGGTCATCTCTGGATTCGGCGATGTCCAGGACAAATTAATAAATTTAATGTATCAGTAAATAACAATGATGAACATACAATTTATTCCTTGTTTGCATGAACGATTAATGAAAATTTCGTCAACGTCATTGTGGTAACGTTCAAATCTGCTTCAAACTCGCAGTTCACAATCAAGCTAAGCAAGCGCCAACGGCTAGCGCTCGCGCGGAAGCGCTAACATCCTGCGTATCTCGTCCACCCCCCCCCCCCCCCGCGCCCATCAAAGAGCGTTCCCTCCCCTCCCTCCCCCCAAACCTGCAACCAATCACAACGCGTTTAGGCTCCCGCTCAACCACGCTAGATCGAGCGAGTCCGGCAATATTCGGCAGCTCTCGTGACTTCTCGGCAGCATCCGTGAAGTTTCGGCTGCTGGTGCAGGCGAATTTTGACCGGAAGGCGAGGTCTATGGATGTCAAAGTAGTCTGCGTGCGTTGTGTAGTGTTGTGAATTAATTGAGTGAAGTGCTGTTGTTATCATTGGGGCTGTGACGATGTGAAATGATTGTAATAAGGTTAGTAGTAAACAATGGCAGAAGACACTGACATAATATTAAAACTAAAGGAAAGACCATTCAGTTCACTTCGTTTTGAGGAAAAACGCGGTGCGCCGGAGCACATTGAATGGAATACGACAGTCGTTCAGCAGACGATGCGCAGTCTTATCGTTAACCTTACTATCACGTGAATAATAACATTAGAAGATGATTTTAGTCGCATTACATGATTTGATATACTCGTTGAGAATAAATTATATTTATACATAATTTTCTGGGGTTTAACTCATTGTAAATTTCCTCTCAGCCTCTATTAAACAAAAATTTGGTTTCTAAAAATAAGCATGCGATGACCGAGGAAAAATCTCATGCTTTGCCACTGATAGTAGGCCTAAATGTTATTACTTCAAATTTGTTTAGTCCACATACTCTCATTCATTATGATGCATTTGTTCTTTCTTATACAAAATATACAATTGTAAATAAAATTCATGGTTTGTATTGAAGGTGCGTGTCAATATTGAAATATGTTGCAAATATTGAAACGTAATTTTCAAGAACTGAGCAAGCTATAGGTAGTCAACAGCGTCCTAGTTCACAAAATACTCCATAGAGTTCTCTGTCTCAATTCGTTTTTAGATTATGATGGGCAAACGATCGTCTGTGCAGCGAGACCTCGAGGCCTCTTACAGCACAGTTGTAATAACGCCCTACCAGACCTATAGGGCGAAACTTCATTATCCGTCTCCACCGTTATTATCGATGTGGAAATTTCGATATTGCAATAATATTGCTATTATAACTTATCGATGATACAATTACACTATACGATTACGATTTTATCACCTGATTCAGTTTCTCGTTCTAATATAATGAAATAAACCTTTTGACAATAAAATAAATATCGTATATATTCAAACAAGTACCATAAGTTAACTGAAAACAAAAACAACAGAAAAAGTAAAAATTGTAGCTAATGTAACCTGTAACAAAGAACAACACAAAATAAACTAACCAAGTTTGTTGTGTTGTTGTGTAGCTGTATCTAAATTCAAATTGTGAGAAGCAGACTTTGTTAAATCTAAAATCGCGTCACACAAATGCTGCCAAATACAAATCAAAAAGGTTTTTTTTGCTAATGTATTGAGGGAATATGCATTTTAAATGTTTCCAAACACCATTGATTTTGTTGTTATATACATCGCTGTCAATTAAATTGACGGAGGTTTACGGTTACACTGTTAGGTTAGATTATTATTATGATACATATCTTTTCTCAGTATCGTTGTTGATTCGATTGTTTTCATCGCTCAATTTCAATCGCAATATCGAAATTTCCACATCAATAATAACGGTGGAGACAGATAATGTAGTTTCGCCACCTATAGTTCTGGTAACGCACAACAGTAAATACAGTAGACTCCCTCTTAACCGGCCACCTTTTATCCGGTCTCCGCTTTAACCGGCTTACCCTGACACAAAATAACATCTTTTTAACCGGCCATTTTTTATCGCAACATCGCTTTAACCGGCTGCGTTTCGCCGGAAACGTAGTTTTCTTATTTAATATAGGGTATCATTCAATTCAACTTTTCATATTGACGATCTCAAACCAATTAAACTGTAACATCCTGGACGGAAGTGACTGCCACCGGAAGTCAATGCGTTTGGACCTACTATCCAGTAGACCACAATAAAGAAACAAATTATTATTAGTGTAGGTTTGTTGTGGATTTCATGGGTAATGAATGGTTACAGTACACTCTCGTTCATCGGAACTTATGTGGCGGACGGCCAGTTCGGATGTCAAAAAATTCCGATAAAGCGGAGTCCGTCATGAGTCATCATTTCCGCCCGTACGGTGACCTATCGTGATTGTATTCACTCTTGTTTTTAAGATGACACAAGAGATTTTATGAAAATAAGGCCCTCAAACTTTGAACATGGTAACAATGAACCTATAAGAATAAAAACAACGCAGGAAATAAAGATCCAAAATCTTTATTCTCATATTCCAGCAGTCAACTGACTTCCACGTAACACAGGTGCAGTCGTGACGCAAGACAGACCGAATGACAGTTTGGGAAGCGGTCGACGCGGAGGAAGCGTTCACTTCCTGTCCCCTTCCTCTTTATATTTTTGTGCGAATACTCCACGGCCTCGTAAATCACATCGATGGGTACAGAGTATGGAAAACGCCTGATGACTTTTGATGCAAAATGTGATACTTCACTGTTGTGCGGATAGAACGAATGGAAATTGAAGGCGCTAAAACGGAAAAATTATTTATTTCATAAGAAAAAAAATTAATAATATCCAGATTTTCAGTTCCGATGAAGCGGAGTTCCGATGTCGCCGAGTCTGATGAACGAGAGTGTACTGTATCTATAAATCATATACAGTAATGTATTTAAGGTTGTTTTTCAAGTAATAATTATATTTAGGCCATATAAAATTGTGGGTTGGCGTTCTTAAATGAACATCGGTTTAACCGGCCAATTCATTATCCGGCCGCGGCCTGGTCCCGAGGAGGCCGGTTAAGAGGGAGTCTACTGTATAAAAATTTCTATAAAAGCAGTGACCGTGATAGAAGCTTCCATTAAAATCATTGTTTGGTAAACTATCAGCTGATCGACATGTTAAAGAAGCAAAGTTTTTAACACGTTGGCTGCGGGTGGGTCAGTACTGACCCATGGCGATCGCAGCGCTCATGCGGGTGGGTCAGAACTGACCCACGGTGCAATGCATCAATCCGTTGCTCAATGCGAGCCTATCTTCCGTCGGACGCGGACCTATGACACTTTAGCGTGTAGAGTAAGGCCAGCTTTGTTTACAGTCCAGTCAGTTCCCGCATCGCCTGCCCACCTATGCGGCTGGGTCAGTACTGACCCACGTTACTGTGAATGCCCACATTGTGCTCCCTGTTTGTGGTTGTTAGGGCTGTTATTCATTGAAATGGCTTCTACATCTCAGGACAATAGTAACTATTTTGAAGATTGTGAGGATGAGAGTCAGATTGGAGATGATAGTGAGCCCAGTGGCGCTGAGGCGGAAGGTGCAGATGAGTCAGCTGACGACCTTTAATTTTGTCGTATTCAATTCCAAATACATAAAAAGCTTATAATTTTAGTTTCTTTTCAGTAACATACAATGGTTGTGACATATATAATGTTTTCAGTTATATTTGCATTTTCGGTTTGACTCAGGGTGCTGATGGGTCAGTACTGACCCATAATTATGATGTCACTTTATGACGTTATATTCACTTCAGATAAATTTAATTCCTATTGTATTGGAATTGTTACACAATAAAATGTGTTTTACTGCAATAAATTTTTTTAGCAATATGATTCGGTTTTTAAATTCCCCTTAGCAGTGAACGTGTTAAGGTTTATAAAAACAATACACAGCTTGTTCGAACGGGTTTTTCAATTTGTTTCTACTGGTTGCTCTTTCTGGATGTTTTTCTATCATAACACACCAAATTGCATTTGCATGATTTTCAATTGCATTTGCAATTGTTTTTGCATGAAAAAAATTGCATGATTTTCAGCAGTCAACGTGTTATTTGGGGGCTAAATTTAGTTGAATTAAAACAATATGATGTGAAAATGCATTAGAAGTAAGCTAACAATAATTAATTAGTCAATAAATAGAACTGTTAGTAATTAACAATAAATAAAAATGAGTAACTTAAGGGGCCTCACTTAGTAGGCTAGGCCTAGAAGTTACTTTGTCTAGAGACAAAGAAATAGAAATTAGTTTTGAAGGTTAATAATCTCTTGATTCGTTATTTGCGAACTTTAAAATGCACGGTTTATCAAATGAACTATTAATCGTCTGCTTGTTGCCAGTTGCTGTATACTTACTTAAAGTACTCGATCACAAAACCTAGGCAGTTAGCCTAACTTAGTAATTCAAATCAAAGTCTAAAATCTGAAAAACAAAGGCTATAGGCTAAACAAACCAAACTATTTTAAATTTTATTTCCTTCCACACACGACAGCGAGACGTTGACACATGACAGATTTTAAACACTGTTGCCAACATTTTTCATATGAGTTGAGTAAAGAGCACCTACAATAAAAAGATAACACAATGATAATAACATTGGCTATAGTTAGTTTCAATGGTTTCAATTCTAAGCTTATCACTACTGGCATTGACTTTAGTTCAATGCTACTGGTGTCTATGTTCTCCCTAAAAAAATACGTGATGGAACAAAGGATTTTCCAGGCCTACTATACTTAGATTTCTCTACAAATTCCCTCACGAGAGTTCCAGATGGCCAGAAATCACAGTTCAGAAGCTTAGAACAATCATTGACTATTCAATGGAACAATCATCAGGATTTATACCTGCTTTAAAAGAACTATAAGTGCCAAATTTAGTTTTCAGTTGAACACACTCACCTTTGATACTACTGTCCATCAAGTATTTCCCAATGATTTTTTTGGTCACATCGGTCACTATCCTTGATAAAAAGATCCAGCTTTTATTCTCACATGCCCTTATTTTGGAGGTAGATACTTCAGTTATCTCCAGTAGTATAAGCAAAAAGCCATCAAAAATTATTGTTTTTTAAAACATTACCCAACGACAAATTCGTGGCGTGTCTCATAATAGCTACGCTCATAGCAACTACAATTTGAATGTTGACATAGGTACTAAAATAGCAGTGTGAATTAGCGCCTACACTCGTAGGCGCTGGTAGAACATTTCAAATTTGTGTAGGCGTTAACGAGGATATGACCTATACTTTTTTAGAACATTGATTTTGACTGTTCGATTTGTAAAATATATTTAAATTGTAGCAAATAAAAGTGAAAAAACTTTTAGGTCCGACAAATTTCTGTATATCTCGATTAGCAACTACTCTACATAGCCACTAAAATTGAATTTGTAACATAGCGCCTACAGAGTCGTTCGGAGTGAACAGCTCTTTTACAGAGCAGCTCTTTTGAACGACTTCCCTGCCATGACATCTGCAACCAGCAGGGTTGCCAAGAGAGATGGGTATTTTCCCTGCGTTTGGGGATTTTATGGGGCTTGCTGGGATAAGCGGGAATAATTATGATGTTTTATGGGATTTTTATGTAGGATGACAAAATTTCCAATTTGAGCTGTTGCTCTCTAGAAGGAATGTAAAGATAATGAACGAACCATTAAAGATTCGTTCTTTTACCTACCGCTCATTATTGTAGGCGCTATCGAGAAACTGAGATGTTCTGTGCTATCGGGAATTTAAGAAATCTAACAACTAATTTCAAAACTATGAGATAAATTAGTTAAATAAAGTCGTTTAGCTTATTTAAAGCATTTCGTAAAAACGAAATAGTCTACTAGCAACTACACTTTAGCGGCTGCGATATCGTAGGCACTAACGAGAAATTTAAATAATTGTGTAGGCGCTAATCGAATATTTCAATTTTCATTTTTCCCGCCTTTTCGTAGTTGCTATGAGAACATTCAGTTTTAGTTGCTACGTTTATTTTCACTTTGTAGTTGCTATGTGCGTAGCTACTATGATACCCCGTCGACAAAATGTTGTGTTTATGCAATAAAGAATTTGATTTGTATCAATCAAGGTACCATAAATTCCACCCTAGTTTGCTTTGAAATTCCTTATTTTAATAATAGTTGAGACAAAAAATCTCAACGCAAACGAGAACTATTGTTGTTTCCTGCAGCGTTGGCGACACTTGCAGGTAACAAAGGGTAAAATGTTTGTTTTTAACACTTTTTTAATCTCTACAAAAACTCTATGGCGACATCCACGGATGTCGCAGAAACTGACACCATTGCTCTTATGGAATGTAGTTCACCTGTGGAACTACAGTCATCTTGAACTCCACCCATCTTGTTACCCAATCTGCAGAAACTACGAAGGAGTACGTAATTGTTCAAAAATAATGTCTGAAATTTTATTGGAATCCAATCCTTATTTAATTAAAATTTTTATTTACTCATATTCCAAAGGGTTATCTATTTTTACAAGTTATTGCAAAAATTATAAAATATATAGGCCTACCATTAACATAGTCAGCAACATCAGTCAACAACATCAGTGGGTGGTGCAGGTCCAATGCGATGCAGCTCAATGCATCCAAATGTTCAGTTGTCTCATTCAGAAGGGTTACCGATGCCATTCCAGCAGTATATAGTATCGATGGCTCGATTTTGAGGCAAGATACTACAGTGAAGGACCTAGGTGTAACCCTTAATCCAACTCTGAGCCCAACTGACCATCTATCCGCCATCGTCTCTCGTGCCAACTCCTTGCTAGGATTCATCTTTAGATCCACAAAGGATTTCAGATCACCTACAGCTCTAGTAGTTCCTTACAAGTCCCTGGTTCGTCCAGTTCTGGAGTATGGTTCTACCGTCTGGTCCCCGTATCAACTAAACCACATTGGTGCTCTTGAAAACATCCAAAAGCGTTTTGTGAGAATGTTGGGTCTTAGACTTGGTTATTCCTACAGAAACTCTCCAATCAACATCATTGAGGGGCAGTTTGAACTTCTCCCTCTGCAACTGAGACGCAAACATGCTGATCTTCTTGTGCTCTTCAAGTTGGTAAATGGTCTTCTGGATAGTCCTTCCCTGCTAGCCAAAGTGGACATCTCAATCTCAAGAGGAACTCGATCAAAAGCTATCTTCAGAAGGCGTTATCTTCCGACCCTGTACGCATACCACAGCGGCTTATCGAGGCTCCTCAAGTTTGGAAGTGAGGCCCCAGAGGACATCGACTTCTTTGGAGAATCCACCAGATCCTTCAGGAAAAAAGTGGCCCTGGCAGTTAAGTGAAGAGTCGTGTTTGCCATTCATGTTAAAATGCCAATTGTTTTACTTTCCTGTTATTGCTTTATGTTATTGTTATTGTTGTAATGTTGATTTTTTTTACTGTTACACATTGCCACATTGTTGCTTGTTACCATGTCATATATATTTATTGCTGTATTTTGTTATTGTTACCTGTTATTGTTACTGTTATTGTTACATTGGTTATTTGCATCGTTGCACATTGTTGTATTGTTACGTTTTTGTTTGTTTCTTTTTTGTTTCACCATCTTGTAACGCTATGTTTTTCCACTATTGTAATTCCTTGACAGCCTTCTTCTGCTGCTGCTCGCCCTTCACGTGCCTCAAACTTTACTAATATGATTGTTACAGTAAACTAAAGTTGGGTTATTTTTTGTGATTTTTATATAATAATTTTATGTTTCTTTTATTGTGGATAAAGTGAAATTACTCAAAATTTGAAAGAAGAAGTTCGTATAATGTAAATTTAAGTTTTGTTATGGCTGACATTGATATGTGTTCAATGCAACTTGTTTGTGCTTTATGTTCATTGTTTACAAATCATTGTTTACGTTCGTACAAGTCTAAATTTTGGTTTATATTATATCCCTTTCGATCCGGATGAGCGATCAAACTTGTTCAAAATGCAAAAAGAGCGATGGAAGAAGAGAAAGAAACTGGATAGGGTGCGACTCTTGCCTGAAGTGGTTCCACGTCTCATGCGTCCGACTTACAAAGAAGAAATTTGACTCGTTAACCCCCGACGCGGAATGGTTCTGTATGGAATGCGGCAATACCGTCAAGAGTGAAGTACCTATTAAAAATACCAGTATAAGCTCCAGCCCGAATAGTCACGCCAGCTTCATCGGAAATGAGCCACCTCCTTCAGATTTTGACATTCTTCCCGACTTTGATAGCCAGCCGGGCACTGAAGCATTGAATCCCCCCGTTTTAGACTTTTTATCTAGCTTTGATAGCCAGCCAAGGCCTACAACGTCTCGTGATCGACCTACTAGATCAGACACTGCTGGTAGTAGCGGAACCGAGCCCCCCTTGACTGCATGTCCTTTTTGTGAGAAACAGTACAAGTGCGTTAAGCGACATATAGCTTCAGCCCACCCTGAACAGCATAAAGGAAGACGATCAAGTAGAAATACCTCACCAACCCGGTTAATTCCCCTTGATGATTTAGTCACTCCTCCCCCAGACCCACCTGAACCTGAAATTGCCCCTAACAACGCGGGTCTCACAGTGTGCACAGAGTGTGGGAAATGGTTCAAATCGCTGAAGAAACACATTGTCTCAGCCCATCCAAATTTGTACAGGGAGCAAATAGCGGGCAAGTATGGACACACTGACACAGCTGAGGCTCTGTCAGAGAATGAGAGGCTAGAATCCTACAAGACTCAAATGTTAGATTGGCTCAAAAAATTCAAGTCAGAACTCACGGAAGAGGAATTTGATTTAGCAGTAGATGAGTTCCAGGGATTCCTGAAAGAAGCAATAAACCTGCTTCCTGGTCCAAAACACCCAGCGATAAAGTTTTTGAGAAAAAGAAAAAATGGTTTGATAGTATCGGGGGGTATGCGGAAAAGCAAAACTTCGAACCCGCAGAGAAAGAGTAAGAAGGATCGAGCTAAAAGAAGAGAGGCCTACCTATACGAGATTACGCAGTTTGAATTTTTCAATAGAAGACGTAAGGCGGTAAGAAGGGTGCTGGGGGGCGAGGAAGTTAAGTGTGAGATTGATATAAAAAATATAGAGACGGAGTTTTCTGCCAACGTAGGAACACCCAACCCGGTTGTTATTATTCCTCAAGGGGAAAGAGAGGGCATGGGTTTTGACGAGGTGGAGGAAGGTCTAGACGTCACTAAAGAGATGGTACAGATGGGGATGAAGGGAATTAAAATTGACACAGCACCGGGACCGGACGGTGTTCTGATGAGGTCAATACAGGATGAAAGGGCTCGTGAAATATTAGCTGTGATTTTTTCTCGAATTTTAAAAAGAGGATGGGCTCCACCGTGCTTCAAGAGAGCCAGAACGATCCTTATATACAAGAAAGGAGATAGGAAGGACATAAAGAATTGGCGGCCCATTACTGTTTTCCCCCTTTTGAGGAGGGTCCTTGAGAGAATTGTAGATAAACAGTTAAGATCACGAATCAATATCAATAAGCACCAAAGAGGTTTCATGCCAATTACAGGCTGCCACATTAATGCATCAATACTAAATGGACTTCTAAGAAAAGCCAAGACAAGTAAGGAGAATTTTTGTGCCATATTTTTAGATATTTCACAGGCGTATAATAATGTCAGTCATTCTCAGGTGAGAGCTAAAATTGAGGAATCACACCTTCCTACCAAAACCAAAAGCTTCATCCTGGACCTAGTAGAGAACAATAACATTACCATTGAGTGTAATGGGCAATGCACACCCCAGATTGAAATGAAGCGTGGATTACCACAGGGAGCGCCACTCTCGCCGATACTTTACAATTTCACCACGAATTCCATCTTTGATGAGCTGACGGAAGAAAATGTGGCCAACTCTTATGGTATGTCACTGTGCGAACGGCTCGAGTCCTTGACCATAATGGGCTTCGCAGATGACACGGTTCTCCTGGGAAAAGACGCCTCCTCTGCAAAGGCTCTATACGGAATGGCACGTTCAAAATTTGAAGATATGGGGCTCCCAATTCACCCTGGAAAAACTCAAATAGTTAATATTGAAAAGGGGGAATTGAAGGGGAGGAAATTTGTCCTGGATGGAGTGGAGGTGAACAGCATTGAGACCGAACAAGAGGTAAAATACCTCGGAATCAATTTCAAAGATGAAATTAGATTTGACCGTCAGTCTGTGATTAAGCTACTCAAGGACAAAATTGAAAGAATTGTTAGCTCCCCTCTTCTAAAAGAATACCAGAAGCTTAAAATTTTGCAATCTTATATTTGGCCAATTCTAATCTATCCCTTGCAGACTGCCCCGCTTTTGCAGATTCCGGTGGGCTTCCTTACCGATCTTGACAAACTAATTAAATCAGCTTACAAAGAAATTATAAAGCTCCCTCGGGATATTCCTGACTCGGCTATCTACGCCCCAAAATCGGCCAGAGGCCTGGAAACATTTCGTGCGGAGTGGGAGGCGCCAATTCAACATTTCAATATTATTAGGAGACTTCAAAACACAAATGACGAGTTGGTGAAGGCGGCCAGAGATCTACAAATGGAACGGAAGAAATGCCTAGAAAGACTCAACATCAATGACGAACCGCGCCTGTCCGCTACCAAAATTAGACAAACAATGAGGAAAAGGGAGCTGGAAAAATGGCAGAGTTTGCCTTTCAAGGGGACAGGTGTTGAGCTTATGTCAAAAGCCGAGAAGACAAACAAATTCCTCACAATGAAGGAAGGCCTTTCCACGTCAGAATTCAGCGAATCGGTTAAGTTGATCACCAATTCCATTGCTGCTAGAGCAGTGCCCGGAAGATCGAGAGACGGTTTCCAGTGCCGCAGATGTAGCACTGAGACAAACCCAACATTTGAGACCGTCCCTCACATCTTGGGCAAATGTGAATTTGGTGAACTCTTGCGTAATGAAAGACACCACTGGATTCGACGCACACTGGCTGATGCTCTGAGAGTGCAGGGGCTTGAAGTCTTTGAGGAAGTACACTGTCTAGAGGAAAACGGGTCCCATCGTCGTGCTGATATTTTGGCCTTCGACAAAATAACCAGAAAGGGGGTAATTATTGATCCAACCGTTCGGTTTGAAGACAAGGCAGATCAACCCGAGATAGTACATCAAGAAAAATTAGCCATCTACAACCCCACGGTACCCTATTTCAAAGAACAGTACGGTCTTAGAGAGCTAAAGGTCATCGGCCTGATGGTGGGAGCACGGGGAACGATCCCGGAATTTTTCTTGAAGACAATGAAATCACTAAACATCCCCATAGGCATTGCTAAGGATGTAGCCCAGCATACCCTCCGAATGTCGATAAGGATTGTAAAGAACCACCTTTACGCACCAGCATAAACTCAATGCCAAGACAAAACACACCAACCATCCCCATTAAACATTCGTTGGTTGACATGCCTCCAATTAAGATCACGTATTAAAGAATAAGAAGATTAATCGTTGCATGGCTGGCATCCCCTGTCGTCTGGCAGCCCAGTGTCTACTGGAGGGGCTCACCGAAGAGGTGTTTATTATTATGTAAATGGTGTTTGCCGTTGAGAATAAATAAATAAATAGTAATAAAACAAGGAGATCATTAATTTCTTCATCAACAATTTTTTTTTAAACATTTAAATCTTACCAGTTAGTTCACCACCGAAATTATAAATTTTGGTATAGTATGATTTTGAAAGCGTATGATAATCTACGCCTGCTAGCGGACGATTGGTACACCTGCTCAAGACGTTATTTTGTTTTCAACAATTTGACAAGTCGACCGTTGGGTTGTGTTGAGCGTGTCGAGTAGTAGAAGAGAAGAGAAGGCGTTCTATCCAGGCGTTGTTCTTGTACTTGCACCCGGTCCGGTTGGTTGTGTCTTGTGCCGGTTTATGTGATTTTGTTGAGGGTGACGGCAAAACACGTGTTTTGTTAAATTTTTGTGCTGTTGAGTTTGTTGTGACAGTGTTAGTTATTTAATTGACAGTAACTTACAAAGCATTAAAATGTCATCGAGATCTAGTGTGAAAAGGACGACGGTTTCGTCTCAAAGTGTGTCATCATCAGGAGGTTCATCTACCTCTCAAAGATCATCAAGTCCACTGAGTCCGACTCGCTTTAGCCGACTTCAAGAAAAGAATGAATTGTGTAATTTAAACGATCGTTTAGCGAATTACATTGATAAAGTCAGGCACCTTGAAAATGAAAATAATAGACTCACAAGGGAAGTCCGCACATATGAGGAAACCAAGACTCGTGAAATAACGAGTGTCAAAAGTATGTACGAAGGTGAATTGGCAGATGCAAGGAAATTGTTGGATGAACTGTCAAGGGAAAAAGCGAAGCTTGAATTGGATATTCGAAGGCTTTTTGCAGAAAATGAAGACTTGAAAAACAAGTAAGTCTATTTTAAAATCATATTTTAAACTAACTTAGGCCTAGGCCTACTGTACATCAGTGATGAAACTTTTCATCCTGTCCTCTTCTTCTAGCCTAGGCTTACCCTGTTCATAGCCGAATCCTAGTCTTCATACGATTTCGACACTTTGTCTAGGCCTAGACATGTTAACCCTTTAACCCTAGCAGTGGCCAACTGTCGCGTTGCGACAGTATGGCAATGCGATGTGAAGTGGCCACTGTCGCATTGCGACAGTATGGGTCCGAAAATTTTCTAATGGTTTAAAACCAATACTAACTAACTCTAATGTGGATAATATTTATAGGCCTAGGCTATTTTTCGAAAGATAAGATTCTAAACTTTCATTTTAATACATAAATGAACATTTAGCGAGTTCCGTAACACTGTGACGACAGTTAGAAATATGCCACAATTTACGGTGCAACATCATATGAGCAGACAATGCGCCAACAACTGCAAAACGTGTTTTTTTAAATTCCATTAACTCGGGTAGTTTTTGTCGCAGATAGTTCTAGTGGTACCAATGGATAGACGAAGAATTGCCCTTTAATGTAATATTAATTTCGCTAGTAATATCGTAATAGCCTAGCTTAAATTTATGAATTTTTGAAAACAGCTGATTTTTGAAAATCGAATGAGTGGCCTACTGTCGCAGCGTGACGGTTTGGAAAATACGTAATTAGGCTATATCTTCGATATAAAATCAAACTAGTCAAATTATATATATCATTTTGAAGAAGAGGAAACGGAGAATAATTTTGTTTTGCGATTCGTAGCGGGTGGCATCACTGGCGCTGTCGTCTTGAAGGAGAAAGAGAGTGCCACAGCCGTCAGCTGACTCGCCGTTATTGTTTATGTTGTACAACACGTGGTGTATTACATTCGCGTTGCGTTGTGTTTTCTGATGTAAATAATTTATTTAGCTGTTCGTGAAGTGTTTGTGTGTTTATAACAGTAATGTTTATGCATAAATATTACTGAAGTGTGGAAAATAGTGTTTATAAAGTGTGGTTTTGTATTTAGCACGATATCTAGCAATATAGGCCTACAATCAAGTAGGTGGACAGTTGTTTTATATATAATGAAATATAACACATGTAAACCCAGAGTGTTATACATTTTTTGTAGGGAATTGAACCACCTTCAACATAATTTTACAATTTTTTTTATAGGCCTACCTAATAAAAAATACAAAAAAATTATAATTTTTCGAATGTTTATTAAAATTTATAATACCGGCTTTTCATTATTTTTATGACTCATTTCTGTTCCTTATTTCATTGGAATTACAAAAATAAGTTATTCATGGATGGTAAAAATATAATTATATTATCAATATTTATAAAATGTTTATACCATAAAATTTGACAGTCTTTCGGGTTTCCATATATTTGTATGTAACTCATGCAAAAAAATAAAAATCCCACATATGCTATATTTTTATGTACAGAAATAAATTGTCTACAAAATGTATATAGGCCTAATGAATTTTTCATAACAAATTCATAGAAAAATTTTTACCCAGGCCGTTTTTGAAATTTCAAAATAAATATCTTACAATTTTTTACATTTTTTGTTTTTATTTCCAAATCACCCTTTCTCATATTGTTTATTTTATTATTTTTAGAATATATAATGTTTTACAAATAAAATGAGGTTGACTAGGTTTCAATTATATTTGGAATCTATACGAATTTTCAAAAAAAGTCTGCAAATTTGCCAAATTCGCCCGGCCACTTCCCACTTCTAACATTGGCCGCTACTAGGGTTAAGTGCCGTGAGTCTCGTGGCTAGAACCTTGGTTTGTTACCAATGCCTGCTAGGCTATTTGTGACAAATGCATCTCCACTAGACCTAACTTATCATACATACATTAGGCTATAACTTTTCAGCAAAACTTTGTTGTTCTACTCCACCATTATTAGGATATTTTGCGATAATATTGTTTTTTTTTTTTATCACCTGATTTGTTTTGTTCTAAGATAATTAAAAATAACTTAGCTTTTGACAATAAAGCAAATATATCGCAAACAAGTTACTGACACAAAACGGGGCCTACGAAAACTAACGGGCCTGCATACATTTTAGCGAATTTACCATAGGGAATAAGCTATTACCGTAGGTCTCATGGTAAGACCTAAGCCCGGGACCATGTTACTTTTTTGTTTTTAGGTGCCCAGAGACCAAAAATAACAGTCATTAAAATTTATATATATATATATATATATATATATATATACAGTACACTCTCGTTCATCGGAACTAATGTGGCGGACGGCCGGTTCGGATGACAAAAAATTCCGATGAAGCGGAGTCCGTCGTGAGTCTTCATTTCCGCCCGTACGGTGAACTATCGTGATTGTATTCACTCTTGTTTTTAAGATAACACAAGAGATTTTATGAAAATAAGGCACTCAAACTTCGAACATTGTAACAATGAACAGATAGAAATAAAAACAACACAGGAAATAAAGATCCAAAATCTTTATTCTCATATTCCATATTCATAGTCCACTCATCAACTCAGCAGTCAACTGACTTCCATGTAACACAGGTGCAGTCACGACGCGAGACAGACTGAATGACAGTTTGGGAAGTGGTCGACCGGATGTTCACATCCTACCCCTTCCTCATTCTATTTTTGTGCGAATACTCCACGGCCTCGTAAATCACATCGATGTGTATAGATTATGGAAAACGCCTGATGACGTTTGATGCAAAATGTGATACTTCACTGTTGTGCGGATAGAACAAATGGAAATTGAAGGCGCTAAAACGAAAAAAATTATTTATTTCGTAAGAAAAAAAAATTAATAATATCCAGATTTTCAGTTCCGATGAAGCGGAGTTCTGATGTCCCCGAGTCCGATGAACGAGAGTGTACTGTATATATATTTATATATATATATATTACGTATGTGTCCCTAGACACGATAACTTTCGTAAAAAAGGTCCGATCGACACCAAATTTGGTAGAGATGTGTAATCCTACATTTATTCGGATGAGTTCGTAAACCAGACATATCGACCTACCGGAAGGGGTAGTTTTGGGGGGTTTTGTACCCCAAAAATAGGTTTTTGCATTTTTCATATGTAATTTTAAAAAATTTTAAATTTTTGTTTTGACCATTGGATTTAGCTAAAAAAAACACACAATTTAGTATTTTGAAGCTTTGCTCTATCTTCATTGGTTACCGAGATATTAAAAAGTCTAAAGACAGTACATTGTATTTTGAAGCTCCAATGTTAATCTTATGGAGAATAAGGATGTGTTAATATTTTACTTATTAACCAATATTTTTGGATGAAACTTGGTATTTAGCATCATTTGGTTGAGATTCATACATTTATGGTAAATAATCTTGGTTTTTTATGCTTATCATGGCAGGGTCATTCCATCTAAAATGATCCAGAAAAAAAATAATTGGTTGCTTGACCATTTTTAAATAAAATGAAACTTTCCAGGTTGTTTCCCTTGTATCTCAAGGCTTTGAAACCATATATAAAAAAATTTTATCTTTGTTGGCTTACCTTTAGCGGCCATTTTGGATGGGCCGCTCACGCCCATTTCTGTGATTGCAAGGGTTTACAAGAATGTTCATAACCATAACTAATTAAGTATTTGTCTTAGAAAGATGAAACAAAAACCATTTTGTTTATAATTTTACAATGTAAAAAAAAGGTTCAGTACATTATTTGCATATCTCTATTATTTCTGTAAGAAAATCTTAAGACAAATTCAACAACAAAATCGACTAAATTTTGCTTTTCGTAATTTTTTTTTTAGGTATAAGGGCAGTAAAATACAATAGGCTATGATTTATTTTTTTTATTTAAAGATATATGTTGGTAGTTTTACCATAAATAATATGGACTGTGATATGCTAACCCTTTAGTTGTTATAAATTTTCAAAAAATGAATTTTTGGAAAAATTTGCGATTTTGGCTTTAAATAACTTTTATGGGGTTGGTGATAGAAATCTGAAATTTACCCAAAATGTAGGTCTAATGTATATGTAACAATAAAATAAAATAAATTCTTGTGTATTTAACTTGGTAAAAAGTTATAACTTCTTAAAAATGTCGAAAAACTGCGTTAAAACGAAGATTTCTGCTGATGTTGTTTGCTGTAGAAGTGGTAGAAAAGATTTGATATTGTACTTTTATACTGTAGTATATCTTAGTATATATTATATAATAGAAATATTCACTATTATATAATAGTGAAAATTTCAGAAACTCTGAAAAGCCGTTTTGATTGCTGCAAAAGAATAACTGGAACTAGGAGCTATCATAAGTACATTCCCATATCAGAAGGTATTTGCAGGTGTTACTTCACTTCTGAATCCATGGAATATGAAGATTATCCTGTTACAACAGGGATCTTACAACCTATCTCAACAAAATTCAAGGACCTATCAAGGACTTTTTAAGGACCTTCCATGGTTTTTAAGGACCACGAGAAGTAATTATATTAACATCGATTGATAGGATTATACATTGGTTACAATTGTGATGTTTAAAAAAAGAAAAGTAGGTTTATCCACAATGAATACTGTAACACTGGGCATTGGGTCTTACACAAGTTTAAATTTGAACGCTCGACAATTTAAATAATTAAACTGAGCGTCAAATGAAAATGTGTAAGTGATTAATAACATTGTTAGAGTCATGTCCCACAAATCATAAAGAGGTGACAAATTAAATATCGTCATTGCTCAGGCCTATGTATAAGCCAGCTTTTTTAATCCACAATTAAACTGAGTTGTTTAACCGTAAAACTTAGAAATGTGCAATTTTTACACAATGTTTAGTAAATAGTCTTCTTTCAAGTGGTTTTAAAACCTTAGTTCAAAATAACCTCAAAAAAATTTTGGCTTGTGTATAACAAACAAGTACTAAATATACAGTAACAAAAGAAAGTAATACAAATTTGTTTCCAAATTGTTAATGTTGTTGTTATAGTTGTCTGGTACGCAGCTCCAGTACCTACATATTATATGCTTCAGTTAGCTTTAAATTATGTGTACAAGAGTCTTAAAAATTTTAAGCCAATATAAAAAAATTCACTGAACTCAAGGAGACAATAATAACATTCCCACAAGATTCAAGGACTTTTCAAGGACCATACTAAATATTATGCAATTTCAGTACTTTTCAAGGCCTTCAAGACCAGGGGTTAAATTTCAAGGACCGTAAGAACCCTGTTACAAGCAGTGTTCCCCTCTCGGTTGAAAGAAATGACATCAGACATCATTTTTAAACATTAAAATTGTAACCAATGTAATAATCCTATCAATCGATGTAGGCCTAAATATAATTACTTATCGTGGTCCTTAAAAACCATGGAAGGTCCTTAAAAAGTCCTTGAAAGGTCCTTGAATTTTGTTGAGATATGGTTGTAAGATTCCTATTGTAACAGGATAATCTTCATATTCCATGGATTCAGAAGTGAAGTAACACCTGCAAATACCTTCTGATATGGGAATGTACTTATGATAGCTCCTAGTTCCAGTTATTTTTTTGCAGCAATCAAAACGACTTTTCAGTTTCTGAAATTTTCACTATTATATAATAGTGAATATTTCTATTATATAATATACTAAGATATACTACAACAATATAAAAGTACAATATCAAATCTTTTCTACCACTTCTACAGCAAACAACATCAGCAGGAATCTTCGTTTTAACGCAATTTTTCGACATTTTTAAGAAGTTATAACTTTATACCAAGTTAAATACACAAGAATTTTTTTTATTCTATTGTTACATATACATTAGACCTACATTTTGGGTAAATTTCAGATTTCTATCACCAACCCCATAAAAGTTATTTAAAGCCAAAATCGCAAATTTTTCCAAAAAAACCTTTTTTGAAAATTTATAACAACTAAAGGGTTAGCATATCACAGTCCATATTATTTATGGTAAAACTACCAACATATATCTTTAAATAAAAAAATAAATCATATTGTATTTTACTGCCCTTATACCTAAAAAAGAATTACAAAAAGGGAAATTTAGTCGATTTTGTTGTTGAATTTGTCTTAAGATTTTCTTACAGAAATAATAGAGATATGCAAATAATGTACTGAACCTTTTTTTTACATTGTAAAATTATAAACAAAATGGTTTTTGTTTCATCTTTCTAAGACAAATACTTAATTAGTTATGAACATTCTTGTAAACCCTTGCAATCACAGAAATGGGCGTGCGCAGCCCATCCAAAATGGCCGCTAAAGGTAAACCAACAAAGATAATTTTTTTTTATATATGGTTTCAAAGCCTTGAGATACAAGGGAAACAACCTGGAAAGTTTCATTTTATTTAAAAATGGTCAAGCAACATGCTCTGGATCACTTCTAATGGATTGACCCGGCAGCAAACCTGCATACTCTTTTCCCATGTTAATCATATGGAGAATAGGCAAACTCCTTTATTTATGAACAAATATTGATCAAACTTAGTATATGGCTTATATGGTTGAAATAAATTGTTTTTATGCAAAAACCTACTTTTAGTGTTCCCCATGGCAGCATACCTGCATAACTTACTCTTTTCTATCATAAGGAGACTAGACAATTAATTCCCTATTTATGAGCATGTGATGACATTTGGTTTACAGGTTTATCTGGTCAAAATTAATATTACTAATTAGGAAATTCGCTGCTAAGTACGCAGGTCTGCTGCGACGAGGTGTATTTGGTCACGTGACCAGATGCGGCCGAATTTCAGCTGTGTAACGGTATCAAAATTTATAATAAAATATTTAATTTAAAATAACAATAGCGTACAAAATAACGAACGGAAAATGGCAGATTAAAATAAATAAACAATTAAATAAATAAACAATTAAATGAGTATATCTATAGTCAACGTCAAGCTGAAAAAACTTATTGGCCACTTAAAAAAAAAATCCGACATGGGCGGGAAATGATCCGACGTCACACTAGTGACGGGAGAAATGGAAAGATGGCTGAAAAAGTAGTTCGTTATAAATAATTCAAGGAAAATTATTTAAATGATTATTTAGACAAAGATTAATTTCTCAAGATAAAATAAATAAATAATAATTATATTTAAACAAATACATAAACTAAATTTCTTATACAGATACAAAAATAATTAATTTGAGAGTACGCCTGCCAAATTTTCCTACGCGATACCTTGTGGAGAGAAGAGCTCGCTTCTCGTTCTTGTTCTCGATGCATGGTTTCGGATAATGCCGGTGGTATAAGTAGTTTTCTGTGGCGATTATTAAAAGTTAATTCAGTTTTAGTTCGTGGAACTTTTCAAATAGATAGTGAAAGTTAATCATCGGTGGTTTAATTTGGTGACTGTAATTTGTTCTATTTTATAAACTGTGCACAACAATATATTTCCATTGTAATAAACTTGTGAATTTAGACTCAAAGTGTGCTTTCTTGTTTAGCCTAGAACCTCAACGCTGTCCCACCAAATTACCCGCTAACGACCCTGAGAAAAGAGGACAATATTTAATGTAGCCTACAGTCGATTTATCAGTTTAATTTAAATTAAAACGAAATGGAAAGGAGAACGTTACAGCTGTCATCTCCACTTTAAAGCATTGCAATAGCCTGACTTAGCATCCGTTTTAACGTGCATTTTAAAATACAAGTAAATGAAGAAATACGTGTTGCATATCCTGCTAATCCTAATTAAATTACAAATAGAATGATACTAATACCGTTCTACTTTGCAAAGTAAACAGATTTCTTCCAATGCTTTTGAAGATATTTCTAGGAATAAGACATGAAATACACATCTTAAATCAGTAGTTTGCCAGTTAGAATTTTTATCTTCGGTAAAACTTGATTAAATTGTACCTTTTCGGTTCTAAAACTTAAGTATTTGCAACGAATATACGTTTATGTGTAAACAGCTGATGAAAAGTGTAAACAAAACTATAAATGAAATTAATTTTTGACTTTACCTCGTAATAAAAAAATCAATAAAATTGTTAACTTCACAGTAATGGTATCATTTTGTTCCTTATTTAATCTAGATTAGAATATATAAGTCTTGTCTAATAACCTATTATCTAATTCCTAAGAGGTGGGAAATAAGTGTAGGATGTCACATTTTCACAATGTTATCTTATGGAAACTTGTGCGGCAGATCGGCCGCAAATAGTCACGTGACTTTGGTGGTAGGGGGAAATATGCAGGCCCGTTAGTTTTCGTAGGCCCCGCACAAAAATAACTAAAACAAGTACAAATTTTAACTTATGTAGGCCTAGCCCGGATAACATTATCATAGCCTAGAACACAAAATAAACTAGGTACCTAAGTTTATTTTGTAGGTGTCTCTTGGTTATGAAAAGATGCCCCCTCGGAGACTTCATTTGACCAAAAATGGCACCACACAAATGCTGCCAAATACAAATCAGAAAGGTATTTTTCCCTATTGTATTGAGGGATAGGATAATGGTGTAGGATAACGAATTTTCACCATCTAGGCTAGATCATATCGACTATCGATTCAATCTAGCTTAATACCGTACCTAAATAACAAAAACAATCTCCAAGTTACCGTAACTAATTAAGTCTTGGAACCCTAGGATTTCTAGCAATTTATTCTTAAATTTAGGCTACGGTACATTGAAAAACAAGTGGGCCCTAGATAACCTCAGGGGTGCAGAAAATGAAGTGACTCCTAAAATTTGCCTGAATAGTAGGCTACTGTTAGGGGCCATCCATTAATTACCTCATCGCTTTTTGGTCATTTTTGGACCGCCCCCCCCCCCCCCCTAAAGTCACCCTACCCTTTTTTATCCGTCTGGTTGAAAAATACGACGGAAAAATAAGGCCTACCCCCCTTCTCGGATATGCGTCATCACTGCTCTCCTCTCCTTCCCTTGCAGGTGCCAAGGTCATTCACCCTGCCCTGCTCCGCTCCTTCCATTCCTTATCACTTCCTTTTCCATTGCCACAATAAAGCAAGAAAACATAACTCTCAGTTCACATCGTAAAACCTTTAACATTTTATTGCTTGTCTAATGTATTTTCTTAGATAGCCTAATTATTTTATAATAGGTAGTAGTGGAATTGTGTACGAATTTTTCATTGTTTTTCTCTCAAAATTTGATATAAAACATCATGTTTAAAATGACGTTATATCAAAGCCGACCCCCCCCCCCTTCCTATTTTCAGATGACATAATTTATGGACGGCCCCTTACGGATCAAAGATTTCCTCCAAGATACCCGACATATATGGCTGCCTTAAAACTCAAAAGCTTAATGGGGTAGTGAAATGATTTTTATGAACTAATTTACCACTAACTAAATACCACAAACTAATATTTTTAAAAACTAGTTACCCTATCAAGTACTTCTTAAATACTTCTATCCATTATATCTAAAATAAAATCTTGATTAGATGCTCAGTTTTAACTTCAATTAAGTTAGGCCTATTAAGAAAAGAAAAATTACAAAAAATTAGACCTATAATAATTTTAAAAAAATTTCCACGGACAACTTGAAATTTCTCCCGATCCTATAATGCCGGATTGGACATATTCTGCACCCCTGGATAACCTAATATAATATATATCAACAAAACTAAAACACTAGTAAGTTTATATGTAATCATAGTGACAACATAGGCCTAAGTTGAATTTGAACAAAATAATAATTAGAATAAAAATAATTAGGCTCTACCTATGTAAGTTATTCTTCTGGAATGTGGTCACGTTTATAACCTCAGATTAGGCCTATAAATAACAAAACATGGTTTTGAAAACGTTAAGAGAAACACGTATGGTTGGCCTATGGTCAATTTGACCCGTTTCTGTATATTGTCGTTATTTTGTATGTCATCTAATACCTCAGATTAGGTCTATAAATAACAAAACATGGTTTTGAAAACGCTAAGAGAAACACGTATGGTTGCCCTATGGTCAATTTGACCCGTTTCTCTATTTTGTCGTTATTTTGTATGTTTCATTGTTATTATGTTTCGATATGCATGTACACAGGAGATAAAATGATATTTTTCAAATTAGATGACAAAATTATAGTTACCTAACTTATTTACCGAAAAATTAAGTGAGAGAATTGTAAAATTTGAAATATTAGTCCGGACAGGCATGCGAATGATCACCCTCAATGAAATCACTATTATCTTCACTGTCGTCTGCCATCAATCTTCATATCTGGTCCCTAAAATCTGGGTCACCAGGCCCTACACACCTTCTAGTACCACCTCTAGCCATTTTGTATCAGGGTCATTCCATGTCAGGTCATCCAGGCCATGTCACCCACCGATTTTGATTTTGATGAAACTAGTATGGTTGATCCTAAGGTAAGAAAGTATACCAAGTTTTGGTGCTCTATCTCTACTCGTTTGTTTTTCAGAGCTGTTTGAAATTTTAATAAAATTTTCATTTTTGCATGCCTCTTGAGGTTTCCACGGTAACTTGCACTGATTATAAAAAAAATTGCAACTCTCTTATTTACCTACGAAATCAAATGAAAATTTCAGGTGCTGTCAATAAAACTACAGATTTCAGAAAGAAATAGTATAGCCTATAATACTACCAATCAATAAATAAAAATATAAAAAAACTTAAACACAGACATTTTAAGCATTTTTTTTTTTTTTTTGAAAAAGTGTTGTTTTACTAAAATTTACATCTATACTTATTTAATACGCTAAGGGTTTTTTTGTCTTGAGAACTCCTCCTACAATTTTCAACCAATTTTCAAGTTTTTGGTGTCGTTGGATAGGGCTTGGTCTGTAGTTGTTTCCGCCAAAAATTGATGAGAATCGGACTGAAAATAAAGTTGCTATCCAACATTGAAATCTAAAAATTTCCCATTTAAATAACATTGGGGACTGAATAAAGCATTTGAAACATCTGTTAATAATCAGCTGTAAATACGTGTAGTTATTGGCGATTAAAGATATCACATTATTGGATTGGTCGGGTGTCATTGTTTAGAGCTAAAGTAACATTTGTACTGTATTTAAATAAATTGCTCGATTTCGAGCAACACGTATACTAGTCTCTTTTAAAGGCACAGTGGTAATCAAGCTAAAGTATTTTTTCCAGCAATCCCAATGATATGTGATACCTTAAGCTGCGTCCGCACTGGCCGAACATGTTCGCCGAACAGTGCTCTGCTGAACTTTTATTTGTTTGTTAGTGTTTATTTCTAATGTACGGTAAATCATATGGTCAATAATTGTTTGTTGAATTTTTTTGGTGTTCGCAGCAATTGTTCATCCAATGCGGACACGACTTTATGATGCAATAAAATTACAGTAGACTCCCTTTTAACCGGTCTCCGCTTTAACTGGCCTACCCTGACACAAAATATCTTTTTAACCGGCCATTTTTTATCTCAACATCGCTTTAACCGGTCGCATTTCACCGGAAACTAAGTTTTCTTATCTAATGTATCATTCAATTCAACTTTATTTCATATTGACATTCTCAAACCAATTAAACTATAACGTCCTGGACAAAAGTGACTGCCACCGGAAGTCAATGCGTTTGGACCTACTATACAGTAGACCACAATAAAGAAACGAATTATTATTGTTATTAGTGTAGGTTTGTTGTGGATTTCATGGGTGCTGGATATTAGCTATAAATCATATACAGTAATGTATTTAAGGTTGTTTTTGAAGTAATAATTATATTTAGGTCATATAAAATTGTGGGATGGCGTTCTTAAATGAACATCGGTTTAACCGGCCAATTCATTATCCGGCCGCGGCCTGGTCCCGAGGTGGCCGGTTTAGAGGGAGTCTACTGTATAATGTTTTTTTTTGCTGCTTTATACTTTTTAAAATATTTAAACTTATTTGATGTAAAATTCTTTAGTGGCTCGTTTAAGTGATCATCACTAGGTGTTTAGTTACTTAGTCTTCATAAACAGCCAAACACGATATATTCCACTACCTCCTGTAACATGTGCGGAGTTAAAAAGGGCAAGTGGAGGCAATGCCCCACTTATTTTATTTATTTATTTTTTTAGTTAAGAATTTTTTTATATCATAAAGTTGCTGAATATTAACTATTTTTTTGTGGAAATAATTTTTATGAAAAAATATTGATAGGCACTTTTTAACAGCCATGTTATACAGTCAATAATTGAGGCTACTTTTTCTGTGTTTTAAAAACAAACCATTTTTGTTTTAAATAAATATCTTAGTAAGTAAAATTTACAGTATCAAAACTCAATCAAAACTTAAATTTAAAATACACCGTATATATCAATGATTTTTTTTTGTAATATCTAGTGTCTTGTTATGTTTGTATAAGCTAAATTTGTTTTGTTTTAAATAACTAAGTATTTTTAAAATCATACATATTAAAATTTTGTTAATACATTTTGTCGTTTTCAAGGAATCAAATGTTTTTCTTGTTGATTAATGCCTTTCCTTAGTCATTATTCAATAATCAGGTGTTGCACTAATTATACAGTAATTATTTATAATACAATTACCTTTTTAAAAATAATAATTCACAAAATAATAATAAATAATTAACTATGAAAGTTGTATACGCGAGCAGTAGACCTGCTAGTTGCACCTATGTGGAACTACAGAAAGTGGCTTCAACACCTATCAATGTTTAAGGATAGGGATTGCCAGTCTATAGTATTCCTTGGCCGCTGGGTAAACCCTCCAAGGTTGTACCGGTGCCGGGTGTAGCGGTGCAAGGGTGCCGCGGTGTCAGTAGTGATGGCAAAATTTCTTGAAAAATCGATTTTTCGATATATCGATGTATCGAAAGAGTAAAATCGATTTCGATAAAAAATCGTGGACAAAAAATCGATGTTTTAAGAAAATCGATTTTTTTATCGACGCTTTTAAATTGACTATAAATTATACCAGGAAGTAAAAATATAGCCAACAAATATATAATTAATGGTATTAATATGACAGTATCAATAGTCAATGGTCACACCTTTGATTATATCATTGATTTTTTAGGTAAAGTCAATGGTAAAATCAATGATTAACCTATACATCCTCTACGCATTTAAGAAATACACTACATTATTTGGTTTGAAATAAAATAGAGTTATGAAAATAAACCACTATTTGTTTATTGAGAAGATATATTAGATTGTAGACTAAAACATAATTATTTAAATTCCGAAAAATCGATTTTATTTTGCCATCACTAGGTGTTGTTGAGTTGAGAGAGAGGTGAGAGGTTAGCCCGGGGACACACGGCACGGCGAAACCGCCGTGACGGCAAAACTGCCGTACGGCGAAATCGCCGTGAATGTAGAGATACGTTGGAGTAAATGGGGCAGCACACACGGCGTTGTACGGCGAAACCGCCGTCACGGCGAGAAAAACCCACGGCGAAACCACCGTGTATTCTCTACTCTACCGTACGGCAGTTTCGCCGTGACTTTCGTAGTAGGGCAGGAGCAGGGCACACGGCACGGCGAAACTGCCGTGCCGTCGCGCTATCAGCCCTACTATAGTGTTAAATAATTATTGTTAATAATTTAAAAACTTATTTAATAGCTATTAAAATATGATTATAGTTTATATCCATGTTGAGAAAATAATTTTCTAGTTTTTTTTACCGGCCTTTAGGTGTTTTAAACTACAATATTCTGAAAATGTATTCGTAGTTATAGCCTAATTGCAACCGCTAAAATCACCATGCAAGACTTTTTACATTAACCAAAGGAACGAGCAATGGTCAGGGGTGGAAGTGTAGGGGGGCAGCCGACCAGTGGTGATCCCTCCGTGTCACACCTGCCCTTATTTTTTTCATGGTTATTTTTTACAAATAGCACATTTTAAATCATCGACTCATGTCATTAAATCTTTATACGACATTGTAAACGAGACCATTCCGTTTGTCCATTATGAGCCGAAGGTGTTGTATTGGCATAACAAATAAATTACACATAGAAGTTTTGAAGAACACTTCAATGAATTACCAACGAATTACCAACTTTCCCAACCTGAGCCTACCCACCCATCCTGAATGACCTGGTTCAACTGAACCGTGATAGAATAAAAAATAGATAAGAAGACTGGTCTCATGCCGCACATGTGGTCTTCGGGACGACTGAAGAAGTAAGTAAGTATAAGTATAATGAAAATATATTGAAAAATATGTCAATACACCAATAACACCATTTCTCAACCACGACTGACACTGAAACCGAATCCTAGCGTCAGCCGTCAGAAGTCAGAAGCTCTGTCACGGCGGTTTCGCCGTGCCGGGTGTCCCTAGCCCTACGCGCTCTTTTGAATGAGTGGGCGATTTGTTATGGCGAGAGGTGGGGGTAGAGGCGGACGTGGGTCGCCGCCGGCCGGCGCGCGCTGCGGCTGCTTGGCCGCTGACGTCACTTAACCTCAAACTCTAAACCTATGTAAACCGCTCTAACTAACATGAACTAACCACTAGCAGACTAAATGAACTTTTATGTTTAAAAACTATTAACTAGCAATCACGTTTTAAAAACTATTCTCGCCGAGTGATGGGGGCTACCTAGTCGTTCTTAAATCGTTGAATCATGGAAGTTCAAGTGTAATTAGTTGTTTTAAATGATAGAATATATTTTTAAAAATCTGAATTGTCTCTGTACGAAAATGTAGGCGAAGACTTAAATAAATTATCTCAGTATTGTCTAACATTATTGTGCTGCTACCCTCATAATGGAGAGAAACGAAAAAGTTCACCAACCCCTGATGGTCTGGCTAAATTGCCGTGACTGTGTTGTAATTGTTCAAACATCCTTATCCGCCCACCCCGCGCCCCTAGCATGTAATGGGTGGAAGCGAGGGGGTGACTGTTCTGCCTCCCTTCAGGAAGCTATTAATTAATTGAATACACATATGCTTCTAAGACAGACCATTCTTAGCGGCGGACTGTCTTTTCTCACGGCCTTTGCAATAGCATTCAATTTGAAACTGCGTTTACACTGCATCCCAACCATAATAATCAAACACTGTACAAATCTGTATACTGCAGCGCAACTTAAAATACCGCTTTGCCATCGTGAGTATCTGTATCAAATGACATTAATTAACTTAATACATGTTGGTTGTGTAGTCAATTTTGCGGAAATTTTGCTGTCCCCTTTCGGCGTCATTTGGTCTTCGACATAGAGAATTGAAACAATACTGTATTGATCGTCTCTTTCCTGTAGTCTCGTACAAGCGGAGCTTAATAGTTTATATTCAATACAGTTGGGAATCAAAACCATCCATTGCGAACAGCCATAGGAACTGAGTATTGTGGATACCAAATATCCGTCGCAATCCCAGCTTATCTGTTATCGGATTGTCCGCAAACGGGCAAGGTAGAACTGAAACGGATATTTATTAAATAGATTAGTAGATTAATAAATATGTCCTATGCGTGCTACACCACGCGAAAACCAACCAATGCTTTTAAATGGCAGTCGCGTGCAGCGTGTGGCCGAGTAGCAGATGCGACACTTCAATGTGTAACAGGCCTTAAATACTGATAGCTCTGTACATAGAGTTTCCGTCGCATTCTAATTCACACTTGCAGACAGATAACCGTGTCGGTGACAGCTGCACACATTGGTGACTGTCAGGCAGGTTAAAGGTGGCACCGCGTATGTTTATATCAGCTTGAGCTGATGAAAAGGTTGCCGTAAACGCCGCATAACCAGCTGCATTGCAACATTGCAACTGAAACATTACTACAGGCCAAACATTGCTCCAACTGTAGTTACTTCTTAAAGAATTATTAAGACTAATGAATACCGTCAAATACGTTGGATTATTAATGTAAACAATTAGTGAGATGTTCTACTAAAAACTAACAACGTACTACTATTGTTCTTGATCAGTAATAGTCGTGTTTAATTATTGGAAAAAGCCATAAGTTCAACATCTTTTAGGCGGAGAAGGATAAATTAAGTTTCTCTTCAAGTAAGTTTAAATAACTAGGTACTGTGTTCTTTATCCTCATATTATTGTGACATCGAACTAGTAAGACAATTTGTAATTAGCAATTTGTCACTAAACAGTGTAAGTTTTAGCTATTTTTCAAGAGCCCTTGTTCCAAAGTAAAATGGCATTTTATTTGTATACCAAAGCCTAATAATGTTGTGCTCGAACACTGGGGCGGGCGAAGGACGCCAAAATCCCGGCCAATGCGAACCGCTTGGGACCATGACGTCATATGCAAACATTCACTACTGGGCGTCGATGACGTCAGGGTGACTCAGGCTGGCGATAAAATATTTTACGAGACTAGCCTTTGTTGAGATATTTATTATCCAGACCTAATTCGCTCAAGTAGCCAGTCAGCTTTGTGTTGAAAGACGTGTATTAAGTACATCATGCTTAATGTTTACTTCAAATTTATACAGGCCCCAACATAGGTATATTTATTTTTATTGTTATTTTATGTTTTACAAGTTTTTTTTTACTAAATGCCATGTTTATAATTTACGTAAGGGCTTTTGGCTTCTGGAGCCCAACCAAAAACCAGTCAAGATCGTTGTCGTATTCTGTCCAAGCATGAATTATTCAATACAGCATGCGTGAATCATAACAGGCGGAGTAGGCCTACGGAGCCGTATCTCAAACTCAGACGTGATGAGCCGCGCCGCGCCGGCCGGTCTATTCATTGTCGAGCGTCTCGGCATAGTTGTAAGACTGTGGGTCGAATAGGAGTAATGTAATTGTGTGAAACATTCAGTTAGGGGTGTTTCATTTTGGTAGATTTTCTATGAATGCATTCAGGACATTAACAATGTACCGTACCAGATTATATCTAACCGTCTTATTATCTCCCACGTCACTTTTTTCTTATTTTTTTTAACATAGTGGTTAGTTAACAGTATAGGATTAGAACATAATAATATTCAGTTCACATAAGCATATTATATAATATCACCCAACCTATAGTTAATTCGACTCGATGCGCCTAGATGTTTTTTTTTTAATTTTTTATTCTGATAGCTCTTAAATGTTTATAAGAGCTAGGCGTAGTTTCTTGGGAATCTGTACGATTAACGGTACCTAAATGAAATTGACATATGTTTTAAAACGTTAAATGCAGTTGATCTGCGGTGTTGAATTCTGCTATAAGAGCTTAATTTTAGCAGATTCAAATCGCCCGCGCGGCGCATGTACAGTTTACAGCGTGTCCAGTTATAGCAAATAATATTATTATTCTCTAATACAGTACTACCCCCATTATTAATTTCTATCCCGTATGGTGTATGATGTAGGGTTTTAAGGTTCTTCACTATATTAAACACGAGCTACGTATAGCAGTCCAATGGGCAAATCCCAATACTTATAAAGGATTGTCCATTTTTGGGTGGATTTTCTTATCATAGAAGTGCAGACCAGTGAATAATTCTACATGAATTTGTATACCGATTTAGCACAGCTTTAAAAAAATCCTGGACTGGAGTCTGACAGTTTTCTCAGAAAATTCTACATTGACATTTTCTACAACTCCTAAATGCCCAGAGCACAGTGCAGGAGGTCACAACTGTCAGGACAAGTCCTCCGAACCTAAAGCCGGGTGATGTCACACAGATGACGTAGATAGTTTGCTGACTACAATGTGTCGGTGAGGTCATTACACCATCACCACGCGGTCCCAGCCAGGCCGCCTCCGTGTAATTATCGCTCCTCTGACGGCGGCACGGCTCCCCACGTTATACAATGTGTCGGTGAGGTCATTACACCATCACCACGCGGTCCCAGCCAGGCCGCCTCCGTGTAATTATCGCTCCTCTGACGGCGGCACGGCTCCCCACGTTATACAATGTGTCGGTGAGGTCATTACACCATCACCACGCGGTCCCAGCCAGGCCGCCTCCGTGTAATTATCGCTCCTCTGACGGCGGCACGGCTCCCCACGTTATACAATGTGTCGGTGAGGTCATTACACCATCACCACGCGGTCCCAGCCAGGCCGCCTCCGTGTAATTATCGCTCCTCTGACGGCGGCACGGCTCCCCACGTTATACAATGTGTCGGTGAGGTCATTACACCATCACCACGCGGTCCCAGCCAGGCCGCCTCCGTGTAATTATCGCTCCTCTGACGGCGGCACGGCTCCCCACGTTATACAATGTGTCGGTGAGGTCATTACACCATCACCACGCGGTCCCAGCCAGGCCGCCTCCGTGTAATTATCGCTCCTCTGACGGCGGCACGGCTCCCCACGTTATACAGTGATGTGATGAGCCGGGCCGGAGGGCTGCTGTAGCAGGGAAGGGTGCGGATCGCGTGCAGGCTACACTGTAAGCTGTAAGTTATTGCCCCCACAACCTCGCTTTATCACGAACCAGACGGTGGCTTTAATGGCTTCTGGTACGGCCAGAATACTCGTCGTTTCAAATGATCTGTAGGAATGAATAATAACATCTGGGATTAATTTTCCCAAATCTGGAATAAATTAACGTAAAAGAATGTTATGATATTTAATGCAAAATGTCTCAGCACGTTTATACTAAACGGGGCTACTTATATATGTAGATAATTTATTGAAAATAAATTAACAATCTTCCTACCATCGTAGGTTGCTTTAAACAAAGAATACAAATACAAATCTATTTTAACTGTATAGATGATGTCTTAAAATTATTGCTGAGTGTTTGACAGCTGTCGCTGCAACCAGATATAATATCTTCTGATCTAATTTAAATTTTCGCCAAAAGTTCATTACAAAATTTGGTATTGTGCCTCTTGATCCAATCAATAAACCAAAAATTTCAAAGTTTTCAATTTTATAATTCCTTTTGTAAAAATTAATCGTTTGACAATATATTTTACTCTTCTCTGTATGCACATCTTCCGCCTGATTTTCGTTAGTTTCAAAGCGAACTGTCGGGTCAATTATGTATCCTTTATTTTTACCTCTGTCTAAGACAATTATGTCGCTTCGACGAATTGAGTCATTGTCTGCCGTTGCCATTACTTCTTCATACACTTCGTAAGACTTTGACCTAAATTCATCGGCAATTACTAAATACTTAAATTCTGTTATGCACTGTGAAGGTCTTTGGAGATACATTGTTGAGATCCATGACGATTGTGGCTTAGTAGCCGCGTAGGTTTAAATTTTACTATGAAATCTGAGGAATGCTTTTGTTTTAGAATAGTAATTTCAATCAATTCACTGTCTGTAGATAAATAAGAATCTTTATCTATTAAAATTTTGGAACCAACAAGATTTTCACTTGAAAATGCATGGAGACAAGTATTTAGACAACAACTGCTACCAGAGCTTAATTTTAGCGAATTCAAATCGCCCGTGCGGCGCATACAGTTTACAGCGTTTCCAGTTAAAGCAAATAATATTCTTATTCTCTAATACTACCTCCATTATTAGTTCCGTCTCCCGTATGTTGTAGGTGTTGTACTTTTTATTTGATCCATGACATCTTCAAAAACGATTGTTTATGCATAATTGAAACTTGGCTCAACCACCTATATTACGGATAAATAGGATCGGTCCTCCAGCTTGTTGGTATTCATACGATATTTATGAAGTAAGCATTTCTTTTTTGCGCCGTCGTGTCACATCGTCTTAGGCGTAACGATAGAGGAGGGTCTTTGGCAAAATAAGTTATTGGAAGGATAGGACTGAAAACAAAAATTGAGATTGGAGATCAATACACAGACAACGGTGATTATATTTTTATTTTATTTTATTTTTTTGTGTCTGTCTACGCCAATGTATTTATTTTAATTTTAATTGATTTAATTAGGTTGACGCAACCTATCCAATAGTGTCGGTCAATGGAGGAGACGTCAAGTATCAAGTAAGTAATGGCATTTTTTAACGATTTTGATTTGTTTTTACGTTTGTGCAAATGTGTATAATTTGGCTTGCAAAATCATTTTCTAGGTAAAACCTACTGAACACTAGACATATCAGAACGTTCAACTCGCCAGCTTCGGTGCTGCGTGGCGTACCTGCTTTTACTTTGAATACAACTTTAAGATTAAACGCAAATTGACTCGGTATTCGTGATGTGTCGGAACATTTTTGTATTCACCTTTAACATATGTGTATAATAGCTTTTTTTAGGAGAATAGAAAATAACTTTTTTCTCAGAGAAGAAAGTGCATAGTGCTACGAGTGATGGGCTACCAAATAAACTGGACGTTGGGGAATTCAGAGGTCAGGTTTAACCCGCACCCATAGGCCCATGCACACGCACGACCACGCTGGTCCATACGCTCTCGCTTATGACTGACGTTTATGTCCCTGGTGTTTTACGACCAGAAGTATGGCCGCACGGGGAAGGTGGGGTTGTCTGGTGAGAAGCCGTTTGTATCAGACAAAAAATTATCCATAGGCCTAAGATTTTTATCTTTGTTGTTAAAGGAAAAAGGTTTAACAGTGTAGGCTATTTAATGAAGTAATTGTTACTGTGTCGTCCAACGTTAGCTTCGAGTATAGAATTGACTATGTACACTAACGTGAGTTACACAGTGTACATAGTCAATGATATAAGTCAATTAGGCCTAATTGAACTTGTGTATGATATTATAAATTTCTTCAATAGTAAAGTCGGTAAAAATTCTGAATATGCCTCCTTGCGTCAAATTTGGTAATTTTGAGTTTTGCCACAAAATGTGCCTTTATATATTAAACTAGATTAACTATTATTTGGCACCGGATTTATGGTTTGACTTAAAACAAAGCATAGCTTAATTTTCTTTCTTCATCCATGGGCGTAACCAGCAGTGTGCAAAAAAATATTGTCACAAAATCACTTAAAAGAACGATAAATACTTTGATTAATGTTAAGTACTGTGCTATACCGTACAAATGCAAATCTATGATGTGACTGAAATATTTAGTTTACACCGTTACTGTAATAGGAGAACGCGGAAGATTGAGTTAAGCTGACCGTGAGAATGTTGAAGATATTCAGCAAAACGATAGACAAAACTCTTTTCTTGCAATATGACAGCTCGTCAGTAATGTAGAGAGCGTTGTGCTGAATGAGACATTCGATTGCTGCAACACCGGTACATTCCACTGAGGGACGGCTTATGTTTTGCTAACTAGTGGGAGATGTCCAAATGCCAGGTTGTTGCTCCGTACAATTTTCCGGTAGACTATAATCCTACCATAGAAGAAGAAGGTTTTGAATATACAATAATTCATAAGCTCAACTTGACTGCCTTCGTATTTACTATCGTTCAGTACCGTTATTGGTGATTCAATTATTAGTCATTTGCACCCATTCCGATTCCAAGATTGCAAGTCGAAATTGGAAGTAATCACAAATTTAAATAAGGTTGCAGCTCCATTTATTCGGTTGATATTGTAATGTGACAGATAAGAAGCGTTAAGTTGATAACATGGCAGTAGACAAAAGGCTATCTCGTCAACTGTGTAAGGTTTAATTTTGGCTCGTGACGTCATTTTACGACCTAGAGAGTAAAATGCCGATTCCGAGAGATATGATGGCCTGTCCAATCTGCAAAGGTCCTATTTTGAGATGATGTTAGTTCAAGCAAAATAATGCCTCTTGGCCTTTGGAACTAAGACCAATTCAATAGCGTTTCTAATGTATTTAGGTCAATAAAATAAAAACTTAAGTATAATCACTAACCGGAACAAGTTTAGTCTATATATTCAGTGGCTTAAACACATGTATGATTAGTTTGGTGACTATTTAAGGACAAAATTTAAAAACTTAATGAAACATATATCAGTAATCGGGTGTCACCCAAGTATATAAAACCTTTATAACAATAAAAAAATTACTCTAATCACTGCAGCGCGCTGTAAAATAGTGGCTTATGTAGGATAAAACAAACTAGGAGGCTGCCCAATCAACGATGCATTATGGGTAGATAACATAATTTGCCATTGATTGTGATATGCGAAATTTTGGGATTTAAGTACCAGTACCAATCTGAATCTCTAAATAGTTTGATCTCTAATTCTTTCAAGAAATCTTAAAGTTATCATTCGGGTAGGTCTATAGTTTAAAACTCTTTTGTACCGCACAATTTTGTCTGTGCAAGTAGACAATTTTTCACAGTACAATATCCTGTGCGTTTCTCCCAACCTCTCTGAGTGCATTTGAATGCTTTTGAAATATTTAGAGGTAAATTTCTTTTCATGGAATATTACGCAATGCTTGGCCGATGTATTCCCTCCACTCCTCTCTAGGCACCAAATCTGCATTCAATGGAACTGTACAATGGACACCTGGCCCTATATACTCGCACTGTACGTCATTCATGCACCTTCGTTGGAGTCTTGGTAGTTTCTAACATATTTCATCTTATTTTTATTTATTACTTTCATTCTCGCGCATATCGACAGCCGAGTGTCATGTGTCAAGGACTCGTTGCGGGCCCGGACATGTTGTTTTCGGACAACCATTTTCGGCTTCAATTATCCAGTTGACCGCTCTTCCGTCAACGGTTGTCTCGGGGTCTAATTTGGAACCAACCCTGAACTCCATGACTCATCTCGGACAGCTCATACTATCTTCTCGCCCGGCTTACCCGCATATTTCTTCCTTTAGTCTTCAGTTTTGATTAAGAGAATTAGTACAATAGCTCATTTTGATGTTAGTCTAGATAAAAAATTTTTCAGAGAAAATTCCATGATCAATATTTGCGAAATTTAAGTAGAAATTTAAGCTGACACTCTCTTTGCAAGCGCAGGGTTTTTTTATGAAAGCATTAAGTACTAGTAAAATATTTTTAAGTAAAACTAATAGGTACAAGTAATTTCTAGTAAGCACTTCCAAAACATGGTCGTTGTCGCTGTCTACGAGTGCCGGGACCTGCCAGTATGGCGGTGATAGCGTCTCTCGGTGTGTTTGTTCGTGTTCGTACACACACTGTTCGTTTCTGTCTTCTGTTTTAACTACTTTAAATATTAACGAAATGAAAACTTTTGAATGCTTTTACTTTATAACTGTAAACTCGAGTCAGCATTTATATAGTCATTATCTATCAACTATTGGCGAGTAGTGTGGTATACTTATTCAGTATTGAGTATCAGAAGATTCTGATAGGCCTAACCATGTAATTTAAAAGCCGTACTTAATACTTTGACCCACTGTTCAATTTTGGAGCGACTATTAGTATGTAAAAAGCAGAATGAAGTAAGTGATTGGAAAAAAGAATAACTTTTCACTTTATAAGACGCCGACGCTACCAGGGCGAATATGAATAAAGGGTGACTGTTGGAAATATCACCGATGAATAGTGAAAGGTTTAGACTTTGGGAGTAACACGTAGTAATGAGAATAAAAAATTAGCAAATCCACCCAGTGTAGTCCAACTACCTCGGGCGTACTGTCAATTATTCGGTAATTTTTCTATCGATGATTAACACTACTGTGCGGAGACCGAGAAGAGTTAGGGAGTAGATTAGGAGGAGGTAGTGCCATCGTCAATAAAAAAATGACGAAGGCAAGTTCATGGACCCGAGCGGTTCTAGCGGCCATACGAAAGCTTGAATGTCTGGAACAGTTGTGACAGTAAACTGTTTAAAGGTAGCCCTACGTGCTCAACTTCCTCGTGCGATACAGTCACGGCAGTACGACGTCGCGGCAGTGTTGGCGGTCTCCCGCGGATATCGCCGACCCCCAGGCCGTCACCTGGCTCGTGGCTGTTTATAGCGTCCAGCTGTGGGGGGCGAGGCCCTAGCGGCAGATGTAATGACTCGGCCTCTGATGGAAACAAACGAGGCTTAGCATCACTGTATGACAATTCGCTAAAAATATCAAGATTTATACCTCATTTCGTTGATAAAAATCGGGAGAATATTGTTATATTACTTATTTGATTTATATTTACATGTAATTAAATATAATCGGATCTTTAAGGGCTTCAAGGCAGATTTCTTTTGTAGAGCTTTGATTGTTTAAAAACAGGTAAACTGACAGATTACAAAGACTTTTTGTGTTGTTTAACTAAATTTTGTTTGTAGGCTGTGTATGAGCAAACTGCTACAAAAATCGTTAGAACTGGCTAATTGAAAGTAATTTATCTTTATTTGAGTGTTACTCTTAAATTATTAGCTACGTCATATTCGTATAAAACTACTTTTACCGCCACCTTTCCTACAGCCTCTTACTTCCTCACATTATATTTTCGATTCGAATCGTAAGTTTTAAAATAGAACAATAATAGTATTTTGACGTTTTTGATTCTCAAAGGTTTTATTAAATTGTGTGTACAGAGATTCGTTTTAAACGAATGTCAATGATCCGCTAAAATGCGGTTAGAAAACAAATGTCCTCAGGGAACTTGCAACATTAGAAGTAAATTTATCCCGAAAGAAGCGATTTCTCTTGAGGAATCTCGTTTCGGAAATTCTTAAATGAGGAGCTGCCTGATGAATAGCTCTAGCCCTGGCAGGACCGGCGCGGCAAGGCGTGGCCCGGCGGCGTCCTCTTTGGTCTCATGCAATATTATACAATAGGCCCTCCCTACACATTCGTATGTTGTATTGACCACTTAAAAAAATATAAGTAATACTATAGTGTGACTCTTGCCATGCATATTTTTTAAAACTTGAAGACAGTCCTCACTATTTTTGGACGACAAAATTGCCCAAAACATTGTATTACTTACTAAGGAAGAGCAAGACGAACGCGCGGAGTATTGAATATGCAATAGGCGTTGCGTCAGATATGGTGCAGCGAACATTCACACTTTAGGTCAATTCGAGTACACTGGAACATCCTTTGTTAGTAGCGTGTACAGTATTATATTTTCACCGAAGCGCAGGCTGGAGCGGGCCCAAGTGGGTCTAGGTCGCGGGACTCATCACATCAGCATAACGCTGGATTGTGGGTCGAGCGTTGCGCTGAGAATGCTGAGAACAGCGCCAAAGTGGCCAAAATAATTAATTATTCATCCAACGGTAATTGGGGAAACGCTCCTCGATTAATCGATCGGTCCTTGGCGATACGATCAGCAGCTGCTGAACATCAGCCTTGTACATCGAAGTTTGGAACATGGAACAGGTCAGGGATGTTTTATCGGTCAGCAGGGAAATATAGCGATGTTTCTTGTCATGCAGTATAATTGAGGCCGCATATAAAAGGAACGACGGTTGGTTATCGACTTGATTTATTCCATCTGAGGGTACAGTACTCAAATTGTTATAAACATTTTGTACTCGCTTACAGTAGTTTTATTATAATTTTAGTTTCGATTAAATTAGTTGTCAATTTGTTAATTTTTTTTCTGTTGAAATATTGAATAAATCCCTATGACTGTTCTTTTTACTCACTATCTTGTTCTTATTACTCACTCTATATATTTCAAGATACTACTTTATCAATTTTTGTTTTGATTCCTTTTTTGAAAGGTATTGGATGTATAGCTTTTAAAGCCAAGTGCGCAATGCTTTTAAAACGATAGATATTTTCATAAATGGTCGTAATGTTTGCTTCTGAGGAAAGCCTTCTCGGATTGTGTTTTAGTTAAGATCCTTCAACTGCAAGATGCAACAGAAATGTCGGCACGCATCGCATTTAATCAGGGCTTGGAGCTTGGCAGGAGTTGTCAACTTTGAGCAGCGTCGACGATCTGAAAAACTACACGCGTCCCGATTTCATAAACAGTCGGACCACTTCACGCCGAATACTATCCAATGACACAAAATTCATTAAAATCTGTTGAAACTGTGACAGGAATTTTTTGTAAAAACTATGTCACGAATAATATCCAGATTTTTAAGCTTTTAGATCACGATGGGAGTACGAGTACTGTAGGCTATTTATAATTAAACCATAAAATATGAAAAGTGGCATGCTATAACCTCATATAGAAACATTAACATGGGCAATCGTTTGAAATTTATAAAAAATATAAAACAGAGGCCTAAACTAATTAAACTTTACTTCGTTCTATGTATGCATACGATTATACGTTATGCATAACTAGTGACGTTTGGTCTTCACCTAACACTATTATTCCAGTAATATTTGATGGGTACATTTCAGTTGAGTATATATTTGTAACGCTCTGTTCCAGACGTGCCACTAAATTTGTATACACGCCTGTACGGAATTTTGTTGTATTTATGGCGGAGTGATGTACTGTAGGCCCTATCTCTCTTTTATCTCAGTCCCGAGGTTGTTTGTATACACAGCCACCCCGGTTTGTAACCCGATATGCCGCACACATGTCACGCAGAGTTGGCCGTTTCGCGCCCTCAGTCACTCTACTGTTCGTTCCAGTTCTACGTGACAGCATGTAGAGCATTGGGATTCACAATTTACATTGAAAAGTCTCATTTTCTCGGTGTCCGGGAGGCGTGACTTGCAATGTTCGTCCTAGACTTTCGCTATCGTCAGAACTTGCAAATTGTGTTTGTTTTTTTACACACATATGAATTTTAATTACTAAAACGTTAACATTTGACCAATCGTTGGCAATCATGACGCGGGCTACTTTAAAGATAATATATTTAATTGTCCTTTAAATTAGTGAACAAATGCAATAAAAAAACTATAAGTCTAACGAAGTATTCAGTGGTATAACAGAACTCTGTATTTACATTGATAGGGAGGGGCAATGGCAAGTATTTTCTTCCTGGGGGGGGGGGTTAGGAGGTAAACACACCAACCTCGAAATTAAGAAATAAATATTTATAAAATCAGTGAAACCTAACAAACTCTACTCAACGAGGACTTAGGCGCTACTGCTACTGAGTTTGTACAACAACTATATAACTAACATATATTACAATTTTAAAATAAGCAAATTTTTGTTTAAAAGAGTTTTTAAAAATTAAAATACCCGATCCTGACCAAAACCACCCTCACCTCCCCCCCCTAAAAAAATTTAGTTTCTTACTTGAACCAAGCACAAGCAATTAAAAATATTCTTTGTTAGATTAATATCGTTTATGGAGTTGCAATAATTTCAATCAGTAAAAATGAAAATCTTTTTGCTTCTGCCATTAAAAAATATCTTGTGTTTGACTACATCATTTAGATACCAGCGTGGTTCGGCTTCGTATTTCTCATCTATTCCTCGGGACTTTCACGGCGTGTCTGGGCCGTTGCCGCCGCGCCGCGCCAGTCCGGTGCTGTACCGTACCGTGGTGTGAGCATGAGTGCTGGCATTGGCATCTGGCATGTAAAGAAGGTTAGCCCGCAGCGTGGGCAGCGTAGGCCACACCTGTGACGGTGACGTCATCACCACCCGTGACATCACCGCTATATATAGACATCATCAGTGCGCTGTCTCTCTCTCACTCGCCCCCTCCCTCCATCGATATGGCATGCCGCGAGCCGCATGCCGCGTGCCGGTCTGTAGACACTCGTGTTTGGCCCCCAGCCACAATGTTGGGTCACTGCTCAAGTTATTCCGCCATACCCACCCCACCCCCTTACTTTTCATTACAAGTTTTGACCAGATATACACTATTCGTGTTGACCAGCGGGCTAAAAAGCGGCACGCTACATATAAATATTAATAATTCTTTATTCAGGAACAAATTTTAGTTTTTTTTGTACGATTGTTTTTACAAAAAATTTACAATTTTCATTTTAGCGAATTTCCCTATAGGGAATACGCTATTACGGTAGTAGTCACGGTAAGACCTAAGCCCGGGACCATGATACTTTTTCGTTTTGAGGTCCCTAGAGGCCAAAAACACCGTTCGTTCAAATTGATATTATATATATATATATATATATATATATATATATATATATATATATATATATCTATCGGAACCTCCGATTTTGATGAAATTTGGTACGGGGGTGTAAGCCAGCGTCTACTAGGTTGAGTTCGCGAACCAGAATGATCGGACCATGGGAACGGGGTTTTATGGGGTTTCAAAAGGGTTAAAAATGGTTTTTTGGCTTTTTTTTACTTTTATTTAGAAAATTCAACAATTTTAACTTAAACCATTTAAAAGAGCTTAAAAAAAACAAACAATCTAGTATTTTGAATTTTTTACCTAGCTTAAATGGTTATGGAGAAAATAAAGAAAAGTATGTTTTTCATATTATTCTTATGGGAAATCAACAAAACCTTCTATCTTGCTTATTTATTGACATATCTTGATAAAATTTGGTATATACATTCATTAGGAAGCGTTTAACTTATATTTGCTTAGAAAACCCATATGGCGGCAAACCTACGTACTCACCCCTATAGGGTTTATGGGGAAAATAAAAAGAACACGATAGCCTTATAAAATTTGGTATGTACAATCACTAGGTAGGGTTTAACTTATATTTACCAACAAAACCCATATGGCGGTAAACCTACATACTCTCATCTCCAAAGATTTTATGGGGAAATAGAAAATTTTCAAAAATTCCATTGGAAATTCGCTGAGTACGCAGGTCTGCTGCGACGGGGGTATTTAATTTAATTGTAATTTTCATTTTTGAGAATTATTTTCTTCCAGTTTAGGAAGGTTCTAAATTTAACTTTTGTTTATGGGATCAAATCATAACAAATTATAAGTTTTAAACAAATTAAACAGTTTTATGTAAATCAGTTACTGCGACCTACTGAAAGTTATTGTAAAGGGCCTTTTCTGCCAATCTGTACTCAATGTTATATTTTTAAATTTATTTAACTCCACTAGCTGTCACCATGATCCAAAGACAGTAATGAAGCGTCACGGCATTAAGTCACATTGGCTAGCCAGAGGTGCCCGCTCATGTTTAAATGTTTAAATACTCAATGTTATATTTTTAAATTTATTTAACTCCACCAGCTGTCACCATGATCCAAAGACAGTAATGAAGCGTCACGGCATTAAGTCACATTGGCTAGCCAGAGGTGCCCACTCATGTTTAAATACTCCAAAGAAAACATCCACCTCTTCCCTGGTTAATTTAGTGCTCATCATTTCCTTTCGTGATCATATTCTTATATTTCATATACTCAGAGAACTAACATGTGTGCTTTTACAGATTGGACAAGAAGACACAAGATCTGTTGTTGGCTGAGTCGACCATCAACAGCCTGGAGGTGCGAGTGGGTGACTTGCAGAAGAACTACAACCAGGCTCAGTCGGACCGCAAGAAGCTCGCTGATGAGAACAAGGTAGGCCTACCACACGACCAAAACCAACTGACTATCTGCCCTTGCTGTCACATTCACCAGGGGACTGTACAACTGTATTTTTTATCTACCAAAAAGGAAACAGTACATTACAGGTTTATGATTTTGGGCTTGGCCTGTGAATAATAATTATGGAAGTTTAAGGAAATGGCTGTAAACCTATATTTAATTTTATTTTGTTCCACCCATTTAAAGTATGCACAGCCACTTTTTCTTAAGGTACTGTACCTTAAAACAATGTTCTTTATTCCCCAAATATATTCTCTCTCGCCCTCTCAGCTATAGCATTTAAGCCTACTGCCTTTTCCACTACAAACTAAAAACTACAGGTTATATTCATGATTACCACCACCCCTCTGTCACAGCAGACATGCACAGACAATTAATTATATTCCAATGGAATTATACACTTCACTAATTATCTGTATTCCATTAATACCAATACAGCAAGCCTGAGCACAACGGTTTTCCACAATGGTATTCTTGATACAGTTATGTAATGTCAAACCAGAGATTTTTGGCCTCAAACATTTGTTATAATTAATTCTTGATTTAAGACACCAACACAATCTAGACTTACAAGTCCCTTGACTTGAAAGCCCAAGAGGGCCGAATAAGGTAATACTAAGTACAACCATTTGTAGTTACCACGATGTAGAGAGACCCAACCCAGAATCTATACTTATTTAATACGCTAAGGGTTTTTTTTGTCTTGAGAACTCCTCCTACAATTTTGTAACAGATTTTCAAGTTTTTGGTGTCGTTGGATAGGGCTTGGTCTGTAGTTGTTTCCACCAGAAACTGATGAGAATCGGACTGGAAATAAAGGCGCTATCCACCATTGAAATCTCAAAATTTCCCAATAAAATAACATTGTGATTGAATAAAGCATTTTAAACATCTGTTAATAATCAGCTGTAAATACGTGTAGTTATTGCTGGTGATTACAGATATTCACATTATTGGATTAGTCGGCTGTCATTAATTTAGAGCTAAAGTAACATTTGTACTGTATAAAAATAAATTGCTCGATTTCGAGCAGCACGTATACTAGGATTTAATTTAATGGACAACTGGGTCCAGACCAGCCAGCACCATTGTGGCTCTGAATTCATTCAACCTCCATGCAATTGGTTTAAGCAGGGTTTCAAAAGAAGGCAGGTAGGTAGTTGAATTGATAGCACATGGTATACAAGATAGATACCATAAACTAGTAATTTGACATCTCTGGGCAAATTTAGGTATAACTTCCATGGTATAATTTCCATGAGGTATAAGTTCCATGATAACTGAGAAGTTCTTGAGGTTTGTGAATGTATGAAAGTAGACCTGACCTATGGTTTACCATTATTAGTTTAAATTGCTCACGCTATTAACTTATTCCAGAAACTGACAAAGGAGAACCAGTCGTTGTCGCTGCAGCTGAAAGAGAGCAAGAAGACCGCGGAGGAGGAGATCCTGAAACGAGTGGAGGCCGAGAATCTGCTCCAGACTACGCGCGAGGAGCTCGACTTCAAGGAGAAGGTATGGTGATGCAATACTTGGAGAGTCGACATATACGTTAGATAATCATACTAATTTTTGTTCCCTAACATATCAAACTATAACAGTTTGGAACATGAATATCTTCAGAATTTCTTTCATAAACTTTAAATTTGTTTGTGCTTATAACTTGTTATAGTGCTTTTAGCTCAATACATTCAAGTAAACACTTAGCTGTGTTGTCATTTACAATAATCAAATCAAATTAACTATATTCACCCAAATTAAAGATAAAAGGGCTTTGCATTCTGAGCAATTTGCCCCAAACCCTCTTCAAAAAGTCGAGTGGATTGTGAGCCATTTTTTTGTTTTTAGCAATATGATTTTAAGGCAATGTTTGATTGCCTAACATTTTTGACTCGGTCATCCTTTTGAGGTCGGGTTTGTGGTATTGTTCCCTATTCTTAGAGACCTTTAATTTGACATAGATGACCTTTGCTTCATTTAAGATTTTCTTCTGACTCCTTGTGGACCGTCCCCCCTTGGAGAACAAAGGACAATAGGTACATTAGAAAATAGACTTTATAATTCAAAATAAATTTCAAAAATTTTAATTTTATTATACTTAAATACTTTTAAAGATACTACATGGTTTCGAGACTTTTTTCCATCCTGTATATTAATATGCAAGCATGATTCTTTTCCCACATTTTTCTCAGCTTGTGTGAATTGTAGGAGAAATATGTGCATATCGTTGTAAAGGTAGAATGCTGTAGATGAGCAGAATCCCACTTTACATCACATCAGCACTCAGGGTTACGCCCTACAGGCTTTCTAAGTTTCAATGTTAATCTTATGGAAGAAGGGTATTTGATTGAATCATTTAACAGCTGTTGTAGTAACAAAATCAATAAGATTGAACAACATTTTCTTTATAAAACATTTTGAAACTAATTGGGTCCAATCCAGACAATCCATATCAACTAAATTTTCTTGTATTTAAGTAACAACTACATTTTAAATTATACTGGCTTATGCCGTTTAAGTATATAAATTAATTAATTAATCTCCTTTTCATTATTGCAAAATTAGGTCTTTTATGAATGTAATTCTTGCCATTATTGCTCTTAAAAACTAAGCTAGTCTGGAAATTGATAATTTAACATTACCAGTTTGAATTCCTACATGGTAAAGTTTTGTGGTGTTTGCAGCTGTACAAGCAGGAGTTGTTGGAGACCCGCACCAAGCAGAAGGTGGAGATCAGCGAGATAGATGGCCGCCTCAACCAGCAGTACGAGGAGAAGCTGTACGCAATGCTGCAGGACATGCGTGCGCAGTTCGAGGACGAGCTCAACCGCACCAAGTCCGAGGCAGGCGCACTCTACGAGGACAAGGTATGCGAGCAGTTGTAATTGGAACCAGGGCTGGTTCAGATAAACATTTTGGATAGTCAAACACAAAAATTATATACTATCCATAACCACTAAACAGTTCCTTGACGGTTTTAAAACAGCATTTGTAATTGGAACCAGGGGTGGTTCCGATAAACATTTTGGATACTCAAACACAAAAATTATATACTATCCATAACCACTAAACAGTTCCTTGACGGTTTTAAAACAGCAGTTGTAATTGGAACCAGGGGTGGTTCCGATAAACATTTTGGATACTCAAACACAAAAATTATATACTATCCATAACCACTAAACAGTTCCTCGACGGTTTTAAAACAGCAGTTGTAATTGGAACCAGGGGTGGTTCCGATAAACATTTTGGATACTTAAACACAAAAATTATATACTATCCATAACCACTAAACAGTTCCTTGACGGTTTTAAAACAGCAGTTGTAATTGGAACCAGGGGTGGTTCCGATAAACATTTTGGATACTCAAACACAAAAATTATTTACTATCCATAACCACTAAACAGTTCCTTGACGGTTTTAAAACAGCAGTTGTAATTGGAACCAGGGGTGGTTCCGATAAACATTTTGGATACTCAAACACAAAAATTATATACTATCCATAACCACTAAACAGTTCCTTGACGGTTTTAAAACAGCAGTTGTAATTGGAACCAGGGGTGGTTCCGATAAACATTTTGGATACTTAAACACAAAAATTATTTACTATCCATAACCACTAAACAGTTCCTTGACGGTTTTAAAACAGCAGTTGTAATTGGAACCAGGGGTGGTTCCGATAAACATTTTGGATACTTAAACACAAAAATTATATACTATCCATAACCACTAAACAGTTCCTTGACGGTTTTAAAACAGCAGTTGTAATTGGAACCAGGGGTGGTTCCGATAAACATTTTGGATACTCAAACACAAAAATTATATACTATCCATAACCACTAAACAGTTCCTTGACGGTTTTAAAACAGCAGTTGTAATTGGAACCAGGGGTGGTTCCGATAAACATTTTGGATACTCAAACACAAAAATTATTTACTATCCATAACCACTAAACAGTTCCTTGACGGTTTTAAAACAGCAGTTGTAATTGGAACCAGGGGTGGTTCCGATAAACATTTTGGATACTCAAACACAAAAATTATATACTATCCATAACCACTAAACAGTTCCTTGACGGTTTTAAAACAGCAGTTGTAATTGGAACCAGGGGTGGTTCCGATAAACATTTTGGATACTCAAACACAAAAATTATATACTATCCATAACCACTAAACAGTTCCTTGACGGTTTTAAAACAGCAGTTGTAATTGGAACCAGGGGTGGTTCCCATAAACATTTTGGATACTCAAACACAAAAATTATATACTATCCATAACCACTAAACAGTTCCTTGACGGTTTTAAAACATCAGTTGTAATTGGAACCAGGGGTGGTTCCGATAAACATTTTGGATACTTAAACACAAAAATTATTTACTATCCATAACCACTAAACAGTTCCTTGACGGTTTTAAAACAGCAGTTGTAATTGGAACCAGGGGTGGTTCCGATAAACATTTTGGATACTTAAACACAAAAATTATTTACTATCCATAACCACTAAACAGTTCCTTGACGGTTTTAAAACAGCAGTTGTAATTGGAACCAGGGGTGGTTCCGATAAACATTTTGGATACTTAAACACAAAAATTATTTACTATCCATAACCACTAAACAGTTCCTTGACGGTTTTAAAACAGCAGTTGTAATTGGAACCAGGGGTGGTTCCGATAAACATTTTGGATACTTAAACACAAAAATTATTTACTATCCATAACCACTAAACAGTTCCTTGACGGTTTTAAAACAAAAAATACCTAGAAATTTGTGTCTACATTTATATACTTTGAAGTTAAGGATAGGCTTGTATATTTCTCTAGATATTTTTGTTCATCTTTATTTAAAATATGTTTTGGTTTGTACAGTAAGCTCAGAGTGATCTAGAATAATGTGGAAAATTTCCTATCCTGATTTCTTTACATCAGAACTTCTCTTAAGTGTCTATGAGTAATCAGTTTTTTGAAAATATCAATTAATACAAATTCAAGTACTTAAACATGACTGGTGTTCCAAAAAAGGATGTATGGTTCATCTAGCTTAAAATTTGAGAAAATTATATTCAAGCAGCTTATAAAAATACACATGAAAACCCCACATTTTCACTGTTATTTTATCCCAATGAGAGACTTCATCAGAGGAAAATAGATGACATGTCAGTTCTCATAAGAAAATTATGAAACCATGTACGACTGGATGGATTATTTGGTGTTTGTCACGTAGATTGCTAACCTGGAGCGGCAGCTGGCGCGCAACAGCAACGCAGCCGCCAGCGCCATGGAGGAAATGCGCAAGATGACCACCAGACAGGAGGAGTGGCAGCGCAAGTTCTCCGACCTCGAGTCTACCAATGCGGCACTCACCGTGAGTAACCAACCAGACTTGCAGTATGCTTGAATGACCCAAATTTGTAGGGAGGTAAAATTGAATTACTTAATAACGTCACAGGCCTTTTACTGTCAATTTGACAGTTTCTGCATTTCATCATTATTTTGTGTGTTTATTATTGTTATTATCCATCAATATGCACACACAGGCGTTATAATGATATTTTGCAACATTCTATTCTATGACATCACATTTATTTTAATACAAATTTGATGACAGAAAAAAGCTATACCATACCCTATATATGTATAACTTGTACAACATTTATCTTCATTGTCGTCTGCCATCAATCTTTGTATCTGGTCTATAAAATTTGGGTCACCAGGCCTTACATCCTGATTCAGATTCAGATTCAGAATTTCTTTATTCATAGCATTACAAAGTAAATACATAGAATAGTGTCACACATTAGCAACTAATATTACTTATTGTATTCCAACTGAATTAATTTTTATACAAACTAAATGAATTTAGAAAATTTTAATAATTGATAATTATTAAAATCACAATTACTATGCAAATTTCGTTTACAATAAATTACAATTAATTTTTTTTCACCGCTTTATTTAATAATAAACTGTTAATAAAAATATTTTTTGTTTTATACGTTCTTTTCTTCGTAATATGTAATAACGGCTATAAAAGAAACAGCTTGAGCAGTTTTGGGGGATAGGTGGGGGCGCCTACCGTCACTTTCGCCTAGGGCGCCAGAAAACCTAGGGCCGGCCCTGTGTTAACACTGCTGTTCTGGAAAATATACTTGGGTGATGCAGAATTGTTACTTGAACTGGGCTACATTTTAATTAAGTTTTTTTTCAAATGCTTGTATGATTTGTTTGTCTAGCAAAAACTCTGTCAATATTTAAATTGGCCTATTACAATGGTAAATATTAATAATTTGAAATTTAACTTCCTTTTTACAAAAGTAGACAAAAGCTTCAAAAATTACTCTTAGGTAAAACAAAATTATTTGATTCCCCACGAATTTCTGTCTGTGACAGTTGCAAGTGCGAGACTTGGAGAAGCAGTTGGAGAATGAGCGCAACCGTCACCTGGCAGAGGTGAGCCGGCAGGAGCGTGAGTTGGCTCGGCTGCATGATGACATGCAGCTGCGCATGCAGGAGTACCAGGACCTGATGGACATCAAGGTGCAGCTGGACATGGAGATCGCCGCCTACAGGAAGCTGCTCGAGAGTGAGGAGGAGAGGTGAGAGCTGTACTAGACTACTTAACATTTGGTGCCTCTGTTATAGTTTACACTTGAGTTCACCCAGATCTTCCACAGTCACATTCCTCTTCTTTACATTGACCTAGGCTACTTCAAATATTCTTATTCTATGATTGCTTTTGATTGATGGGCTTTTCTAATACAGTAGCCCGAAATTTTTTAATCCGAGAATGACAATGCCTCGCCAGCAAAATCTCTTGCCAGTAAAATTTTTTTATTTGTATAAAATTTTCTTGTGATGCATTTTTAAGATTTAAATTGTGTTTCTCTGTTAACCATACAAATAAATGTTTATATCAAAGTGGTTTGTTGTTTATTAAAAGATTTTTTACCTTATTTTACTTTTTTGTGAGGGGCTATTTAGCATTTTTATGATTTCTCCAGTAATCCACAATCTTGTATGATTCGACAGGTTCCTGGTCTCGTATGTTTCGGAATATCAAGAGTCTACTGTAGTTATTGTTTGGGCTACTCCCACCTTATATTTGATGTGTTGTTTCTTCATCAGACCATAAAATCACAAAACTCAACACACACAAATCAAATCATTACAATTAATTAGTCTTGACATTTTGCGTGACAAAAAACATCCATGCCTCTTGGGGGGAATTCATTTATAGGGGGCTTTAAAGTCGCTGTGACTTTCTTATCTGTGAGTGACCAGTCAAGCGACTATCTCCCTTATGTACACTCATGTCTGAGGATTCTCTCCTTTTTGACTTGTTCATCCAATTATAGGTGAAACTTGTTAATGACTTTAATTTAAATCTTATTAACAACCTCTCAAAAATATTTTATCCGGGTGTAATATTCCTGAGCGTTCAAGAGATCCTACAAATAACAATTTGTATTTACATCAACTAACTATATAACGATATTGGCCGTAGAGTCATTGTGGCTACCAATTATATCTTTTTTCTTCTTTTTGCTTTGAACAAGGTGGACCTGCTTAAATCAGCATATTCACAATTAATTAGTGATCAGCTATTGCAAGAGATCTTTTGATAATGAGATAATGAATCTTATAATGTATAAATAGTAAAACAATTGTTGGCAATAACGCATCAAATCCCTTAGTAAAACATAAAATGGCATGTACTAAAACAAAACAAAAATTTTAATTTTAATAATCTGGATTATTAGTTGAGACAAAGTGAATTTTGAATGTTGTGGAGTCTGATGAACAAGAGACTTTATTATGTTTTAGTTATAAACAGAACAAATCTACTAGGATTATTTGACAAGATTCTTGTCTGATTTTGGTAAACCAATGAATTAAAAAAGTTTGAATTGAAATATTTTAAGTATTACGTTTGAGGGGAAAATAAAAACTGTTAGTGCACTGATGATGTGGCCGATTGCAGGTTGAACATCACACCAGTGTCAGGTACCCCAGGCCGCCCTGCCAACGTATCAGGGCGTGTGACGCCCGCGCGGCGTGGCACCCCCAGCTCTATGCGCAGCGCGGCAGCAGCTGGAGCCAAGCGGAAGCGCACACTGTTGGAGGACAGCGAGACGTCCAGCGTGCAAGACTACACCATCACCAGCAGCTACAAGACCGATCTGGAGGTGGTTGACGTCGACCCGCTCGGCAAGTTCATCAAGCTGCACAACAAGGGAAGCAAGGTGGGCACCTATGACAGGGTTACGAAAGTTAAGTAGTTGAGTCAATAGGGAGCGCGGAACTGGCTAACTGTGGAAGGCACTAACCCCATATTAAAATTCCCTTTCTAAAAAAATTTACGTTTACGGAATTCATAACTTTGTTGCCGGAATTGCATGATCACGGAATCCGCTAACCCAGTTTAGGGATTCCAAGATCGACACTGTATGGCGGCGGAACTGGCTAACTTTGTCTGTGGCTGGAACTCGCTAACTACCAATCAGAAGCATCGCTACCTCACCAATCAGAATGTCTGGCAATCGCTATTTTTCCATTTTTGGAACCCCCCTCCTCCCAAAAATCATCCTACCATCATAATTTGTCTGACCCCCCCCTTTCAGAAAAATTACGTAATTTTTCACAAACCTCCGTTTTAAGTAAAAATAATGCTTTTTTCGTCAAAGCTACTTAAATTCTATTCTTTATTGATTTATTAAGACTATCAATTAACTTTTGAACCCCATTTTCTCGGTTTTGAAGAACTATTCAAACCGGATATTTTCATTTACAAACCTTAGGATCGGAAGTTGTTGAAAAATACAACGTATTTCAATAAATTTCCTGATAAACTAAAAACATTGACCAATCAAATCAGAATTTTCCTTCAGAAATAAAGCCAAAAGACTTTCTCGATGGAAAAATAAACTAAAATAAACCATAGGCCTAAAACAACGCCTAAAAATAGTCTAATGTATTTTATTAAATGATTATTTTATAATGGTTGAATTGTGTACGAATTTTTCATTGTTTTACTGTCAACATTTTATATAAAACATAATTTTTGAAATGATGTCATATCAAAGCCAACCCTCCCCCCCCCCCCTTGCACATCACCTTCCCATCATTTTCAATCTGGACCCCCCCCCCCTCCCTATTTACAGATGACGTAATTATGGACGGCCCCAAGGGGTGTGTTCAAATTATGCATATTTTCGGATTACCAGGGTTTGGGTTAGCGTTTCTCAACTGTACTTAAAAATGTTGTTTTTACTGTCACTTTACGCTAATGCAGTAAAAAGAAATTATATCTAAAAAAATTAGTACTAAGAAAGATTAGACGTGTGGGTAATGTTAAGCTAATGAAAACCATATTGGACCGAGGATGGAGGATTTACATTGCAGTCGCACTGTACTGGAACATTGGTTGCAGGAGCTGCTGGTGGGCAAGTGGCAGGTGGTGGCGCGCACCATCGACGGCGCGCAGAGCAGCTTCAAGTTCCGCGCAAATAGCAAGGTGAAGGCCGGCGAGGACGTGACACTGTGGTCCGGGGACTCAGGGCACGACCACGAGCCCCCCCACCACCACGTCATGGCCGAGCAGTCGTGGACTATCTCCGACCAGATGACCATCCAGATCTACAACGCCGCCGAGGAGGTACAATAGCCTCACGTAGTGTCTGTAATTACTTTTGGTTTTGAATGTGTATCACTTATTAAAGTACAGTAATGAGAATATATTGTATGTGTATGAGAACTAAAATCTATATGTAGGAAGATGTTCGTATAAAAATATATATTACACAGATTTCGCAGATAAGGGCTACTGTAATTATTTTGAAATATGTAAAAAATAACCATAAGTACCCTTTTTTAAACATTAATTTTTTTAATTAATGTTTCAAAATAAATATATATATATATATATAAGCATATATATATAAGCAAATATAATAAGCATATATATGCTGATTGGGTAGACAAAACAGGAGAAAGGATTCTGCTAGCTTACCTGAGAAGATTGTGTTCAGGCAGCATACAGATACACATAAAAATACACATTTTTCACTAATATTTCGTCCCTATGGAGGACTTCTTCAGAGTAGAGGAGAAAGAAGAGACTGAGTCTCCCATTGTGATGTGGCATTGATGATGAACATCACAGTAGAGGAGAAAGAAGAGACTGAGTCTCCCATTGTGATGTGGCATTGATGATGAACATCACAGTAGAGGAGAAAGAAGAGACTGAGTCTCTTCTTTCTCCTCTACTCTGAAGAAGTCCTCCATAGGGACGAAATATTAGTGAAAATGTGTATTTTTATGTGTATCAGTATGCTGCCTGAACACAATCTTCTCAGGTAAGCTGCTGAATCCTTTCTCCTGTTTTGTCTACCCATATTTATACATTAGTGATCGATGAACTCGGAAACTACTGGACCGTTTTCTTTATATATATATTATAGGGAAAATTTCACGAAGAAGGTTTGTTAACCAATAGTTTTTGTATAGCCCTCAAGGCTTAGCCTTAGGATCGTCATAAACGGATGTCAGTCTTTTTTGGAGTTTTTGATCTCAGTTGTTTATAAACACAACATATTGCAAAAAACGTTTATTTGTAATTAATTCAATAAACAGCTGTTCCCATTTAAGGCATTTGGAGAAGTTTTCATTTAAAATATTGATGGAAGGTTGGCCATATAAAACAAAGGGATATAACAGTCTTTCTGTGGGTGAACGCAGCGAACGAGCTGAACCTGAAGAGCAAGACATTCCCAGATGTGCATTGCAAAGCATGCTGGGTAGCAGCTGAACCTGAAGAGCAAGACATTCCCAGATGTGCATTGCAAAGCATGCTGGGTAGCAGCTGAACCTGAAGAGCAAGACATTCCCAGATGTGCATTGCAAAGCATGCTGGGTAGCAGCTGAACCTGAAGAGCAAGACATTCCCAGATGTGCATTGCAAAGCATGCTGGGTAGCAGCTGAACCTGAAGAGCAAGACATTCCCAGATGTGCATTGCAAAGCATGCTGGGTAGCAGCTGAACCTGAAGAGCAAGACATTCCCAGATGTGCATTGCAAAGCATGCTGGGTAGCAGCTGAACCTGAAGAGCAAGACATTCCCAGATGTGCATTGCAAAGCATGCTGGGTAGCAGCTGAACCTGAAGAGCAAGACATTCCCAGATGTGCATTGCAAAGCATGCTGGGTAGCAGCTGAACCTGAAGAGCAAGACATTCCCAGATGTGCATTGCAAAGCATGCTGGGTAGCAGCTGAACCTGAAGAGCAAGACATTCCCAGATGTGCATTGCAAAGCATGCTGGGTAGCAGCTGAACCTGAAGAGCAAGACATTCCCAGATGTGCATTGCAAAGCATGCTGGGTAGCAGCTGAACCTGAAGAGCAAGACATTCCCAGATGTGCATTGCAAAGCATGCTGGGTAGCAGCTGAACCTGAAGAGCAAGACATTCCCAGATGTGCATTGCAAAGCATGCTGGGTAGCAGCTGAACCTGAAGAGCAAGACATTCCCAGATGTGCATTGCAAAGCATGCTGGGTAGCAGCTGAACCTGAAGAGCAAGACATTCCCAGATGTGCATTGCAAAGCATGCTGGGTAGCAGCTGAACCTGAAGAGCAAGACATTCCCAGATGTGCATTGCAAAGCATGCTGGGTAGCAGCTGAACCTGAAGAGCAAGACATTCCCAGATGTGCATTGCAAAGCATGCTGGGTAGCAGCTGAACCTGAAGAGCAAGACATTCCCAGATGTGCATTGCAAAGCATGCTGGGTAGCAGCTGAACCTGAAGAGCAAGACATTCCCAGATGTGCATTGCAAAGCATGCTGGGTAGCAGCTAGACTTAAATAAAATCTTTCCTCTGGTTGTTGCAGACTTGTGCATCTTTTTGGTTGTGTCTGTAAAGAAGGAGTAAGTAGGTGGCCTAGGGCTGTGTTAACCTAAATTGAGAGACATTTTGCATGTGTCATTGGATGTTGACTGACTTTAATTAATTTTTATGATACTTAAATTCTATTTTCTAATTGGGTTATTGTTTTTAGAGTTAATTAACATACCTACATTAAAGTCACTTATTTTTTGTCTGTGACATGTTATTTCTTTTGTGGAATTAGGTTTTTCACTGAATTTTACCCTATTTGACAATTACAACTAGGTGAGCTATGATTATTGTTTAGGTCTATCAACGGTCTATGCTTTTGCTTATAAACATATGTCAATTAAGGAAGGTATTCAGCTGAAAAAAATGACTTTGTTAGGTATAATGTACTATACGTATTTAATAACTAAAATGGGGTTGTAACATAACATGATGAATGTTTTTTGCTAGACGATTCACAGTCTCTGAATAACCTGTAACTTTAAAAAGGGATCAGAATGATTGATTTGTGTGTGTGGCATGTTGCAGGAGATTGGGTTGCTGGAGAGAAAGAGGACCCAGCTGTCATCCTCCGTCAGCCGAACACGACACACCGGCGGCGAGCTGTACCACCAGGAGGTATGTTGGTCACTCACACATCCTGCATTAGTGTAGTAGTTCTCTTAGTGATTGCAATTTCCTCTTTTTTTTAGGATTCTCATCAAAATAAATTTTGAAATACTGACATTTACCACGTTTTTTATTTAAATTACTTCAATTATTTAAAGCGCCAGACACTTCTTCATAATTTGCATCCCTTGATTTAATTTAAGAGACAGTGTAAAAGTCTTTGCACGAGTATAGACAGAGGACAACGCAAAAGTACGTAAACGCTTCTGTATTTTAAAACTTTAACTTGCCTTAATTCATTGGAATCCATTTGTTTTTTTTTTTTTTTAGTTTTTGAGGGCAAAAACAAGATGTCAGCTTTATGGCAACTTTTGCATTTATAGATTAATAGGATAAGTCGGAAATGATAATCTTTTTTTCAACAATAATTAATTATATTTAGTTTAAGTTTTCCTCTTTACAATACATTGTGTAACCTAGGCATGTGTTGCAGGGAGATGGAGAGGGCACCGACAGATGTGCAATCATGTAGACGCAACGTCAAGTCACAAGTCAAGTGTTGTTCATCCTCACCACAGTCATCCGGTGTGGTTCATTGCCATCACAATACTGGATACTTGATGTTTATTTTACAGACGGTGAAGGTGCTAATTGCTCGTGTGTGGAATATGAACGATATCAGAATTTTATTAAGTTTGTAGACTTCACAATATTTAAAAGTTGTTTAAGTTCTGTTGCATTTTGTAATCTCTATAGGTTATACAATTGGAAAGCGTCCTATTGTCATGAGTGGTTGGAAAGTGAATGAGAAATGGTTGGATAAAATTGAATTTTATTTTCCATTACCTGCAATTAAAAACTACTTGGTAAGCATACTAACTTATTTTGATATACATAATTACAAAATTATTCTTGCATTTTAAAATCCTACTTTTTTCTCCTAGGATTTAAGTAAATGTTAATTATGTTGTTGTAACAATTTTTTTGAGTAATTGTAATTCTGTAATATTTTTTTATTATCAATATCCACACCGGTGTTTTGTATTTTTCCTTATAGTTTTTTCTTTTTTCTATTTTGTATGACATTTTTCAATTATATCATTACCTTCTTAGAAAAGAGAGCCAACAATTGGTTTGTGTTTAGATTAAGTTATTTTTTGAGCCAAATGTTATTTTTGTACAATTGAATCTATTTTTAAAAATTGCTTTACAGTTGTTTTTCATATAAGCTTTTCTTAAAATTATAATTACATAGTTGGTAGACTTAATTAGGTTATTTATTTTACAATATTTTATATTTATTAAGTTATAGAGATGTTATTTAGTCATTGTGAATTGTTAACCAGACTGATGGAGAGTCGTGACTGCCCACCATCTCTTGCTGAGACTTCTGGAAAGGTGTCAACAGTGGTTTATGTCATTGAATTTTAAATGTTTGATTTACGGTGCTTATGAGTGGTATGTGCCTTCATAAGTAACTAATATTTCGTGTGAATGTATTTCTAAAATTGTATTTCTTCTACAAAGAAAGGATCATTCGCTCAAAATGCTAATGAAACGTGATTTCTTTTTGAAAATGCACAAGATTTTGTCAAGATTAAAGAGTTGCTTTATTGTTTAAAATTTTGTGGGATAGTAAATTTGTAAAGACTACTTACTTGACAATACCATACAAATATTTACAATAAACAAATTTCTAGACGGTATTCTATAAAAATTAATAAAGTAACATTGTAGTAAGATCATAAATAAACTCATTCCTTTTGAAAAAATTAAAGATTTTTTGTAATTTCGGTTTACAGGGCTGAACAATAAATGGTTTAGTGAATATTTACTGGATTGTAGTATAAATATATAAATTTGAATTTGTATTCATCAATAGTCTAATTTTGTATCTTACATAAACCCCTCTTGACACCTTTTTTAAAACCAGACTTTGTTTTAGCACCTCCTTAAATGAGTCAAAATGTTGTCCTAATTCTAGAATAGCTCTGATCACATAATAATTTAGGCCTTTTGACTGTTTGTCAACAACTGTTAATCACTAATACTTTATTCATTATTTGCATTTTTACTTGTATTTGTAAGTGGAACAATCAATAAAATGATGAAGTACATCCTGTGAGATTTATTTTTAACCCAAAATCTTCTATCATTTCAATTTCTCACTTCCTTCTATCATTTTGGAAATTATGGTGTAAAATCTGAATACCTTGTCTAATTTTAGTAGCCTAGATAGTTTAGGAAAGACCAAGAAAAGTTTAGGTACGGTTTTAGTTAGATTCTTTTTTTTATGATGGCTGAACACAAACATGATATTTGCTGACAACATTTTACCCAGAACATAGCTTTGTTATTTTGCTCTTTGTTACCTGTAAATGTTGCCAACGCTTGAGGAAAGGATAGAATCATTGTTCTTGTTTGCATATAAGATTATTTTATTTAATATTTTTGCAGCAAGAAATTTATAAGTACACAAGGTTATGCAGGGTTCTTACAATCCTTCAAATTTAACCCCTGGTCTTGAAGGGCTTGAAAAGTATTGAAATTTCATAAATTATAGTATGGTCCATGAAAAGTCCTTGAATTTTGTGGGAGTGAGGTGTTGCCTCCTTGAGTTCTGTGAAAATTTTATGCTACCTTAAATTTTTAAGATTCTTGTACACATTTTAAAGCTAACTGAAGCATATGTAGTTACTGCAGCTGCATACTATACAGCTGTGATGGGCACCTTCAAATCAACATTAACGATTAAGAAACAAATTTGTATTATTTTCTTTTGTTATTGTGTATATTTGGTACTTCTTTGTTATACATAATTTTCTTAGGTAATTTTGAACTGAGGTCTTAAAAAACACATCACTTGAAGGAAGACTATTAACTGAACATTAAGAGAAAAACTACACTTTTTGAAGTTTTACACTTAAATAACTTTATTAGTTTGTAGATAACAAATTTTGTTCATACATAGACCTGAGAAATGGACAATCCTAAATTGTCACCTCGTTATGAAATGAGAGAAATAACTTTGACAATGTTATTAATCCCTCACGCATTTTAATTAGACTCTCAATTTAATTATTTAAATTGTCGAGTATTCAAATTTAAAACTTGTGTAAGGCCCAATGTCCAGTGTTATTGATTCTGAATAAACTTACTATTCTATTTTTAAACTAAAGTGTAACCAATGTATAATCCTACCAATCGAATCGTGGGAATGTTGGTACTGTCTCCTTGAGTTCTGTGAATTTTTTTATATTACCTTAAATATTTAAGACTCTTATACACATTTTAAAGCTAGCTGAAGCTTACAATATGTAGTTACTGTAGCTGAAAACTTGACAGCTGTAATGGACACTGTCGAATCAACATTAACGATTAAGAAACAAATTTGTATTAATTTTTTTTGTTATCATGTATATTTGGTACTTGTTTGTTATATATAAGCCACAATTTTTTTAGGTTATTTTGAACTAAGGTCGTAAATGAAGATCCTTAATTTGCCACCTCGTTATGAACTGTGAGCTATAACTTTGACAATGATATTAATCAATCACACAATTAAAATTCTACCAACCGATGTAAATATAATTACTTCTCGTGGTCAAAAACCATGGAATGTCCTTGAATTTTGTCGAGGTATGGTTGTAAGAACCCTGTTTATTCACCTTGATTGATACTTGATAATTTGATGATTCTCTAATGTTTTGTACTAACTAATATTACAAATCCTATACAGTAGAAGCTTTCTAGTCCGGCCTCGGATGGTTCGGCTGCCGGATAATCGGCCATGGTCTTCCGGAAATGAAATGTTCCGCTGCGGGCATTTCCCAATAGACAAGAGTCAGCTTGTTCCATGTTATATTACTACAGTAATATCAGTTCATTTGCCGATTACCAGACTCATTACCTGATGTCTTCTTAAATTATTTTGTTCGTGTTCTCATACGGCCCAATGTAACACGGAAGTTACGGATTATGTCCGGAAGTTATCCTGTAACTAGGAGGATTATGTCGCTATTACTGTCCCATTTATACATAGTGCCTTCGTTGACAGAACACCAGTATTGTTATCCGTTAAACGCAGTTTCATCGAATATTTTCATATAGATTCCATTTCTTCATAACTTATTAAGAACTATATATTATAACTTATTAGGAACTTTATTATTAGAACTTATTAGGAATATTATTAAGAACTTATTAGGAATATTATTAAGAACTTATTAATTCCATTAATAACGATGTCAGCTGATGTAAGGCACTGCGGTGATAACTATTGGTGGGGGAAAATGGCTTGTTTTAAGCGCTAATCCGCAATCTCAGTTAGCGATCCAGATAGTCTTGTTTATATCTATGTTTACATTTTTTTATTTATCAGTTATAGTGTAATATGCACAACATGTAATGTATGAGTATTCATTTACACTAATTTCCTTTACCCTATTTTCTCCTACACTATTTTCCTTTACACTATTTTGAAAACATTTTAAAGACATTTGGAGATGTAAATCACTGTCCATATGGAGACAGATAAGGTTTTGTCATGAGTTTTAATGCTATTTCTATTTCAATGTGTGTCCGACATTACAACACTCTGGAAGGTAATCCTGGACACTTTAATTTATTTTTCATAAATTTTATTTTGTAATATAATTAAATACAATGTACAGGGATATAATAAATAATACACACTATTTATGATGGTAATGTCTTTATTGGTAATATTCATGTAGGGAAGGAGCTATAATCTAAAAATAAATAACACGTCTGCTACCACAAAAATTAAAAAAAAAAATTGTAAACACAGACCGCTGTTGCAGTTTTGCAGCGGGCGAGTTCTACTCAGAGCCCACAGCCGCAGATCTGCGGAGGGTGGGCTCATTAAAATAGACTGCTGCCGCAGATCTGCGGCAATGGTTCCATGATACTAAATACAAAATTTTTTTCTATTTTAAAGGTTAGATAGGCACAGTCTACCGGATTGTCCGCCGCATGTGTGCGGCGCTTAGTCTGTGGCTAGGACGATCACTGACTTCACTGGCCAGTTGGCAACACTTGTGGACAGATTCTATTGATTCTGTGGTCTGTGGTGTAAGTCACAGCCACTAGGGCTGGTCTACAGGGAAGTCCATGATTTGTTGGTGGGTTGAGGCAGTGGCCTGACTGCCGCATATGCGGCGGCTGGTAGCGAACGTGTTAATAAGTGTCCAGGATTAGCCGGTTTTATGGAATATAAAGGGTTATCCAGACATAAGATTTTAATGAAAACTGTAACAAAAATAGCTTGCAGATGAAATAAAAATACAACTCAAATATGTAGTTGGTCCAAAAATTGTATAAGCTCTTCGCACTTAACTTTGTTTCGAAAATTATCTAACTGAATTCTGCTTTTTAGTAAAGAAGGATGGGAAGCTGCTACTTTCTTGGTTGCATCTGAAAAAAATTATATATATAAACTTTAAAGGAAAACTAAAAACACTATGATATGTGAATGTTACACTAAAGGCTTAACCTGCCATCATTCACGTCACAAAACGGCACCAAAAACTATATTTAAAACAACAAAACATTTGGGGCATATTCACTTTGGTGTTAACCAAATTTAAGAAGAGAGTGACAATGATGCATAGGGGATAGTGATGTCCATCTGCCAAAAGTGCCGGGGGGGGGGGGGGGGCTGGTTCTTTGGTTGTCTGTCAACTGTGGGAGCTGATACAGTGATTGAGTTTATTTAGTTACTATCCAGCAATCCGCCACATCTTATCTCCAATTACCTATAATATCACTGGCAAAGTTAACAAATAAAATCGCCATGAAGAACTCTTAAATGACGATTCAAAATATCTCATGAAATTTAAAGAAAACTCCTGTACATAAAAAGTCTGGGATGCAAAAGTCTGCATATAACCACAACATATACATAGATAGCATTCCCTAGACTTAACATAATATTTTGATAACCACCCCCTTCAAAATACAAAATAAATGCAAACAAATAAATATAAAATTAGTTGTTATAATTTACTTATTAACTTTCAACTTTACACTGGCCATACTTTATAATAAAAATTTGAAGTTTAAACAGCAAAACACAATGTAGCGAGCCATGCAATTAAGGTATTTTGATAATTTAAATGTATCTATGACAATTCTGTTTAATAATATTATGTGCTTTATGCAATGATTGTATTACGAACGTCTCACCAAGCATGATGACCTGGAAGGCAGGGTTGGGGTCGTCGAGGTGCAGCAGCATCGTGTCGTAGAGCGACTCCAGGTGGGGTCGGTAACACTCCACGTGGTAGTCGGCCGGCAGCGGACTGTGGAACAGCTCACAGAGGGTGCCGACCGCCGTCTCACGCACCTTGTCATTGTTGTCGTCCAGTCGTTTCATCACCACTGGAATGTTAACAAGGCACTATTTATTAAATGTCTGTGTAAGGTGAATAAATATGGCAATAGTCTATACTAATATAATGTTGGTTTTTACTATTATAACAAAAATATTAAATTTCAAATGTAAATCCTGATCAATTTTTAGTGTTGGTTATTATTTTTGCTGGTAAAATTAAGTTTGAACATATTTTTGTGAACAAAAGCATGACATTGTATTTTTTTTAGAAATGGCTCAAATGTCCGAGATAATTTATTTAACAATTAAAAGACTACTAGAAAAATCAGATCCAGACAAGCAAGACAAGAGCATTTCTCTAAAGAACGTCCCATAAATTTTGGACCAATTACATCATATTTGTATTACAGAACAACAAATGGTCTTCTTTATTCTGATGGTATCACCATTGCATTAAAACAAAGAATATAAGTGTTATGAATCCAAGCCCACATTGCTTCCAGCTTAGCCAAACTCCAGAGAATGACCTTGAACTGAACTAAGGTCAAAATCCTTCCTTTCCTTTCTTAATGAAAGATCAGTAAGAGATAACTTGGAAGCTCTTCTTGAATGACTGCTGGAGAGTTCATCTCTGTTGAATAATACAGTTGACTTGCGATAGTCTGACACTTGATGGTCCGACACGCTTGTTAGTCCGACACTACATCTCACACCGAACTCGTAACTCTAAAAAATCTTGGAAAAATATTTGTCAAGAAAATCCACTTCTCAAAGAGAAAGACAGCCTTAATGAAAAATCCCAAGATAACAACAAAGTAATTGTGAAAATTACAAATTTACACTTTGTGATAGTATCAACATCCCACAAAAATCGTCGGAAGGCTTAAGAAGACGGATCTTAGATGACAACCTAATTGCTAACCAAACAGATGAAGAGTCAGAACATGAAGTCACATCTGCTGTAAGACGTGTAGGATTACGATTGAGTAAGCTTTGGAGCCAAAATACACAAACAGCTGAGACGAAGTTAAGTCGGCACAGTCTATACAGGTAACTGGGAGATAGTCATAACACTCGGTCACTTTAGGACGGTGCCTCCCAACATCACCAGACATACCACTAACGAGGATACCAGTGGCTAGTGATTGTCGTGCATTGTGAATGGCATCCGAGTTAAATCTGCAGCCAATAAAAATGTACGCTAGCGAACCATCACTAGCCCTCCAAGCCCAGGTATAATCGTTACTGGTATGCTTGGTGGTCTCATGTGGCGGACACCCTAAAACAATATAAGTGTCGTGACTGTATAAATTAGACTGTGGTTGGCTGCAAACTCTTTGATGCGTTACTGTGGTGCAAGGAGCATGAACCTGACTTTAACAATGTTTTTATGCCGAAAGGCCCTTCATAAATGGATTGACCGGCTCAGATCCAATTCAGTAGAATAAATATAGCCTTTCGTAATCCGACACCCTCTCGGGTCCGTAACTGCCTGATTATAGAAAGTCAACTGTACTTGACTTTAAAAGCCAATCTCATTGATCAAGATAAGAATTTGACACACTATCTAGCCTATATTTAATGTTCATGTCATCACAACTTGGTTTAGTCTACACTCAAAGAGTAAATTCTTTATTAATTTATAATATAATAAATAATAAAATTAATAATTAATTATAATATATAATAATAAATTATTAATAATATAATAATAATATTTATAATTGATAATTTATAAATAATTTTATCTGGCTTCATAGATCACCTGGAAATATAGTATTGATATCTTGAGCGCCAAGCGAACTACTCTGCCTGAGAGCCTGAACAACATTGAGAACTGCCAATATTGCCAGCTGTCGAGTCCTGTAGGCAGAATCCTCCACCAACCCCAGCAGAAGGGGCAGCAACTGCTGTGCCAGCTGCTGTGGACAAGGCACCAGTTCCAGGGCTGCCACTACGCAACCGGTGGCAGCAGTCCTCAGCGCTTCTGCAGACCGACCTGCCCTCCATACCAACTGTGGTTGAAGCACTTCTGCAAACAACATTTATTTCATATAAAGTTCAAGTTTTAAAAAATTCAGGGAAGATAAAAAGGTTTAAGTAGAATTTTTTAAAATTTCAGTTTAGTTAAAGAAAATTTGTGTTTTTCGTGTTTTATTTAGACACTTGTTATTTACTTTCAATCAACGGACAAAAAATTAAGGAAAGAGATAGCCAGATAACTTACAAATAGAAACAATAGGTTGGTAGAATCCCCCGGCATAAAGTAACTTACACAAAATACAGTGATCAGTTGATAATTTTCACAGTACTAATAATGACATTCTGCTTTCTTTATCAGTAAGAAAAAGTTTATAGGTTGTGTTCCACACTTCCACTGCTTTGATTGAGAAAGCAGCATATTGTTGCAAAAATTATAAACTGTATTTTGTAGTAGGAAAAAGACAAGACACATCTCACATTGAACTGTACTGATGAGCAGGATAGAAAACAGCTACCCAGCTCATCAGTACATTCCAAGTTGATATAGATGTTTCCTCCTCTGAAATGTTGAAGCCAAGTGATTTATCCTAAAATTCCACACTGTATTTTAATGTGACTTGTGCCAGGGGATTCTACCACTTTACTTTCTCCTATCTGGGAATTCTCTGGAAAATCACTTTCCTTAATTTCTTAATGGATGAATTAGCCTCCGGAATACTGTTAACTACTTAAAGTGGTTTAAAATACCTGCATTAAGTGATTTTTTGGTTGTGGTACGGCAACTAGTCTTCATAGAGTCATCATCAGACCATACAAGGATAGTAAAATTAACTTTTCATTTGAAGAATGTTGGAATTGTTAAAATCTTGAGACAAGACACACACAACACAAACATTAAAAAGCACTGTGAGACAGGTATACGATATTTACCGGGCGGAACGATGGTCTAGTTGAAACTAGTTGAAAAACCACAACCAAAGGATTGCTTAGTGCAGATATTTTAAATCACTTTAAGTTCATTTATTAGTCTGTATAATCTTGCCTGAAACACCCTAAATTTAAATCCTACCAAGTGGTCATCATTAATGCAAAAGAAAAGCCTAAATCAAGATAAAGTTTCCTAAGCACTAGGAGCTTTGTCCGACTAACTTGTGCAGAGTCGGTGCACGAAGGGCAGCAGGTCAGTGACCCCCGCGAAGGTGTCCTGGCTGTGTGTGAGTATGTAGGTTACCGCCATGAGGGTCTGCAGGGTGGCCTGCGGATCACACTCCGGCTGTAGACAGGTCTCCAGTACCGACAGTACCATGTCCATGTTGTCCCCCACTGCGACACCTGCAACACCCTGTCTGTCAGTTGCAATTAAACTAAGAATTATATTAAATTTGCAAAAAAAAAAATGAATCTCATTAACACACTGACATTAATATTGGAATTGTTTAATTTGTATTGTAACTCTTAGTGTTGATGTTTTTATGCACAGTTAAATGACTGCTGCAGGTACATTAAAACTCCACAATCTCAACAATATGGCTCTGTCGAGTTTTCTCAAGTGGAATTCATTCCTGTTGTTTACTTAACCAGTCCCGTGTATTAGATCTCAATGATGATCAAGCCGTAAAAAAGTGACTGCTAGCAATGGAATCGCATCAAACATCCACATACTAATAGAACTTTGTAAAATATACTATCAATGAAGATTGAACTGCAAAAAGCAGCCGTAATAAGAATATATTGGATCGTATGTAATGTACCTAACCACTACCTCAAATGTAGTATCAATAATCAGGTCATTCCAAAATATCACTTAGCGAGTTAAGTCAAGCACTGTGAGAGCGTACAGAGATGTCAAGTAATCCAGAGTATCCAGTTGTCGAGAGTCAAGTGGAGCAGTCAAATACTGTGAGAGCGTAAAGAGATGTCAAGTTATCCAGAGTATCCAGTTATCGAGAGTCAAGTGGAGCAGTCAAATACTGTGAGAGCGTACAGAGATGTCAAGTTATCCAGAGTATCCAGTTATCGAGAGTCAAGTGGAGCAGTCAAATACTGTGAGAGCGTACAGAGATGTCAAGTAATCCAGAGTATCCAGTTATCGAGAGTCAAGTGGAGCAGTCAAATACTGTGAGAACGTACAGAGATGTCAAGTAATCCAGAGTCCAGTTATCGAGAGTCAAGTGGAGCAGTCAAATACTGTGAGAGCGTACAGAGATGTAAAGTAATCCAGAGTATCCAGTTATCGAGAGTCAAGTGGAGCAGTCAAATACTGTGAGAGCGTACAGAGATGTCAAGTTATCCAGAGTATCCAGTTGTCGAGAGTCAAGTGGAGCAGTCAAGCACTGTGAGAGCGTATAGCGATGTCAAGTTATCCAGAGTATCCAGTTGTCAAGAGTCAAGTGGAGCAGTCAAGCGCTGTGGGAGCATATAGCGATGTCAAGTTATCCAGAGTATCCAGTTGTCAAGAGTCAAGTGGAGCAGTCAAATACTGTGAGAGCGTACAGAGATGTCAAGTAATCCAGAGTATCCAGTTGTCGAGAGTCAAGTGGAGCAGTCAAGCACTGTGGGAGCATACAGAGATGTCAAGTAATCCAGAGTATCCAGTTGTCAAGAGTCAAGTGGAGCAGTCAAGCGCTGTGGGAGCATACAGAGATGTCAAGTATCCAGAGTATCCAGTTGTCGAGAGTCAAGTGGAGCAGTCAAATACTGTGAGAGCGTACAGAGATGTCAAGTTATCCAGAGTATCCAGTTGTCGAGAGTCAAGTGGAGCAGTCAAATACTGTGAGAGCATACAGAGATGTCAAGTTATCCAGAGTATCCAGTTGTCGAGAGTCAAGTGGAGCAGTCAAGCGCTGTGGGAGCATACAAAGATGTCAAGTAATCCAGAGTATCCAGTTGTCGAGAGTCAAGTGGAGCAGTCAAGCGCTGTGGGAGCATACAGAGATGTCAAGTAATCCAGAGTATCCAGTTGTCAAGAGTCAAGTGGAGCAGTCAAGCGCTGTGGGAGCATACAGAGATGTCAAGTAATCCAGAGTATCCAGTTGTCGAGAGTCAAGTGGAGCAGTCAAGCGCTGTGGGAGCATACAGAGATGTCAAGTAATCCAGAGTATCCAGTTGTCGAGAGTCAAGTGGAGCAGTCAAATACTGTGAGAGCATACAGAGATGTCAAGTAATCCAGAGTATCCATTGCCGAGTTAAATGGAGCACTGTGAGAGTGTAAAGAGATGTCAAGTTATCCAAAGTATCCAGTTACAGAGAGTTTAGATTTGAGATTCTACTGATGTATTGCGTAGTTATAGCTAGAAGCTACAATTTTATGATGCTTCATTGAAATAAACTTTAATGATCAACAACTTATGTTTCTTAAGAAAAATTAAAATCTTAATTTAAAAATATTAATAAACGGTAATTTATAAGTTAATAAACTTGACTCTTTAACACAGCAGTTAAAGAGGGCTAAAATGATAAAAATGTTTCAAGTGGAATCTTGCAATAAGGTCTTGCTAATTCTTCCGTTCTTTGTCCCACAAGAAAATAATTCAGATCTATTTTCTTTGAAAATAAGTGGGTTGAATTTAAAAAAATAATTCCCTAACACAGATACTAAACAATATGACACACCCTGAATTTACTCAAAGAAAGTATCCAATGAATGCATGTATGCCTTCTTTTTCCAATAGCCTTAACTAGTTAGATGTTCTGCTCAGAATTAGTATATAAACTTTTTTAGTATAAGATAAACATATAAGATTGATTGTTCATGCTCACCTGCATGAGAGAGGATAGCCTCGAATATGAAGCGCTGAGGTGAGACAGAAGTCCAGTCCTGGACGGAGACAGAGATTTTGTCCAACAGTGCCGGAGTGTGCTCCTTGTAAAGCTCTTGGAGGCTGATAGCTCTCAGTGAGGCCAATCCTTGCAGAAGCTCTTGAACAGAAAATAATATAAAGTGCAAACTTAAATTTAATTGTTTATTTCTTTTAGCTTGGCGTGTGCAAGAACTAATTTTGAAGTTGAGTCACTAAGTGGAGCCAAGTTAATAAAAAATAAACTCATGATTTTCTCATGCTGTTTTGAGCCAACCTTTTTTCAAACATCAGACAGCCAAAAAATTACTTTTAATAAATAGAAAAAAAGAGATTTAAAAAAATAAATTAATGAAGTTTTTTTAATGAAAAATAATATGAATATTTTGAATTTACGTGTATACCAGTATTTTTTTAAATTAGTTATGAAGGCCAATGTTTTAAATATGACCGACTAAATTAAAAAAAATCTCAGTTTGACTATATTTTAATACTTCTCATTTATACAATATTTTTCATATTTTAGTTTGATCAACGCAATGGTACAAAACTCATCAAACATTCATTTCCTGCCCCATAATACACATTGAACGTTAATATACAATAAAACTGAATACAATACAAAAATGAAAATTAACACAATACAGAAAAATATTTTTTATATTCCTGAATTTTAATTTGCATACAATACATCTCTAACACAAAGGTGACAGTGGTGAATGACCATGTGACAGGAATTTATTTTGAACAATACTAAATGAAATATTTTCTACTCAGATCAAATAGGTACCAGAGCATAGCTGCCTTTAATACAAGACCGTGGCGACGAAAAGTGGCAACGCTGCTCACTAGGCTGACACGGCAGCACTGTAGCATGCAGTTAAATGGAGAGCCCGGAAAATATCACATCGTCTTATTTTGAAAATATTATGCTTGTTATGATTAATAATGTGAATAAGGTGAAATGCCTGTCAAATTTGTTGCACCAGGATGCACCAGTAATGTCATAATGCCGTAAAACCCAAAGTAGGCCTTTAAGAGCAGTTTTTTTTTAATTTCTTAAGGACGAAAATCTTTGTAGCTAGAGGATACGAGTCACTAAATTAAATAATATTGAAAATACAGTACACTCTCGTTCATCGGACTCGGCGACATCGGAACTCCGCTTCATCGGAACTGAAAATCTGGATATTATTATTTTTTTTTCTTACGAAATAAATAATTTTTCCGTTTTAGCGCCTTCAATTTCCATTCGTTCTACCCGCACAACAGTGAAGTATCACATTTTGCATCAACCGTCATCAGGCGTTTTCCATAATCTGTTCCCATCGATGTGATTTACGAGGCCGTGGAGTATTCGCACACAAATAGAAAGAGGTAGGGAGCAGGAAGTGAACATCCGGTTCGACCGCTTCCCAAACTGCCATTCAGTCTGTCTCGCGCTCGCGAGGCGACTGCACCTGTGTTACGTGGAAGTCAGTTGTCTGCTGGAATATGAGTGGAATATGAATATGGAATATGAGAATAAAGATTTTGGATCTTTATTTCCTGCATTGTTTTTATTCCTATAGGTTCATTGTTACCATGTTCAAAGTTTAAGTGCCTTATTTTCATAAAATCTCTTGTGTTATCTTAAAAAACAAGAGTGAATACAATCACGATAGGTCACCGTATGGGCGGAAATGATGACTCATGACGGACTCCGCTTCATCGGAATTTTTTGACATCCGAACCGGCCGTCCGCCACATTAGTTCCGATAAACGAAAGTGTACTGTACTATACAGATACAAAATATTTTATAATTTTCAATATATATTTTAATTGCATAAATATTAAATAATTTTCAATATAAATAGTTAAGTTTTTAATTAGGTTTTGATAATATTGACAACATTCATGATGCCACTACAACATTAAAGTTAGATAGTTAATTCAGGCTGAAAACAAGTTTATAAAGAGTTTGCTTGGCTTCTATTCACCACAATATGGCAGTTTGCCTTTGTTTGATATATTATCTTAAGATGAATAATTAAAATATTTAAATTTTAACGATACTGCTTTTTTTGTACACCTGTGGATGTACTATAGTTTTAAACCAAGTGCCAAGATTGTAATCCACTAGTGGTAAAAACAAAACGGGTTGTAATGATGTTTAACTTAACAATGTGGACAGAGGTAGTTTGACAAAAATTTTTGATTTTGTTGCAGCCATTTTATTTCACTTTTATTTTATCTATATCTACACTTGAGGAATATATAACGTTTTGAAGGGGAACAGTCCATCCTCCGGTGATGTTACTGAAAAAGAAAAGTTTTTGGAGAAAATCCAAAAACTATGTTTTACATGTTATTCTTATAGTAAATCAACAAAAACTTTTATCTTGCTTATTTATTGACATATCTTGATCAAATTTGGTATGTACATTCATTAGGAAGCGTTTAACTTATATTTGCTTAGAAAACGCATATGGCGGCAAACCTACGTACTCACCCCTATGGGGTTTATGGGATAGATAAAAAAACACCATAACCTGGTAAAATTTGGTATGCACATTCACTAGGTAGGGTTTAACTTATATTTAGCAACAAAACTCATATGGCAGCAAACCTAAATACTCTAATCCCCATGGATTTTAAGGAGAAATAGAAATTATACCAAAATTCCATTGGAAATTCGCTGAGTACACAGGTCTGCTGCGACGGGGGGTATTTTACATTTTACAAGTGGAATGTTATTGACTTTTTGTAACCTGAATGTTTATTTTTGGTTTGGTATCAGATATCGGATGCGATGGTGGTTGGGATTCTTTCCTTGAATGAGGGGGTTTGTGAGGGGGGGGGGGTTGATAAGAGGAATCAGATAAATACGATCAAAACTAAAACTATTATTTGGCTTAAAGGTTAATAAATTACAGATAGGCCTACCTTGAGCTTGATTTGCAATGGATGAATCAGCTGCCAAACCAAGAACCGAAACTATCACTGTAAATAGCTCCTTGCTGATGATCACTAAATCTTCTTTCGAGACTTTTTGTAGAGAACAGACAACACTCAACAGCTGTCTCTGGTACAGAGCCTGTAAAAACAATCACAAATAAAGCAAATTACATATTTAACAAGTTAAAAAATCATGTAAAAGAAAATTTTAAAATTTTTGATTTAAGTATTATTATTATTAGCTGAACTTGTATACTTGACTTATTTCCTTCACTCCTAGGGAAGCATAAGGGAGCAATAACGGGAAATAACGGGGAAGCAACAGGGGAAGCAACGGATGTAACGGGGAAGCTTTTATTGGGAGCATAAGGGGCCTCAACGAACACCCACCAGCCGTCCCTGTGGTTAGCCAGATCCTTTGCTCTTGCCCACCTCATGCCCTGACTCCCCAGTTCTCTTTCTACTGTCCGCCTCCATGTGGTTCTTGGTCTTTCTCTTCTTCTGCTGCTTTGGGGGTTCCATTCCAGGGCTTGTCTCGCAACTGTGTCATGTGGTTGCTGCAGAGTATGTCCAATCCATCTCCATTTTCTTTTGTTTATTTGTCTTAAAATAGGCTCTTGGTGGGTTCTAGCCCACAAATCTTCATTGGATATGACCTCTGGCCACCACACCCTAAGAATGGTCCATAAACACTTATTTATGACGGTCTGCAGTTTACGTGTGGTTACATTTGTTACCTTCCACTTCTCACAACCATAAAGGAGGACAGACTTGACATTTGAGTTGAAGATTGTGAGCTTCGTTATTATTCTTATCTCAGAGCTTCTCCAGACTGGTCTAAGCTGAGCAAATGCTGCCTTGGCTTTTTTTCAGGTGGCTTTCGATGTCCTGGTCAGCTCCTCCATCTCTGGCCATCATGCTGCCCAGGTAACAGAATTCATCAGTCTGTTCAATTTCACTTTCACCTACTCTTAGTGGGGTGTGGTTTCTGTTGTTCAGCCTCATTTCTTTGGTTTTCCTGGCATTTATTTTTAGGCCCACCTGCTGTGCTTAAACCTTAAGATCATTAATTTTAGCCTCTATATCCCTAAAACTTTGGGCCATGATGCAAAGATCATCAGCAAAATCCAGGTCTTCAAGTCTTGAATTTATTCCTCACTGGATTCCCCTGTTGCGGTTCATTGCTTCTTTCATGACCAGATCCAGGACCATGAGGAAGAGAATTGGCGACAATAAACATAATTAATTGACTCCTGAGTCGTAAGTTATTGGCTCCGACAAAGACTTGCAGTGCTCTACTTGGCAAGAAAAATTGTCATACATTGCTTTTACAAGTCTTACCACTTTAGGAGGTATACCAAAAACGTGCATTACTCTCCACATTTTTTGCCTGTTAATAGATTCGAAAGCTTTTTCAAAGTCTATAAAGACTAGGTACGATCCTGCTTGGTGTTCTGAAAACTGTTCAAGAATAATTCGTAGTGTATTTTCATAACTTGAGTATTGTGCATGAACTTGTATAACTTGCAAATATTATAGCTAAAGATATTGTTTTATAACTTCTTGCAGGTAACAAGGGGTGCAATAAAAATTTTAGAGAACTCAGAACTGCATTATCACACAGATTCGAAGTCTTTCATGAAATAACTGTTTTCACACAGTAATGTTGGTTGGAAATAGCTGACTTGTAGTTACACACCATCCACACTGAATGTTATAGTGCTAGCAAAAACTTAAAAAAGAGTTGGTACAGATATCACGGAATATCTTGGGCCTGTGGTGGCCGTTTACAGCTCAAACAATTGGAGTAGAACGACTTTGTTTCAGAATGTTTTTAGTGCCATTACGTTTACCAATTTGAATCCAGTAGTGGACTATGCCAGAGGCAAAGATATTCTGTGTTATCTGTAACCTCTTTTGCCTTACCTGGGCCCATCCTCATAGACTATAGATTTGTGCATGGAACATAGCGTGGACCCTCTCTCGATTGGCTACCCTTTAACCGGCCTCCACTTTAACTGGCCTAACTTGTGCCTTTAACCAGCCACTTATTAATGTAACATTGCTATAAACGGTCTATGTTTTATATCTAACTTAAAGCATTTTTCATATCTATCTTACAAAGAAATTTCACATATAATAGTCATTCCCAGTGAACAATTTAAGTAAACTTCCTAGGACGAAAGTGAATGCCACAAAAGTGATTGCATTTGTTTATCTTCTTTTTAGAAGATAACAATAAAAAATGTTTCCTAGATAGCCTTATAGACCTATATTTAGATGTGTTTTAGTTTTATTACACAGGAAAAATAAGTTTTAGGATGTGAGTAGGTAGTCATAAATTAAACACAGAAATACCTTTGATGTTATTTCACATCTTATTATTGCATTTAGGCAGATAATTGTAATTGAATGGCTTTTTTAAAAGGTCCATTGGTTTAACTGTCCAATTTGTTAACCGTCCAATTCGTTATCCGGCCTCAGTTTGGTCCCAAGTAAGTCAGTTAAGAAGGAGTCTACTGTATTAAATAAAGTAAGAGGGTGAGCCGCTACAGAACAGATTTATGGAATAGTGCACTCTCGTTTATCGCAACTAAAGTGGCGAACGGCCAGTGCGGATGTCGAAAAATTCTGATGAAGCAGAGTCATCAGTAGTAAGCCATCGTTTTCGCCGTTAAGGTGGCCAACTATGGTTGTATTCACCATTGTTGGTGACATAACACAAGGTATTTTCTGAAAATAAGATACTGAAACTTTGAAAATGGTAACAATGAAGTAAAAGGGATAAAAAAACAACACAGAAAATATGGATCCACATACTGTCCCCACTCTGTTTCCAATAGCCATCTTCTTTGCCAACTCGCCGGCATTGACTCTTATAATAGTTTTAAGAATAAATAAATAAATATTTATAAATTTAGCTTCAAGATTATCCTTGATAGACACACAAAGTTTTTCCCGCTTTTCACTCATATTTCAACAGTCAATTGACATTCCACATAACACAGGCGCACTTGAAGAGACAGACAGTTTAGGAAGCGGATCTTTAATTCCTGTCCCCCCCCCTTTCTATTTCTCTCCTAATAAATACCTGGGTGACCTCGTCAATCACAACGAGGGTTGCAGATAACGAAAAGCACCTGGTAACAAGTGATGTAAAATGTGATACATTACTCTATTGATGGTATAACAAATTGGATATTGAAGGCACTAAAATACAAAAATTATTTTTGTAAGAAAAAATAGAAATAACATCCAGATCATCAGTTCCGATGAAGTGGAGTTCCGATGTTAATAAGTTGGATGAACGAGAGTGTACTGAAGTAATAAAAAAAACTAGGCAGAACTTGGATTTTAACCCAAACATGGACTCGTAGTCCAGCCCTATTGTTGTTAAAAAAAAAACAAAAAATACTAAAAAACCAAATGGTTGCTGTTCTGGGTTGTAGTTAGACATTGACTCACTTACTAATCCCCTAGTTAAATAAAATGGTAAAGAACCATAAAATTTTCCTAGAATGCCTATAGATTTGTACATGGAACATACCGTGGACCCTCTCTCGATTGGCTACCCTTTAACAGCCTCTCTATGGCCTTACGAACAATTTTGGGAAATTGGCCAATCAAATGTAATTTATTTATAAATATCAATTTGTGTATTCAGGGTTATTTATAAAATATTTTCTGTTGAAGTTTCATATTTTTAATTTTGACAATACCATGACTTGAAAATGGAATAATTATTAAATGTGACACAAGTCGTCTTAACGGACACATAAAGAACTGTTTTGATTGGACGGTTGAGGTACAGAACCTGTGTTGTTTCTTTAAAATAATTCAGGAAGCATTTTGATACCAATTAATTATTTAATTTTGTCAGGTTTATCAGCGCTTTGCGCTGCTCTCCAAAGGTAGCACACGGGTCGCACAGTTCAAGCGCCGTTACTGATATATTTTATATTGTTCTTCTAAGACTAAAAGAAACACTTACTCTAAACTCCTTTGTTTCCCTACCTGTCTGCTTTGACAGACACTGTCCGCAGCCAGCGTCTCCCCCAGTTCTGCCAACTGTGGCCGCACACTTTCCCTGACTGAGCTTCTGATCACTGCTGCCAACACTCTCATTGGCCCCGGCCCCGTACACTCCTGGACACTGGGCTTCATCAGTTGCCACCACACGTCGGGCGGGACGAAATAACCCACCATCTCCGCCGCCAGCTCGATCTGAGTGGGTACAATAGAAATCAATGTTCAGTAACCCATCTAAGGTAAAGTGCAGTTTTGACACAATGTGGACTTAAGCACTTTAGTTTTCTATAGCTGATAGACCTCCTATAGACACTCCTGTCTTTTACTAGTTTCGACCGTAATATCGGCTCTCAAGTGTGATCAAACTGCGGACAAACAGTTTGCCTACTAGTGAGGAAATGGCTCTCTTATGGAAATGGCTCCCACAAATAATAATTTGCCAATTGCAATATAGGCTGACAAAGAACATTTTACAAGAAAAGCAGTTTCTATTGGCAATCACATGACTCTCGGCCACACACTGTTGAGTTATTCAGAGTGTCAAGTTATCTTGGGTCATGTTTGTGAGGTTTAACTAAATTCAAATATCACATAAAAGTGCAAATCTGCTGATTTTGTAAGGATCAATTTGTCCCCCTTAGTCATAGTCAATTGCCAATTGCAAGTTTTATATATTTTTAAATTTTGTTATGAGAAATATTAGGCTAAGTTTTGTACCAGAGAATAATTAGAATTTTTCAAAACAATAATTACAATTAATTAATTAATTAATCAATTAATTAATTAATTGTAACAATCCAATAATAATTCAGTTAGTTAGAATAAATATTCATTTGGGGATATCCCATTATCTTGAGCCAATTTAACACTGACAGAATAGATAAGAACGGCTGAGGCCGAGAGAGCAATAGGATGGGTTAGGGTTCTGAGGTAAGTGGGGAGTCTGTAGGAGCCTGCTGTGCCGGCTACCCCTACACAGCCACTGCACTTCCACCACTAGTATAAACCCCCCCACCCCGGTGTGGGGCCAGTCCGTCTCAGTCTCGTGATTGGACTGAGCTGAAGTCTCTAGGTAAATGGAATAGAAAAGCAAAGAAATACTTGTTGGAATAAGCTGTGTGTGTAGGCAACTAAATAATCCACATTAGTCTCAGTATTAGGCTCAAGTAAGTAAGGTGGAAGCCTATTCCGTAACAAGTAGTTGCGACACTACAACTAGTAGCTTGGGTGTGAGAAGAGGAAAATTGGACTTCTGGACCACAAGAGTATTGGGTTTAAGTTTGACCCAAGGTAATGTCCCAGGTGTGGACATGTATTCCACAACTTGATACATCGTATTAGTAAGACTCTGCCAAACAGTTAAGTCCTCAGGGAGATGTCAAGAGCCCTCGAACTATACACTTTGTATGAAATGGAAGCCATACAAATTTATATATTGAGTCAATATATTAAGTCAATTTATAATTGTTTCCACTCACATTGTCCACTACTCTCACGTCTGAGTCACCGCAAGCACGGTACAGCGCTGGCAATGTCTTCTCCAGGTGCTGGGTGATGTTGGCCTCCGCATGCTGCACGGTCACACACATCAGCTGGGCCGATTTCACTCTGATGTCCGCCTTCCAGTCGTCCAGTTCTGCCACTACAGCAGGCAAGTACCTCGACAGCTCACGCTGAACCAACGTTCGACACCCAAGGTTAGGCCGGCGTACTGAAAAATTATAAGCCTCCATGTAAAGCAATATTTTGTATACTGTCTGAAAGGCTTTATATTTACAGCAACGATAGTCTCGAGCAAATACTTTTAGACCAAACAAAGTGAATTTTCCCACTAAAGTCCTTTTTCTTTGGTTAGTATTTGATGAAAACCTTTTGATTTGTCCCATAAATAAGTTTTGGGATTAGCAGTGGGTTGCGTCATAAATAATAATAATAAAACAGTCAAAAAATCTGTATAAAAATTGAAAAGTAGTAAAAATAAATTTAGTCAAGAGAATCAAGAATCACGAATTAATTTTCAACAAAGACAAGTATGATAAATCTTGTATAGTCATAAAAAGAAATGTTTGAACTAAAAAGATCTTTGTAAAAGGATCACATATAAATTGTATTCAAACATCTGAACATCTATAAGCATCTGTGCCCTGTTACTTTGGGGAATGATCAGGGCCTAGCACAGAGATCTAATATTACATTAAGTGTTAAATTTGGAGTTATTTATCTTTATAAGCTATAGTTAAAGTTCTTTAGGGCATAACAGATATATTGATTTGTTTTCTGTTTGACCTACTGGAGAATATCTTTTGTGACTTACACGGCTGCCTTTTTTAGCGAATTTCCCTATAGGGAATACGCTACTACGGTAGTAGCCATGGTATATTGTAGATAACAGGTAAAATATCAATACTAATAACTATTTCATTTAATAAGTGCTATAATTATAATGGGTTTCCCTCTAATTTAACGACTTGAGTGTTGGACTATAATTACAGAGGTCATGGGTTTTTCAACCCTAGGATTCCCAATATATATAGGAGGGTATTAACTTATTTATAAGTATTTATAAAACACTCAAACAAAATGTGTCTTGTAAAAAGATGTAAAAATTTTTATTAAATACAATTTTGTTTTAGTAATATACGGTACCAATAGGCTTTTATGAGCTCAAAGCGTCTATTATTTATATTTCTGGAAAAAGGAGTGGTACATCATCATGTTTCTCCTGAGTTCATACTTTTATTTCAATCAACAACTATTTCTTTTGTTACACTACCAAAATAGCATTCACCACTGTTGTAAATTTTTAGTCCCATACATCGAGTCTTCAGAAGATATAGATGATTTGCTCAAATCTACTCTATTTCTAGATAAGTTTTTTTGAAAACAATGAACTTGACAAAACTAGAGTGAACTTCTATACTGGTGAGCCCAAGGAAAAGTAAATACCCCCGTCGCAGCAGACCTGCGTACTCAGCGAATTTCCAATGGAATTTCTGATTATTTACTTTCCCCATAAAAACACCATAGGATGGAGTATGTAGGTTTGCTGCTATGGGGTGTTGTCAGAAAATCTAAGTTAATAAATAATTGGTGAATGTAAACACTAAATTGTATCAAGCTCTGGCAATTTTTTATTTTCCCCATTTTAAACCCCATGGGGGTGAGAATGTAGGTTTGCCGCCATATGGGTTTTGTAAGCAATTATAAGTTAAACCCTATCTAGATAATTTACATACCAAATTTGATTAAGTTATGTAAATAAATAAGCAAGATATAGGGTTTTCTTGATTTCCCATAAGAATAACATGGAAAACACATTTTTGGATTTTCCCCATAACCAGTTATGCTAAGATAAAAATTCAAAATACCAAATTGTTTGTTTTTTAAGCTCTTTTAAATGGTTTCAGTTAAAATTGATGAATTTTGAAAATTGAGGTCAAAAAATGCCAAAAACCCATTTCTGACCCCTTTGAAACCCCATAAAACCCCGTTCCCATAACCCGACAATGCTGGTTCGCGAACTCATGAAAATAGACCTGGTCTTACACCTTTATACCAAATTTCATCAAAATCGGAGGTTCCCTTCAAAAGTTATCGGTACCACGGACACATATATATAGATAGATAGATAGATAGATATATAGGCCTATACATATATATGAAAATGAACGAATGTTGTTTTTGGCTCCTGGGGACCTCAAAATGAAAAAGTAAAATATTCCCGGGCTTAGGTCTTACCATGGCTACTACCGTAATAGCATATTCCCTATAGGGAAATTCGCTAAAAAAAAAAAAAAAAAAAAAAACCAATTTAACGATTGGCTTAAACGATTTTGAAAAAAGCGAATTAAGTTTATGAACCAACCTTCTGGTGGGTAGTGATCCAAAGTTTCTCGTAAGTAATCAATTTTTTCCTTCAAATCATTTTCATTCTCTTGTAGGTACTGCAATCCCACTTTATTCCATATTTCTTCCGCTTTGCTTCGCTGTTCTGGAATCTCTTCTGAAAGACTACAAAACTTCAATTTAATAACCGAATAATGGGTGAAGATTTACTTATGCTGCAAAATAAAACTTATTTGGTATTTATACTTCATAGGAAAAAATCAATAAGACACGATTTTGTATTCTGATTCAAATTTTTTATGGTTTTCCTTTCTACTTTAATTTCACATTTAATGGAATTCAATGGTTTATATTTAGTGAGAATTTAGTGAGAATTCAATGGTTTAAGAACAGTAAATTTAACATAGCCCAGACTTAATAGGTTCTTTTACCACTTACGTTGTCAACATGAGGGGAATAAGTTTATGAAAGTACGAGTATCTGTCAGGTAGTTCGAGAAGCCACAATCCAATGACATCCGCAACAGCCATGCGCACAGCATGGTGCTGGTCAAACAGTCGCTCAGCTAGTGGGCCGCACACATCATCAACCGATTTGTTGTTGCCCCAGCGCACAACAGCTCCTGAAAACAAGTAAGTTAATCTAATTACTTTAACTGGCTAAAGAATGACAAAATTAATATAGGCCTAGTAATAATTTCAAAAGCTATTTATTCCTTAATTTTAATTTTACTAGTTTATACAGTAATAGATACTAGAGATCGCCTACTGTCGAAATTCGACCAAAAACTCAGTTCATCTTGAGCCAATTAAAATGCTTTATAACTGAAACATCTGTTCTTCCTGATTTGCTAGCATTTGTTATAACAACAGCTGTCGAATTATTAAATCAGTTACCCTTCTTCCATAAGATTAACATTGAAATTTTGAAAGCCTGTAGGGCATAGCCCTGGGGATCAATTAAAATTTAAATGGGATTCTGCTCATCTACAGGACTATACCTTTCTAACGATATGCGCAGATTTATCCTACGATACACATGAGCTGAGAAAAAAGGAGGAAATGAAACATGCTTGCGTATTAATATATAGATAGATGTAGTCTACATGTGCCAGCTGTTTTACTTGGAAACCGTATGTGTGATATTGTACAAAAGTTAAATGGTAACCTCAAGAAGTTAAATGGTGTAGCATTTTATGGAGATTTAAATTTTTTCAAAAAGTCAGCCATTTATCAATGTAGCGGTCAGCTCAAAAATTGTTTACACAAACTAATAATAATAATAAACTTAATAATTTTATTTCCAAAATAGATACAATAATTACAATAAAGATCTTATAGGCTTACAAAAATACAGATAAAATACAAAATACCATACAATTTTAAAGAAGCCAAGCTGACCTTGTTCTGTTTCTGAAACTTACTTCAGCCTCCAAGGCAATGCCTGTTGGGAGGATCCTCCAAAATACAATTTTAATTAGTAATAGCAGAGACAAGTAAAATAATAAATAAAATAAAAATTCAAACTCACTATTGGGAGAAAAACTTATTACTATTATACTGAAAATTAACTTTAAAACAGCTTTGTAGCCTTTATAAAATAAATTTTTCCTCCTTGTCAAGATGTTTACTTAACACATAAAAATATGCATATACATTCTTAACTACACACATATGCATACACTTACATAGGTACACAGATATAAATATATTACTATAAACTATGAGAAAAAAACAATATAGAACAAATATGTCTTCTCAATTTATTTTCTTTGCCCTTCAAACTAAGAGACTAAAACCTATGAATATATGCATACACTCATACTCATGCATACATACAGTACATAATTATAAACTCCCAATCTTTATGTCATTTTTGGATTGTAAATGCAATTTTAATACTGTTTTACTCTTTGACATTTTTCTACAAAATTAATGGTTTGGGAGCTACAGGCAATTGAATTATTTTATTTTTAGTCCCATAAGAATAACATGGGACAAACTTTAATTACCTTCACATTATAAAGGTAATTTTATTTAACTATAGGCCTATAAGTAGGCCAACACAATAACATACCTGTACCGGTAAGCTATTTGTTAAAACCGTTTACAAAGTTACATTTACTTTAACCTTCGATATAAATAATAAAATAATAGCAATATCAAAGTTTTAACATCAATAATAACGATGGAGTAGGATAACGAACTTTCGCCATTCTTAAATTTGACTCGGTGGATTTATAGATTCAAATTCGACAAAAGTTGCAACAATGTGTGTGCTAAAAATTTAGAAGTCACACAAGCCTAGATACCATTTAAAAACAAAGACTACCCTTGGGTATTAATTAATAATGCTGCAGGTCTATCTAATAATAAATGGTCGACGGTATTGGTAGATAACAAGATCGGAGTTTGAAGTGTTCCTCTACAAAACTTTATAAAGTGCCTGTGCATAGAAATACATAAAATACAAAAATATAGGCTACATACGGTATGTTTCGTAGGCTAACTTACCTATGGCTTGTATACCAGCAACTCTGATTCGATACTGTTGATGAGTTAACGTTTGGATAAGTGGGTTTATGAGTGATTCAGACTGCATGTGGAAATAGGAAGGAATTGATTTAGCTAATTCTGCAGCACAGTCACAGCTTTCTTTCTTGACTTTAGGATATTGATCAACAATTGTTTTAGAAAGAATATTAATAAAATCGTTAAGAAATTCAAATAAATAGTTTTTGTATTTTGAGACTATCTGCTGGAGCAATAACACCAAGCACAATCTTACTTCCTCTGAGTTTTCTAATACTATCTCACCACTCAACCTCTCAGAAACTACTGGCATTATAGTGTGGGCATACTGTTCTTTAACTGGTAATAATTTAATCACATCCGTGACAAACACTACTGCCGCTTCTCTGACTGCCTCAGTATTATCTTTAAAACATCTAATGATATATTTTTGAATTTTCTCATATAAAGCACTGAGAGTTTCATCATCTCTTTCCATGGAAAATATCTCTTTCCTAATATTTTCCAATGCTCTTTTGCGTTGTCTTTTATCCTCACTGCTAAGTTCATTGCAATATTTGTTCAACAACAAATCTACAGAATCCATTTTAATGTGAATTTAAATAACACTTATTCTTGAGGATCCACTTTTTCACAAACGTACATTATTGTAATCACTACCAGTAAGTATTGAATTTAAAAACATCAAACTATGAAACATAACCTCTTCACAGAGAACATAAATAGTTTGACGTTTCCACGGCAACCATATGACAATCAGACAACTGGAAAAAAGTCGGTGGAGCTTAGAAGGAATAATGGCTAGGCTAGGGTCACTCTCACTATGACCATCTGTCCTGCCCTCGCCCACAACCATCTAGTAGATCTGATATGTTTTTTACTATCAGTAGCAATAAATAAATTAACTAATAAAGAAACAAACGCTTTATTGGTTTAGACATATAAAGAGAAAGGACAGAGTTTCCAATATATCCATGAAATAGTACATGTGAACGTGGACATTTTCTATTCTACTGGATTTTAAAATGCTTACACTAAGGATGTTTTTGGTTGCTATGACAACATTGACAACAAACAAAACTAAACTGAGTAAACAAAACAAACTCATGTTTTGGAGTTCTTTTTAAAACTTTTAAAATTAGACGTAATTACATTATGTGGCATTCTGAAATATTCTGGGTTCTCTTAGTTATTAAGTGTCATATTTTTTCACTGGTCAACACGTATTCCAGTGAGATTGTCCCATTTCCAAATAATGCTTGTAACAAGAGTGATTATTTTTCTGTGAACAATATAAAATGTGTTCATTGTGACTTGGCAAAGAATTTAGTACCTAATAAAAACAGTGAGTATTCAGAGATCTTATAATTTAATTTATTGTTAAAAAACACTCATATAAAAGATAACTGGAGGGAAACAAACAAATTAAGTTAAAACCTTTGGGAAACAAAACTGAATAACCAAACTAGTACAGACCTAGATGACCTGTTTAAATTTTAGGCTATATTTCAACTATAAAATTAACATATTAGAAACGAGTTTAATACCCAATTTTTACTAGCTACTTCTTTACTTAATTTAGTGTTTGGAAGGTATTTTATTTATCATAAAAAAATCAAATGTTAAAATTTAAATAAGTAAGTTTAAGTTAGTCTAATTAGGGCTAGGTAGCTTATTGTTCACTTGCCATAACAATAAAATTGCAATTTTAATTGCCAGATCAAAATGTTCTCCATCGATAATAAGTTAATGATGGAGTTGAATAACAAAGTTGCCCCTAATGAAGTTTTGCCGAGATTTAAACAGCCCATTTAACTTAATCGTATATTTTCTTAAACCAGATACGAGATTAAGAAAGTATAGGCCTAGTCGTATATTAACGGTTACGAATATATTAAATGGCTTATAAAATACATTACAATCACATTTAATAACAAGTGTTCCGTATTAGTCCTAGCAGGCCATATAATGTAGAATGAGAGTTTTGGTCCACAGACTTTGAAAATTAGATAGGCCCATTTTTACTTTCTCCCCCTATAACCATAGTATATGGAGAAAGTATTGTTTTCGTCAAAATTTTCGAATTTGAGTTGTTGGTGGATTTATCCATTTTGGTTCGCCCTGAGTCCAAAAAAGTGGTTTTCGGAGTGATGTCTGTGTGTGTGTGTGTGTGTGTGTGTGTGTGTGTGTCAGGATGTATACAGAGCTAGAGAATGCCCCAATGGTCCGATTTTGGTGAAATTTGGTACGTAGGTCCAAAACCACGATAATTCCAGGCGTTTTTTTCATTTTTTTGAATTTTTGATTTTTAAGGGTAGTTTACCCCCAAAAACCCTCAAAAATCATCAAAAATCAAAATTTCTCAAAAACGGCTCTAACGATTTTGATTAAAATTTTGTGGTTAATTAAGCTTAAAATAGTGAATAAAATGACACCACCCAAATCTCCGAGAAAATGCGCGTTCAAAAGTTATGGAGTAAAAAGTGTTTCAAATTTTTTGAATTTTCAAAATAGCTGTTGTCTTGAAATAAATTTTACTTATCACCATTAAATCAAGCTCAAAAAACTAAATAATTCAGTATTTTAAATTATTGCTCTACGTCAAGTGGTTGCGGAGAAAATTAAATTTTTTCGTATAGGCCCTAGCTGTAAACACAGTACGTTGTAAAAAGTCACAGACGCGCGTAGGGTCAAACGAGCGCTGCTCAGCTGGTAGCTATCCGACTGAGTCATCAAGACATTAATGTTGGGAGCTTTTAACACCTTTTTTATATTGTTGGGAGAAAGTATGTGTCAGTTAACTGATACCGTTTATTTCCTTTGGTGAGGAAATAATTCCTCAGAGTAATATCCATGTGTTTGTGAGATGTTTTTTTAAAACCTGTGATTTCTAATTTGAGAAGTAAGTTATTTTGTCTCAAGATAATTAGATTCACACTTGCAGTATTTTAATTGTAAATCAGTATGGTAGGCTATAAAATAATTGACAAGGCTTTTTCAGGATGCTCATGATTGCTCAAACTTACCAGTTTACCAGCCTGTTATTTTCTACTCTTTAAAATTTAGAACTCTAATATATTGCGCAACTGGAGTACCCACACTCTCTGCACATGTTGCTGGCATAAAATTTATAAGATTAAGCTTACCCTGCTTATAGAGTTGACATGAAATACTGTATAGCCATAAAAAATATTAGTTGTAGCCAAATACCGTACCTAGAGTTCCTGTTAAGGAAAAATGTAGCTGGTGTTCTTTAAACTCTCATTTCACAAATTATAGTTTCCTTTAATTTTGTTAACCTAAGATTTAGGTCTGACACTAGTTATTTTTTTAACCATTCAATTGTTTAGCTTACTCAATCAAAGTTTTTACCCAACGAATACCAGGAAAAATTGCCAAATTACTAATTCCAACAGCCGGGCCGGTCCGAGGGGGTTTTCTGCTGTGGTGGCTGGTGGGATGACTCTTTTTTACTTTTTTTAGGCTTTATGATGTTTTGTATAGCCCTATGAATTTAATACATAAAATTAATTAACGGTCTACCAACTAATAACCGTAACTAACAATTACATATAAATTCTATAGGAAATCCAAAACTCTTTTTATTCATATATTATTGTTATAATTAAAGAAATATGCAAAAAGTTGTTATAAAAAATGAGAATTGCCTAATGTTGTACCCTATACTAAAACAAGACGCCAAATTTGGCCAATTTTCAAACAGCTATAGTCTTATAATGGTTGCTTTTAACCATAGTGTTGAAAATTTACTGCATTGTAATTTTGCAACTAACTTAAATTTAAAAAAGTATGGTTTTGGAGTTACAAGCAAAATACTAAAAAAACCGCCAACATTTTCTATGTTTTTGCAAATCTATCTCGGAAAGCAAAAAATATATTTTGGGACAAACTTCAAATTTTTATTGAACACTTCATAAAACATATTATAGTTTTAGTGACTTACAATCTACAGAACATAGAAAATAAACAGAGCACAATATTTTTGCGATTAAAAATAGATAAAAATTTAAACTGGGATGAACACATTCACAAAATTTTAATCAAAATAAATTCTGAAATTTATGCATTATCCAGAATGAGTTCTTATTGTGATATAAAAATATATATTTTTTGCTCATGTACATTCTCATATCTCTTTTTGCATTGCACTACGGTTCGACCAAAAAACATAATATGGAAAAAATCTTAAAGCAATAAAAAAAGGCAATTCGTATCATGCTAAAGTTAAAACATGATGAATCAGCCAAGAATCACTTTAAAGAATTAAAAATATTGACAGTTTATTTACAGTACTTTTATGAAGGCATTCTCCTTGAAAAAAGTAAGATTAGATACCAATTTTGAGGAACAGGTGAAACATCCTTACTATACCAGACGGAGATATGAATACACCCAGGAGCATAGACTAAAGTTTTTTTTAGAAAAAGCCTTCATATATCGGAAATAAATTTTTTTAATATGTTCCAAACAAAGATAGAAGAAGGACAGAAATTTGACAAATTGTTTCAGGAATATTTAATAAATAAAGCTCTATACTCCATCGAAGAATTTTCCACTTCTCTCAAAATACTCCCTATGTAAAAATCTTTTTATTTGAAGATTATCTTTTGTATATTAATTATTTTCTTCTCCTTTTGTTTCAAATTTTGGGTTAAAATGTAAAGGAATGGTTATTTATGCAAGAGATTGATAGACGTCAAATAACATTTCAGTTAGTTTAAGCTACAAATAGTTAAAACTATATGTTGACGCTATTTATTGTACCACATGTACAGAATGACAAATAAAGAGATTTGACTATGATTATGACTATAAAGCAGAGAAACTTAATACCGTGTACCGTACTATAATATTTTCCATGTGAAAGTGCCAATTGACTGGACTAGGCTAAATATTTAAAAAATCATTTGTTGATTGGCTCATTAATGTTTATATTTTAGAACTAGCATGTGTCTGCAACAGCCTTAGTTACCAAGGTAAATGGGGCAAAGAAGATTATCCAAACTGCATAAACTGTGGAACTGGAAAAGTGGCAACACAAGATGGAAGATTCTGCATAGCCTGTTTAAACATTACCAAAGATTCAATAACCAAGACATCCTCAAACAGAACTCTTGAGTGTGCAAAGTGTTCTGCTGATGAGATTTTAGGTACGGTAATAAAATAAAACTTTATTGTAAAATAAGGGTAGTAAATTAATTTTGTCCCGGAATCTGAATTATAGACTGCTGAATTGTTCTTTCTTATACAAACAAAAGTTTGAAGAATCTCACGGTAATAATATGTAATTGTTAGCATTTAATTAAATTTGAACTCATTCCTGATTTTCTATTGCTAAAAACTGAACTTTAAAGTTGTTATTGAAGTCACTTGGAAAATATTAAAAATTCTTATGAAGTAAGCTATATAACTGATAACACCTTGTTATAGCCCTCAAAGGGGTTAAGCCCTCAATTGAAAATTATGTCTTTTTTCATCCACCTCTTTCTTAGAGCGAATCTCCTGTACCTACTCGAAGATGTGGTACTAATAGCTACTGCCGGCTTGTGGCGGAATTATCACAAATAAAACGTGTCTGGATTTTAACTTTATCCTTAAACCTGATCCTTATCTTAACTTTAACCTAGATGCACTCCTCAATATGCCATGTACATTTTTTTATGACTTACGAAATGTTTGACATCACCCGGTCTATCTTTACTTTGGTAATAGATGTCTATGTGTTTTAAATTATATTCACAGTTGGTAATTTAATTTATAATAGCAAATATTTAAATTGATAGGGAAGTACCTCAGCGTTCTGAAAGAGTTTTTTAAATACCTGATCAACACTCTCCCTGATAAAAGGCGAGGAAATGCTGTGTCTATGGATTTTGAATTATATTCATGGCTGATAATTTAATCAAATAAATGTCAGTTGTTGTAAGATGTTGGTTAGTGTTTATCTTGTTAATTGATTTCATTATAAATGCAATTATGTTTCACACTCTTCATCTTTATTTCTAAGATTTTGTAATAAGAAATAAGAAAAACTTATTATGTCTGGTCTCAGTGATTTTTTTTATATTTTTTAAGTTGGCATCCTTTTTAGTTTTACTTATTTGCTAACAGCCCTCTTGTTACTATCAAACTGTTTAAAGATAGGATCATTAATTAATACCCCAGTGACAAACGGCAACTGGGTCCAGTATCGAAGCTTAAAAAAAAGCTATTAACTTTTCTCAGGACCGAATTGGCAACCTTTGGGTTCAAAGGCGAGCATTATAACCACTCAGCGACCAAGCCGTTATTGTAACATTGCAATAATTGTCATCATTGATGATCTGAAGGATTGGATGATTGGGCTTCAGATAATGTTGTAATAATATTGTTGAGTGGTGTCATTGGATTTAAGGTATTATAATAAATGAATAAATGAATTTTATTTCTCATGAATACAATCATATACAAAAGCTACATTTAATCAAAGAGAAATTAACTGGCCACTTCATCCAGTAGTGTGACCAGTAAATTGAAAAAGTATATAACTAGTAAGAAACAGTGAAATTAAAGTCTAGCATTATTTAAATAACAATTGAAATCCGCCAACTGCAACATCTGGACAGATTACTAACTTAATTTAGCAATTATAAAAATTTACAAAAAACAATAAAGTAATAACTACAGATGAATAACAACTATGAATTAATAAATAAATAACAATGAATAAAAAACGATAGATAAATAACTAATCACTAAATAACAGTAATAAATAGTAAATGAATAACAATAAAATAACAATAAATTAGAAGTACAGGAACATTTCTTAGCCCAGGATATAGTTCAGAGAGTATACATTCTTCAATAAATATCAAAGTAAAACTAGTCCAAGTCCCAAATTTATGAAATCAAAATTAGAGAAAATAGTTTTCCTATTGTTACTTGTAAGACGATAGAAAGATATTGAGCTGATATCTGATATGTGTATCAATAATACAATTTGTTAACTTTTTATGCTGCTGCAGTTGAGCGAGACTTAGATGGTACTTTGCTCCCACAAAGAAAATGTATAAAATGTGCCAACGGCACAAAGCCTTCGCCTGAAGGAACAACCTGTACTCCTTGCGCCCCATCCAGCATAATTGGATATGATCCATGTGGGTAAGGAAAAGTGTATTAAAATCATAGTGTTATCCCCGGAACTGCGATTTGACATATTATGAGAATAATAATTTACCTCCGTTTGCAGTTCATGTGTTGTGTATGTGTCGTGTGTTGAGAAATGTGTTTATTTTAAATCATCTAACGAAGCTCTTGAAGCGGATTAATTTATTTATTGTTCCTGTGAAGCTTGATAATGGCAGAATTGCCGAAACATATGTAGCTGAAAAAACTACAAGTTGGAACTTCAGACGGAGGTAAATTATTAATCTCATAATATGAAAAGTGTATATTTTAATTTTGTGTTGTTTTAAATTATAAAAATAGCAAACCTATATACAAGTGTTTATTACAGTGTCAGAACAGTTCATACAGTATTTGCAAAAGACATAATGGTTTCAACTTTTAATGAAATAGGAGAATTTTAATATACACTACTTTGAGATCTGCAATAGTATATTAGTGTATTAGGACTTGCGCAGTATGAGACGTATGAGTATGAACTTTCATAGCTAACTGTCTCTTTATTTTTCTCTATGGTGACGCTGACTGTAAAATGTTTTATCCCAGTTGCCCGCCAGCTACCCATGAACGGCTGGGCTCGGACCATTGTGTGCCCCACGGTGATCTGACAGCTTGGCCGGACGACTCCGCCACCTACACCATTGAATATCCTCTCTCCGGCAAGTCTCTTCAGAGTGCCCTCCTGAAAAACAATCTACGTAGAGATATTTATCTTTGCAAGGTATCATTGTCGAATAATAATTACATATAGTTTACTAATAACCCAAGTAGCAAAACAATATTGTCTCAATATTGTCAACAATATTGTTTCAATATTGATAAATATTTGGTCAATATTGAACAATATTTTAACAATATTGTTACAATATTTTCACGCAACAAAAAACATTGTCTAGACAATATTGTGGCAATATTGTCTGACAATATTGAGAAAATATTAGCAAAAGGAAAATAAATATTGTGGCAATATTGTTCAACATTGTAACAATATTGCCTGACAATATTGAGAAAATATTAGCAAAAGGAAAATAAAATATTGCTCAAAACCCCAATAGCAAAACAAATTAAATAAAATATATTTTTTTAATAATTTGAATATGCTTTCAGTTGACAAAAAAAAAAAAATTTTGAAAGCATTTAGAAAAATACCAAAGCATCAAAATTGTCATGGCTATAGCCAGGATTTGAACTCGGGACCTTCAGATAATGGTTCCGCGCCCTTACCGACTACGCCACAACGCTTCGTACTGATGAAGGATTTGTTACACCATTAGGCCAGTTGATTCTCAAGTTCTCTTGTGTAAAAGCATTTCCCGTGAAGGCCTATATTTTTATGTCGTCGCAAATACGTTAGGCCTTAACTAGGGTTTCCTTACATAAGAATAAGAAATATTTCATGTCATAAACAAAACATGTTTGTATCATGAGGAAATATTTAACAATGTAGTACATTCACAATGGGGGAAAATCTCTATAGTTGGACTTTAATTACTAAATATAATAATTAAGAACTCATATTTAAATAGATACCATTTTTTACTTTTATAATACAACATTTTCTTGCATCAACAAAAATAGGTAAACAAACACAAAATGATTACAGATCATATGTTTTAAATATAATCTGACAACTAGAGTTGGGTGCAGTTGTTTACACAAACTAACACTCCTCCACACCCAACTAAGGCGTTGTGAGTCCAAGGAAATGTCTAAATTTGACATGCTTTGTTTCATTAAGTCCTTTTGTAAATATATCAGCAACCATGTCTTCAGTAGGTTTGTAATTTATTTTTATTTCACCACTTTGAACTTTTTCTCTTATAAAATGTTCTCGAATATTTATGTGTTTAGACTTGGTGCTTATCACTGAGTTTTTCGCCATGGCTATGGCTGACTGATTGTCACTAAATATTTCAATCACTTTATGAGGTCTTCCCATGTCTTCAATAAGCTGCTTTAAATGAATAGCTTCTTTTGCCGCTTCGGTCAAAGACATATATTCGGCTTCACTTGTTGATAATGCGACTGTCCTTTGTTTTCTTGATTCCCAACTGACTAAAGCATCACCAAATTTAAAACAATATCCAGTGTAAGATTTTCTGTCTTCACTATTAGCCCAATCCGCATCAGCTGCACCTATCAGTGGTTTGCCAGTTTTTCGAAATACAAGAGATAATTCTTTAGTTCCTTGTAAATATCGAAGAACTCTTTTAGCAGCAATCCAATGTTCTTTACTGTAACATGAGTTGAATTGACTCAAATAACTAACAGCATGAGTGATGTCAGGCCTGGTTGCTATTGAGAGATACATCAGTGAACCGATCAATTTTTGGTAAGGATAACTTTCATCACATTCATTTCCTTTGACTAATTTCTGTCCTGGGGTTAGAGGAGTTGGTGCTGCTTTGCAATCTTTCATATTGAAATGTTCCAAGATTTCATTTATATATTTAGCTTGAGACATCTTGATTTCTCCATCTCCTTCAGTAAATTCTATTCCAAGACAGTAGTTTATTTTACCCAAATCTCTCATTTCGAATGATTTCATCAGTTGAGTCTTGATGTGGTTTAAATACTTTTGATTTTTGGTAGCAATTAAAATATCGTCTACATAAACAGCGACTATGCTTTTGCTTCCACCCACAGTTGAAGTATATATGCAAGGGTCAGCGTGAGAAGGTGTAAATTTTAATTCCTTCAGTTTCGAATCAAGTTTCATATACCATTGTCTTCCTGACTGTTTTAGACCATATATTGCCTTTTTGAGAAGACATACCTTTTTACCTGTTGATTTCCTTAATTCATTTTCTTAGCTTTGTTGAATAATAATTTGTCCTCATTGCAACTTTCATCGATCATTATATCTTGAAGATATTTTTCTAGGTTTTCTGGTACTTTCATATAAACTTTCTCTTTTAAGTCTCCATTTAAAAATGCGGTTGAAACATCCATTTGCTCAATGCTTAGGTCTTCTTCAACAGCGATAGCAGTCAAAAGTCTGATTGAGCTAAGCTTTGCTACTGGTGCAAAAGTTTCATCAAAGTCGATTCCTGGTTGTTGAGCAAATCCTTTGGCAACTAATCGTGCTTTGCGTCTTTCCAGTTCTCCATTCGGTTTAAATTTCCTTTTTAATACCATTTTGCATTCAATTACATTTGTCGCTTTATTTTCATCTTCCAGAACCCAAGTTTCATTCTTTAAATGAGCAATTACTTCATTATTTATAGCTTTATTCCATTCCTCTAAATTTTCTTCTTTTAAGTTTTCATTGCACTTATTTGCTGACATTTGATAATCTTCAGTCCATTTAGGAGGTTTTCTCACCCTTTTCAGTTTTGGTTGTATTTCATCATTTTCAGGTTCATTAGAATTATCATTCTGGTCCTCAAATGCATCATCCAATACTTCAAAGTATTCGTCTGTGTTACTTTCATCTTCATTTATATTCTCATCAAATTGTTCCTCTTGACTTTGTTCTGGTTCGTTATTTTTTGTTTCATTTCTGTATGGAACTTCTATTAAGTCCTCTTCTATGTCATCATATTCGTTTGTTTTAGTTTCTTCGATTTCTGTGATTTGTTCTTCAACAAGATCATAATTATTTTTCTGTTGTCCCTGTTCATAGTACATTTTTGAAAGAACTTTAATATCTCTTGCAATTTTAACTTTCTTTTCTTGCGGGACCCAAATTCGGTATGCTTTAGCATTACTCGCATAACCGACAAAGATTCCTTGTTGTGCTCGAGGGTAAAACTTTCCTCTTCTTGCCCCTTTATTTAGTAAAAATACTTTTGAGCCAAATATTTTCATGTGGCGGACTGACGGTTTTCTACCCACAAATTTCTCAAATGATGTTGAGTTCCCTGCAGACTTGGAAGGACATCGATTTCTTATGTAGTTAGCTGTGTTGACAGCTTCAGCCCACATGTTTTCAGGAAGATGAGATTCTATCAACAAACATCTTGCCATATCTAGAAGTGTTCGGTTTTTCCGTTCAGCTAAACCGTTCTGTTGTGGAGTGTGTGGGACTGTTAATCTTCTCCTAATACCATTTTCCTTAAGGAATTTGTCGAAATCGCCATTGCAATATTCCCTGCCATTGTCTGTCTGTAAGTACTTTATTTTCTTACCTGTTTGGTTTTCCACTTCGTTCTTAAATTCTTTGAATCGTTCAAAAATTTCATCTTTGCTCTTCAGAAAATATACATAGCAATATCGAGAGCTTTCATCAATGAATGTACCAAAATATTTATTACCTCCTTGTGAATTAATTCTCATAGGACCCACTATATCAGAGTGAATTACTTCTAATAAATCAACGTTCTTTGGAGCTTTTCTGGTTAGAAAAGGTGTTTGAGTTAATTTTCCTTGAATACAAGTTTCACACTCTCCCACATGGTCTTTTGGATTAAAACATAATCCATTTACAACTTCATCTTTTAAAGCTAATTTCAAGTCAGATTCATTAAGATGCCCTAACTTTTTATGCCAATCTAGGATATCAGACTGTTTAGAAAAGTTTGACCTTTCATTTCCTGAAATTGGTTTAGCATTTTTGACATAATAAAGACCACCTTGTCGCTCTGCTGATAAAACTACATTCCCTCTAGGATTTTGAACTACAGCTCCGTCCTTTTTAAAAGTTACTTTAAATCCTCGATCAGTTATTTCACCAACACTCATCAAGTTAGTTGATAAGTTTGGAACGAAAAGAGTATCATTCAAGTGAACAATATCATTCCTACTCAATTCAAGAGAAACTTGTCCAATACCAGAAACTTCTGCTGTTTGACCTTTAGATGCAAGTTTTAAAGTCCCATCCGAGTTTTGAATACTTTTAAAGTGAGATTTTTCCCCACACATATGTGACGTACAGCCACTATCAAGACACCATTCAGAAGTAGTTAGATCAAAAGAGTTTAAATTAGAAGAAAAACATTCAGCTTCTACTTTAAAACTAGATCCATTAGGTTTAGATCTGCAGTTATTAGCCTTATGACCCATTTTACCACATTTGAAACATTTAATTTTAAAATTAGAGTTATACTCTAACTGTTTGTTTTGATTGTTACCATTGAAAAAATGTTTCTTAGGCTTAAACTGTTTAGACTTACAATACAAAGTGTCTTCCTTCCGTTCATAATTATCTTTTGATCTTGCTTCACTCTCCTCTATGATTTTAATTTTCAAGTCATCAGGGGAAGGTAAAGTGTCCCTAGACTCAATAGCTACTCTAAAGTTATCAAATGATGCTGATAGACTGTACAATAACATTATGCTAAGTAAATCTGAATTAATATCAATGTTCATTTCATTAAGTTTGTCTACAATGTCCATGAATTTGTTTACGTGGTCCCTAACGTTATCACCATCTTTCATTTTATGGATAATTAATTGTTTAAGCAAAGTCGCTTTCCTAGCAGGACCTGAACTTTGATATGTGTTTTGCAATACATCCCATACTTCTTTGGAAGTTTTACAGTTCTTTATTAATTTTAGTTCACTTGGAGATATAATTAAAATTAGTTCTGACCTAGCTTTTAAATCTTTTTCAACCCAAGCTGACTTACTACTATCATCTTCTGGACATGTTTTCTTTCCTATGACAAAATCCCATAAATTTTGCTGTATTAAAATAGCTTCAGCTTGAATTTTCCAAGTGTCATAATTATTTCTTTTTAAAGGTTCTATTCTGTGAACTGAATTCATGTCTAGTGAAATAGCTATTTGAGCCTAGACTTTTGTAAACAATAAAAAGAAATCTTAAGGCTTATCAAAGTATTTTTTACCTGGGCCCATGACCTTTGTAGTACATTCACAATGGGGGAAAATCTCTATAGTTGGACTTTAATTACTAAATATAATAATTAAGAACTCATATTTAAATAGATACCATTTTTTACTTTTATAATACAACATTTTCTTGCATCAACAAAAATAGGTAAACAAACACAAAATGATTACAGATCATATGTTTTAAATATAATCTGACAACTAGAGTTGGGTGCAGTTGTTTACACAAACTAACAAACAAATTACATTTATTATATTACAATAAAATAAAAATTATATCTAATTAACAAAATTACTAAACCATTACTGTATTTGATTGTTTCAAACTAAAGAAAACATCACATAACCAACAATAAAACACGGCGATTATACAACAATAACACTTGCCGCTCTATAGCAACGAACCAGGTGACAAAATGTCATATGGCGTTATTTGGTTATATTTCAAACTAAAAAAAAAAAAAAAACATCTCATAACCAACAAAACCTAAACATATACGACATGTGGTGAAATTTTTGTGAAGATAACTAAAAGCCTAGCCTTACGGCGTTTTTTGTGTTAGTATTTTACATTTTTTGTCGGCCCTAAAAGGGTTAACAAACAATATTTTCCAAAAAATATAAATCAATATTTAAAAATATTGTTTTTATATTTTGACAACAATATTGTCCAAAAAATATAAATCAATATTCAAACAATATTGTTTCAATATTTTGACAATAATGTTTTACAACATTGTCTCAACATTAATCAATATTAAAACAATATTTTTTCAATGTTTTCTGATTATTTTTCTTACAATGTTGTCGGCAATATTAAACAATATTGTTTCAATATTTTTACAATATTGTTTTGCTACTTGGGAACTAGATAGGCCAGGTGCCCATGGCAGTGGAAGGGAATAATGAAACTTACACCCCTGCAGTATGGAAACATTAATATTTCAAGGGAAAAAATCAATACTTGGACTACATTAATAACATTTAACCGATTCTAAGCAATAATGCAATGTCTTCTTTATTTGCGGATGATACAGGTTACTACTCCTGAGTTGGTCAGACCACATTGCACTGGAGATGGAGTCAAACAAAAAAGCAAATAATGAACTGGCAAATTTCTTTTCTTCCAATAATCTAAAATTAAAACCACGAAAAACAAAATACTTGTGCATTCAAACTGTTCAAAGAAAATTTAAAAAAAATCATAGGCCTACCAACCCATGCATTGGAGATTCTCAGATTGAAAACTCAGACTGCTGACTTTCTACGGGTCAGATGGGACAATAGGCTGGGGTCGGGAGAACATTAGAAAAAAATAGAGGATCACTAACCCGTGGTCTCTTTGTTCCCCACAGAATCAGAACCTACGGAAGTGTCCCTCTTTATTCCAAACTGGTTTATTTTGGGTTCATTGAACAAAACATCTCTTATTCAACCATTCTTTAGGAAATTTTCTTTTCTCAGCAAAATTTCTGTCAGGATTATATTGTGAAGGGGGGGGGGGGCTATGTCACCTCATAGAAATGCGTTCAGGGGCCTCCCAACAGTTCCCTCACTGCGTTTTTTAATCAGTCTGTTAGATTAAAACAAAAACAAAATAACTCCCATAACATTCATAAACCACAAAAATAATACAACACATGCAATATAACACAAACTAACACTTTTTGAACACAAACCCAGATACACTGGGATAAAACTGTTTCAAGCAGTGCCAGAAAAATGACTTAACCCTCGATCATGCGTTACACGGAGGTTCTCCATTCTTGCAAGAAGATAAGCAACAAATGTAGTAAGCTTCTGTTTTTTAGCCTGGATTTCAAGTTCTCTTTAATATTACTCTATAGGAACTGCTTAATGCGGCTTTACCTGGTAACAGTTAAGGTATCTGGGGGTAGATTTTTTTCCAGCTTGCGGAGGTTGCTTCCTCGTTGCGCCCGATTGCGGGACTCTCAGTGCGAGATTTTGTTCCGTTTGGGCTTGATTATGCTACAGAAAATAATTTTTTTAGTCTGAATTTTGTTTTAAAAATTTTTTATTTTGTTTGTGTATTGTTTTTATGAGCCTTCTACCACATTAGATGTATTATTATTTCACAATTGGTCTTTTTGCCCTCGAAACATTGGTAGTCAATATATCTCAACTCACTGGTATACTTAGATTATAAATTTTAGGATGTATTATAAGGAAAAGGTTTATCAAAGAAATTTTATATTGCCTAAAAAATTATTAAATCAATAAGACGAAACTCTGTGCATCCGTGATTGTTAAAATTTGTACAAAGGTACTGTCCGCGAGAATAAAGAAGAGCCCTTAGCTCCGGCACATTTGCAGTTTGAAGGCGCTGACCAAATTCGGCGCGGCCTAGTCGTATTTTGAATGCGCTTGCCAGATTGTGCGGTTACGTTACAAACAACAATCACCGGAGTTTTGGGATTGATTAACGACAACTCCGGGATATTATAGAAATACATACTATTCAGCTTTGTAATACTGCAGCAATTTTTAAGACATTTATTTTCATACTTATACATTTTGTATATTTTGTGGATGGTAATGTGACTGATGCGATCATTTTCAAACTTTTAAAATAAATTGCCATGTTGGGTTAAAAATTTTTTTCAAGTTTTAGTTGTACTGTATTTACGAACCAAAACACAAAAACCAAAAACAGTCATGATTTTTTTTTAAATCCCGGGATAGAAGATATAAATCCCAGGATTGAAGATAGAAATTTTGGGATTTGAAACCACCCAAAATTAGCCTATTGGTATTTTAATTTATTTCAACTATTTTATTAATAATTTATTAGTAATATTAATCAAGCATTTAAAATAAGGCTTGTATTTTTCATAATTAACCCTATAATTAACCTAATAATTAGCCTAATAATTAACCATAATTAAGTCTATTAGTTTAAGAAAAATATTTCAATGATGATTTTGTATCACTTCCTATACATTTAGGCAATAAATACATTTTTATTTTGGAATTAAAATATTATATTTACGTGATCTTTAATACACAGTTGGTGATACAATGGTTCAATCATTGTCCATGGGTAAAGGTTGTGCTAGTTCCACATCGATCTTCTTCGTCGGTGTCATGGAAGTCAGAGTTGGAATTTTCCGTCGACGTCGATGAGTCATCGTCACATCCAAAATGAATTATAAGTTCATCTACCGCGTTTTCCACGATTCCATCTGTTGTCCAGTACTCGTTTTCAATGTGTTTGACATGATCACAATATTTAATTTCTTCCACAGGGCAGGCGTCACAGAATTGAGAGCCTCAGTCGCCATATCGGTCAATGTACTCAGTGACATGCTACCTGATAAACAATAAATTACGTTTGTTGAATATGTAACTCAAATAACATACAGGATGGTTATAAATTTCTCGACACATTTAAAGATTCAATAAATAAAAAAACCAAGTAACTTAGAAACATGGCAATTGTTTTATTAAATAGCACATTAAAACCGATTTTTGTATTTGTCTCATAATAATTTAATTTACAATATCTTGAATAAATTAAACAATGTAAAAGGGCAATGTTAACTCTTGTAGGCAAAAACATGCCTAGCTTTTCTTAGATTTTAAACTAACAAATCTTGTATAAAAAAATAATGACAATAATAATCTGGAATATGTCAATTATTTCGCAAAGTTTAGAGATTTAAAGTTTAGAATTTGATCATTTAGTGCTTGAAATATATATGTATGAATTGGTAAATTTACCTGTTGTATTTCTGGATCTAACGTGCTGTTTAACTTTCGCCCAGACGAATTCGATCGCATTCAAATCACACATGTAAGGTGGGAGTCTCAAAACAGTGTGTCCTTGTTGTGCAAGCAGCTTATCAATTTTGTAAATTTTTTTTGTTGGTTTTAGTCTTTCTATGGCTTCAACAAGTACAGCTTTTCTGGTTTTCACATCGTACTCCTCGCCATGTTTTGACAGCCACTCAATCATAACTTTCTTTGTCGAAGACTTATTAGGGGCTTTGTCTTCCTGTTTCCCATGATAAGGAGCATTGTCGATTATTATGACTGAGTTTGGTGGTAGATTTGGAAAAACTCGTTCCCTTATCCACTTGCCAAAGTTAACAAAGTTCATCTGACCATAGTCACCTTTAGTGCTGTTGGCTTTATAAATAAGACGCCCTCCTTCCAAAAACCCTTCTTTTGAGCCAATGTCAACGACAATCACGCGGTTTGAAGTGTTTAGGTCCGCCATCCACGTCATCACTTTGCCAACATTTCTGTAATGGTAAATTACTATCTATCAAAGTTTCATCTAGATAAAAATTTTTCTGTTTTGCTCTCTTAGTTTTCTAATTTCCCTCAAATACTTGAACATCTAATTCACAATCTCTGGTCTCTCAATTAACAATTTTCTCTGGGATCCACATTTTCTCCACTTAAACCCCATATCTTTCAGGAGACGCCGAAGTGCCCAATCGCTCCATTTAAAATTTATTCTTTCTCTCAAAATAGGTAAAAGTTTTTTACAAGTCGGCACAATTTTTTTTGTTAGTAAAGAAATCCTTTATTACACCTACGATTGCACGCCTGTCAAAGTTATCTACCTGAACTTTATGGTGATCAGCCCTTTTTCGCTTTTTCCCAGGTGTAGTGAGTTTTTCATCCGGAGTTTGTTTTCCGGCTTATCGAATTCGTTTGATCGTATCTCCCGAAACTCTGCAATAGTTTGCGGCACATTCTGTTGCTTTCTCTATCGGAACTAATAACTTTTTTTCCTTAGATTCCTTGTCACAACACTCGATCACATGTCTAATTAAGTCCCTCTCCCCACTATGAATTGTCGCCCCACGTTTTCTGACATCTTCCATTGCTGTGAAAAACAACCAAAACAGACCTCACTGCGCGAAAGCACAAGCTGCACTGACACGCCGTGCAATGACCTTGATGAGTCACTGAACAGCTGTGATGGGGTTGTGCTTGCGCCCTTGGGTTTTGCGCCTGCAAATACCGAGCGACATCATCCAAACACCGCCGCATTCGCCTTGGCTCAGGGATCTCCTTTACTCTCGCGGACAGTAGATTACTAATGTAAAAAATTATTTCAAGCTATAAAGCATTCTAGTAAACACGGAATTTACAGTCTTACAATGATAATCATGTGGTATTTATTTTATAATCACCATATTTTTAAATACTCTTCCTTCATGGCAGCTTAACTTTTTGAATACTTACTTCATATTAATATATTGTAATAGATAAAATATTATAGCAACCTGATTTTTTAAATTTTCATATGCTTAAAAATACATGAAGAGTAGTCTATTTAAATGAAAAATATGAGTATTATGAAAATATTTTTAAAAGAATGATTTATTTTTACTGCGTAGGTAACCTCTGCTTGCGCCCAATTATGTTTCAAAATCTAGCGCCCAATCGAGGGTTAAAGTAGAAAAACTTTCCAAGTTTAATATTGAGTCAAAAAAATAACTGGTGGAGTCAAGTTTTAATGACATTATATACCTTAATGGTGACAAACTTTTAAAGTTATCCTTTGCTTAGTATACCCTAGGAACCTAACCAGTCCAATTCCTTGTCTCATATGGATGGTTTCATCATGTATCATGTATGTATGTAAATGATTACTCGTTACAAAGGTAAAATATAATTGCTTTGTTGCTTGGTAAAAAAATGCAGGTACAGTTGAGAGACTGGTAGTGGGGGAGCGGAGGTTAACATCCTGTCCTCGTTCCTATTGACTGACTCCTATTGATTGAATTTTACATAAAATCAACATCAATTTTTGTGATCGATTATTAGGCAACATTTTTCTACTACACTCAAAAATTACCCATTGTTTAAGTGGGTAACAGCCAATGATTTGTGTATTGATTACACTTACTTAGAGGCTAACTGCATGCACAAGTATAGCAGCATTGAAAATTACTCATTTTGCCTAATTTGTTGTTTTTTACAAGAGCTTTACAGTACTTTCCACATTTTTCCTTTAACAGCCTTTAAATTAAATTAATTAGCCTTTAATTAAGTCTATAATCAAATTCTGGTGAAATGACTTATTTCACGTGATGGTGTTTTCTAATGTTTTAACATTTTGGATACTCATCACAATAATTACATGAAACAATATAGTTGGGATTGCTATATTTCTAACTACTATCTTAGTTCATCTTCAGGCGAAACTATAATAAACTGTTAAGTTTAAATACAAACATAAATTTCCAATCAATATAAAACATATGTTAAAATAAAAAGCAATAAAATTATATAATTAGCAATCAATAAATTATATAATTATATAATTATATAATTATATATAATTTTTTTTATCAAATATAAAATTACATAAATTATATTTGATTAAAAGGTAAAATTGGTCTACGTGTGTATATAGACTTTTTTGTCGCTTACCACCTAGGGCTTTTGCAAATGGCATCTTCTTTTTAATTTCTTCTTGAATTATCGGAATATACATTTTGCTTATTGATACCTACACTAGGTCTCTGTTGAGACATTAGGTTGCATTTTTTAACAATCAGCATACATGCTGTTTCTCTTATGTTTTAGTTTTTCCATTCCCTTTTTTTATTTATTGGTTCGACTGAAAGACACAAGGTTGATTGTTCGATGTCAACTATACAGGCTTTATATACACACACTTTGACCAATTTTACCTTTTAATCTATTATAGAATTTAAATTATTTTATTTTATCATACATATGTTTTATATCATTCAAAATTTATGTTTTTATTTACATTTAACAGTTTATTATTGTTTTACCTCAAGATAAACTGAATAGTAGTTCAAAATATTTAAAAATTGTGATGAGTAGCCAAAAAGTTAAAATATTAGTCTATAACTTTGATCCAGGAACAATAATGAAAATGAAAATAGTTATAAGTTTTGTTACTTTCAACTGGTTTGTCTTGGTTGTTGAATGTGGTAGAGCCAGAGACGCAGTGGGGCGTGTCAGTCGGTGGCCAACATGTGTGTACTGACCCACTACCGGGACGGGCCGGCCTGCAGCCTGTTCCGCGACTTCAAGCACATTCCTAGCTCAGAGCGGGAGCCATACCCGTGGCTGTACTACGGTGATGGGGACGCGCCCACAGTCCTCAACCGTCGCAAGATACCCGTCAGTTACAGCCTCGACCCACATTCACAGGTAAGACTACAAGCACATTCCTAGCTCAGAGCGGGAGCCATACCCGTGGCTGTACTACGGTGATGGGGACGCGCCCACGGTCCTCAACCGTCACAAGATACCCGTCAGTTACAGCCTCGACCCACATTCACAGGTAAGACTACAAGCACATCCCTAGTTAGTCTGAGCGGGAGACGTCCCGTGGCTGTAGTACGGTGATGGGGATGCGCCCACGGTCCTCAACCGTCGCAAGATACCCGTCAGTTACAGCCTCGACCCACATTCACAGGTAAGACTACAAGCACATCCCTAGTTAGTTCTGAGCGGGAGCCGTCCCGTGGCTGTAGTACGGTGATGGGGATGCGCCCACGGTCCTCAACCGTCGCAAGATACCCGTCAGTTGCAGCCTCAACCCACATTCCCAGGTAAGACTACAAGCACATTCCTAGCTCAGAGCGGGAGCCATACCCGTGGCTGTACTACGGTGATGGGGACGCGCCCACGGTCCTCAACCGTCGCAAGATACCCGTCAGTTACAGCCTCAACCCACATTCACAGGTAAGACTACAATCACATTCCTAGCTCAGAGCGGGAGCCATACCCGTGGCTGTACTACGGTGATGGGGACGCGCCCACGGTCCTCAACCGTCGCAAGATACCCGTCAGTTACAGCCTCGACCCACATTCACAGGTAAGACTACAAGCACATCCCTAGTTAGTCTGAGCGGGAGACGTCCCGTGGCTGTAGTACGGTGATGGGGATGCGCCCACGGTCCTCAACCGTCGCAAGATACCCGTCAGTTACAGCCTCAACCCACATTCCCAGGTAAGACTACAAGCACATTCCTAGCTCAGAGCGGGAGCCATACCCGTGGCTGTACTACGGTGATGGGGACGCGCCCACGGTCCTCAACCGTCGCAAGATACCCGTCAGTTACAGCCTCAACCCACATTCACAGGTAAGACTACAATCACATTCCTAGCTCAGAGCGGGAGCCATACCCGTGGCTGTACTACGGTGATGGGGACGCGCCCACGGTCCTCAACCGTCACAAGATACCCGTCAGTTACAGCCTCGACCCACATTCACAGGTAAGACTACAAGCACATCCCTAGTTAGTCTGAGCGGGAGACGTCCCGTGGCTGTAGTACGGTGATGGGGATGCGCCCACGGTCCTCAACCGTCGCAAGATACCCGTCAGTTACAGCCTCGACCCACATTCACAGGTAAGACTACAAGCACATCCCTAGTTAGTTCTGAGCGGGAGCCGTCCCGTGGCTGTAGTACGGTGATGGGGATGCGCCCACGGTCCTCAACCGTTGCAAGATACCCGTCAGTTACAGCCTCAACCCACATTCCCAGGTAAGACTACAAGCACATTCCTAGCTCAGAGCGGGAGCCATACCCGTGGCTGTACTACGGTGATGGGGACGCGCCCACGGTCCTCAACCGTCGCAAGATACCCGTCAGTTACAGCCTCAACCCACATTCACAGGTAAGACTACAATCACATTCCTAGCTCAGAGCGGGAGCCATACCCGTGGCTGTACTACGGTGATGGGGACGCGCCCACGGTCCTCAACCGTCGCAAGATACCCGTCAGTTACAGCCTCGACCCACATTCACAGGTAAGACTACAAGCACATCCCTAGCTAACGCTGAGCATTAGCTGTACTACGGTGATGGGGACGCGCCCACGGTCCTCAACCGTCGCAAGATACCCGTCATTTATAGCCTCGACCCACATTCACAGGTAAGACTACAAGCACATCCCTAGCTAACGCTGAGCATTAGCTGTACTACGGTGATGGGGATGCGCCCACGGTCCTCAACCGTCGCAAGATACCCGTCAGTTACAGCCTCGACCCACATTCACAGGTAAGACTACAAGCACATTCCTAGCTAACGCTGAGCATTAGCTGTACTACGGTGATGGGGACGCGCCCACGGTCCTCAACCGTCGCAAGATACCCGTCATTTATAGCCTCGACCCACATTCACAGGTAAGACTACAAGCACATCCCTAGCTAACGCTGAGCATTAGCTGTACTACGGTGATGGGGATGCGCCCACGGTCCTCAACCGTCGCAAGATACCCGTCAGTTACAGCCTCGACCCACATTCACAGGTAAGACTACAAGCACATCCCTAGCTAACGCTGAGCATTAGCTGTACTACGGTGATGGGGACGCGCCCACGGTCCTCAACCGTCGCAAGATACCCGTCAGTTACAGCCTCGACCCACATTCACATGTAAGACTACAAGCACATTCCTAGCTAACGCTGAGCATTAGCTGTACTACGGTGATGGGGACGTGCCCACGGTCCTCAACCGTCGCAAGATACCCGTCAGTTACAGCCTCGACCCACATTCACATGTAAGACTACAAGCACATTCCTAGCTAACGCTGAGCATTAGCTGTACTACGGTGATGGGGACGTGCCCACGGTCCTCAACCGTCGCAAGATACCCGTCAGTTACAGCCTCGACCCACATTCACATGTAAGACTACAAGCACATTCCTAGCTAACGCTGAGCATTAGCTGTACTACGGTGATGGGGACGTGCCCACGGTCCTCAACCGTCGCAAGATACCCGTCAGTTACAGCCTCGACCCACATTCACAGGTAAGACTACAAGCACATCCCTAGCTAGCGCTGAGCATTAGCTGTACTAGGGTGACAGTGACGTGCCTTCAGTCCTCAACCGTCGCAAGATACCCGTCAGTTACAGTCTCGACCCACATTCCCAGTTAAGACTACAAGCACATCCCTAGCTAACTCTGAGCATTAGCTGTACTAGGGTGACAGTGACGTGCCTACAGTCCTCAACCGTCGCAAGATACCCGTCAGTTACAGCCTCGACCCATATTCCCAGTTAAGACTACAAGCACATCCCTAGCTAGCGCTGAGCATTAGCTGTACTAGGGTGACAGTGACGTGCCTACAGTCCTCAACCGCCAAATACTTTTTTCATCTAGTATTGCTTTTCACTAAAAACTTCACTTTTTTGGTTGAATATTTTATGCTGTGGATATGACAATAAAAGACATAACCATATATCTTTTATGTCAACTAATGATGTGATTACAAGTTTTCAAGTAGATCATCATCACTTGAACTGCAGGCAGTGGGCTAGAATAATTTTTTTTATTAATACTATTATATTCTTATTTTATTTGTAAGAGGGAAGAGATGAACAAAGTAGCCTAATAACGTGTGCTCAAACACAAAGAATTTAGTTCTTACAGGATACTAATTTGGTATCAAGTACAGTATATTCAAGAAAAATGTAATTCAGAAAAATCATTCTCTCTCTGCGCCTGGCTGGTCTCGGAATTATTATAATGCAGTCAAGCTGAGTAGCCGTGAACGAAAAATGTTACATGTGTTTACCAAGTGTTTATGCTCACCGTTACAGATGAGGCACATCAACCTGACAGCTGTGAAGTGGGCCGTGAATGGCAGTTGGGGAGGAATCGTCCCGTTCCCGGGCTCCCGGCTGCAACTGTGTCCCGGCAACTGGATCAGTCAGGACGCTGCGCTCAGGTTACTAATCACCGGTAGCGCATTTAATGCACATAAAAACTTGAAAAAATGTCAATAAATAAACATTTTGGTTTTGGAACTTGTATTTTTTTAAATATGATTTTGTTGTAAAAAAATTGAAATACTTGAGAAACATGTTTTGTGTTAAATGTGATGATATGGTGATAGATTTAACAAATGAGAATACCTTATTTAAAATCAAGGCCTAGAGAGAAAATTTATATTTTTTATGGGTATCATTCAATTTATTCTATGCCAGTGAAGACAAATTTTTACTTACTCTTACTCTTACTTACTCCCATGGCCATTGATACCCGAGTAGGGTTTTGGCCTCGCCAACAACTGCTCGCCATCTGTCCCTGTCCTGTGCCTCTTCAATATCTGCTCCTGCTCTTCTAATATCTTTTTTTACACTGTCCCACCATCTTCTCTTGGGCCTTCCTGGTGGTCTTCTCCCATTCGGCTGCCCTTCTCCTACTTCTCTCAGCAATGAACCTCTGTCCCTTCTCAAGACATGCCCAACCCATCTCAAACGTCTAGTTCTAGCGTGGGCCACGATATCAAAATCTCTGTACAGATTCCTTAACTCTTCATTGTGCCTAATTCTCCATTCTCCATTTTCACATACTGCTCCAAAAATCTTTCTTAAAATTTTATTTTTAAAAACAATGAGCTTTCTTTCTTCTTTTTTATTTAATATCCATGTTTCTGCTCCATATAACAAGACTGGACGGATAATTGAGTGGTACACTTTGATTTTGGTTTCACGTGATAGAATTTTTGAGGTTAGAATTTTGTTACATGCAAACATACTTTTATTAGCCTGGTTAATTCTATGGTTTATTTCCGGTTCTTCACTGTTCTTGCTTGATATTACGACTCCAAGGTATTTAAAAAGGTCAACTTTTTCAAAAATGTGTCCTTCAATATTTATTTCATTTAATTGGTTTTCTTGTTTTGAAAAATGCATATATTTAGTTTTTTCGTCATTAATTTTTAAACCCATTTTACCAGTCTCTTGAATGAATATTTTTGTTAGATTTTTAAGGTCATCTTTCGTCTCACATATAATTGTTACATCGTCTGCAAAAGCAAGGATATTTAAATTTGTTCCTATTTTTAAACCTTTATTTGTCCTTCTAACTGTCTGAAGTGCATCTTCAATAGCAATATTGAACAGAATTGGGGATATTCCATCTCCTTGCCTTACTCCGGTTCTTACTTCAAAAGATTCTGATAAACTTTCCTCAATTTTGAGGATTGTCATTTTAACAAGATTAATTAATTTGTTAGGTATTCCAAATTTCCTCATCTTATCCCAGATTTTTCTTCTGTCGAGACTATCGTAGGCTTTAGAGAAGTCTATGAAGATTCCATGAAATTCCTTATTATATTCCCAGTATTTGCTAATTGCTTGTTTTAAAATGAAAATTTGGTCAGTTGTCGACCTTCCTTTTACAAAACCAGCTTGATGGTCTCCTATAATAGTGCTAGTATATTGCTCTAGACGTTTTTGTAGTATTTTTGATAGTACCTTGTAACCGTGGCTGAGTAGAGAAATTCCCCTGTAGTTACTGCATTCTCCCTTATCTCCTTTCTTGTAAATGGGGACTATGATAGATTCCAGCCATTCTTCTGGCATTTTTTCTTCTTTCCACACTTTTAGAATTATTTTATGAAGCTGTTCGCTACACATTTTACCTCCTCCTTTTAGCATTTCTGAAACTATCATATCTTCTCCAGCTGCCTTATTATTTTTTAAATCATTGATAGCTTCTTCCACTTCTTCTTTAGATGGTTCTTCCATGTAAGGTTCTGCTCCTTGGTATTCTTCTTGAAATCTTTCTTGTTCCACCTCTTCACAATTTAAGAGTTCACTAAAATACTCTTTCCACCTACATACCACTTCTGCTTTTTGAGTTAGTACTCGCCCTTCTTTGTTTTTAATTCCAAAAGTACTAGGTGTATATCCTTTTCTGAAATGTTTTACACAACTATAAAAGTCTTTGTGATTATTGGCTTTTTGATCACTTTCAGCTTTCTCTAACAAACTGTTAATGAATTCTCTTTTCTTTCTTCGCAGCAGTCTTGTAGTTGATTTGTTTATAGATTGGTAAGCTTCTCGGTCTTCATTATTATTGCTAATCAGCCACTTCTTCTTCTTCATGCCTCTGTTCTGTATAGCAATTGTACACTCTTCGTCTAACCAAGGTATTCTCTTTTTTCTTTTCTTTTTCCCGCAAACTTCCTTTGCTGTTTCCAATATATTGTTTCTGTAAGTTTCCCATAGAGTCTCTAACTGGTTGCTCTCTTGATCGTCACTTCTAATTTCATTTAAGATTTGAAATCTATTTTGCAGGTTGATTCTGAATTCATCAATTATGTATTTGTCTTTTAATTTTACTGTTTCGATCATCTCAGTGTTTTCTCTTTGCTTCTTTTTCTCTATAGATATTCTTTGGTAAATTTTTGTAAGCACCAGGTTGTGATCGGATCCACACTCCGCTTCTCTTATACTTCTAACATTTAAGACACTACTTTTGTTCCTTTCGTCTACTAAAACATGATCTATTTGATTCTTGGTTCTGCCATCTGGTGATGTCCAAGTTTCCTTATGGATATCTTTCCGGGGAAAGCATGTACTCATGATTCTGAGGTTGTTTGCCATAGCGAAGCTGCAGAGTCGTAGTCCGTTTTCGCTTGTTTCATCGTGGAGACTGTCTTTTCCTGCAACCTCTTTCCACAAACTTTCTCTACCTATCTTTGCGTTAGCATCGCCTATGACTATCTTCATATCATAACTTGGTATACTATTAAATCTTTGGTCAAGCATTTCATAAAAACTATCTTTGGTTTCTTCATCACTATCTTCTGTTGGTGCATAGAAAGATATCACAGAAATGTTCTTAAATTTACCCTTAATTCTAATATTGCACACTCTCTCATTGCCTGCTTCAAAACTTATCACAGACTCAACTATCCTTTTGCTCACAGCAAAACCTACTCCTCCGTAATACCGGTCATCATCACAGCCACTGTAGTATATATAGTAGTGTTTGGTGTTTATTCTTCCCGCTTGGGGCCACCTTACTTCCTGTAACGCAACTATGTCCATATTATATCTTTGCAGTTCTTCTGACAAAATTTCACTTGCTCCAGGCACTGCTAGCGTTCTAACATTCCAGGTTCCTAATCTTATAGCCTTCTTGGGGGTCCGTTTCGTTAGCCGTAAGTCCTGTCCTTTATCCGAGGCTTTATGTTGTTGACGATTCGTAACTTAATGTTTTTCCAGGGCGGGTAGTCGGCCCAGCGCCCAACCCCCAACCTGGGGGACCAGGGGTTTGATTTCGGAGTCACCTTCTCCTAGGTTGTGGCTTCCACTGCAGCTCTAAGATCCAAACCTGACCTCGGTGTTACATCAGAGTTTCCTTCTCCTAGCCTTTGAGTACCCAAACCCTATCGTACGAGGCAGTACGGGCAGTGCTTATTTGATGGCGGCACTTCCTCGCCATGACACAGCACTATCATCGGGCTCATGTGGACTTGCTGAGTGTGACCCCGCCACAGATCACCCTCCCACGCCCTCTGGTGCTGCCAGAAATTGCAAAAAATTGGAAGACAAATTTTTACAGCTCTTTATTCTAAAAAAGTGCCTTTGCCTTTCAGGCAAATGTACCGCAATTAACTAATTTTTAGTTCTTTCTTTCCCAAATGTTGGTTTCTTGTAAATAAAAACATGAGCCAACTTCAAATCAAATCAAATCAAATCAAAAATTCCTTTATTACCATGAACTTGTACAAACAAGCATTGGATGCGTCATACAATTGAAATTGGAATAGCATAATACAATTAAATAAATGAATTAAGGTAAACTAAAAATAAAATAAACTAACACAAGTTATCTTACTTAGTTAAATACATAAATTGAAAACTTAACAGACTGACTTGAGAACTTGTCTAAGATGGTGTAAATTTATCACAAAACTCCTGCAGAGAGTAAAAAGCATTCGTAGTGAGGTAGGCCTTAAGTTTTACTTTAAAATTTTTTAGTTCATTTATTTCTTTAATTTCATTTGGCAAAAACTTGAATAAGTGCCTTCCTGCTGGAAGAGGTAATTTTCCATGCATTTCTAATCTATGAAAGTCTATGGTTTGTAGTCGGTGCCTAGTGTAATAAGAATGTTGGGGTGTTTGGTGTAAGGACAAATTTTGTTTTTTGTAATATTCAAGCGTTAGGTAAATGTAAATACATGGGAATGTTAAAATTTTAAGTTGTTGGAAAGCCGATTTACATGAATCCTTCTGTTTCAATTTGGCTATTACTCGAATAATTTTTTTTGAATTTTGAAGATTCTCTGTTAGTTTTTTAAAGATGAATTCCCCCATAACTGAACACCGTATGTCATATAACTGTAACAGTACGCATAATATACAGAAAGAAGTACATTTTGGTCACATAACTGTGACAGTCTCCATAAAAGAAATTTTGAAGAATTTAATTTTGAAATTACAAATTCAGTGTGTGTATTCCATCTTAAGTTGAAGTCTATGTTAAGGCCTAAAAATTTTAATTCTGCTACATCATCAACCTCACCATCATCAACCATTAACTTTAACTGAATTAAATTTCTAGACTGCAATGTGTGAAAAATTAGAGCTTTGGTTTTAGAAACATTTAAGGAGAGGTTAATTTTTGCCAAATATTGAACCAGAGTATTTATTTCAAAATATATATGCTGTTCATAGTTTGAAAGATCCATGTCATCGGGCCTAATAAATGATAAGGTGATATCATCTGCATACATAGTTGAGGTTGAGAGTTTTAAAACTTTAGAAACATCATTAATATACAGAAGAAAAAGAACTGGACCTAAAATGGAGCCTTGAGGGACTCCATAGTTCAATGTCAAAGTAGATGAAGTAATTGGGTATGAAATATTTTTAATGGTTGAATCTATCTCCACATATTGAACCCGCTCTAACAAATATGACTCAAACCATCGGAAAGTAGGGCTTCTAATACCATAATCATGTAGTTTATCCAAAAGAATGTTGATATCTACACTGTCAAAAGCTTTACTCAAATCAAAACATACAGCTACCGGATGTTTTTTCCCCTCCAAGCCAGTAACAACCGTATAAATTACATCATTAATTGCATCTATTGTTGATTTGCCTTTTTGAAATCCGAATTGTTTGGGGTCAATAATTTTGAATTTTAAAAGAAATGATAATAGTTGGTCCAAGACTATTTTTTCAAATACTTTTGAAAAGGATGATAGAAGAGCAACGGGTCGATAGTTTTCTACTTCCCGGGGATTATCTTTTTTATACAGAGGTTTAACTTTTGCGATTTTTAGTTTATTGGGGAAACACCCTTCACTTAAAGAACAGTTAATCAAATTAGTGAGGGGTGCTGATAGATGTTCACCACATTGCTTTAAAATAAAATCAGAAACATCATCAAAACCAGTTGAGTGTTTATTTTTAAGATTAGATATTTCAGCAAGAACCTCCTTTTCTGTAACCTCTCTAAAAAACATTGAATTTGACAACACTACATTTTCAAATAGTTTTGCACCAGATTTACCACATATTTCTTGATTTTCAAATGAAGAATTAAAGCCCACCTCACTATAATACTGGTTAAATATATTGGCAATATTAAAAGGATTTCTTTCTATGCTGTCTTCAAAATTTATTTTTGTAATTAATTGTTTCCGGTTTTTGTTATTTTGCTCTTTTTTGACAATTTCCCAGGCAGTTTTGTTTTTATTGTCAGAGTTGAGAATTAAACTATTGAAATAAGAGGATTTTGCAGCTTTGAGGACTCTCCTATAAGTTTGCTTATATTTTCTATAAAAAATTTTAAATTTCTCATCTGTTGAGGTCTTATACAAACAACTAAGAGATCTCAGGTTATTCTTAGAGATGAGAATGCCTTTAGTTACCCATTTATTACTCAGGTTATTTTTATTCGACCTTTGTTCCTTAACTTTCCTTTTTGGGCAAGCTAAGTTATAGTAATAGGAAAAAATATTTAAAAATGACTGAAACTTACAATCTAAAGAATTGTTAACATATACATCTGACCAGCTTTCTTTACTTAAATACCCTTGTACCAATTTATGCTGCAAGTACCTTGTATTTACTTTTATGCTGCAAGATCTCAAAACAAACCAGTTACATTTGGCCATATATATTATTTGATGTACTGTCCCTACGTGTCCTCGTTATTCATACAGGGACACGTTCTACAGATGATGAATTTACAGTGAAAGAGTGGGTTCTTGATTATCTTAGATCCACCAAATCTAGACTTGGGATAATCTGCACCTATGATCTGGAATAGTATTCCTTCTATACTTCTAACCTTTCTCTTGAACAATTTCTTTTTTTTTGTGGATAGATTCGGATCCAGATATGCCCAGCAGTGCAGTGTTCGGCCGAGCCAGCTGATTGCATCTGATGCTCAAAACCAGCTGATTGATCTATACTTGCAGTTTGACTCATTTCTCTACGCCTTACCTGTGTTGGACACGAGTTTCCAGCAAGGAAATCGGTTCCCTAACAAGGTCATGTATAAAACTATTGACTGTTTGAAACTTAGAGTGTCTGCTGTAGCGATGTATGCAAAACGTTGATATTGAAGATTCATTGTTTTGTCAGCTTAAAATAGATTACAAAGAATTGTACACTTTGTTACATTTTTACTTTCTCCCCTATACCATAGTATACGGAAAAAATATTGTTTACGTAAACATTTTCGAATTTGAGTTGTTGGTGGATTTATCCATTTTGGTGCCCCCTGAGTAAAAGTCAAGTTTTTCAATCCTTTAGACAGTTTGAAACTTCCAGCGAACATACATGCATTTTGTACCAAATCAAAGCTAACCTTTTTTAAATTAGCAGGTTCTAAATTTCCAAACCTTTTCAATGAATTTATTTTACAGGCTTCAGCTGATTGTATACACACACAAGATTTGTTTAAAAACAGGAGGAGAGCAAACGCTGAAGAATGTGGTTTGTTATGGCCAGTAACTAAAAACACATAAAATTATAATGTATTATCCTTCAAATGGAAATAAAGCTTACTACCTAATTATTTAAAACAGCTAATTGCAGTATAATTGATATTCTAAAATAAAGAATATGAACCACAATGGGAAAATTGTATAGGGTCAATGTAAATAAATGGTTTACATTTATATTACGCACCTTCTTTGAGCTTAATAAGGAACAGATGCACCAGCTTTAATCGGTTTAATTCCTTGTGTATGATTAAGTATCCAGTTAACTTAAGTACTAACACTGTTCCTGTGAAGCACACAATATTATTACATAGTTGTTTGTCCATAGGAGTCAGATGTGGGGCAGTGGCAGCTCACTCGACGTTTCTTCCTGATAGATTCTGTGTCTGGCATTGCCACCAATGGAAGCAAGCCCGAAGTGATTCAGTACCTCAAGTCAGCCACATTGCGGTGAGTTTATCTGCATTAGTTCTAGTTGTATTGATATTTTATTATAAATAATATTTACCACTTAGATATAGTTTGTCGAGGTAAAACAATAATGTAGTTATAACTCTCCCAGAACAAAACGTCTTAAATGTAGGCAAGAAATCTATTACTAAAATAACGGTATCAAGCATTAGGTTTAGTATTAGTGAAATTTGAACCAGAGCTCTTACACATTCCAATCAAAAAATAAAAACATATCAGTTTTCTCACTATATTCAAAATTGTTGTCCATCCTTTTAAATGTCAAGTTCATGTATAGGTAAATTTTTATGAGACCCAATTTAGTATGTCCTCCGAGGGGCCAAGAGTTGTCCTACTATGGGTTTTGTTTTTAGGGACATGTATGAGCCTGGCTATACATTAAGCTGTCGCTAAAAGATGTTAAATTTTAAAGTTTGGATTTGCTCATCACTGATCTCAATAGATAAAACACTACCTGAATAAAAAACCCATTGGTGGATGATAATTATTTTTATAATGATTTCCAGAGTGCGAGCTCAGCATGGGGACGATGAGGGAAAGATCTACCCTCCGGTGTTGATACTCAGCTATGGTGAAATCACGGCCAACGATGTACAGTTAGATGAGCCAATCAAACTAAGCTTTTATGTTGATTTCTACAAAGACAGCCGAGTGACATATACTATTGATGTAGGTAGATCGATTATATAGTTCTCTTTTTGTTTGTGTGAATAAAATTAAGTTTGCAAAAGGTTTTAATATCTGTAGTGGTCAACCCAAAGAAAGTCGTAGAAAAAATTGTAACTCGTGTTCAAAAACAAAAAAATTAAATGTTAACATGCATTACATTGCTTACACAATGTTTTTTAAACCACAGCTACATTTCTAGTCTATATCAGTTTTTTTTTATAAAAATCTTTAAAAATTCATATTATTTACCATTTACTGAAAAACAAAATGTTTTCTTTTGGGAAAGTACCAAAATTAAATCTTAAAATCTTTTTTAGACTGTTCTTTCTCCAATGAGAGAAGTTTCTTATCAATAAACACCAGCAATGATGTTCAGTCGGAGAGGAGTTGAAGTTCCCAGTGTTCCTCAGATCTGGCTTGGGGTGTTGTGTGGCTTGGCCGTCGTATGGTCGGCCCTGCAGACGTGGAGTCACTCCAAGCGGTCGGCGCACCTAGTCATCGACCTGCTTACTCTGTGTCAGCTGTGCATCATCAGCTGTGGCCACCTGGCAAACGTGTTCTTCGCCGTGGTCGGGTTGGCAGCGGTGCACAACTTTGTGTACTACAAGGGCCAGGCGGTTGCTCAGGTGTTACTGCCATCCAAGGTGCTAGACAGCTATGTCTATACCTATGTCATTGTGGCGTACTCTCTAAAGGTATGTTTTATAGTGGGTACATTTTTAATTAATCAGCCTAAACCACAGTAATTTATAGGCAATTTTTAAAACTAAACATATATGACCCCTCTACATACAATAAATTCATGTACAAACAAATAGATCATATAGGACATCTGGCTAACCTAATGGTTACGGCCTTAGACTTCGGTTCAAGAGGTGATTCCTGGAGTGGCCAACAAAATTTGATGCGTTTTTAACGCTTTCCGAAAAAGTGTTTGTGTGTACTAAGTACTAATCTCCTTAACAAAATGCCTCTGGTGTAAATATGAGAAGAAAAAAACATAATCTGCGAACTTATTTAGTTTAAGTTTTAAAATAGAATACTTGTAGGCCTAGTTTACTTTTGTTATTGTTTCTCCTGAACCACAAAGGTCTGCCTCTAATAGACATTTTGTACAAGAACTCGGAAGGACAGTATACTATGGAAAAATCAGACAGCCAATTTTACTGCTTAAAGTGCCAAATCCTGAGATCCAGTTTGACAACGGATTTTCAACCTCACATACGTTGAACACTCAGAACGTATGTGTGTTCAATGTGGGTAAAGTGAGGGGGTTGGCCTCTGACTGACCAACCATGTCCACTCGTGTTCCCTAGCCCCCCCCCCCCCCCCAATGATATAAACCTTCTGCTGTTTGGTACAGGAATTGACGATGAGGGAAGGGAAGCTCATCATAGTAGACAGCTAAAAGACTGATCACATGTTATGATGACTTCGTTTGATTTACCCAATGTAAACTTCGCAACTGGAATAAACCAGTTTAAAAATTTTCTTGGAACGTTTATTATTGTGAAATTTGCTTGTTTTTATCAATGAATTCATACAGAAGCAAAATATGTAAGTAGGGACATCTTTATGGGGAAGTGAGAACACCGCCCCCAAAGCACAAATAGCACCTACACCATTTCATTTTTAGTGCAGAATAAAGCTGATTGGTTGAATGGAAACAGATGGCTAGAGTACTTTTGCAGAAATTTGTTTTGTTTTTTGTAAACAAATATACTCATTTTGACATTTGAGAGGTATAAAGAAGCGCTTTCCATTTAAATTAAGAAAAATAATCCTAACATCAGTACGGTACTTTATTTTACTCTGATTTTCATGGGCAACACTAAAATTTTTTAACATAGGATGTCGGGACATATCAATCGGGTTTTGTACATATTGTTTTTACCTCCTGAAAAACATTTAAAATCCGATTAAATGGTTGAAGGTATAATAAGAGTCTTTTAATTTTATCCTGTATAGTTTTATTTAGAATATTAGAATCATCTACACTATCCCAAACACTCTTTTGTAGGTTCAACAAAAATAAAGAGCATTGAAGGTTGATGCATTGTATTTTAGTCTACGTTCCGTGCTGCGCAGCTGGTGGAGGTGGCGCACATGTTGTGGCAGCAGCTGACGGTGGACATATTCCTGATCGACTGGGAGCGGCCGCGGGCGGGAGGCGACCGCCCGGTGTCCATCTGGCGCACCTACTTTGTGGCCAACGAGTGGAACGAGATACAGAGCCACCGGCGGACCAGCCTCACCCTGCAGCTGGTCACCGTGGTGCTTCTCGTCAAGGTAGGCCTGCTGCTGCTCACTAGCGTAATCACTTTCTATAAGTCAACCTTTTTTAATTGTCAGATATGAATAGTTTTTTGTTAACCTTTCAAGGCAAGACAAGATTTTCATTTGACTAAAGGTATATTACAACTAAATCCAATAATACAATCTAGTGGTAGACTCAGGAACTAGTGGAGTTGGCGACCTGGGCAGAGGTGTTCGGGGGCATTTTTTGGGATAACAATTTTAATGAGCTTTGGTTGAATGGATTATTGTTAGGCCCGTGGACACTTTGTCCCAGACATTGTGTGCGGTGTAGCTCGCAGTGTCTCGGTGGCTTTTACACTAGGGACACAGTGTCCCTGCCAATGACTTGTCGTGCCTGGGAATTTGTTAAAAATAAAAGCAAACATAAAACAATTAAGATAAGATAATGCTGGCAGTGTTAAGAATAAGTATTTAAAAGACATATTAAATTACTTGTGATACATTTTACATTTTAGTTTGATAAGAATTATTGTACATATTAATTGTTATCCAAGAGCTAAACTTACCATTTTTTTATATATTTTAATTATTCTAAATATTTTCATCCTAATATTGTTAATTTTTTTTTTTTTTTTAAAAAGGTTGGCGGACCTCTTTTTGCCTTACTTTGCCCCGTCCACATAGACTATTTGATCTGTGCGTGGATCGTATTAGACAAAGTAAGGGGGTGAGCCGCTACAGTACAAGGTGAAAGATACTGATAAAAGTCACTGGCAGAACGCGGATTCGAACCCACGACATCGCTGCCATGGTCCCGAAGTCCGGCGCGCTAACCACTAGGCCACCGACTCACCCATATAGTTTATTGCCCAATTGGCAATAAACTATTGTTATAACGATTTATCAATGTGTTTCAATTATAACCATAGTGTCTTTCTTGATGTAATCATAACGAGGAAGGCACAATGACTTCAAAATATTCCAAAGTGCATGCTATCTAATATACAGAGTATTTCATAATTTTGATTTTGAAAGGAAACATTTTTGCCATTTTAAAATTTGTCTAGCTATTCCTTTTTAATTTTGACCAATATATTTGCTTAAAATTTTCTTAAAAATTATAAATACTAGTATACGTGTTGCTTGAAATCGAGCAATTTATTTAAATACAGTACAAATTTTACTTTAGCTCTTAATCAATGACATCCGACCAATCAAAAAATGTGAATATCTTCAATCGCCAATAACTACACGTATTTACAGCTGATTATTAACAGATGTTTCAAATGCTTTATTCAGTCCCCAATGTTATTTAAATGGGAAATTTTGAGATTTCAATGTTGGATAGCGCCTTTATTTTCAGTCCGATTCTCATAAATTTTTGGCGGAAACAACTACAGACCAAGCCCTATCAAACGACACCAAAAACTTGAAAATCGGTTGAAAATTGTAGGAGGAGTTCTCAAGACAAAAAACCCTTAGCGTATTAAATAAGTATAGATATGACATAGTACCAGGGGGACCGAGCTTAAGCTCGGTAAAATTATTACAGTACTTTCGTTTCTCACACAAAGCTCGTTCGCTCCGCTCACTCGCCAGGCGGAAGGTTTGCATTGGCATTGGTAAAATGGACACATGGTAAGGTTTGCTGAAGTGGATTTTCCTAAAACCACAGGTTAAAGATATAACACATTGGTTTATTTTATCTACAGTTATCAGCTGATTTTTGTTCAATTTAAAAATCTCCATAAGGATAACATGGAATCTTTGAAGGGCTCTAGCGCGAAAACCGGATTTTTCCCAGCTATGGGACCAGCTCCAATCGATTTCTGGTGGCCAAAACCCCCATATTCAGTCAAAAAATCAAAAATCCTTGGAGCGAAAAAAAACTTTGCCCGGACAAATGGAGCTTGTTTTAGAGTATAAGAATAAGATATGTTTGTTTTTTTAAGTTCCTATATGGAAAAAACCCTTAGTTTTTGGAGGACTTTTTTTAAAACTTATTTCAAGTTATGTAAATCTGGCCGGAGTATTCAATAAAATCTCCAAACAAAGGCCAGACACACCAATAATTTACTGTGTGTGTGCCACTACGACTTTGAAATATGAAACAACCATGTTTTTACTCCAATGTACAAATAAAATCCTAAAAAACACAAAAATTTCATGCCAACTTAAAAATTAAGAAAAACTGTACACTAAACTTTGGATATACATCCTATCATTCAGTATGGTTAAGTTGTAGAGTTTTTGTTTTTACTTAGCTCCATTAGATCCATTAGACACCTCATGAAATACATGGTTGGACTATATTTATTTTTTAAACTAAACAGCCTTTGAATATGTTTTGAAAGACTTTTCCAAAAATATTATAGATATAATTCTCACATCCAAATCAATTTTGAGCATTTACATAAAGATATACTTTGTAAATTCAATTTCAATAGGTGTGGGGTTTGGAGAATTGGGCGGTGTCCGACCCTGATCTGAACAATGTCTCCTCCCCAGAGATGGAGTATCGGCCTGCCAACTTTACTTACCAGTTTGCACTGGCTTTCCTCGTGTTTGTGTTCGTCTATGTTCTTCAGGTTAGAACACTTTAGCAACTAGTTTAGTATATTTCAATATTGTGGTAAATCTTTTATAGTGGAGTCTTAGTAGGATCTAATATTGAGTGTAACTAACCCAATGTAGTTTTGTGATAATACCTATTAGTCCAGGCTCTGAACAGGTTGAGCATGCATAAAAGTATAACAAAATTTGACTTTTGATTATTGTTGGGAACATTTAGTAGATGTAAAAAATCGATGTTGCCACATTTCCAGAGTGGGCACAATATGGGGGACGCCCCCTAGAGGAAGTCGTAGAGGAAACTGAATTGGCCTATGTCATGTTATATATCATTTTAAAGGTATTTGAATGTAGATTAAAATGCCACCAACCCGATCTCTAAAGGTCGAATATAATGCGAGTTATTGCGTTTTGAAATTTCGGTAAAATCCTTTCATGCAATATTTGACTGCCTGCCATTTCTGGCTCAAACGTTCATTTGAGGTCGAGTTGGCGACATTATTTTCAAATCTATTTAAATTCTATATATCTCCTCTTTATGAATATCCTGAAAACTAAGTTAAATGTTTTATTTTAAGTCTTCATTTGCCGTTTTCAATTGCTGCCCAAAATTTTATAATTACATTATGGTTTTCAGTCCTATTTGGGACAACCCATGAAATTTTTTGTGAAATATTTAACGTAAGCTTTAAGATCATGTTTAACAGAAAGCAATGCCGCAAAGCCGACCATAAATGAACGATCGAGTTAGAAATGGCAGGCAGTCAAACTTTGCATAAAAAGCATTTTGCCGAAATTTCAAAGCGCAATAACTCGAGTTATACTTGACCTTTAGAGATTGGGTTTGTGGCATTCGAATCTACATTCAAAGACCTTTAAAATGATATACAACATGACATAGGCCAACACACATTCCTCTACGACTTCCTCTAGAGGGCGCCCCCCGAGTTGTGCCCACTCTGGAAATGTGGCAACATCGGTTTTTTACATCTACTAAATGTTCCCAACAATAATCCAAAGTCAAATTTTGTTAGACTTTCAGTGCACGCTCAACCTGTTCAGAGACTGGACTATATTTAGTTTTATTGTGATCAGTGGCAAATATATGTATGTATGTGCAAAATGACTGGGTCTAAGTGTGCCAGCAGTTTTATTCTAAATCCATGAAAGGAATTTTTTAAAATTAAAACTAACTAATTTTTAAAAATTAAACTAAACTTTCTCTTCACTGGAGTAATTGTCAAACTTTCATTTAATGTACAACTTTTCCAATGTGGCTCCCAACTTACAATTCTTTAATACAAACCCTTCTGTTTTATATTATATTTGGTGTTTACAAAAGTTTTTAGACGTTTTTAGTCTTTGAAACTTTTCCAGCTAAGACTATGTTTCAGTGGCTGATGCTGAGCGCCGTCTATGAGCGCTATGTCAAAGACGGGATTCAAGAGTTTGTTGACGTTTGCTCACTTGCCAACATTTCTGTTTTCATTTTGACTTTGGAGAATTTCGGTTATTATATACATGGCAGGTAAGAAATATTTAAGGTTTAAAAATTTATCAGGCCTTCTGTAAATTTTTATATAGTTTACCCTCTTTATTATTTCCCACCTCTTCAATAGTAGAGGCTACATCATCCTTCCCCTTTCACATCACTTGGTAGATTACCGTTTGTGAAAACTGACAAAAGTTCTTTCACCCTTTATTCTGCATAATTATTTATTAATTGGATACTTTTATATTAATCATAAATGTATTTTTATATTACTAAAATTTATTAAATTTTATAAATTATTTACTGCTTGATATGTGTAATACTAATAAATAATAGTATGATGAATTAGTTTAACACAAGAAGCTGAAAATACCTCATAATATAAAACAAATATAAATTTTATTTCAAACCTTTTTCAATTATCTCTTTGAAGTTAGTGTAAATTTTTTAGGGAAATACAATAGACAAAAAATGTAATAAAACTGTATATTAAAAAAACTCCTATTAAAAAAATTATGGCCAACAGAGAATATATTTTTTATATTTTCCAAAATTCTGTAACTTTATTGTAAAGTCTAAATTTCCTCAGAATACACTACTTTGTGTTGTAAATCTGATATCATTTTTGGATTCTCCTTAAAATTTTCATTAAAAATACCTCAGTAAATCATTAGTGTACCTCAGTGATTTATTCAAAATGACAAACTATAAAGTTTTTAACATTTTTTACACTTTCTTCAATAAAATTTATATAGTTTAATGAGTGTTTAAAAAATTTAAATTGTAATTCATTATGTTAATTTTGAATGGTCATCTCAAGGTAGGGATGGCAAAATGTAACCGCATCAGTTACTTTGCATTAGTTGCGGCGCTGCAACTGATGCGCAATGCAACTAATGCGGGAAAGTGGCTAATGCATTAGTTAAGCTCGCAACAGCCGATGCCGCTAAACACTGCGTGGACGTGGCTGTTGAATTAGTGAAATCAGTTGACCAGGAGACTAAACTTTATGAAACTCTTGTTTCTACCTGTTTAAAAAGTTTACAATGTTATCTGATATTCTTCATATCTCATGCAGGCCAGTTTCGGACGTGCATTTGAAGCGGTAAAATGTGCTTTTAAGAGTGTGGTGTGCTGTGTGCTTTTTAATTTTATATTTATTTTAGACTTAAATTAAATACTAATTTATTTAATAAATCAATAATTAAATTTAACAAAGTATTAATGCTTGTAACATAATGCATCGTTATTATATTTATTTACTAACTTATAAAATTACAATTATTGAATAATTTATTGTTTTAATAATAATAATTTCTATATATTTATTTTAAATTCAGGAAACAGTGAAACTTCCGATGATTCCCAAATGAATACTTAAAAAATTATCAATATTCTCGAGTGTTAATTATTTTTTTAAATATCGTTACAAGCATTATGTATATTTTGTTTACACTATCGTCAAATTTTTTTATTTAATTACCGTTATTTAGCGATTAGTAAGAAAATGAAACTTTGTGTGGCGAAGAGAATTATCTGTTTAACTGCAACATAGCGCAAGCTAATTCTATCCGGACAAGAAACAACAGTAGCGCGAAACCGGTAACAGTTGCACGAATGCCGCTAGCCGCCAGAGCTTAACTAATGCAACCGCATTCACTAAATTCAACTAATGCGCGGCCGCAACTAATGCAGTTGCAGCTAATGCGGGGAAAACATTGTTAAGCCCAAGCCTATCTCAAGGAAATGAAAGGAAACTCAGTTAAACTTATGATTCATGATGTTATTTTTGGTTAAAATTGTTATGGTAAATCTGAAAATTGTTAGGTTCTCAACACAGGTTTCTGTATTCTGAGGAAATATGATTTGATGACAAAAATACCGAATTTATAAAAATACCCCCATTGCAGCAGACCTGCGTACTCAGCGAATTTCCAATGGAATTTTGGTATATTTTCTATTTCCCCATAAAATCCATGGGGATGAGAGTATGTAGGTTTGCCGCCATAATATGGGTTTAGTTGGTAAATATAAGTTAAATCCTACCTAGTGATTGTACATACCAAATTTTATAAGGTTATGGTGTTATGTTTATTTTCCCCATAAATGGGGGTGAGTATGTAGGTTTGCCGCCATATGGGTTTTGTAAGCAAGTATAAGTTAAACCTTATCTAGATAATATACATACCAAATTTGATTAAGTTATGTCAATAAATAAGCAAGATATAGGCTTTACTTGATTTCCCATAAGAATAACATGGAAAACACATTTTTTGATTTTCCCCGTAACCAGTTATGCTAAGATAAAAATTCAAAATACCAAATTGTTTGTTTTTTTAAGCTCTTTTAAATGGTTCCAGTTAAAATTGTTGAATTTTAAAAATTAAGGTCGAAAAATGCCAAAAACCCATTTTTAACCCTTTTGAAACCCCATAAAACCCCGTTCCAATGGTCCGATCATTCTGGTTCGCGAACTCAACCTAGTAGATGCTGGCTTACACCCCTGTACCAAATTTCATCAAAATCGGAGGTTCCGTTCAAAAGTTATCGTGTTCACGGACACATAGATATATATATAGATATATATATATACATATATATCAATTTGAACGAATGGTGTTTTTGGCTTCTAGGGACCTCAAAACGAAAAAGTATCATGGTCCCGTGCTTAGGTCTTACCGTGACTACTACCGTAATAGCGTATTCCCTATAGTGAAATTCGCTAATAAACTCTGTTGGTCACAATTTTTCAACTAGAAAACTTAAATACACATTATTTCACATTTTGTGTTTTTTATCCCTCTAAAAAATTAAAACTAACTTATTCCATCCTGTATAGTGTACACAAGCATAATTTATCACAAAAGTGGTTATTTTGGATTACATTCCATCGTGTTTTTTTTTTTTTTTTTTTTTTTTTTTTACAATAAATTAAAATTGGTTTTATATCAGTTTTGTTAGGATTTTTTATATTATATTCTTCATACAAAAAAGGGGTGACCTCTTTTCAGCAAGAATAAAAATATTAAATTATTACAATAAATAAAAAAGTATTTATTTTTCAGGGTTTTTTCAGTCAACAACTCTCAATGCTAAATACTGCTAAATAAAAGAACTGTTAGATTCTCAATATTTGAATAGCAGTGGCTGTGACTCCGTGGAAGAGCTCTGGGATATCATCAAGGCTACAGTTTTGGCGAACTATAGATCTTTTTAACAAAGAGCTCAATTGACTTTTTAGATAGATAAGATAATTTTGTGTACCGCATGGAAAAACAAAAGTTGTGCTGGATTCAGATGCGATAACCCCATTAATAGCTGCTTTCTCCTTTAAAAGCGATACGTTACAATATATGTTTTAGTACCGATTTTAGAATACAGCACAACTCAATAACTGATGCTTCTACAAAGGCAATCTATGTTATTTGCGGCAGGTCCGCACACGGGTTTTCCGACACTGACATGCAGACGATAATGAACCAGCTGAGGCGAGAGGAAGATGACCTGGTGGGCCACCGGGGCCTGCTGCCGGCCTCCGACCACCAGACGTTCCAGATGTACATCCCCAGCCAGCTGCGCAGCTACTACCATCGGCTGATGCCGCCACCTCCCGTCGTGCGTTCCCTTCCTTCCACACTGTTCTATAGTCTATAGTCTTTAAGTATTTCATTTCTACATACACTTCTTGGCATCAATTGAAATTTAGTTGATGGAGCCTTTCAGTAGTAAATTTAATATCAAACTAATAAAACTCACTGATGATTTTTATGAGAATAAATTTGTTGCTAGATAGATTTCAAATTATTATGAATTTTACTACCATTGAAAAATGTAAACAAGAAGCTCTTGAAATGCCTCAGGACCATTAACGTAATGCCTCTACTTTCATTAACAGGCAAAACCACCCCTTATGTTCATTACATCAAGCTACAAAGCTCCAACGGTACATAAATACCCAGTTGATTTTCATATTTATCTGATGACCTCCTAAAAATAAAAATCCCTGCGAAGACGCCATGTTAAATTCTTTGTGAGACCTCCCCTCCAGAGGAGCTTTAAAGATGTCACAAAACGGAGGGTCAATGGTTGAGAGGTTTGAGAAGGAGGGAAGAGAAGTAGAAAGGGAACCGGAGTGACAAGTGCGGGTTCAGACCTGTCAAGACCTCCCCCACACAGATGTTGAATTGTTTTGTTACGGCACTGGTTTATGTAGCGACGTTAAGGGGTGTTTATGCCTGAAAGTAGATGGATTGATTACTATTGTAAAACTTATTCTTTTAAATTGCAGACAAAGCAGATGCCAACAGCAGTGACGATGGCCCTGCGCTTGAAGTTAAGTGGAGCATCTTCTGCTGACTTTGACCGCAGCGTAACGGCTTACCACAACATGAACAAGTTCTTAGCGGCATTTCTTGAACATGTCAGTGTTTTATATAATAAGTTATTTTACTGTTTTAGAAAATAGGCGTTTCATTGTTGTCATTTTTAAATTGCGCTATAACTTCAAATTTTCTATTCCAGAAATAAACTGTAATATAACTAGCTGACACATACTTTCTCCCAAAAATATAAAAAAGGTATTAAAAACCTCCACAGAACAATGTCTCGATGTCTCAGTCGGATTGCTACCAGCTGAGCAGCACGAGTTTGACTCTACATGAATCTGTGATTTTTTTCAATGTACTGCAAAAAAACCTTTTTAATTAACAATTTTTTTTACACGAAACAAAAGATTGAAACATTTTAAAACAAAGATAGATAAGTCGTAGTGGCCCAATAGTATCCTCATAGCAATCTTCTAGATGCCCAGATTGACTCCAGGGGATTTTTTTCCAGTCAAAAATATCTTATACTCTCTGACGATCCGTGATCTTGCTTATTTAAAGGAAAGGATTTATGAGACAGCATCATTGATTACAAGAGACATGCCGCACAGCATGGTAAAGAACTTTTAAAAAGAAAACGAATGCCGAACACTGGACTTCAAATGGATAGTCCATTAAAAAAAGGAAGATGACCAAAAACACGGGGACAAAATTTAAAAATGCAATAACTATATGAATTTTAAAAAGATAAATATTTTGCAATGTACAGCTTTCTAAACTTGATACTTGAGTTCTGACTGTTCAAAAAAGCTCCAAAAATAGTTAATAATTTACTATTGGAGTTTTTATTTTAGTTTCAATAATTGGGAATGAAATAGAAAAAATACGTGTATTTAATGAAAACCCAAATAAAAAGAGACTATCATGAAGCCTCGCTGAAATTGGTTTAGTTATATAAAAATTTTTTAGCACTATTATAGATAAGAGTATACTCCTTTATAGCACTACTTTTCATCTGTTTTAATTACTATGTTATCTTTATTTTCTTTAATTTCCATCTGTTGCAGGCCCTGAGAGATCTTGATTACGAAGTCAGGGACAAACTCTTTGCCGAGGCACTCTTAGACATTGAGTTTTCAGACACTCCAGGAAAAGCAGTTTTTTACATTGACAATGGTCACTCCTTTGACAAAGTGTTGTTTTATGGAAATGAATCTACACTTTTCTCAATGGACCTCATGGGATTCTGCTTCTTTCAAGTAGTTACTGGTGATTTCCTTTTAGCTGCTATCATTACTGCTCTCATTGCCAAGGTAATACAATACATGAAAGGAAAGTTTAACCATTGGTAAACAATAACATTTTTATATTATGTATTTTTCACTTATTTTTAAAAAGATTCTGACTACGCCCAAAAATTGCTTAGTATATATATATATATATATATATATATATATATATATATATATATATATATATATATATATATATATATATATATATACTGTATATACTGTATATATAATTCTGTAAGCGAAATTTCTTGAGCAAAATTGTGAGCGTTATACAAATTGCAGAAAGATGGGAGGGGTCTAAAATTAAAGGTCTCAGTCCCATACACGAGGGAAAACTATAGGCGTCTCCATAATGTTAACAGGAAATGAGAAATCACGTAAAACGTCCTCCATAAGAATAGCATGGGGATTCGAAAAACGTCTGCTTTGTGTACATTAAAACATGTGTTACGGTTTAATTTTCAAACGGGACACAGATGATAACATTGAGTGAAGATGATAAAATAATTCACACCAAGAGAAGCAATCTATATGGGCCTATATATTTATATGTATAATTATGTGAGCGAAATTTCTTGAGCAAAATTGTGAGCGTTATACAAATGGCAGAAAGATGGGAGGATTCTGAAATGAAAGGTCTCGGGCCCCATAAACAAGGGAACATTATTGGCGTGTCCATATGTTAACAGGTAATGAGAAATCGTGTAAAACGCCCGCCAAAAGAATAGCTTGGGGATTCGAAAAAAATCTGCATTCCCAGACAGCAAGGAAGCGTTCTGCAAATATTCACTTGGTTTGCTATTCGGTTGCAGTGAAAATTTCCATTGCAGGTTCAATGATAACTATTCAAAAGCTCTTCTACACAAATAAGCGAAGAAAGTGATCAGATCACATAAGCAAGTTTTTTCTGCAACGGGCAGTTTATTGTTGTGAGACTACCTGCCTCGACCCTTATTAATTCCGCCTGGTCGCCCCAGGGCCCTACTAATTCGAATGCGTTCGTGCGGAAATATGATCTGAAAACGATATGAAAACGATTTCATCCATGCAATGCAAATATTGGATGTCAATTATCAGAATATTTTTGAAAGTTTTCTACGTTGACGGCTAGCTTTTGTTGCAAGGTTACAGGGCCAGGGAATGATCTAATTTCACTGGCGTATTCACTACTTCAATCGTAGGCTAAGTGAATTTGCCACAATGGTAAGAGATAAATTTTTCATTAAAAAAAAAAACCTAAGAAAAATGTTTTAATGCCTTTATGAGGACCAATGAAAGAAATACCACATACATGAAATACTCATCAAGCCATTTTATAAACAATAAACTAGTATCCAATTAAATCAAAACTCTGAGGGAGACCTAGCCTATATTTGTTATGATTAAATTTTACACCAGCCACTTTTGGTGATTGTATAACACCCCCGCCGCAGCAGACCTGCGTACTTAGAGCATTTCAAATTTAATTAAAAATGTTCTTCATAGAACATGGGGTTAGGTGGAGTGTCGGTTTACCTTACAGTATATGTGCTTTGTAAGTAAATTGTTAAGTTAAACCTTACCTTGTGGTACATACCAAATTTTATCAAGCTATGGTATCCTTCCCGTTTCGCCCATAAACCATATGGGACTGATTACGTATAAGTTTGCCGCCATCTCGGCTTATTTGTAAGCAAATATAAGTTAAACCTGTTAAACCCTCCTAATTAATGCACATACAAAATTTTATCAAGATATGTTAGTCTAATAAATAAGCAACATATAATACTAAATTGTTTATTTTTTGAGCTTTTTAAAGCCTTTTTTTGAAGAGCAAACCTACATGAAACTTAAAATTATTTTCTTTTCAAAAGGTCATCTCAGCTGTAACAATAGGTAGGTAATTTGCTTAAACCACTATCAGACCTACGCAGGTTCAGAATAAGTTACACTATCAATTTAATTTTTAATACCACTGTATTTTCGTGTGTGCTCACTAAGATCAAAAGTGAAGTATAACTACAGATTAGCTTTTTTTCTATCAACAATGTCACCAAACTTCTTGATTTAGTATGAGCTCATTTTTATCTAGTTAAAATATTGTTCCACTTACTTAATTTTTTAACAGATGGATAAAAAAGAGCTCATATTAAATGAAGAAGGTTGGTGACATTATTGATAGAAAAAAGGCAATCTGTAGGTCTACTTCATTTTTGCTCTTAGTGAGCACAAACGAAAACACAATGGTATTAACAATTAAATTGACAGTGTATTCTGAACCTGTGTAGGTCTGAAAGCGGTTTAAGCAAATTACTTACACATTGTTACAGTTTTGAGATGACCTTTTGAAAAGAAAATAATTTTTATTTTCCTATGCAGTACGTTTGCGTTTGCACCAAACAAAAGGGGTAGAACCTGTTGACTGGGGTGGCCCAGCCCCTCGGCCTTTCCTTAACGACATTCTTGGAATTGGCATAATGCCGCTCGCACAAAGGAGATTCTCAACTACAGAATATGAAGTGCGCTCTACCTCGGCGTCAAAATCGTCGAGCAAGATTGTAAACTGCCGCTATAGGCGCGGAATGTCACATTTTGGAAAATATGATGGCTGATTTTAAATATTGTTAGACTACTTTCATGATTTTTTTGTTTTTGTTCAAAATCGATCGGTGGTCTAATGCGACCATGTTTATTTTTAAATTGTAGAACTTTCGCGTCTCCCTTCTTGCATCGTTATCTTTAAACATTTTTCTAATATAATTGTAAATTCTTGTTGTTAAAATTATATTTTACCCACGTACTTTTTTATCTAAATTTTTTTTCAAAACGTTAAAAGTTAATACAAAAACTCTTATTTAAAAATTATTAGCAAGCACCCTGCTTAATAATTTCAAGTAGGCCTAATGTCGGAATTTTAAGAAAGAAGCGGGCTACAACATTATTATACGAAAAGAATGACACCAAGACATTTTTAATCGGTCCACAATAATTGTGAACCAATTAAAAATATCTTGGTTTGGTTGTTAGTTTGGATTAAAAATATTGGCGAGTTTGTCGCCCCAATTATTAAAAGGGCTACACCATTCAAAATTGTAATATTCAAACTATAAAATCTTATTACAAAACTACAAACTGAGAAGAGTCATTTGACACTTCAAACGATAAAATTTGTAATTAAATAAGAAAATAGTTGGGTTTACAAAAGTAATTTCTCGTATACAGTGTATTATAAGGTGGGAAGTGTGATATGATTATTTTTTAAGTACGTGCGAATACCGTACAACAGTTATTTGTGCAGCAACATCGAAGCCCTGGAAATGTTTTAATTCCATTAAAACACTATGTATATCGATTCGAGGGCATTTGTGTGCCCTGCGGTACTTTTACAATTTTTTAATATTATTTATTAATATCATTGATTTGTTATAATATCATTACGTTAAGAGTAGTACGTTATACGAGATAGTATGAGTAGTATTTGCAATAATTTATTTAAAGAATATATCTCTATGTGATACAAACGTTTTATTGTTGAATAGGCCTGTTTATTTTTGTTCCGTTTGTTGTTACTCAATCAATACTTTTACAGTTAAAAATTATTGAAATTAATTACTTTTGCAATTCTCATGTTCGTTATTTTGAGGTGAGTTGCGTTCACACTGTTTCGACGAACATATTCTGCTGCACTTTTGTTGGTTGTTGGTATTCATTTTTAACATGTATAGTGAAGTTAGCAATAGAAACGTGTAATTTTCCCACAATCTTAAGTATATAGTCTTATTTAAATTGATGTGTTTTTAAGACTTCAGTCTAAATAACCTAAAATAGTGGTTTATTTATAACAAATCTATCTATATATTGATAGGCAAGCATGTTTCGTTTCCTCCTTTTTTTCTCAGCTCGTGTGCGTGTTATGAAAAATCCACGCATATTGTTAGAATTGTAGATGAGCAGAACCCCATTCTAATTTACGTCGGACTCCAGGGCTACGCCCTACAGGCTTTCAAAGTTCCAGTGTTAAATCTTATGGAGGAAGGAGAATTCAAGAAATCTAGAAGAATCATTAGACAGCTGTTGTAAAAACAACTGATTGAAAAACAGGAAGAAAAGGTGTTTCAATTACAAAATGTTTTAAAATTATTTTGTTTTAGATCAACTGAAATTTTGGTCAAAGTTCGACCAGGAGACGATTAGTACTTATTTAATAGGCCTCCGCTAAGGGGTTTTTGTATATAGAACTCCTCCTACAATTCTCAACCGATTTTCATGTTTTTGGCGTCGTTGGATAGGGATTGGTCTGTAGCTGTTTCCTCTAAAAACTGTTGAGAATCGGACTTAAAATAAGGGTGCTATAAACAGATTAAATTTGAAATTTTCTCATTTAACATTATTGAGATTGGTTTGAGCATTTTAAACATCTGTTAACATACATGTTTCCAAACTTATTTTAAAACCAAAGACGATTTTGTCTTGGGGTGGATCCTGTTTATGAATTTATTTTTTGGACAAAAATAAACTAAAATCCAAATTTAAAGAAAATACCTAACAGCTAGATTTTAGGTCAAAATCAAATACATTGCTACAGACACGTATTATACTAGAATATTTGGTAAATGAACACCGTATGTTCCAATTAAAGTTTTCTTATTGTTAGCGAAATTGGGTTTTTTCACGAATTAAAGTTGTTATTTGTCCACAAACTTAACCCGCAAAATCTTTACTACAGATCGCCACACTTGTCTGAATTAGACCAAAAATTTTGTTGACCTGTCTGTACAGATTTTTTTTATATATTTTATAACTAAAACGGCCATTCATTCGTCCTGATTTAAAAGCATTTGCTATTACAATAGCTGAGTTGGTTTTTGCCAGTACAGCACCTTTCTAACAGCATGCGGAGATTTCTTCTAACACAAAAGTTGGCAAAAAAGGAGAAATAGAATGAATAATGAATAAATAACACTAGCTAAAAACACAAGCATAACTGATAGAACTACTAAAATGTCAACACGATCAAATTAAAAGCGGCGCATTGGGCTGCTCATCAGGCACCCCAATACACTAGTCATTATCGTCAGTTAATTCTATAAACGTGGATGGAGAAGAGCTTTTTTGACCATTCCATGTGAACTTATTGATAATTTTTTCTATCTTTTGTGAAAAAAATATTTTGTTTTTATTCACGCAGCTAAGAAATTATGAAAAAATATACAGTAAATTTCATTGCATAATACCCTTTTTCTTATTGTTATAGATATCATTCCTTGAGTTACGGTAATTCTATTTTTTTACCGTCTATAAATTAATTGATGTAAAGACGCGTAAAATAAAAATAAACCCCTTAGCCGTGGATAGTTTCCAATCAAACGAACAATTAATTATTTAATTAGTTGAAATCAAACGCCGCGCGCCACGCCATGACGTCACATCACTGGAAGATCTGTCGACTCGACTCTGACTCTCCGACTTGTTCGGGTTCGGGGGTCGGTGTCCCGCCGTCCCGCCATTTTCCGTTGGCTCTGGGCTCTGGCTGTGTGTTTTGTGTTTTGGTTAGTGGCTTGTTTTTGTTACTTGGGTGGTTGTGAGACGTCTCTACTCATATTGAAGGTGAGTTTGCTGATTTACTGATTCTTTTTAATTAGCTTTAAGATAAATGAAGTTTTGAAGAAGTTGTTAGTCTTTCAATATCACCGATTAAAAAACTTAATTCTTAACCAAGAATTTGAAAGATTCCTAACCTCAATCAGCGTATTCCGTGGAATGCATGGTCTTTTAATCTTTTATTGTTTTTGTTAATTCATAATACCACTAATAATAACAGACATCAACTTAAAATGTTAAGTGATTATTAAGAATAGCCTACTTAGCCTTTTGAATTTCTTTTCAATTGTTTAATATAAGTTATTAGGCTAGTAGGCTAACTTATTTGGCATTCATAGGCCCTACAAAATGTCCAAGCTTAAGTTAAATTACTCGTAACCTGTCCGGTTTTTGTAGGTCTGTTTTCGTAAATTAACTACCTATTGGGTTGAAGCTGTGTATTCTCAAAATATGTGACACAATTTTCACCCCTGCAGTGGTTACGCACGGTCTCTGAGACCAATAAAAATTTTCAGTCATAATTAGCTGATAGGTTTTATTTGCTGTCGCTCGAGTCATGCAACAAACTCCATTGGGTGTGCCTTCAGCTGCCACAGTGTAGGGTAATTTTGAGATTAGGTACGATCGACATGTTTACCACATAGTTTATTATTACTTCTTCCATATTGTTATAAAATTGTAATTTAACTTAACTTAGCCTAAATTGTTTAAAATGTTTAAGTTAATCTAGAACAAAAAGTAACACTACATTTAATTTACTTTTACTCTAATGAAACAGTTTGTAGTCTGATATTCCTTTCAGTTAGACGTCACTGCCAGAGAACGCGAAATGGTTTTTATTAGCAGCATATTGAGTTAGAGAGTGAGGTTATGTTTTAGCAGATGCTGTCGACTTTCCATTTGTTCAGGCTTGAGTTTGATCAAGGGGACCATTAGTTTCTGGACATAATTTGATCAGTTGTTTGTACCTAAGAGTAAAGTAAGCTTAGGCCTAGTCTTTTAAAGTAAAAATGGTTTTGAAAGTGACTAAGCCTCGACTTTGAAACTAACTTAAATTTCATCGTCAAATACTAACTAATAATATTTTTCAACGATTTTCGTACTTTTAGGGCTATCATTATATTTGCATAGGTAGGCCTATCATTAAGTATGTTATGTAATAAATTATGTGCTCTTGACATTTAACATTTTTGTCATATGTAAAATGTATGTAAACTTACCAAATATTTTTTTGGTACCGTACTTATTAGAAAGTGATATATAAAAAATAAACAACACAATTAAACCTACTTATTTTTTAGGGCTAAGACCGTCTTATTAAATAATTTACAAAATTATTATAATATAAACGTTACAAAAATATTAAATTAAATTGGAAAAATTGCATCTTATTTAGTGTTGTAAGAATAATTTTATTATTTGGAAAAAATTAGATCTATATAATCATATATTTTTTTGTTCCCCACGCTGTGATATTTAATTGGTGGGTGGGGGGGGAGGGATGTCAGAAATTTAGATTTTTGTGATTCATAAATATATGATTGATCCGACCGATATATCTATCATATCAACTATAGATTCATTCTATAGTTACCGGTACCTAAATAACAAAGTCGATCACCCCTTTAACTAATTAATTATCCCTATTTTTGTTTTTAGCTTCTTATTCCCACATCTAAATCCAAAAACAAGTATAACCTAACTTAACTTAATGTCAACAAAATCACACTACTAATCATAATGACAAATTAACAAAATAATATGTCAGTAGAACCTTGATAGTTCGACACTTTAAATGGACTTAGAGAGTGTCTAAGTATCAAAATGTCGAACTATAGGGAGTGTCGAACTATCGAGAGTCGAACTATTGAGGTTCTACTGTAGCTTACAAGAAAAATAATTACCTATGTTGCTATGTATCCTACTTAAATGTGGTATACTTTCTTGGGCTTGGGGATAGGTTGGTTCTTCATATTAATGGAGAATTTTCTCCCTAACCATTTAAGCTAGGCCTAACATAAAAATTCAAAATACCAAATTGTTTATTTTTTCGAGCTCTTTTAGATGGTTTATGTTCAAATTGTTGTGTTTTAAAAATTGAAGCCAAAAAGTGTAAAAACCCCATTTTGACCCTTTTGAAACCCCCCCCCCCCCCATGATCCGTTCGCGAACACATTCAAGTATACGCTGGTCTACTTTCCTGTACCAAATTTTATGAAAATCAAAGGTTCCGTTCAAAAGTTATTGTGTTCATGGCACACACATATAAATATATACATATGGCTTCTAGAGACCTCAAAACAAAAAAGTATCAAAGTTCCGGGCTTAGGTCTTACCGTGACAACTACCGTAATAGCGTATTCCCTGTAGGGAAATTCGCTAAAAATAAAATTGTGTATGCTTTTAGATAAATAATAGCCCCTAACTCTCATGTTCAATGTTCACAGGTTACATATCCAAACACTGTAAGGAACAAAGGAGTTTCTGGAGAGCAACAACTCAGGGTGCTTGTTAGTTGCAAAGCATTTAATGTAAGTAAAATAATTTATTTATATATTTCAAACGGATACACTATTGAGTTACTGATATACAATTATTGAACAGTCTAGAAATCCCTCTTATTTAACTTTAGTTGACATGTTTGACTTAAAGGAAGCAGAACTAAAAGATCGCAAAACTTAGAAACGTGAAATTTTTCCACTGCGCTCAGTAAATACTTTTCTTTCAATTTATGTGTGTTGTTTTTAAGATCTCAGTTCAAGATAACATAAAAAATGAAGCTGGCTTCTGTATAAAAACAAGTGCCCAGTAATATGCAGTTTTATGATTTGGTTAAAAATTGCTCAATTTAAAAAATGGTTGTTTAAAAAAAAAAACTTACAGTACTGCAATTGGTTTTCTTACACTTCAAAATGTGTTTTCACTACAAATACACTGTATGTATTTATCTTCCTCGGAACATTGGTACGCAAATTTTTTTAAAACAATTCCAATGTATACATTAAAAAAGTAATAGTGTAGGCTAGGCCTATGTAAAAGTTGGTCTCCCCGTGCACCATAAAATGACACCAATGAAAGCAACCTACAAGACTGATTATTTGTTTTGTAAAATGATTCCTGATCTTTAACCTACTTCTCTATAGAATAACCCCTTTCTTTAGTTGGAAATTAAAATTAATTTAATATAAATTTTAAACTACGGTATACAAAGTAATTTCTGTGGAGGATTGATTATTCAAACTACTTTTGATGGGAGGTGTTTTGGATGGTAAAACATGGAAATTACTTACAATTTGGGACTACTAAACAGTTCATTGACTGTTTTTAAACTTAAATATTTCTTAAGAATCTAGAGGCTTTGATAAACAAGAGCTCTAAACAAAAAAATGGTAGTTACAGTGGGAACACATTTCTTAGTACCGGTAGTCTATTTTGTAGACACTTTTGTTATAGGTTTTTTTTTTTATACTGTACACTGAATTCGTAAGCCATTCAGGGGTTTGGATAATTGACATTTGGATAAATCGACACTTAACTGCAGGGCCTAATACCAATTTGAGAATTAAAAAAAAAAAAAAAATGATGAAATCAGAGAAATATAAGTTAATTGCTGAAGATTGATTAGAAAACAAATTTGGACACCTAATAAAATTGTTCGCTTAATAGTATATTACAATCTTTTGAAATTTTTTATTTCAGCTTCAGTGATGGAAATTCATTACAAGTCAACAGAGGATGCTTCCAACACACAGGCCCTCCTACTCTGGTGAATCATCTGCTTTGCTATAAAGTAAGTGATAGCACATTTATCCCATCTCTCAAAAGTTATTTCCTTGAATGTTTTTGGTATCTATAATTTACAAGTTAAGTCTCTGGTCTACCCCTGGCGCGCCACCCAAACGCAAGGGGTTTTGAGAATCATGTTATCTCCTGCTACATTCGAATCGTGTTATCTCCTGCTACATTCGAATTTTGTTATCTTCTGCTACATTCAGCTATAAATAAGGTGCCATATAAATGTTTTTTATCAGCCAAAAATAATGTTCTCGATAACAAGTAACATTTTCTAGCCTCTGTGAATTGCCCATGATACTTAATGTTAACCCTCAATCGAGCGCAAGCGGAGATTGCCTCCGCAATCAGGAAAAATGGAAAAAAGCATTCTTTTTAATGGTATTAATGGTGACTTTAAATTATTGTAAATGGCTATGTCCGTTGGCAGAACAAATAAAAATAGTTTGTACATTTGAAAAACTTTATTAAATAACTACAAAAGTCAACAAAATATCCTCTAAACTAAAAATAATAAGATTAGATATGTTTTAATATTAGTAATTTACGTATTTTATAATCCGTTAATTATATAATTATATGTGATATGCGCTTAATCCGAAAATTCGCTAATCCGAGCAGGATCTGGTCCCAATTAGTTCGGATTAGCAGAACTCAACTGTAGTTCATTTCCTCTATCATCATAACTCATAATTTGTAAAATCAAAACTTTGAATGTAAAAACTAGTTGTGAATCTAAACACTGTTAGCGCTAGTGTAGTTCCCTCTTTCTGGGCCCTATACAAACTGAGTGTCGTTACAACGATTACCCTACATGAAAAATGTGTTATAAGATTAAGTGGAGTAAATTCATATTAAAAGAATTAACATATTTCGATTTCCTTAAGTTAATACACTTTAAATCAGTAAGATAGGCCTAAAGAAGTTACTGTTATTAAAGTAGTAAAATTATTTTCAATTTTTAGTAAATTGACAAAGTGCCGCCCCTAAAATTTAGCCGCTATAGGTTCCAGCCTTTTCAGCCATACTGTATTTAGAAAAATTGCCCGGAGTAAATTATCACAGTGTTTTCAATATCTGGAAACAAATATAAGCAGATATTTTGTGATGAAGTATTAGCTAATATTTTTTGGTTGTTGCAGCTGCAGTATTGAAGATAAACCCTAATTCTACAGAATCATGATTGAAGAAACTTCTTCGGATGGTTTTTTTAAACCAGGCAAAGACCCGCATCATTCGAAAGTAAGTTGATTTTTACTAAACAGTTTTTACATGTGTGCATGGATTATTCTGCATATCAAAGGAATATTTTTAATTCAAACAATAATTTGATGGCTCCATTCTTTTCTTTATTGCGGCTTAACACTTTGGTTTTCATTTTTGTCATATTACCTACTTAAATTTCCCTTGCTCAGAAGAGTATGGGAGTATGGGTAATTTTTTTGGGTCAGTGTAGCATAGCTTTTAATGCTCATGTTAAAGTTCAGTCAAGATTTTGGAAGACCCACTTTTTGCTCATTACTTGGCTTTTTGAATGATGGGGTACGCAATGGGGTGTTTGCTGTACCCACATATTTTAATAATGATAATATTTGAAAACTTTAATGAATTGTATTTTATTATTGTCATGTGCTATAATTATTTTTCTATAGCTGTAACATAAATTACTATAGAGTTGTGAGATAAAAGAAATGGTCTACTTTTTTAGGATATCAGGAAGTCCTATTTTATTTGGTTCACTGTGATTCACAAACGTTGGATGAATTAAAATTTTTTAGCATTGTTGACTTATAAACGAGTAATTTAAAATCAAGGGTAAATGACAAATACTTTCTCCAGTGGTGTAGTGGGGCGGGAACACCTGGGAACGGCGTTCCCGCACTGGTTTTCGAAAACCCGGGAAATCTGGGAAGTTGTGTCTTCCTTTGCAGGGAATTTGACAAATATAGCAAGCCCCACACAGAAAAATGTGCCACTACACCACTGACTTTCTCCCAAAAATATAAGAAGGTGTTAATTTTATAATTTTATAGGGCAAAACCTGGACGATCAGTATGTAAACCCACCCAATTGCCACCCCCCCCCCACCCCCCCGCCACCACCACCTCAATACAAAATTTTTATTAAGATAAAATTTGTTAAGCAAATTGTGCTTCATAACTTCCAAGACTTTATTTTAGTCCGGCAAACTTAAACTGTTTATGTTGAGTATTAAGGATTAGTTAATTCTTTAAAACTAAATGTTAATCAAATAGGTTGTTTATTTTTTGTTAGTTAGTTTATTAATATAACACGAGCTCAAACGATATGGAATACACATTCTTTTCTTTATTTCTTGAATAAAAATAAAGTTGCAATAGTAATAATTAATCATTGTCACATTGGACTAGAACTTTTCCAATAATTTGTCTGTTTCATCTGATTTCACAATTGCTTAGACTTTTCCAGCCAACCCTTATTTTTCATCTTACGTAGGCAAAGTCAAATTTCACCTTGACTTTAAATTCGATTACCATAAGAAAATTGAATCTTCATCCTAATTTAGTAATTTTTTGTTGTTGTTATCAAAATATTATCAGAATATTTATTTTAAGACGCAAAACAAAAAAGATTGTTGAGTTTGTTTTTGATAATTCCCTATTTTTCTAAATATTTACAAAAAAAACTGGAACAAAAGCAAAACCGGCCGGGACACTGGGACAAGTGCGAAAAACCGGGACTTTCCCGGTCAAACCGAAAGTATGGCAAGCCTAGTTATAAGCCTCCAAACATTCATGTCTTGATGGCTCAGTCAAATAGCTACCAGCTAAGCAGACTCTGCCACGCGCATCTGTGACTTTTAACAATGTACTCCATTTACCGCCAAATGGAAAATTGGATTTTATAAACACTTGTTGCTTTCTAACTTTTGAACGTGTATTTTCTCGGAGATACAGGGGATATCATTTTATTCAGCATTTTAATCTTAATAGGCCACAAAACTTTAATCAAAAATTTTTAGAGCTGTTTTTGAGAGATTTTGATTTTTCTTTTTCTATGGTTTTAGGGGTAAATTATCCTTATAAACAAACAAATTGGAAAAACACCTGAAATTATTATGGATTTTGACATAACAAACTTAATCCAAATTGGACCACTGGGACATTCTCTATATTCTCTAACACACACTCACACAGAAATCACTCTGTAAACCTCTTTTTTGGACTCAGGTGTCAAAAAATTAATAAAATCCACCAACAACTCAAATTAGAAAATTTTTACAAAAACAATACTTTCTCCATATAATGTTGTGGTATAGGGGGAGGAAGTCAAAATCGATGAATTTATAGGTTCATTGATTGTGCCAATTGTTTTATTTGAAAATAATAGGAGTGATAGACAAATTTAACCACTATTTGAGGTCCTTGTCTCAAAATAGTGATATAGTGATTTTAAGAGTGGTTTAACATGATTGTGGTTTAAAATGATCGAGTAGTGATTTCCAAGGTCGAGTCAAGTTTTTGAATAGCAATTTATTTAGTTTATATACCTTTTCATTAACCTTTTCATTAACCGACTACAAATTTTACCATTACAGAAATACAGGGTGTTTGGAAAAAACATTTCAGAAATTCAGGAGGTTGTTGCCCACATCAGAATGAGCAAGAAAAATCCTGTAAAGATATGTCCTAAAATGCTTTGTTAACCCGCTAGCCACCATTTTGTTTTTTATACAAAATAATTTTTATTTCCGTAACGAATCATTGTATTAAGTTCATATTTGGCATGAATCTTTATCACACTAATGTTCATTTTCAGGGAAAAAATTATTTTTGTCTTCCAAATGGCGGCAATTTTAATTTTTCAAACTCAAATAATTTCAAACTGGTGAATTATATCAAAATTTTATAAAAAACAAAAAAATTTATAAATTAAAGTATCTAACCAATGATATCAAGTTTATAAGGATCTAACAAACAAATAATGGAGATATTGCGATTTTTCTACTAAAATAACCCTAATTTCCATGAGTACTAATGAAAAATAAAAACAACATAAAAATCGCAATAACTCCATTATTTGTTGTTAGATCCTTACAAACTTGGTGCCATTGGTTAGATCACTTAATTTTTAAACTTTTTTGTGCCTTGTAAAATTTTGATAAAATTTACAGGTTTTGGGTTATTTGAGTTTAAAATTTTAAAATGGCCACCATTTTGAAAATACACATTGAAAAAAATAATTTTTTCCCTGAAAATGACACTTGGTGTGACAAAGGTCCATGCCAAATATGAACTTAATACAATTATTCGTTACGGAAATAAAAATTATTTGGTGTAAAAAACAAAATGGCAGCTTGCGGGGTAACAAAACATTTTAGGACATATATGTTTATAGGAACTTTCTTGCTCATTTTGATGTGGGCAATAACCTCCTGAATTCCTGAAACATTTTTTCCAAACACCCTGTATACATAAATAGGCTATTTACTTATGATCAGGTTTAAACTAAAATGGTGCAAACGGTTTTTAAATTGATGTTTTGCCATATTTTTAACATGCCAGGGTAATATAGTAATTAATTTAGAAGCCTTATCCCTTAAAACAAGATTTTATTTTGTTTTTGTATGAGGTTTTCAGTAGCAATTGAGAAATGTGAGTGTAGCAGGTCCCGACTGGAAAAATCCAGTTTCCATCCCACATACCTTTAAAGTAGGACCTTATTGAAAAACTTTTTGTAGCTATTCAATCGGTTGATAACTAAAAATTCAGGAAATGGATTTCAAATTTGAGGTTCATTACACATAACCAGAATGTAGCTTCCCTTGGCCTGGCAAGTGAGCAGAGCAAACAAGCTTGTCTTACAAATTATACATGATTAATCGAGAAACTGCATGGTCCCCCAAGTAATATTGTTAAAAATAAATTAATTGTAACATGCATTACAGATTTCAAGTTGTGAGTATTTTGAAATACAAATAAGATAAGCAACACTAAAACTTTTTCAAGTAGAAATAGGTGAAAAATAGATGATTAAAGTATTTACTAGTGCACGTGTTGCTTGACATCGAGCAATTTATTTTGATACAATACAAAAGTTATATTTAGTTCTAAATCAATTAAATCCGACCAATCCAATATTGTGAATATTAGTGATCACCAAAAACTACAGCTGAACGTTAACAGATGTTTAAAATTCTCAAACCAATCGCAATGTTTTTCTAATGGGAAAATTTCAAATTTAATTCGTGGATAGCGCCCTTACTTTAAGTCTGTTTCTCATCAATTTTTGTCGGAAACAACTACACACCAAGCCCTATCCAACGACACCAAAAACATGAAAATCGGTTGATAATTGTAGGAGGAGTTAACACAAAAATACCCTTAGCGTATTAAATAAGTATAGAGTAGGCCATTTATTGCTATAGGCCAGAATTTTTTTTAATTCATTGTATTTTTTTCAGGGAATCCAAAGGAGCCGAACCAACACCTAACTAACCTGTTGTATACATAGTTTATTTATCTATATATCTCTGTATGTAATCTATTTATTTATCTTTAAATTTATAATCTATATTCTGTAAATAATTCAAAATTAAAATATTTTCAAAATAACTATTTTTATTCTTATGTTCCCTGCTTGAGAATTTTTTTGTTTATAAAATTGTTTATATTTCATTGAAACAAAAGAAAAGATTGATTTTATAATAGTGTTCATGCAATTAATTTATGAATCATATTAAATGAAGTTTGATTATAACTGTAAAAAACCTCGATCTTAAAACAATTTATTTTCAAGTTTATATATAATGTGTTTAAATTACAAAAGTTTTAGTTTTAAATGTTTTACTTTTGGATAACTGTATGGTTCATTCTGCACATGACATGTCAAATAACTAAAGTTGGTTGAAATTAAGCTGCATATCAGTTTATATGTGCCATATTTATGTTCCACATTTATTAACAAATGGACAGCAACCCATTCTATTACAAAATTACTATCATCACTCTGTATTTGAAAGTAGCTACTTTCCGTGCAACTGAGGCATTCGAAAGTCGTCAATTTCAAAACAGATAAAACTAGTCACCATCAGCTGTTTTTCCGTAAATAAACATTACTTTCGGTCCAAGGAAAATAATTTTTTACTACATCAACAAACTTTTCCTGTACAGCAACAACTCAATCAGCTGAATTTAAAACAAATTAAATTTTGAATTCTGTCTTTGTTAACTATGTGTAATAACGAAAAAATTACGAATAATTCTCCTTTAAAACATTTATATATTTTATTAATTGCACCGTGATGAAAAGTATCATTCACAATTCGTCTGGAAGGTGACCCACTTCGGGGCGAGATAGTGTTTTCCATGCTTGGCTTCACCTTGCGCATAAAACACTATCTCGCCCCGAAATGGATCACTTTCCAGACGAGTGGTGAAATATACTATTCATTGCACACTATTTCAAATATCTTTTTAACACTTTTGGCGAACATGCATTGGTCACTTTTGATAATCATGCGTTGATAACTTTTAGAAAACATTTGTCGATCACGTTTGGAAAACATTCGTCGATCACTTTTGGTAAACATTCGTCTATCACTTTTGGTAATCATTCGTCGATCACTTTTGGTAATCATTCGTTGATCACTTTTGGAAAACATTCGTCGATCACTTTTGGAAAACATTTGTCGATCACTTTTCAAAAACATTCGTCGATCACTTTTGGATAACATTCGTTGATCACTTTTGGAAAACATTCGTTGATCACTTTTTGCAAACATCTGTGTAAATCTTTCCGCAAATGTGAGAAGTGTAAACTTGCATATTTGCGGAAAGTGCTTAAAACAATTTCATGTTATCAATGAATATTTACAGCAAACATTTTCGTTTGCAGTTGAAATTGATGTGCAAACTTCTTGTAAACGTTCATTGCTGTCTGGGTTGTGTACATTAAAACCTATGTTATAGTTTGATTTTAAAACGGGAGACAGATGATAATATTGAGTGAAGAACTATTAATAACCAAATGACAAAAAATATACCTAGAGTGGTAATACTATAATAAGACGTTTTGTGGCTTTGAGCAACTAAAAATTCTTCTCGGAGTGTTACCAACCTTACAAACTATTACAATTGACTGCTGATTTTTACTGTTGTTATAATAATTTAAATTTAAAAAAAAAACCTGAGTGTGTATGCAAATCATCAAATACATTCTGATCGTGATAAGGAATGGATGATGAATTGTGACTTGAGAAACGCCTACATTATTAATTACTTTAAAACATGTTTTGGTTTTATTTTAAGACGAAAAGTGTCAAATGATCATGTTGAGTGACAACTGAAACTTAAAGTGCATCAGTCAACAAAGTGTTGGTATTCTGTTAGCTAAATTTTCCCAGAAACCTTTTGGTCATTTCATTGATTTCAGAAGTATGGGAGAGATGTTTGTACTGCATACTAGAAGGAAATATGTAGCAGCAGCAGGTCAAAAACATTACAACAAAATAAGAAATTTATAAAAAAGATAATTTGCTTAAAGATTCTCCATGTATAGTGATTTGAAAAAAGTCTTTTACTCAAAATCAAGATTTTTTATTAGGAGAAACGAATATTGACAGTAAGTGAAGATGAAGATGATCTATTTTGGAGGCGCTGTGTTTAAATTTGGTAACTAAAAAATAAAAAATATGACAGGTGTTAAAAAAATCCATTCAATTTTAGGACAAACAAGACAATGGAAAGGGTATGATACAAAGTATTGAAATCTTATTAACTCTTAAATTGGTGCTGAACATCCGTCGTGTTTTCTCATTGCCACTTTAAGTTATATTAAAAAGCCGCCATAGCTCAGATGAATTTTGATTTCTTTCAAACATATTTTTCATAGATCGATAATAAGTTTATCAACAGACAAGATGAAGCATTTACAAACGGATGGCCTAATAGTAGAGGATTGTAAAGAGTGCTTTGAAGGCGAATGGTCTTTTCAAACGGTATTGTTAAAATATTATTTTAATTAAAATTAAATTTTCTGGAAACTTTCGTAGCGAAGAACTGGTAATCTGCTATGGTTCATGCTATTTTAATTTTATGATTAGGGGCTTTTGCCCCTTTGCGCCACTAGTTTTATAAGATTTTGGGTAGTCTTTTTGGAGAAGGCTAAATTAGCAAACTGGTTGAAACACTAAACAGAATTTCTAGTATGCTCTTTGTAGGTTAGTTACTGCGACAGAGAAAAATGATTCTTTGGTCAGTAAAATAATAATTGTTAGCCCAATGAGTAATAAATGCTTTGTGCATTTGAAACACATAATTGAATTATCTTTTTTTTTTATTTGCAGTTATTGAAGTGCATTCCTCCCCACTTATCATCACTGAACCAAGGTTCATTGAAACTGAAGTTTTAGGCTTTTTTTCATCTGAGGACCTCAAAATAAAACATTTATGGGACAGGAAACCAATCAATAACTTATTTCAAATTCAAAATTTCAACCAATGCATTATAAAAAAAAAAAATAAACATAATTTGAAACACCAAATTTAAAAAAAATATTTCAACTTCTAGGGATTGTGTCTCACAAATAACTGGAATAGAAATTTGCCGTTTATTACTTTTGATTGCAGCTTCAGTTTGCTAAAATAATTTATAAATAATAGAAAATTTAATGGCCAAGTATACACATGCACAGTTCTAAGTTGTACTGTAATATTTTACAGGTTTTAAAGGTGATCAGACACATTGGAGGACGTAAAAATCTTGCCAAGAAGACTCTAATAGATGAAAGATTTTTAATTTAGTTTAATTTTAAGATATGATTATTTTACAACCGTGTTTGTTTGACCTTTTCATTATACTGTATGTTTTAGTTCAAGTTATATATTTTTATTATTTAATGCCGCTGTATTTTTAACCAAACCCATCACATATGAATATGTGTTAATTTCCTTTGTTACAATTCATTCACGTTGAATCACCACTCCTGTAAACCGTGTATTGGTTTTTAATCTCAATAAACCACTTTTTGTTCCCAATAAACTCAGTCCTCCGTTTATTTAATTCCCACAAACGTATTAATATACTATGTGTTTAATACATGCACACTTAGTTAATGTGTCTTAAAGCTATATATTTTTATAGTTGGCCAACTAATTGTACAGAGGCTGTGCATGATGATTCTTTATTCGTGATAAAAGAGTATAATTAGTTAACTAATATAAAGAAAAACTTGATCAAAACAACAATATGGAAAAGAAGTTATAGAGTTGATGAATGGTTAAAAAATGCTTTAGCATTTATGTTATTTAATAGCTAGGACATTTTTAAAAGAGTTTTTAACAAATATGAAATGTTAATAGCCTATACATTTTAATAAAAATGTTGGTAATAAGATGTAGTAATAAATAAGACACCTGCAGCGTGTTTGTTTTCTCTTTTTCTTAATTAGTTTAGCTAACCACCAACCCAAAAGTTAGACAAAAATAACTCTATATTATTTGAATTTTATGATGTTCAAATATAAGGTACTAAAATAAAAAAAATTATAACACATTTCACTCTGTAGAATAGAGAATCGCCGGTACTTTCCGTGGTGTAAAACTTAATAAGTATTTTAAGTGTTTTCCTATAGGCCATTCTTGAAAAAAGCAAAGCTATTCCAAGTGTTCTAAAAGTATTCTAAAATTTCATTGGAATCTTTTATTACCAATTTAACACTGAAACGATTAGTTACTTTTGGCAAAGGTCCAGAGTCATCACCCCGAGTCTTAAGAGTTTCAAAATTCACTTTCTTCTTATTTTGTAAGATCTGTAATATACTGTGTTTTTGGAAAACTAAATTCTCACGTCAGGACTTAGATGTTGAAAATATTAGATTTATCACGAGGAAGTATGATAGTAGAATTTTAAAGAATTTTTAAGAGCGTCTGGCGCATTTTAAAGTCCCACAGAATACACGTTTAGACCTACCTACTTCATAGTTAATGAGAAAAAGATTCCCTAAATCATGTCCTAAATTATTTTGTTTTTGCTCATATCAAACTCTGGCCTAAACACTTCATCGACAAAGTAACCTGCAACAGTAAATATTTTTCTAGAGTTTTCTTCTTTGCTCTAAGACCTGTAATGATTTTAGTTTAACATATTTTTCGTAAATTAAAATACTATGTAATCATAAACAAACTGAAATTTAATAAAATATCTTATATCAATTTGTTGAAAATTTAAAAATATATTATAAAATAACATGAAACCGGTACGATTATTTTCATAAACTCAAATGAAAACAATAGTGAAGTTAATTAATCATTTAAAAAAAGAGAATTTATGGTCAGGATTATTTTATTAATTGCAGTAGAATAACGTGTATACTCTGCCTTTACAAGGTATCTAATTCAAGAGTCAATGGAATGAAAACAATCACTTAGTTAAAGTTGATCACATGTTTAAAATCAAAACAAATAACGTCGTCTTCGAGGGATGCGCAAAATGAACCAATTTTTGTCTCCGTAGGAACACACCTATGTCTATCTAGTCCTTTACATCATGGGTATTTTTACCATAAAAATTTACTTCGACCATATGAAGCCATATACTAAGTTTCATCCCACCCATCCCTTAGTTCTTTGTTATTTCCAATTCTGTGATGCGGTATCAGTTTGCGGAGGTTTTCTCCATGCGCACCATTAATTTAATCCTTTATTTATATAACTTTACTTTTATGCCTTTACTTTAGTAATGTCCAATGTAATGTCTAATGTCCTTAGTAATGTCTAATGTCCTTATCAATAGACAATAGGTGTTGACAATGCACATACTATTCTGTTTATACATTTGTAGAATGTTATGTTCAAATAAATATGTTTGCATCTATACGTAAGTGTTATACAGAACTTCTAAACAATACAATATGTGTTGCAAGTTCATGTGACACATTAAAGAGCAACATGTCCATTTATGCAATGCTGGATTGTAAACATCACACAGATCCGAGAACAACGGTAAAACGGTCAATTCAATGGGTGTAGGATATCAATGTAAATTTGTTAAGTTAATATCAAGAGCAAGCATAGTATTTAATTTGGGGAAGATATGCATGTTTTTAATAATACAGTAGACTTATGTGTTAGTTGATCATAAATAAATAAGCCCACCACTTACCAAGGGTATTCTATATTACCATGAACTTTAAATAATGTGATGCAATTTTCTTTCTATTATGGCTGCGTTTACGCTGTTCGATCATCATTGATTGACCAAATTACATGTTCAATTGGTATTTAAGATGACAAACTCGCCTTCTATTGCTAGTACCCTCTTTTCAGCCAATTCTGTATGGACACTAGGAAAGGGATAGTGTAAGAGTTATACCATCTCTCCCATCCCTGTCAAAATTACCTTCACTACGCATTTTCCTCGATTGCAATTTTATGCAATTAACTGTTAACTGAGTAGAGGAAGCTGCACTGCTAATTTTAATTGGGTGCAAAACAATTAATTACAACTAATAATAATTTTCTACATTACAGAATTTAAACAGATTATCATGTGTCCAAACAAAGATTGTAAGACTAGGGAAAATTACTGATTGATTGATGTCATACTTTTGACAGGAACCGAAAGAGATGGGACACTGCTGTGTCATAAGCGCTTTCCAACTGAATAGGCCTAACACTGCATAATCGTCACAGACCACAGTGAAAATGGCATGAGTACAATTAACTCACGGAAACAACGGGTGGCACCCAATTAAAAATCTATCTTCATTGGCGGAAGCATTCTCCCGCCACTCCGAAGAGACGGTTAATTTTTCGAGTGATTGTGTGTTTTATTTAAACCAGTAATAACTTTTGAAAGTATTTTTGACATATCGGGCTATGACATACGTAATCTAAATTATGTGGCGGACTGTCAACACGACTGCCTTTTGGAAATCAGAAATTTTAAACAAACCATTTGAAATAGAACCATGTAATTTTCACCATAGTTCACTAAATACTATTCTTCCAATTGATCTGTTTCTTTTAAGGTTCAAGTAAAAAATTTAACAAGTTTAAAACATTCAACATACATTTTCCATTTATCGAGTCATAAATTAATAACAGTGAAAACTTATTAATCTTTTAATCTTTATTAAAAGGATTATTTTAATAATGAGGTTTTAAAACTTAAAAGATGAGCATTAAAACATGTTATTAAAGGTGAGCTTGGCAAGGGGAAGAGGGTTTGTAAATATAAAATGTATGTAAACATGCTATATTGTTTGCATTATGATTAACACACCAACAAAGGATATTTACAAATCTTTCATACATAAGTGAAGTAACGTTATATAAGTACGTGTAAGTACCATTGAAAACAATAGCGCCAGCGAAAAGAACGTTGCCGAGTTGTTAAACCTCCAAAACTTCCCCAAAATATAATATAATTTTTTTTAAAATCTCAATTAAGATAAATTAAAGCTAAATACACCTAAAGAATGTCAAACTTTCATAAAGCATAGATAATTTTTGTCACTAAAATATAACGTATTATTTTTTTAAGCCCCAAAAAAATGACTGGCCGAAAATTCTCGGGGGGGGGGGGGGGGGAGGCGGAGCATGGCCCCCATCCCCCCCCCCCTGAAGCCGCCACTGCAAGAAACTCTTTTGTGATAATTTTTGTAAGATTTTGTAGAGAGTTAGTTTTAAAAATTTTGTCTTGTTGACGGCATCCAAAATTTAAACTCACTTAGGGGCCGTCCATAAATTACGTCATCACTTTTTGGCCATTTTTGGACCCCCCCTCCCTAAAATCATCCTACCATCATAATTTGTCTGACCCCCCCCCCTCTCGAAAAAATGACGTCATTTGTAACAAACCTCCGTTTTAAGTAGCTGTTTAAACGCTACATGATAAACTAAAAAAATGACCAATCAAATCTGAATTTACCTTTAGAAATAAAGATAAAATGACTTTCTCAATGGAAAAATAAACTATAAAGTAGTCTTAAAATAGTGAAAATATTTTATGGATAGTTATTTTATAACAGTTGAGTTGTGTTAGAATTTATCATTGTTTTACTGTTGAAATTTGATATAAAACATATTATTTAAAATGACGTCATATCAAAGCCGACCACCCCCCCCCCCCCCCTTGCACATCACCTTACCGCCATTTTCAATGTGGACCCTCCCCCCCTATTTTTAGATGACGTAATTTGTGGACGACCCCTTATACAAAAATTTAAGTCTAATCTAAAAATAACAGTGACAGATCTTTCGATCAGACGTATCAATTCATATGGCAATATCATTGCAGGACTTAACCTCAATTCTTGTAAAAATGAACTAATATTGTGAATCTTAACTCTCAACCGAATGCTTAATAACAAATAACTTTAACCTTCATTCTGGTTGAGAATTTTATTTCTATTAATTGATATAAAATTAAAGTTTTTGCCATAATTTTAATTATTAAATTTTTTATTCCTTTTATATATTTCCACTAATTTAAATATGATGCTGTAAAAACATTATACTATAATAGAGTTAGACTTGTGAGTATTAACATATTTTTTGATATAACATTACAATATTATAAAGAACAAAGAATGTATTCGACCCAACAAGGTTAAACCATAAAGTTTATAAAGTCATGCTAATCCAGTGTGTCGCTTATGACAATTGCCTATATAACCACACAAATTATACCCTTATTTTAATTATAACCAACCACACTTGAAGCACATGTTCTTTCCCCAATATTGGCTGTATGAATGTCCTTTGATAAAATTATTTAGGCAACGACACGTTGATGCACGCTGCAGTGCTTACTTAAAAGTAAAGTACATGGGGGGCGGTCAGTAGTTTGAGATAGTTTACAGTCTCTATTTTGTTACCTTTAAATATGAAAATTCTTCAACATCAACGCTAACTAATCACAGCCTATACACAAGTGCCAACCACTTAACCAATGAACACTTGCAGACCAAGATACTGGCGATACTGTCATCATACTTATACTTGGTATTGTGGAGCTCGCCTTACATTCTGAAGGATGTCTGTAGGACCGTGAGAAAACTAGTGTTTTTTTAAGGATCAAAACTGGAGAAAACTGCCTGATCATTGGTTTATTAACTAAGGGTTCTGATAAATTAATTGGCTAATCGTTTTTCAGTGACAAAGCAACATATCATTTGATCCATTATACATCACACTCGACCTTACTATTACTAAACTTACTGTTACTATTTACTTACTTACTTACTGCTGGGGTACTACAAATCTCAGTCGATTCTTTGCCTCTCTATATGCCGCTAACTCCACTGTCCCTCCACACTGGCTCACATTTCTCTGTAATTGGTCATACCATCTCATTCTGGGTCTCCCCAAAGGGTGTTTTCCAACTGGTACAGCATTATACACTTCTTTCAGACTAGACCCTTCCTCCCTTCGCATTACATGTCCCAACCAGCCCAATCTTTTTGCTTTTATCACAGCCACGACATCAGGGTCCTCATAGGGCACGTAACTCTCGTTTTTTTACTAATACGCCCTTCTCCTTCATCTTTTATAGGGCCAAATATTTTGTGCAGAACTTTATTTTAAAAAACTATTGAGCGTCCTTCACTTTTCTTGGATAGAACCCAGGTCTCACTTCCATATAATCGCACTGGCTGAATAATCTTATATATTCTTATTTTTGTACAACATGATAGGAGTCTTGATGAAAGGAGATTTGTACAGGAGCCTAAACATTGATTGGCATTTGCTAGCTTACTTTGAATTCCAGTATCTTCCACATTTGAACTATTCACTGTTACTCCTAGGTATTTAAAACTTTCCACACATTCCACTGAGTATTTGGCTAATTGAATTTTGCACCTCTATTGTTTCTATTACGCCCAAATTTAATCATTTTAGTTTTTTCTTCATTTAGCTCCAAACCTACTTTTTTGCATTCTTGAATAAACTACTCAGCTAATGCACACAGATCTTCGGATATTTCAGCCAATATCACTACATCATCCGTGAGGGCCATGATGTTCAGGTCTATACCCAACTTTATACCTCTCTTTAAGTTCTTTACTTTTTTAAGAGCTTCTTCTATTGCTACATTAAAAATAGGGGGGGAAATCCCATCCCCTTGTCTTACTCCTATGTTCATACGAAAACTCTCTGATACTTCTCCATCTACCCTCACCTTTGCTTTTACTGTTACAATTAATAAACAATTTTTTGAGGTTTCTCAGATTGTTTGCAAGTAAATTTTAATCTACAAATATTCTGAAAGAGAATGAAATTGCCTACAAAATTCTGTAAAGCAATACTTGAAAATACTCAATATAGGCACACAAAATTGCCATTCAAATGAAAAATGTGAAAATCCCCGTGTTCAATGTATTCCTTATGGAAAACACAATGTTCTATAAATGAATTATATAAGAGTAGATTCAAGCACAAAATTTGTCCTCATTTTTCTCAGCTTGTGTGCACTGACGAGTTATTGACATCGTCATGTTATCCCAGTATCCTAATATTTTCAAATGTGTTTTTACTTTTCAAGTTTTGTACCATGTGTTTAAACTTTTAAATTTTGATTAATGAAAAATTATTAGACGGGTAGGGTTCATAGGTCCCAGTTTCACAAGTCCCAGTTTGCTTAAAAATCACTAAATATAAAAAATTTCATAGGTCCCAGGGTCAAATGTCCCAGATTTGTTAAATTAAATACTAAATTCGGTTAGTTCACTGGTCCCAGTTTCAGATGTCCCAGATTTTGCAAAAATAATATTAATAAATGGTTAATTCACTGGTCCCAGGTTCATATGTCCCAGTAGCGTCAATTTAAAGGAAAAACACTGCGCGTTTCATAGGTCCCAGTTTTACTAGTCCCAGGTATCAACCGCGCCAAAAGTGACGCGGCCGCCGAGTGGGCTGTACAGTCAGAGCAAGAACCGCCGCCGAGCCGGCCGGCCGGCTGGCAGTAGCGGGCGGTGCGACTGCCACTAATTGCCTCTTTTCCTGTGTGGCACACGGCATGGGCTTATAATATTCTATTTTATAGCGTTACTGCAAGATTAGTTTTGGTATTTTATTTACATATATTAACCCATAACTATAAATGACGCTAAATATATCCAAAACTGTCGGCGAATCATTGGACATAGAGAAAGTGTCGAAATGTGACCATCACGTTCGCAACGCTCTTAGGCCTTAACAGAATATTTTTTTATGAAACTTATATATTAAAATATTACTTTAACTACGTTATGTATAATTATGTACAGCTTTTAATTTAAACGGTTTGTTTAATTTTAACTAAGTAACAAAAAATATGTAAAAATCCGTTTAATTTTATATAAGAGGTTTTTACGTAAAGTTTTGCGTTTTTGTCTGAGGTAAAATTTATGTTGGAATTTTTATTTGTAACAAGTTGGTTCAATGATTTAATAAATGATGTATGCAACTTGTTTAAATTATTATAATTTTATTTTGGCGACGAGCTAAGTACAGTACATCTGAGATCACGCCCGACGCTTGCGCATTAAATTTTTATGTACAGCTCCAAAGATTTTTATACTATTTGAATTGACCCTTAGAAAATAGTTTTCAATTTATAAATTTACGAATTTCATCGTTACTTTTTGACTGCTGATGTGTTCACTTCAATGGCGTAAACTTATAGTTCTTAAAATGATAGTTCTTAGAATCAATAACTCTCTAAAGATTAATAATAATTATTAGAAAAGAATGCGAATAAAAACTACTATTGATCTTTAAAATGCTGCTGTTTAACGTATACCATAATGGAAGTTTTTACGTAAAAAAACCAAGTGTGTTTGTGAAGTCTGAAGATGCCGTAAACGGCGAAACGCGTCACAAACCAAAAATCGAAGATTGCTTCAGGCTGTAAGTATCAATAATCTGATGGGTATACCATAAGTCGTTAATGACCATTAACTAAACTACCATAAGTATTTCATACAAAATTACAAAAGGAAAGCTATGATTTTTTTATACGTTCCATTACTATCAGTTATTTTTTTTTTTTTTTTTTTTTTTTTTTAAGAGAAGTCGACTAAATTTTTATTGACTATTGTAGATTGACATTAGTTTTATTTCTTAAAATATTAAGTGTTATTTAAGTAAACCATTTGTAATATAAACCTTTAGTAAGAAATAAATTTAAAGGTTACACATTTAATTATTGTTTATTACTGAATCAAGAAGTTTTGATTCAATCCAATCTTCTCCTCAATACAGATCATTTTCATTGTTCATAAAAGTTACAATGTAAGACTAAAATCAATAATGTCGCTAAAACCAGTTAATAGCATAATTTTTTTTAATGTTTGATATATTTCTTGTGACACTAACGCTCTCTTAGGTGCATATTTAGAGATAAAACTTACCGTATACCGCATGATCTCATAAGTGGTGGAACCTTTTTTAGCGAAATTCGGTAGGAAATAGCTGAGTAGGTTCTCGCAAGTCAGATGCGACGGAGTTATTTATTAATTTATTTATATTTATTTATACTATTCATATTTATATTCATTATTTATATTTATTTATACTAATCATTAGTAATAGAATTTTAATAATAACTAGTAATAAATCCATTTTTAGCCGATTATGTATCAGCAGTTATCTGTGAAATTTTATACGTAGGTACATCACACTCTTGAATTTGTTATTATAATTATAAGACAAAATAGAACAAATCCTAAGAAAAAACCACATTAAAAAAAATCATTCCTAACAGTAAAATAAATAAGACGCCGCACGCGCGACGTTGTTATTGCAATGTACAAAAACACAACACTTAGGCTATCTTTCTCACCCTCTTTCACAGGGCGTTCACTATTGTAAAGTAAAAATTCTCTGTTTCCCACTGTCAACAAACTTGAATCTCTTCTTAACTGCATACAAACAAGGCATACAAAGTAGGCTAAATCATTTTCTTCTTTAGATTCCTTTTCATTGATCACTGGTTTTTATCAACGATGTACTTTATAATTGAAAACCTATCTTAAATTGTTTAATTCACCAAATTACTCTATTAATAAAACATCAACATTTCACCGCCAATTACTAACAAATATATAAATAAATTATAAATTAAAAAGTGTTAATCTGTAAACATTAACAAAGTATAGAAGAAACGACGAGATCTATAACTTCGGTGCTGGCCAAAGTGAGACCGCAAGTCTCGAGTTCAACCTTTTCGCGCCACTATTAATTCCCTTACCAACGATCAGGTCATGTTATCTTAAGTTTCTTGATACAATTATAAAATTTCTATCATTTGCTACAACTTTTCCATAAAATTTTGTTTTCAACCCCAGAAATAAAAAATTTCCTCGCTTAGTAACGTTTTCGTGTCAGAATAAATTGGTTATCAAACACTTCCAACTTTTATAATTACCTATAATTAAGAAAGTAGAAAATATTCATACTGTTGGAATCTGTATTTAATACAGAAACGGAATATATAAATTTCATTGCTATTTAACCTCTCAGTTGTGGTACAGGAGCGATAACAGCACGCACTGTCGTTATAATGACGCCAATTAATGCCACAGCGCGATCAACAACGAAAAGTTTGGCCTTTATTTTAAAATCAACCAGAAGTACAAATAAATTCAAATAATACATAAATAAATAAATGAACGAATAAAAATATTAATTAACAATGAAATAAAAAAGGCAATTCCTCTATTTATTAGCTTAGCGCAAGAACTGTGCTGCTGTACTCGGTGAATACGGTACGCGGCCGGCCGAATGAGTCGATTGTTGCTCTGACTGTACAGCCCGACTCGGCGGCCGCGTCACTTTTGGCGCGGTTGATACCTGGGACTTGTGAAACTGGGACCTATGAAACGCGCGTTATTTTTGCTTTAATTTAACGCAACTGGGACATTTGAACCTGGGACCAATGAATTGACTAATTATTAATATTATTTTTACAAAATCTGGGACATCTGAAACTGGGACCAGTGAACTAACCGAATTTAGTATTTAATTCAATAAATCTGGGACATTTGAACCTGGGACCTATGAAATTTTTAATATTTAGTGATTTTTAAGCAAACTGGGACTTGTGAAACTGGGACCTATGAGATGCTCCCTATTAGACTATATGCAATTTAAATGCATATAACATTCTAAATTATATGCATCATAATGACGTCAGTATTTAGTCTAATAATTTTTAATATTATCTAATATATTACTTAAAACCAATTTGACAACTTTGATCACTTTCTGACATCAAATTGAAACCACTATATGGGATTAATCGCTGTTCTCGAAAGGTTCGAGAAGCAACACACATCTCATTCTGCTAGGACAAGAATATTTTGAAGTATGTTAGACTATACAAATATATGATTACAATGCAATTTAACGGAATTTGATAAATTTTACGATATATACAGTTATTTAATAAACCCACTGCGACACATCCTTGTCAACTTTAAAGGGATATTCTACCGAGGTGGCGTACCGCGGTGGTTAGCAGCCGACCGCCAGCCGTCAGATGAAGTGTACTATTTTGGCAGCTCTGTTTGGAGGGTACTGATGACGCTTTTATTGCTCAATCTGACAATCGGATGAAGTGTACTATCTTTAAAATACCCCAAACATCGGATGAAGTGGCCTACTGCCCTTCTTACCACCAACAACGTCAAATGACAACATGCAACCGATTTTCAGCACAAGTTTCAAAAAGATAAAATTTTGAAAATGTGACATCCTTCACTTATCTCCTGTATCTTAGATCATAAGTTATTCACAAGATATTCTAATCTAGAAAAATAAGGAACAAAATTATACCTTTGCTCTAAAGTTAAAAAATATCCTAATGCTAATACTTTTGAATTACAATATAAAGTCAAAACTTTATTCACCTTACAGTTTTGTAATACGTTTTATTTTCTTTTTACATAAAATTATTTTAAATTGCAAATAAAAAAAAAAAACGTTAAGAACCTTAAACTTACGATTTAATTTATTCTATCGAAAATAAAAAGCTAACTGCCAAACTACTGATTTTAGACGTTTATTTGATGTCCAATTAATAGAAATAAATATCTTCAGAAGTATTGGAAGAACACTGTTTCCTGAAAAAGTCAATGCATCCTACAGTGGAATAAATTCTATTTTTCTTTTACCTAAAAAAAGGTTTTAAGTTTTGCAAAGCAGAGCGTTATTAGTATAGTTAAATTTGTAATTTAATGAGGATTAGAATGGTAGTCTATGCTTATGATATCATTTACTTGTATTTAAAACACTTAGCTACACGTAAAAACTGATGCTAAGTTAGCCTATTGTAATTCTTCCAAATAATGGAAATTCGGCCACATCTGGTCACAAGACCAAAATTTTAAGCAGGCCCGTTAAGTTTTTTGTAGGCCCCGCTAGATGATGTTTTGCTGAAAATTTGATTTTGCTTAGGAATATTTTACTCTTATCAGTAGTAAATATTGATTTTTCTCCATGGGTAAAATATTTCCATAACAATTCTAAAAAAATAATTTATTGATTTAGATACAACGAAACATGAATTATTTGGTTTTGTCTTTCTATTAATTTCTAATTCGATTTTATGTAAATAATAACACTATTTTATAATGTTTTTATCACTCATTAGGTATGAGCTACAGTAACAAATCATAATAGTAGTACTGTTTAATACAATTTTTCTTTTTTTTCATTTTTTATATGAGATTAGGAATTATAAATCCTACATTATAAGTAAAATGAGGAGGACCTATTGAACATAGTGGTGCCATTTTGTCGGGCACTGTCACGACAGATCGTCACCCATTGCAGCCGGCGTCAGGCTGTCACCACGACAGATTGGCACCGCTCCTTTCTCGAGGTTACAACCTGTCGGGTACCGCGCCGTCAGATTGTCACCGTTAGCGGTAGGTGTCTCTAGTTGTCCCCACGACAGATTGGCACCGACCCTTCTCGGGGTGACAAACTGTCGGGCAGCGCACGCGACTGATTGTCACCGCCATTATCGGTGCCAAACTGTCATGGTGCCAATATGGCGGGGTGACAATCTGACGCGTACCCGAAATATCAAGTGGCCACCTATGAGAACGGGTGATTCATTACAGATTTTAATAAATTTTAAAAAATTAAACAAGAGGCATCAGAGTTCCCCGCTTGGTGTAAGACTGAACTGGTGTTATGTCCCTATCTACTATAACCTCGATGAGTAAATCATTTCTACATTGTAGGGTTCTAAAATAGCAGCCCCTAAAATTTAGTTGCAAATTTTAAATTTTGAACTAAGAATACAAAGACTTAAAAGATCAAACAGCAGACAATTAGATATTTTCTTTACAAAACACCCTTTTTGCACGTTAGCTTTTAAAATTGGCATTTTGAAATTGCATTCTAAATTCATTAATAAAGCACACAATATCTATGTTATGGTAATTATCTCCTTTTACTCTTTCTTGGTCTTTTTAGCCAGGTTATTTAAAATTTTCAATGTTTCAGGCCTGTAGTTCGTATATGTTTTTAAAAATAGTTCTTTTCAGGTTACAATGTGAATAATTAAGTTGTTTTCATGTTTGAACCCAACAGTTAAAGATATCAAAATCCTAAAAGTCAAAGCATATGTGTTTATTGTGCCAAGTTTAAATTTCATATCTAAGTTAGTTTTTAATATGTCAAAATTAAAAATATACATATGGACAAGGCAGATGAAAAACGAATGGAGTTAAAATACATGTTTAGATGGATTATTTGCTCACTTTTTAACTTCAAATTAAAATTTGGTAATATATTTGCGGGGGATCAATAGGGGGGTTTAGGAAGGGGCGCCAAATTCAGATCTCGCATATAACAGAAACTCCTAGGACTGGCCCTGCTAGCAACTCAAAGTATTAATAAGAATCTTAAAAAAATATTAAGTTTGTAAAATCTTCAGTGGGTAACAAAAAATGAACTACACACACGTCAATTGTGATGTACAGTTTATTTCAGCATACAAATATAACAATAAGTATAACTTGAAATAATGTAGAATAAATTAGATAAAACAATAACACCGAGAAATGCTTAAATTAAATGCAATTTAATTTTAAATGCTTATTTGTGCTTAAAATTATAAAAATGTAGTCTTAAGAGGTTAGGAATGGATTAGGAATGGATGGGGATTGACGTCCATTTTTACATCAAGCATTTTTCTGCTAGCATATATTTGTGCATGTCATGCAGCCTCTTGAAACGCTGTAAAAACATAAACAGCATACTTTGAGTATTGAAATAAGTCCTTTTGAAGTCCTATTGAATAAGTTTGAATTGAATATAAAAAGTAAATGCATACAATAAATAAGCCGGAATTGATATTCAGTATACAGGATGGAATGTAGTTTGAGTTAATTTTTTGGGGGTGAATGAAATAGACACAAAATGTAATAAATCTTTGTTTTTCCATATTTTTATTCGACAATTGGATACCAACAATGGTATTATTGACACTTTTATACTTTGTTAGTTTCACAGAATATTCCAACCTGTATAAGTGTTGCACTTATCATAAAACTAATATTATTGTTTTTTAACATAAAACATCATTTGTATATTACAACACTGTAATAAAAAGGAAATTTTGAAGGGACCGAGCAACAGAATAATGATGAACGTCAACCTTGTTTAAATTATTTAGTTTTTTTATCAAAATTTAAAATTTATGCTCTTTTATTTTTTATAACTCGAAAATGGGCTTATGGAAAATGGATTTTATGGAAACATGCACATTCTTGAAAAATAGTGTACATAAGTTACTGTTGAGTATAATTGAGATAGGGCCTACTGTAACTGGAAAAAGAAATAAAGCCAAAAAGTGAGTGTTACACGCCACTGGTGAATGGTGTGTTAGACAAATTATGATCCACTCTACATTAAGATCATTTGAAATAATGGATATTCAATCTAAAATAGTGTGTTTACTGTTATGGTCTATAGCTGACGGACGTCCTCCAAAATATTAAATCTCCTAAATAAGCAAGACAAAAATTACTAAAAACTACTTAAATTTCTATGATCAAAATTTAACTGTAATGTCTGACAAGAGATAATTGATAGGCCTACTTGATTAAGAGCATTATACTGGTAATACGAAAGTTTTATTTGCAAACATTGTTTATTCACGTAGTTATATCACTCATTGGAGGGCCTATACATATTTAAACCTGCACAATAGCCAAATTCACCATATACAGATATGCCATGTATGTATCTGGTTCGGTTCTTTACAGTATAGGCCTAGTAGGCTACCGATGCAGGTGAAGGGCAAACTGATGGACACTAAGAAGCAGACGACAAAATGAATTTGCCTAGCTGAACTAACCCATATTGGATCTGAAAGCATTTTATGAGTAAAGAATACAAACAGAGCCAGATAGCTTGGGAAATTATTACTGAACCATAACATTATCATTATCAGTAATCAGTACTGCTAAAAAGAGATTCCTTGCCCAGAAGGCATACTAAAGGGACAGAGAGCAGACGGGACGGGTGGTACACCAACTTGACATCTGAAATTTACAATTTTGTACTGCTAGGTCTATTTGACAGAAAGTGAGAAAACAGTGAGTGCTATGGCATGCAGTTAGGGAATAAGGGTACTGTTGAAGGTGATTTTGGGAGGGTAATTGTTTGTTATACACAAGCCAAAAATTTTGTAGATTATTTTGAATTAGGTCTTTTTGATCTTAAAGGAGCACATTAATTGAAAGAAGATCATTACTCGGGGTCCTCGTGCTTGGCCAAACAGGCGCTGGGTAGCCAGTTTGGAATATTTAGGGATATTTTCTCAACACTGTGTGAAAATTTAACGTTTTTAATTTTGACGGTTTTTTAGTTTTGCTTGCGTAAATTCAGCCATATCACCTATATGATTGCGGCGAACGCATCTCCAGCCGAGGCCACGTCACTATACACATACTCAGGTAAGTTTACTCAGCCCGCTGCGGCGGTTATGTTTTGATTGATATATAAGTTAGAAATACTTCCAATAACTCAAAACAAATCATATTTTAGCGTTAAATCATACGTCCGGCAATCTAGACGGCAATAAATAAACCATGATTAGGCCGTTGACGGAAGCATCCTTTCGCCGCTACGTAGGCCTACCTATAACCACGGTTGAGTTGCCAAGTGTTTACCTGTGTTATTTTCACTGTGAATAACTTTTGAAAGTATTTCTAACATAAATAACAAACATAACCTACGAGCCGCAGGACGCTGTAAAGTTGGCTGAGTCTGAGTTCATTTAACTCAGTTTCGTTTCGCGGCCTCAGACGGAGATGCGTTCGCCACGATCATCGGCGACATGGCTGACTTTAAGGAAGCAGAACTAAAAAACCGTAAAACTTAGCAATGTGTAATTTTTACCCAATGTTTAGTTGATAGTATTCTTTCAATTTCTGCGTTTTTAAGACCCTAGCTCAAAATGAAAAAAAAAAATAAAAAATTGCTTATGTATATAAGAAACAAATGCCGATGTGTGAGTGTAGCCCCCTTCATATTAATTTAGCAACCTTGAATCTATTGAAATTTGTATTCTATTATTTGCACTATAAATTCACACAACTATGCAGTCTCTGCTGCCAAATTGCTGCGTTTTGGAAACGTCAGTCAACATATAAATTTATTATTTTAAAATATGAAGTTTTTCCTACAATGCCCCAGAAATCTGGGGGGGCTTAGCCCCCCCAAGCCCGCCCCTTTAGCCGCCTATGAATGTGACAAGTGAGAACCATAGGGGAAGTATTCCTTTGGCACGCAATTTAAAATCTTCTATTTTGCTTGCACCCCCAACAAACCTAAAAACTCTTGCGCCCCTAGGCCGGGGCCCATTTACAAAATCGGCCCTGGAAGAGGGTCTACGAGACTACAGTGGAGAAGTAAGTTAAGTTTTCATGGTAAAAAAGAGGAGAATTAGGCTTTTTTATGAATTTTTTGCATTTGCCTGGATACCTAATTGCATTTATAGCACAACACTCACAAAATCCTAATTAAACCTACTTAGGCCGCTTTCACATTGGGTCTCTGCGACCGAGTGGCAGCCACTAACCCGTAGAAGTCGCAGCCACGCTTGTCATTTCACATACACGGTGGCTGCGACCGAGTTCTCAAGATGCGAAAGTGACAGACACAGGGCAGGAGGCAGGCACACGACGTAAACAAGCTGCGCGTGCATCCCGAAAATATTGTGGCAGGTTGAGTCACAGTCACCGAGTAAACTTATGAAACGCTCCATAAGTTTCAATGCCCTGCTAGCGATTTGAGTCACTAAAACGCAGGATCGCTGCCATCACCCGGCGACGCAGTTCTCTGGTGACCGAGTCGCTGCCACCAAAATGGGTCGCTGACGCACTAATATGAAAGGCTCCATAAGTTAAGGCTCAATGCATTTTCAACAGGTCAAGTGGACAGGTGGTTGCCACTCGGTTGCAGTGACCCAATGTGAAAGCGGTTTTAGAAGATAACCTGGGAAAATTGACTCAAGATTGAGAGCTTCCTCCCCAAATCACAGAATGTAATGTAATCATAGAAATGCAACAGTTATGGATAGGCAATAATACATTGTTAAAAAATAACTACAGCTAGCAACTCAACAACCAACTAGGAGGACTACCTACACAACATAATCATAATTAATTAGTAAACAAACAAATTTTCAACCCATACCACCTTAACCTAAAACAGTTTTTCTTTAACAAAATTTGAGCCGGCTTTGCTTTGGTTTGGGTTCTTTTTTTTCCTTTTTTGCCACCGGCAGGCTTGAAATTTCCATATAGCCTCGAAGCTCTTTTAATGGTTGCTTACTATTTTGATTATTAATTTGTGTTAGTGACTAGTGTTTACAACTCTGTAATGTTAAGAAAATTTTTTGTTATTTTGTTATTCAGACACTTATTTCTTATCAAAGGTTGTGTTGACTGTGTTCGAAAGAAGGATTCTCTAAGGGAGGATTGTGGTGGGAGCAAGGTAAGGGATAGGTCTGTCTTCTCAGCCATGGGCCCTTACACGCAACTGCAAAGTTCTAAATTTATCGATTTTCATGCTTGCTTCCTCTTTTGTAATTTTTTTGTATTTACTTTATAACGATTTCACACTGTACAACATATTAATATTTTTGTTCAATAAAAAAAATATATAAATATATATTGAATTATGGGTAAAATGGCGCAAATCTACAGGGGACAACAAATTAACATGTGCTGAGCACGTTATATCTATTTAACCTTAACTTCGTTGGGTTCAAGACATGCAACGTCCTCTAAGCGCCAAATGTTCTTATGCACCTATGACATGAACGCCGTCTATTGGCCAGATGTTCTTATGTACCTATGCTATGACATGGCCATATCGTATGACATTCATCGTATGGCCTCTGTGGTGCATAACACCTGCGTCAAAACATTTTAAACTAAACTAAAACAAAAAGTTATGATCTCTCTTTATAACGCTAAATCCAGCACAATTAACCCTTCGGGGAAAGCATTCAAAGGGCACTCATTGACTATGTGAGTCATAGTCTGGAACTTCGCTCCACAGCCGCATTACTGGTCTTCTGTCATTCCCCATTTGTATTTCCAATAATTACATCTTCCCATTCCAGTGCGGAATCGATTGAGAACAGTCCACTGCTTCCGCGGAAGATCCATACCACTTACTGCTAAGGTTGGGCCATCGTATGGCCTCTGTGGTGCATAACACCTGCGTCAAAACATTTTAAACTAAACTAAAACAAAAAGTTATGATCTCTCTTTATAACTCTAAATCCAGCACAATTAACCCTTCGGTGAAAGCATTCAAAGGGCACTCATTGACTATGTGAGTCATAGTCTGGAACTTCGCTCCACAGCCGCATTACTGGTCTTCTGTCATTCCCCATTTGTATTTCCAATAATTACATCTTCCCATTCCAGTGCGGAATCGATTGAGAACAGTCCACTGCTTCCGCGGAAGATCCATACCACTTACTGCTAAGGTTGGGTTAGCAAATTAAACAGTGATTCCGACCTTGGAAAGAGTCCCAGGAGGAAGTCAAGTCGGTATCGATGGAAAAGTTTGGGTTCGTCAATTGGGATGCTGTCCTTAGTGGTGGTCTTCGGGACCTCAATCTGCCCATCTCCTGGGGTAGGTAATCATGTATGGGTGGATGTGGAGCAGATACGATCTTATTATATTCCCTAGTAAGTGCCTCCCTTCGTCTCATTTCAGGTGGAGCGCAAATCACCAGCCACATCACCAGCCAGGGTACAGGGGTTGGCATGAGTGTACCACTAATGGCTCTCATAGTCCTGTTCAGTTGGACGTCGATCTCTCTGACATGCACACTGTTCAACCACACGGGAGCACAGTATACTCAGCAGTTGAGTAAACTAGGGACAAAGCAGTGGTCCGCAGAACTTGTAAATTAAATCCCCAAGATGAGCCAGCAATGTGATGGACAATGTTAGTCCTAGCTCTCACCTTGGCTGCTATCTTTTGTAGGTGGCTTTTGAATGTGAGAGACCGATCTAAAGTGACTCCCAGGTACTGTGGGTGGTCATTGTGCTTTAACTCAACACCGTCAAATTTTAAGCTATTGGCGGGCTAGTCTAATGTTCAAGTGAAAGCTAGATACCTCAGTTTTAGTTGGGTTTGGATTTAGCTTCCAGGCCTTAAAGTATTCACCGAGTGTCTTAAGGTCGTTTGTTAGTACCTCCTCAGCATGTCGGAATTCCTGGTGCTGATAAGCCAGTGCAATATCATCAGCATAGGCAAACTTTAAGGAGCAAGTGTCATGCATGTCGGCAGTTTACACATTAAACAACAGTGAGGCAAGCACTGACTCCTGTGGCAGGTCATCCTTTAGTTGCCTAAAAGTACTTTCCTTGCAACTCAAATATACTTTGATCATCCTGTTGGAGAGCATCGAGTTGAGGAGACGCAATAGGAAAGGGCAATGAATCAGGTTATAAAATTTTATGAGAAGCCCTTTTCTCAGAACAGTGTCATAATCTGCAGTAAAATCTAAGAAAGCAACAGAGATTTTCAGTTTTCGCTCAAACCCATTCTCGATGAAATAAGTGAGAGCTAGAACCTGGTCACAACAGTTGCGCCCAGGCCCAAACCCAGAGCTTGTTCGACGTGGATGCTAGAATAGGGAACAGGGAGGATCCTGTTGTATATCAACCTCTCGAGCAGCTTATAACAGACACTAAGAAGAGCTATGGGTCGATAGCTTTCTGGCAGTTGTGGATATTTATTTGATTTCAAGACAGCTATTATTTTCGATCTTCTAAATACACCAGGCAAGTTGCCGGTTTTTATCATGGAATTGAAAATTAAATTTTCAAAAGTTGGGAGAGCTGTATCTGGCCACTGGATGTTCTGTGGTTTGTAGACATTTACAATGGTAGTCTCAGATACCTTAACAGCAATAGTAAATATGCTGTTCACACAACTTTTGTGGGAGACTGATACGTCGTCTATGTCTTGCCTAACGTAATTCGCCACGCCATGGACCCCCCCCCCTCAAAGGGGGTCTATTGTACAACGGTGTATTGTAGCATCGGTGTCCTAATCATCCACAAGCCTACATCCTGTGATGTTGCCCCTCGCACTGTTCTCTAAGTCTTCTACATGTGTTTCTTGTAGTGCGAGGACATCGACATTATTTTCTCGCAGCACCTTGCTGAGGCAGTCACTTTTTTATTTGCTCAGACCCTCTACGTTCAGTTGACATATGTTTAAAACATTGCCTACATTTCTAAAATGGACCTGGAATGGGCCGTTTGAATTTGGTCTGACAGCTGGCATAGCTGAGAGATCACTCGCGTCATAGTTCAACTGCCAAAAACTGTTGTTAGTTTACCCAGGTAGTACGTGCAGCTTTAGTGGAATGCTGTGGATTCGAATAACATCACCCCCTCCATTTACAATTATTATCAATCAAGATAAATATACAACCACAAATTCTACCATTGTTTACTTTGAATATTCTCATTTTAGTAATAGTGGAGACAAACAATCCAACACAAACAAAAACAATGTTTCCTGCAGCGTCGGCAACACTTACAGGTAACAAAGAGTAAAATCATTGACTTTAGATATCCATCGTAGTATCTAATAGTCGATGGTTTTTATTTTATTTATTTATTTACCTCCAACGGTACAAATCACCATTTTAACAATATGGGTGTTTATAAAAAACCTGATCGATTTTAACTTTGTCTCACTCATTCCGTGTTAGAGGTATAAACCTCTAGTTTTCATTATTTGTTAAGGAAGCTCAAAAAGTTTTATAATCAGCTGTTTTTATTAGCAGTACCTTCTTACATTGTTGTGTGATAAACAAAAACAAATAAGTAACATTTTACGATGGGTCCTCGAGTGAAGACGCAGTGTGTCGAGTGGTTAATAGAAACTAAGTCTCCTCTTGCTGTTCAGCGTAGATTTAGAATTAGATTTAACGGAAATCCTCCTTCAAAGAACACGATAAAAGCATGGTATGAGAAGTTCATGACCCATGGGAGCATACATCACAGAAAAGGCAATGGTCGTCCAAGGGTAAGTGAAGAAAATGTTCAAAGAATTCATCAATCATTTCTTAATAATCCGAGGCAATCAACAAGATCTGCAGCTCGAGAGTTGAATATTAAGCATTCCACTCTACACAAAGTGTTAAAAAGAGTTTTGCATTTTCGGTCTTATAAGTTACAGATAGTTCAAAAGATTACGCGACAAGACTGGGCCAGACGCAGAGAATTTGCAGTTACAATGCTCGACCGTTTAGAAACTGACAATAACTTCTTAAACCGGATATTTTTTTCTGATGAAGCTACGTTTCATGTATCAGGGAAGGTGAACAGACACAATGTCAGGATATGGGGATCTGAGAATCCTCATTTTCACCAGAAGCATACTAGGGATAGTGAGAAGGTGAATGTTTGGTGCGCCTTATCTTGCAACAGATTGATCGGCCCTTTCTTTTTTGCCGAAAGAAATATCAATGGGAACATTTTCGTGGATATGTTGGAAAACTTTGCCATGCCACAGTTTGAAAATGAGCAACCAAACATGATGTTACAACTAGATGGCGCTCCACCTCATTGGAGACAGTTTGTTCGTGACTGTCTCGACGAACATTTCCCAAATCGTTGGATTGGCCGTGACGGACCCATACCTTGGCCACCAAGGTCGCCAGACATTACCCCATGCGATTTTTTTGTTTGGGGGTTTGTAAAAGATCGTGTTTACTCCAACAAAGTCAACAGCCTGGAAGAAATGAAGCAAAAGATCAGAGAAGCATTTGATGAAATTGATGTTCCGATGTTGCGGCGAGTTTGGGCAGATCTCGAACACAGACTAGATTATTTAAGAGCTAATAATGGAAAACATGTAGAAATAAGATAGTGTGAATGTGTCATCGTAAACTTAAGAAAATTGTCTTTAATTTAACATTAATTTAAAAAAATTGTGATGAAAAATAAAAGAGCTATGACTGTTTAAAATCGATCAGTTTTTTTATAAACACCCTGTATATCTAATTTCAGATGGCTACAATTGAAAACAATAACACACAGCACAATTGCAAACCTATAAACTAAGCATAGCATTGAGAATAACAAGAAAAATAGAGATCTTAAAAAAACAATAACAGTCTTGTGACAATTACAACAAAAATTAATTATTAAGATGCAAACATGCTTCAAATCTTACAACTAGAGACAATTTGGTTCACTCATGAGATCAATAAATAATTTATCAGAAAAAAGGTAACAGCAACAACAATACCCCCCGTCGCAGCAGACCTGCGTACTGAGCGAATTTCCGAAGGATCTTGAGATTTTGTATTTTCCCCATAAACACCATGGGAATGAGTATGTAGGTTTGCTGCCATTGGATGTTGTTAGAAAATGTAGTAGTTAGGTAAGATAAATATCATATTGTATAAATATTAACACTTAAATTTTTCCCATAAACCCCATGGGGGTGAGTATGTAGGTTTGCCGCCATATGGGTGTTGTAAGCAAATATTAGTTAAACCCTACCTAGTGAATGTGCATATCAAATTTTATCAAGATATTCCTATAAATAAGCGAGATACTGGGTTTTGTTGATTTTCCAACATTGGAAACCTATTTTTAGCTTTTCTCCGTAACCTGTTACGCCAAGTTAAAAATTGAAATTACTAAATTGTTTGTTTTTTTAAGCTCTTTTAAAGGGGTTTGGTTAAAATTGTTGAATTTTAAAACTTAAGGTCCAAAAATGCAAAAAACCCATTTTTGACCCCTTTGAAACCCCATAAAACCCCGTTCCCATTACCCGATCATGCTGGTTCGCGAACTCATGAAAATAGATCTGGTCTTACACCTTCATACCAAATTTCATCAAAATCGGAGGTCGCTGTCAAAAGTTATCAGTACCACGGACACACACACACACACACACACACGAACACACACACACACACACACACACACACACACACACACACACACACACATATATATATATATATATATATATATATATATATATATATATATATCTAGATATATACATATATATATGAAAATGAACGAATGGTGTTTTTGGCTTCTGGGGACCTCAAAATGAAAAAGTAATGTGGTCCTGGGCTTAGGTCTTACCATGGCTACTACCGTAATAGCGTATTCCCTATAGGGAAATTCGCTAATAACAGAGACAGATAAAAACTCAACAATTAATTGCATAACAAGGGAACCATACTATCAAGCAACAACGAAATCAACAGGATAATACTGAGGATAGCAATAATAGAAATCTTAATCTATAATAAGTTTCCAGACTTCACTTGCAAGGCAACACTCTTCCGGAAAGAAGAGAGGGGCTCAAAGAAGAAGTCTCTATTTGAAGCAACTCTATTCGCAGTCCTCATGAGCCTCGTCAAGCCACTTTTGAGGGCGTAGTTGGTAGGCTGGAATCTGCTGTTGAAGATGTTCGCAGATCTAGTTCTCCCCGAGACGCAGAAGTCAACGTGGCTCAGCAAACTTGGGCAATCCATCAGACCGTTGACCAGTTTGTATAGGAAGACTAGGTCAGCCACCTCACTTCTTGATTGCAGAGACTGCAGAAGGAATTGCCTCTCAACCTCCCTGATTGGTGTTTGCATATAAGGGTAGCCGAGGCGAACACCTAGGAGTCTTTTGAAACGAGTCTGAACTCTGGTCAGCATATCAATGTGTCCCAGTTGGTAAGGCGACCAAATCACAAAACAGTACTCTAACACAGGTAGAACAATAGATTTGTAGAGAAGGACGACTGAGTAAGGAGATCTAAAGTCCCTTAATTGTAGCTCTAAAGATGAACCCCAGAAGGGAGTAGGCTTTCGATGTGATGTGTGAGATGTGTGCCAGGGGACTCATAGTGGCCGAGAATTCCACCCCCAGGTCTCTCACGTGGTCGACTCGGTCCAGAATAGAATTTCCGACCTTGTAGTCGAAAAGATATGGATATGACGATCTTGAAAAGGAGATAGTCTGGCACTTGGACACGTTTAATTCCATAGCGTTTTCAGCACACCACACCAGGATGTTATATCAAGAGAACGTTTGTAGATTTAGCTAGTCTGAGGTTGAGAGAACTCTATCAAAAATCTTGATATCATCTGCGAACATGAGACAGTTGGATAATATGACGTTGCAAATATCGTTGATGAATATATTAAATAACAGTGGTCCTAGATGAGACCCTTGTGGTACTCCCGATACGACGGGGAAGGGAGAAGAAAAATCTCCTTCATACTTTACAACTGATTCCCTGTCCGTCAGATAGCTCTCCAACCACTTGAACAATTTGCCTCCCACTCCATAACCGGCCAATTTGGCAATTAATAAACCATGATGCATCTTGTCTAAGGCCTTAGAAAAGTCAAGATACAGGCAATCAACTTGACCAGAATTAACAAAGGCTGACATAATATATTTAGTGAAGTCAAGTATATTTGTGACGATGGACCTCCCACGAAGGAAACCATGTTGGCTCTGAGTGATAATGCTTTGGAAGTGAGGGTACAGACTGCCAAGCACCAAAGTTTCAAACACTTTTGCAAGAGAGGACAGTATCACAATGGGCCTATAATTTTTTATGCTGGCACGGTCGCCGGTCTTGAAGATTGGCACAACGAACCCTGTCTTGAGAGTAGAGGGGAAAACTCCCGATTTTAGTAGGGCATTGAAGAAGATAGCTAAGTGTATCGCCAGCACAGGAGCGCAGTACTTGAGGACAACAGGGGGGATATTATCAGGTCCAGCCCCTTTGTTTGGGTCAATCAGGAAGAAAATGATCAAAGATTTAACGAAATTGAAAGTGGAACTTCCTTATAATATTTTATCTATTTTATCGTATGAAAATTTTGAAGTTTTGGACGTTATCTTTGAATTTATCAAAAGTTAAAATATCCATATTTAATTCTTTTTTTATTTGATTGCTTTGTGGTAAAATTTCTATTGTTTAGTTTTTTAAAATCATAATTTTATTCCAATTGAGGGCTTGTCATGGCATTTTGTCACTTAGTCAAAATAAAGAGTTAAAAAAAACTTCGAACTTCGTCTCAAAATCTGTTGCAGAAACGTGAATCTAGGTAATTGAGGTATTTCGTCTAAAGTCAAACTCAGGAGTTGTGAAATTAGCTCTACTGAAGACAGATGAGAAATAGCAGCGAAATAGTTCACATTTTCCTTCAGGATCTTTAGCCTCAGTGCCATCAAGAGACATCTTTGAAGGTACCCCAGAAGTATTCTTGAGGTTGCCAACATGAGACCAGAAGGACTTGATGTCTCGAGAAATGGAGTTTTCTATTTTATTTATGTAGTTTATGTGACATTCGGACACAAGAGCTTTACACCTCTTCCTGGGTCTGATAAATAGATCCCGATCTAGAGGACTACCAGTCTCCTTCATTCTTCTGTGAGCAATCTTCTTCTGCACCACCAGGCGTCTCAAATCCCAGGAAAACCACTTTGGAAAGTTTGAACTGACAACACTTCTTTTAGGAGAGCACTGCAAAACAATGGAGGACAGAATATAAATAAACGTATTGAAGGATTCATCCACTTTAACTAGGTCATTTAGTTCGGGAAAATTTAAATCTTATAGTCTCCGAAAAACAGCTTCCAAGTCGCAGTTCCTGAAGTCAGGTATAGATTTGATTTTGAGATGAGAAGAAAAGTGCGGGATCGTAAGAGTCATCTCAAGGGCCGGATGATGTATGCTCAAGAAGAAGTAGATCCAGGGCTGGGTAAACTTTAGTGTCTTGTATGGACGAAAAGATAAGATCCAGCAAGACTCCTCTCGAGTTAGCAACATTGTTGCATTGCTTAAGGTTATGTACTGCAGCTAGGTCCAAGATGTAGCACGAGGAAGCTCCTGGGTCGAGAGGAGGGCCTCACCAGTTGGTATCTGGAAGGTTGAAATCACCCATTACAACAAATTCATCAGACTCGCTGCTCATATCAATTACTTCATCCACAGCTATGCAGAAGTCAGAGTAGACTGATGAATTTTGGTTGGGAGGTAAATATAAACAGCATAATATTAAGTTGAAAGGACGCAAAGATATTTTGACAAACACACTTTCCGAATTGACGGTTCCAGGAGAGGAGATCGGATTTAGGCAATATATTGCAGCTGGGAGTGAGTTGTGCACGGCGATCAATGCACCTCCTCCATATGTCTTATTACTTGTATCAGCAGAGCGGTCACATCTATACACAGTGTAATTATTGAAACCCAGTTCGGAGTCAGTAATGTCCGCCCACAGATTTGTCTCGACAAGAGCGATAATCTCAGCAGAAAGAATAGAAAGAGATTGAGAGAGAGCAGTGAGTTTACTTTTTAAACCATTTACATTTTGAAAATAACAATGTAGTTTATTTAATGTCCCGTTGGAATTTAGCCGTTTTTTTGCGTCTTTACTATCTGAGGAACATTGTCATAGTAGGAACATATTTGATAGTAATGTCCTGCTCTCAACTAGAGGTTCTACGCTCCAGTTCGGTTCTCAGTGACTTGAGATGTTCCAGTTCTCGAGGAGTCCTATCCCTGGATACACGGAGATCAGAAAGACGTTTATCAGCGTTGTGGGCTAAGTTGGGATTGAAACTGGTCATAAATTTAATGGCGTCATGTTCACTTCCAAGAACGACCTTCAAGGCTCTCGGTTTGTTCGGATGTTTTTTACCAACTCGGAAGAATTTTATGGATCCCGGGTTTGTATTAGAGTTTGTATTGGAGAGGAGCTTGTTGACCAGTTCGAGATCGTGTTGTTTTCTTTTCTCAAGGTCATTGTCTGAAGACTCAATAAGGTTGGAAGTCATGACATTTTTAGAGCGACGGGATCGATCAGTTAATTCTGCAATTGTAGTCTCTAAGTGCACATTACTCTTTGAAGGGATCCCTTTAGCAAGCTGTCCTTCGAATATACCAATCCTTTCTTCGTTGGATTTTACTCTTGTTTCCAAAGTTGAGAGATTTTTGTTCAGTCTTTCAACCTCGCCGATCAAGCTATCTACCTTATAGCTGGAAGAGACGTAAGGGAGTCAACTTTGTCAGACAAATCTGTAACTTTATTGATAATCGTTGTCAGTTGAGTCATTATTTGGTTAGAATGCTGGACAGAAGCGTTCTCAGTACAATCAAAATTCTGGATCAGTGCCACTGAGCATTGTTGTCACCAGCAATTCGTTGGTATTCAATCTTAGACATTTTCAGGCATTCTCTATGGAATCAGCGTTTGCAGTCACCATCACATTCCACGCCATCTTGCGTATCAAGTACCTCCTCAAAACAGATTGGACATGCTGGTGCCATTTTACAGACCCAACAATATCAAAGTTGATGCGAATATCTATATAAGTACGCTGATCTTCCTGGGATAACTTTGACTCAAACGGCAGCTACTCGAAAAACTACTGGTAAAATGTTGATGATTGATCACTTATTTAAACCTTGTTTTCCTCGGTGGCGACAACCACGTTTGACGCAGAAATTGACACCATTGCTCTTATATGATGTAGTTAACCTGTGGCACTACAGTCATCTTAGGCGCTAATAACGAGATGGCTTCCTCAACCACTTGAATGGGTTACCACCGCCACCAAGCCCCGCCTTATGTCAGCTGACATCGTTATTATTGGTGTGTCTTGTTTGTTTACATTCATTTATTTCGCTAAAATCGTTATTATTGGTGGATCCACTCAACACCTCCTAGAGTCTCTAATTATTCTAGGAGGTGTTGATCCACTGCATTATTGCTTGTTTACATTCTTGTACTTACCAAATTAATCCCTTCTGGTGATGGGGATAACGGCTCGTTCTGGCAGCATTGTGTTAGCGATCCAGACGTTCTTGTTTTTATCTATGGCGGTGTCAAGCTGTTGAATTGAATGCGAGCCATAGCGAGTTGACTGCTGGGCGTATGGTGATGTGCTGCCTTTGTGCAAACTCTGGATCTTGCGACAGATAGAAAATGGAAAAAAATCCTTTGAAACAGATCAGGACAGTCTATAAGCCCGTTAATAGAGGAAGAAAATATCTTGGATATCACGTCTAGTTTGCAAGCTTGGAAGATTCAACATGTCGGCAAACTCACTCAACAGATAGAAATATATTTTTACCTTTTCAATATCCTTGTTGTCGGAGGGTAACTACATATGTTTCATGGCAACAGCCACGTCCTCAGGTTATCTCCAAAAGGGTCGTCAAACGTTTAAAATTGGCACAACACACAAACACGACAGGACTTCCAGAGATATCGGGAGCCAACACGAAAAAAACTGTTTTCCATCTTCTGGCGACGATCACGATGAAGGGTAACTTGATGTGAACCCATCTACCACCGAACAGTGCTCCAACAAGGGTCTCACATTGTTTGTAACTGTGAAAGATGCTGTGAAGAGCGAACAAGAAGTCCCAAAAAGGCTCTATTGGCATGCAAGCAAACTCTCTCAACATGGGCCTCGGCCTTCACACTCAAGGATGGCAGTACATCAATAACAAGGTCTCTGACGGATGTAGGTCGAACAAGTACATCATCCTCCAGTTTGTAGGCAAACAACTGGGGAGTATACATTCTAAGCATTTCTTTAAAGCTTATTTTATTGTCCATACACAAATTATGGATAACCAGAAAATCATCCTGAAGATCATGACATCCCTGTGTAGAACTAACAGCATTGTAAACCTTAATATCGTCTGAAAACAATAGACAGTTGATAGAAATGCAGTTTACAATGTCATTAAATATGTTTAATATTGTAGGACCGAGTATTGCCCACTGTGGTTCTCCTGATGTTACAATGAAGGGTTCAGATGTAACTTTCAATAAGTAGCAGGTCTTTGGTTAGCATAGTGAGGGTGAAGAGCAGTGGTTAAGTTAAGGGGGATTACAAAGGTTTTATAATCCCCCTTATATTTAGAAAGCACTGTTTATGCTAAGCAGAAAAAAACAAAGAAAAAAAGGGATTTGCTGATTAATATAAAAATGAAAATTTAAACTTGAAGAATCCTCCATTGGTGCAAAAAATTTTAGGTAATGAAAACGAATGCATTTATGGAAAATTACCTACTAAAGCGTGTTATTAATATGAAATTGTAAAGTGAGAAAGAAACTCCAAGATGACTCTTTTATATTTATAGTAGACTTGTTACATTTGATGTTGTTGTAGTAGTATTTAACTATATTTTGAGCATATAATAGTTATACATACATATATATATATATATATATATATATATATATATATATATAGTTATATATATTCAATAAATAAAACATATTTCAACAAGAGCACCCTTTTGAGAATGAAAACTTTTATTTTTCACACATATATATATATATATATATATATATATATATATATATATATATATATATTTCTTATATATATCATATGGTTCATTTAGCCAGCCACCGAGTTTAAGAATGAGAAAAAAGTTCTGCGGTTTTTTTTATAAAAAAGTGACTTTTAAACGTGAGAGACCGATCTAAAGTGACTCTCAATGAGGGCATTCACAAGCATCCACCGCAAAGCGGTTTGTTTACGTTTTTGCCTATCACGTGACAAATCGACAAATCCCACAAATAAAATGTCTGGAATTAGTCACGTGATTGGCAAAACGTAAACAAACCGCTTTTGCGGTGGATGATCGTGAACGTGTCCATTATGATTTAGCTCAAAATATGTGGCATGCCATTTGTCAAACCCTAATTAAGAATATGAAATAAATTAATTTACATATATGTACGAGTAAATGAGTAAACAACAAAATTTAAGGTGTGTTTCAGATATATTTGAAACTCTACTTAAAGACAACTACGGAAGATGTGTTAGAACAGTTGCATGGAAATTATCCAAAGCCAAGCCACTTCGGCACTAAAGAAGAAGAATCAACAATGCCATCATAAAAAGTTATCAAAATTGATAATATTGAAGGTCGTTTGCGTTTCATTCCCGGGAGAGCAAGAGCAAGGTTATGTTTACACTTTACATTCGACTGCATTAACTAACTGTTTATCGCCGTCATCGTCTTGGAGGCGTCTAATTGGACTTATATAGTGAATTTTGAAAGACATTTCTTATAATAGGGTCATGAGTGATAAAATAAAAGGCATAGATTTGGTAAGGCGGCATATTCTACGCTACCCGGATTTTCCCAAACCTGGAATAACATTTCTGTAAGTTGGTTGTTATTGTTATTTAAGTTAGGTTCTAATTTTTAATTTGATATTTATTTATAATACATTACAATCATCTCTTGTTGTTAAATTTCAATTTAACCCTTCTACTGCTATACAATTTAGCTTGTTTGCCATTGATACTATTGCTGTTATTGTATCATTCATTGCTACTTGCTAAGTTACCAAGTTTATAAATTGTTCTCCTCTTGCATTATTTAGTTATCTGTAGGTTATATATTATTTGGCATTTGCATTCAATGTTTGTTTGGGTAGCTATTTAATTTAATGGTTTGTTGATGCCTCGGCATTAGTCATTAGTCATTTTATTGTTTTTTTGCCATGTTGTTATTTATTGCAGAAATTATCATTCTATTAATTTTTTTTCTTAACCGCTAAGCTATATAATCTCCATTCAATTAAGTTTAAGGCTCCGGTCTACCCCAGCCAAAACAACAACAATGCCGAATGCCGCCTCGCGGCCGTAGCGCCAGGCGAGTTTGATGGCTGCAGAGGTTTACGGGGATCGTGTTTTAAAATTAACCAATTAAGATAGAGATTGGCTGTTAACTTTTTCTAAAAGTAGAAAAAAGGATCTAGTTGGCTATCTTTTTAGAATTTTTAAACCAAACCCTTGCATTTGGGTGCGCGCCAGGGGTAGAAAGGCTCCGGTCTACTCCTGGCGCGCACCCAAATGCAAGGGTTTTTTAGAATCGTGTTATTTTCTGCCAAATGAAGCCTAGAGCTATAAATAAGGTGTCATATTAAAGAAGAATAACTGTACTAATTTTCCTCTGTTACACTTTTGTAATTAGTTCATTAAAACCAATAGAAAACTTCAGTTAAAAATTGAGAAAAACAGATGATTTTAGACAGTTATAGCTGAAATTAGAAACTTTATTTTAAAATTCTAAAAAGATAGCTGACTAGATGCTTTTTTCTACTTAAAAAAAACAGATGATTTTAGACAGTTATTACTGAAAGTAGAAATTTTATTTAAAAATTCTAAAAAGATAGCCGACTAGATCCTTTTTTCTACTTTTAGAAAAAGTTAATAACAAATCTCTATCTTAATTGGTTAATTTTAAAACACGATCCCCGTAAACCTCTGCAGCCATCAAACTCGCCTAGCACTACGGCCGCGAGGCGGCGTTCGACATTGTTGTTGTTTTGGCTGGGGTAGACCGGAGCCTTAAGTTTTTTCCCTTCACTTTGGCTTGGCCTATTTCCTGATTTCTATTTACCGGTACACGTGAACTGTATTGTAGAAAATACAGAACTGTATGTAGGTATGTCAAATTATGTATTGGCTTCAGCCGTTGATAAATAGGCTAAATAAATAAAGTGCCAGCATTTCTCCCTAAAAAAGCTTTGGGTGCTGGAAAAATATTATCCAACCATAAGTTAGTTTTAAGAAACTGCTAGGTCTAACTTAGCTATTTAAAACGTATCCAATATGTAAGCTAACAGTGACAATTTGTTATGTGACTCCATCGCTATTATTGATGTTTACTAACTTTTGTGATCACAATCTTATGATTAATGAGTACGTTAAACTTACCTCTGGCTAATAAATTTTTAATACAAATTCATATCATTGTTAAAATAAGGTGTGGGCCGGGCAAATGCCCAGTGGGCGGGTCGTTTATAAATGGGCATTTGCCCGGGCATTTGCCCAAAGCGATTTTAAGCGCCCAAAAACTGGGCGTTTATAAAAAGTTCAGTTTAAGGCGCAAGACAATAAAACATGTAATATTTTCAGTGTGGTATTTTAAATAAATATTTTTCTAAATTGTTATATAAAATCTTATTTACTGATTAAGTAGGTTCTATTCTGTAATTCATAAATATGTGCATAAGATAAATTTATAATGACTAATTAATTAAATTTAAAGTTAAGTATTAAGGTTTTGTTAGTAAAACAAGTGCTTTTTAACCACTATATAAATTTCCTAACATAAAAAGGCACCTATAAAATTATTTTTATTAATATACAGGGTCGAAAAAAAGTCTGGAGACGATTTAATATTTTTAAAAGTATTTAAGTAACAAAACTAGAAAGTTGCATATTGATTTTGAGTGACTAAGACTACTTCCAAAAGTACTTAGTGTCCTTGGATCTCGAAGGGGGGACGGTCCACAAGGAGTAAGAAGAAAATCTTAAATGTAAGCATATGTCAATATGTACATCAAATTAAAGGTCTTTGGGACTGGAGAACAAGCCGCAAACCCGATCTCAAAAGAATGATCGAGTAAAAAATAGCAGGTGATCAAACTTTGTATTAAAATCATATTGCTGAAAATAAAAAAATGCAATAACTCTCAATCCACTCTACCTTTTGAGGTCGGGTTTGTGGCAAATTGCTCAGAATGCAATGTACTTTAAAATGATGTATCATATGACGTAGCCTATTGCAGTTTTCCTGCCGACCTCCACTAGGGACGTCTCTAAAGAAAGTCTTGTGGGAAACTGCATTGGCCCACATCATATGATACATCATTTTAAAGGGCTTTGCATTCTAAGCAATTTGCCACAAACCCAACCGGAACCAAATTACAACCTTACAACCGTTAAGTTAAGACTGATTCATTGAGTGTAATAAACAAATGTAAATTAATTCTATTACATTAGCCAGATTTTTTAAATAAAAATAAACCTATGAAGTTATTTTCAGTCTAAATTATTTCCTCTTGTTGACAAAAGAAAAGTGTTGACTCTCTAGTACTGACTTCCTACCAATATACGAGGGCTATTCAGAAAGTAAGGAACGTTTTCGTCTTACGCCGTTGTACGCTCGCGTATCGAATGTATTAGGGTATGAGAGTGCTCGGGGCCTCAGTAGCTATCCAGCCGTGACACTTGGAGCATCGTCGCGCCGCCCGTTCTCTTTATATTTAAATTCAAAATGGCCGCTTCCGTAAAAAGTCCCGCCAGTTGCGAAGTGCGATCGGTAACATGGTTTTGTTGACAAAAAACTAAAAACCGATAGAGATTTATCGATTTTTATTCTTTCAATTTCAACACAGCAAAGTCCGTGAAAGATAACGAAAGCTTTGTTATGGTGGAGCAGCGGTTTTCACGGATCTTATCTTCAACTTTAGTGACCGGTTCGTCAGTCACAACGCTCGGTCGTCCACTCCACTGCTCATCAAGAACATTGGTTCGGTCATTTGTAAACTGAATACACAACTTACGCACAGAACTTTCATTCAAGACATTGTTCCCATACTTCCACACACTTTTCGATAAATCTTTATCGGTTTTAAGTTTTTTGTCAACAAAAACCGTGTTACCGATCGCACTTCGCAACTGGCGGGACTTTTTACGGAAGCGGCCATTTTGAATTTAAATAGAAAGAAAACGGGCGGAGCGACGATGCTCCAAGTGTCACGGCTGGATAGCCACTAAGGCCCCGAGCACTCTCATACCCTAATATATTCGATACGCGCGTGTACAACGGCGTAAGACGAAAACGTTCCTTACTTTCTGAATAGCCCTCGTAATTAAAATTATACAAGTAATTATTTTTTTTAAATATAGGCTATTATGTAAATATCTAATGTAGAGGTTAAAAAAGTTGACTAGAAGAGTAGTGTTCAATTTAATTTCCATTAATCAGGTTTATTAGCCTTTAACTGGATAAACGCCCGGCACTTATGGATTTTGGGCGGTTATTTGGGCAAATGCCCAGGGCATTTGCCCTGAGATTTAAACGCCAGGGCGTTTTACATCACTAGGTAAGACAGGCCTAATCTTCATAAATAGGTATAAAAAAACTTGTTGAAGACCAATCAACAAATAACTAAAATTAAAAACAAAGTGAATAAGGGGGCTTATTTCTACAGTCTTTGATTGCTTAATCTTTTATTTTTGTGCCAGAAAAAAATCGGTGAAACTTCGTAATCCTACTCCATTGTTATTGCCATTGGTTGAATATTTGAGTTCGAGATTAAAGTTGTCTGATAAAAACAATCAAATTAACAACGATATTGAGGTAAGAAATTGTAATATAATCTAACCTAACAATCTAACCGTAAACCATTCCGCCACATTAACAGACAGCGATGTTTATATCAATAAAATTAATAACTTATGGAAACATGAAAAATGAATAAGCTTATTCTTTTATTAACATAGGAAAAATATCTTTTTCATTTGTATTTCACAGCATTTAACTTATGTGACACCATTTTAGGGCTTAGTGAAGTCTGCATCTACTCACAATATTAACATTTAACTTATGCAGCCAAGATTTACATACAGTACGTAAAATATAAATGTAGGTAGGCATTTTATATTGGGGTTGATTTCACGAAACTGTCTAATTTTAAGTCACCCAAATTATAAAAGAAACATTAATGACTATGTGTGTTTAAACTTAGCCCATGAACAACAAGAGATTCTTTTCTATACAATTAATTTAATAAAACTATTAAATATGTTCATTTTTATTTTTTTTATAACTTTTTGGCTCAATTTACCATTAAGGTCACGGTCTCCAGGAATGCGCTGCATAAATAAGTGACTTTGTTTACATGTTTAAAAATGTTATAATTACATTTGAGCACATACACAAGGCTGTGATTAAGTTATATTAAATAAATTAGATGATTTTAAACTAAAAAAAAACAAATTATTTTGGTTTTATAGAAAAATGTACTTGTGTCACCAGAATTAACTCACTGAGAACAATATTTCTGTAAATATAGAATATAGTAATTCAAATTTGTAACTTTTTAGTTTTACATATATACTGTAAATGTTTAGTAGAAATATTGGCGAACATGATCTACGTAGTTTCCTGTTTTACATTTGACTATTTTCCCCTCAAATTTACAAAAAACTTGAGAGTTGTTTAGAGTATTATAATTATACCTTCAAGTCACGTCTTTTAACTAATTTAAAAAAAATAATTTATTTTGGTTTTAAAGGTAGAATCATCTGTATCAGTCATAGCTAAAACTAAATACAGGATGAAAAAGTAGGTTTTTTTATTTTATTTAGATAAATTACAAAAAAACATAGCGGATTTACTTTCCAGTCACACTCCTTCCTGTCACAGTTCAATTACTCTATTTATAAAAGACTATTGAATATAGTTGATATATATTTGAGCAATTCATAACTAAAAATACAAATTATTTGAAGATTTATAGCAGTCAAATTATTACTGCCCAAATTGTTTAGAGTTGTATTATTGTTGGTTTTAATTAAAGCGTGACCTGAAAGGAAACTTAGGTAAGAAATACGTGGAGAGTGCACAAAAAATAAATAGTAAAAATTTAGAAATGATACTCATGATGTTAGTTTATACATTCAATTTACTTCTGGATTATTCAAACAAAAAAAAATTATTTTTAATAATCTTTACTTTTAAGTTTTTAACCTCTGAAATTAGACAGTTTCGTGAAATTGACCCAGTGTCGTTTTTTTTTTTTTTTTTTCATAATTAGGCTTAATTTAGTTAGGCTAAAATTTGTACTTTTACAGTTTTTGTCATACTTCACTTCAGTTAAGCCTACTTGTATGAAATATAATTGCTTTTTAGCGGATTTCCTAATAGGGAATACACTATTACGGTGATAAACATGGTAAGACTTAAGTTCAGGACCATGTTACTTTTTCATTTTGAGGTCCCCCAGATGCCAAAAATACCTTTCGTTCATTTTCATATATATGTATATTTATATATACGGTATGGGATCTATTTATCTATATATATGTCTGTGGCTTACTGATAACTTTTGAATGGGACCTTCGATTTTGATGACATTTAGTACAAAGGGGCAAGTCCAGATCTATTTTCACGAGTTCGTGAACCAGCATGATCGGGTTATGGGAACGGGGATTTATGGGGTTTCAAAGCATGGCATTTGTGTTTTGTTTTCTTTGGCATTTTTGGACCTCAATTTTTAAAATTCAACAATTTCAACTAAAACCATTTAAAAAAAGCTTAAAAAACAAACAATTTAGTATTTTGAATTTTTAACTTGGCTTAACAGGTTACCATACGGAGAAAATCCAAAATTAGGTTTCCCATGTTAATCTTATGGGAAATACACAAAACCCTTGATCTCGCTTATTTATTGACATAACTTTGAACAATTTGATACTATGTACATTCACTAAGTAGGGTTTAAGGGTTTAATTTACTTCAAACACCCATATGCCGGCAAACCTACATCTCATCCCATGAGGTTTATGGGGAAAATTTAAAAAGTGCCAAATATTGAGACAGATTGATATTTGCCGTGCCTAACCATTAAATTTTGTAAGAACATCCCATAGCAGCAAGCCTACTCACTAATTCCCATGGTGTTTATGAGGAAAATACAAAATATTAAATTCCTTTGGAAATTCGCTGAGTACGCAGGTCTGCTGCGACGGGGGTATTTTTATTGCCGAAAGGTATTTATTAATTTTAGAACAAGACTAAATCAGGTGTTAATATTGTAATAGTATTGTTAATTGTAGAATGGGTCTTGGCAATGTAAAGCAATGTAATTGCAAAATCAATATTTCAACCATTAATAGCCTAACAATGGCGTAGGATTTATAATGAAGTTAAAAAATTAAACATATAAAAGGGGAAAGCCCTTACTCACAGCAGTGTTGTTGTTGTACTTAAGGATACCGTACTAAATAAACTATATTGCATACTTTCAGAATAATAAGTATAGTTCAGATACAAAATTTTACTTTCAGTTGGGAATTCAGATTGGTTTAGTTAAACTAATGACTCACCAATAGTCAATAGTCTCCCTTACCCTACTTGCTTTTGCCAGTTGTGAGTGAGAAAATCCCTCTATATATCCCTCGACCAACACCATAGAAAAAAAATAGTTTTATCCTAATATTATCTTTCACCACACCACATGTAGTATTAAAGGCTTATATCCACTTTTGGTTGAGGTAGAAAAACCAAATTTTGTGAACATCTAGCCTAGTTAAAATTTTCTAATAGTCAAAAATGTAAAATTTTATGCCTTCAATAAAAATTACTTTTATACTGGACACTTTTCTTTTTGTATATTTACGCCTGAGGCATTTTGTAATGTTTTGAAGTGGAACGGTCCAACCCCAGTCTTATTACTATCTAACATTTAATATATGCTCAAGTGTTTAATTATTATTATTATTCTTTTGTGCAGTGATATTTTCTCCGTTTTAAGAAACCATAATGCATTCCAAGCCCTGCAAGAAATCTTATTAGATCACGTTCGAAAATTGGGAGGGGTAGATGTTATAGCTGCATTGGAGTCTAGAGGTTTCCTGTTTGGTCCCATGGTAGCTCTGGAATTGGGTCTTCCATTTGTACCCATCAGAAAAAAAGGAAAACTCCCTGGTAAAGTGGAGCAAGTCAGTTTTACATTAGAGTATGGTCAGGTAAGTGTATAGTCATTTTAGTTAGGCTATAAATGTATTTTTGTTAAATTTCTTGATTATAAATCAGTACACTCTCGTTCATCCAACTCGGTGACATCGGAACTCCGCTTCATTGGAACTAGTAATCTGGATATCATTTTAAAAAAATGTTGTAATAATGTTTAATTTTTACATTTTATTGCCTTAAATCTTTAATTTGTTATACACACAATACAGTAATGTATCACATTTTGCATCACTTCTCATTAGGAGCTCTTGATTACCTGCATTTATCAAGCGATTGCCGAGGCCGTGTATGTATTCGTACGGAAATAGGACAGGAGGGGGGACAGGAAGTAAACATCCGCTTCGTAAACTGTCTGTCTATCTCACGAGTGCACTAGTGTTACGTGGAATGTAAATTGACTGTTGAAATATGAGTGAAAAGCGGACGAAGGTTTGTGAATCAATTGAGAATAAACTTAAAGCTATTAAAAGATTCGATGCCGGTGAGTAGGCATATTGTTGTGGAATCTGGAGTGGGAACAGTGTAGACGTTATTTCCTGTGTTGATTTTTTATTCCTATAAACTCATTGTTACCATATTCAAAGTTTGACTATCTTATTTTCAGGAAATATCTCGTGTTATCTCACTGACAATAGTGAATTATAACCATAGTTAGTCACCATAATGGCAAAAACGATGATTCACTACGCACTCCGTTTCATAGGAATTTTTAGACATCTGAACTGGCCGTCCGCCACATTAGTTCCGATGAACAAGAGTGCACTAGGCCTATATTACTAATATATTAGGGGGCCCATGCGCAAATTGCACATTTTATGATTCTGTGTGAGAGAATTCACTTACAGTACGTGAATGTTGATTACGAAGTGACAGAGTTGTGAGTTAACAAATTTGGTTTACTAAGTAAATAAATACTAAAGCCAGATGGCTTTAAAATTCATTTGAAGGTAATCAGCTGTAATTTTTTTTTTTTTATAAAAACCTCCACTGCCCGTCACCATGGGCTAATAGGCCTGTGCGCTGATCTAAAGACAGCAAGGTACGGTCACGGCATTCAGTCACATAGGCTAGCTAGAGGTGACCGCTCATGTTTGTGCATGTAATGTCGTCGGCCGGGATCGAACCGGGGACCGCTGGCTTGTGAGGCCAGAGATCTCACATCTCACAATTACAATTCACATTAAAGATCTTGTAATAAAAGTTGGTCAACATTTTAAAGCGCCCTCCAGAAATAAATCAACGGCCAGAGGGGCTAAGCCCATAATGAAATTACATTTTTAATCATCATTCGCCCACCTGCTAAATCATAGGCTTTAAAGTGACACCTCAATCTTAAAAATCGGTTAAGGAGGTCGAGAGGAGAAAATGGGTGTAACAGACGAAACCCTGATAGAAATAAGTATAGCAATTTAATTTTGAACAACACAATACCCGTTTCTACAAAAAATCAGATCCAATATTTCAGACAATGATCAATAAAAGCCCATTTTTTAAAGTTTGATCCTTGAGGGGAGGGATGGTGGAGGGGATTTGTTTATCTTTACTAACACCCCATTGGCTGAAGCCTTTTGCTTTTTTTGTTGGTTTTATTTTATTTCATTGGCGGACCTTACACGCTCAATACGGATCGCAATATTTGGATTGTGATCCTGGATCGCAATATGGATTGAGTGTGTTAAGTCAAATATTGATGTGTAATCCATGAATCCATACATCAACATTTGACTTAACACACTCAACCCGTATCGTGATCCAGGATCATGGTCCAAATATTGGGATCCGTTTTGAGTTTGCAAGGTCCGCTACTGTTGCATAGCAGCTGGTCATTTCGCATCACAAAATACTGTGTATCAGTTTTACAAATTTATTCACCTCAGGCATGTATACATGCGTTAGGCATTCTTAATCTACCTTAAATTTATAATACATAGGTTTTGTATTTTAATTTTATCCACATAACTTCCATATGGTTTCTTCTTTTTTATAGATATCAATTATTTTTTTCTTCTTTTTGTCATAAAAGGTTTCAAGGGAATAGAAAAGTTCTTCCTCAAGTATATTTACTGACGTTCTTAATTATTTTGATGTTTTTATTTCCAATATATAATTTACTAGTCTACTTGTTGCTCGAAATCGAGCAATTTATTTTGATACAATTCAAAAGTTACATTTAGTTCTAAATCAACGACATTCAACCAATTCAATTTTGTGAATATCAGTAATCACAAAAACTACACGTATTTACAGCTGTACATTAACAGATGTTAAAAATGCTCAATCCAAACCCAATGTTATTCCAATGCGAAAATTTCCAATTTAATTTCTGTATGGCGCCTTTGTTTTATGTCCGATTTTCATCAATTTTTGGCGGAAACAACTATAGACAACTATAGCCTATCCAACAACACGAAAAACTTGAATATCAGTTGATAATTGTAGGAGGAGTTCTCAACACAAAAAAAATAAAATAAAAAATAAAATACCCCCGTCGCAGCAGACCTGCGTACTCAGCGAATTTCCAATGGAATTTTGGTATATTTTATATTTCCCCATAAAATCCATGGGGATGAGAATATGTAGGTTTGAAGCCATAATATGGGTTTAGTTGGTAAATATAAGTTAAATCCTACCTAGTGATTGTACATACCAAATTTTATAAGGTTATGGTGTTCTGTTTATTTTCCCCATAAACCCCATGGGGGTGAGTATGTAGGTCTGCCGCCATATGGGTTTTGTAAGCAAGTATAAGTTAAACCTTATCTAGATAATGTACATACCAAATTTGATTAAGTTATGTCAATAAATAAGCAAGATATAGGCTTTTCTTGATTTCCCATAAGAATAACATGGAAAACACATTTTTTGATTTTCCCCGTAACCAGTTATGCTAAGATAAAAATTCAAAATACCAAATCGTTTGTTTTTTTAAGCTCTTTTAAATGGTTTCAGTTAAAATTGTTGAATTTTAAAAATTAAGGTCGAAAAATGCCAAAAACCCATTTTTAACCCTTTTGAAACCCCATAAAACCCCGTTCCAATGGTCCGATCATTCTGGTTCGCGAACTCAACCTAGTAGATGCTGGCTTACACCCCTGTACCAAATTTCATCAAAATCGGAGGTTCCGTTCAAAAGTTATCGTGTTAACGGACACATAGATATATATATATATATATAGATATATATATATATATATACATATATATCAATTTGAACGAACGGTGTTTTTGGCTTCTAGGGACCTCAAAACGAAAAAGTATCATGGTCCCGGGCTTAGGTCTTACCGTGACTACTACCGTAATAGCGTATTCCCTATAGGGAAATTCGCTAAAAAATAAATAAAAAACCTTTTTAGCGTATTAAATTAGTATAGATTTTGATAAAATTTTCCGTGATATTTCATAAGGAGATTTTTCATATAAAGCTGTTCTATGACATTTTGTAGGAATTAGCATTGAATTTCTGGTCTGGTAGTTATGTTACATTCTTCATGTATAAATTCTTTATTCTTTAAATAAAATTTTGTCATTTCATAAATGTACAAGCCAAATACTGTTAAAATTCTGTTGTTTTTAAATAAATCGTAACAATGTTCCTAATGATGTAGGCATCGATGTATACTACTGGATTGAACTCTAAAGGAGCCCCAAACAGTCCAAAGTGGATAGCGCTGTGAGTCTACTGCGGAATCGGCGTCATTTCAATGACAGTGCACGCCACTGTTTACACGCTCCTGGACCACACCAGAGTGGTTAAAGTGCAATGAAACTTATATATTCCGTTTCTGTATTACATACCGAATCCAACAGTATGAATATGTTTTAGTTCCTAAAATATAGGTAATTATAAAAGTTGGAAATGCTTAAGAAGTAATTTAGTCAGACGTGGAAAAGTTACTAAGCGAGGAAATTTTTTATTTTTGGGTCAGAAACAAACTTTCAGTGGGAAAGTTGTAGCCAATGAGATGAATGGCATAATTTGACCAAGAAACCTATCATAACATAACTTGATCGTTGGCAATCGAATTAATAGTGGCGCGAAGAAGTTTGTTTTGACTCTCGCGCTCTCACTGAGGTACCGAGGCTACAGATCTCGTCGTTCATTCAATATTGTTTCTGTGTAAAGATAAACACTTTTAAATTTATGTTGACATTGCAAGTAAAAGGTGATGAAATATTAATGATTTATTAAAGAATATTTGGGTGAATTAAACAGTTACATTCATATTTTCAAATAAATTACAACAATGATAAAACCACTGATCATTCAAAAGGAATAGTAAGAAAATGAGAATAATTTGCCTTGCGTGGCTTGTAAGTGTAAAGAAAGGATTTATGTTTTTGACATAGGGAAACATTGACTTTTTACTTTGCAATAGTGAACCCCCTTGAGGCAGAGGACGAAACTGATAAGCGGTTTTTGTTTATTAAGTTAGATATTCAGTCAGATAAGCAATTCAATGCTAAAGCTAAGCAAGTTCTGAACCAAACCTGAAAGTTTTTTAAGTGCTCTGTTTTTAAAATCACTTTTAAAACTATGTGGATGAGGTTAATCATCGCATTTTATTAATAACACTAATTGAAAAAATTGCTTTGAAAAACTATTGGCCTTCATAAAGCCAAAAAAGATTGGTCTAGACAGAAACCGACAAAATTAATTTTGCTCAGAAATGTTTAATATTCCAAGATTTTTAAGTTCTAAAAAGTTACAAGTTAGTTTCAACTTATGATCAATAAATACTATGATTATGGAATGTAACATTCGACTTTAATTTGTTTATAACCCCATACCCATAAACGTGCACTAAAAAGATATAGAGATCTTGAAATTTTGAATTGATGCCACAGTAAAAACATTGTATCAACTAGTTTAAAAGTTACATATTTAAATTAATAAAAACAAATTTGCAATTTAATTTTCATCAGTATATTTTAATGTATCACAAATATATGTTGCTGTATTGAATAAAATAAAATGTATACAAACATTTATTCAAATTCATAACTGTAATATTTTTTAATGAAAAGTAAAAAAATCGTTTAAAGAGATACTATATTTATAAAAGGTAAATCCCATTTTTACAAGCAATTGGAAATGACGTTTCACTTAAATTCTGAGTTGGACTTATTTTAAAAATTAAAATAACAATAAGTAGTGTTTAATATGCCTATGGCTGCAGAATACACTTGAGAACACGAATCAAAAGCTTTGGTATCTAAAGAAATGTCTATCGCCTTAAAAATGTAATTAAACTAACTTACGTTAGTTTAATTACATTAAAATAGTAAAACGTCACGTTTTTCCCTATGATGCCCTTGTTGCGGCCGGCGCTGTAGACCCACAGCGCTGATCTCGGCCGGACCGCGAAACGGTTCGAAGCAACACGGGTGCGAGCAAACCAGTAGTGTACATTGATGGATGTAGGTACATAATTTATAATTCTGATTGCTCATTTTTGTATTCTAAAAATTTTTATCTGATTTTTTCTGGAGGAATTGAAAAATACTGGTAAACAAAAATTTAAAGTGTTTTGAAAGTAAGCAAAATAACACATTTTTAGAATATTTTTATGATTACAATATTATTGGTAAAAGTTGTTTTATAACCAGTTTACTTTAGAACTGTTACACTTTTAGAACTAGGCATAGGTTTGGCTCAAAGATATTATAGCTAATTAAAAACATTATTTAAGAAAATCTGGTTCTCGAACATGTTTGTCACGAGTTTATATTTTTTTTACAGTTTAAATTCCTCTCCCACCCCAATGAGGGAAGTGAATAAAAAGGAGTAAGTACTCCCTAGTAAATACTACATAGTCGTAGCACTATGTAGTATTAGTACTTACTACTTTTTATTCACTTCACTCAATATTCTCAAGAAAAATCAAGTTTAAAAAAACGACCTACAGAATCCTTTTTTTAAAATTACATGATGAGAAACGTAATTAAAAAGCAAACTTATAGTATTTCATTTGCTTATAATTTTGCTACTGATATCAAATTTGCTAATTAAATTAATAATAGTTATATGCTAATCAATTCAAAATTAAATTGCCTATTAGACTGCATAATTTAAATGCTGCGGAGCAGTACAGGTACTACCCTAGTATTACTTTAAAGTTAAAAAACCTATTTTTTTCCCACCACTAAAATGAGTGTGGATACTTTGTACAGCTTCGCCTGCTGGCTGCCGCTTGGGAAGGGTTGAATAACAATAATGCTGAAACAATCACTTAAATGGGGAAATAAACAAGATACTAAGAAGTGTGTCCTGAAATTATCGTGACTTTCTAAATTAATAAAACAACTTTGTTTTCAGTGCTCGGTTAATCAACACAGTTGATAACTAACCAACTGTCAGATTTCAGGCGATTAACTTCACATCTTGCATCATAGATAATGAATGTGAGCTTGATGTTATCAAAAATGTCTTTATAAATATGTTAGAACTGATGTATAAACTTACAACTCAACTCTCACAATATCCTTTCCCATAACCTAATATGAGTATTACTCTCTCATCCCTATAAATAAGCTGGTTTTTATGTATGCATGTTACACATTGGTTTTAAAAGTGGCTCTAATGATTTACTCCTAAATTTGAAAATGACTTTAGTTCGATATAAAAATTGTATTTTTATCGTACTATATGCTAAAAAATTTTATTTCATTAAAATTTGGATTTTAAATATACAAATTTTAACATTGGTCTTATGGAGTCAAAACAGAAGAGGTATTGCGTCAGTTAGGTGAAACCACTCTGTGTTTGATAGAGATCTTAAAATTTGGCATGAGTAGTACATTGAGATAAATGAAGTATGGCAAGATTCGCGAAAATAGTTAGACGGAAATTTTAATCAGATTTTCTCGATACTTGCATAAAAAACTGTGATGCAGCCTACATCCTAAACCCCATGGTATATTTAAAAGTTGAAGGAATTGTGCATTTAGAAGCATAAAAATTGAGTACTTCTTTTTTTTATGATTTATGATAATTTTATGATAATTTATGATGAAAATTAGGAAAACTAAGCGGTTAGCGTAAATTAAGGGCAACATTTTTGCCACTCGATTGATAACAAGAGTTATAATCCAATACACCTCCATATTGAAATTGTTTCTTGGTCACACTATTGTCTAACAACAATACAGAAAAGAATATTTTCTTATAAATATGGTTTATAAGAATTTTGAAAAATTCAAACTTATACAATTGATTTCTAATCAGACTAAATGCTAATCTTCAAAACCCAGTATATTGATAAGCAGAGGGCAAAGTTAAATCACCGAGATCAGCTATAAAGAGGAAAAAAAGAAACAGAATCCTAATCCTGACCAGAGTATGGGTAAAAAGCAACCATTGCTGTACAGTCGATTGAAAAATTTAGGCCTACCAAAAAAACCATCATATTTGTTAGTGAGAAATAACGACACAATAGTAAGTTACGTTAGTTGCATTATAAACCGAATTACTAATGGTTACAAATGGAATGAAAAGAATATGGTGTCATGCATGACATCATTGGCCCTTTCTTTCAAATTGGAGTCAGAAAATCCGAAATGAAAATTAGCAAATGTTTAGAGCTAAAACGTCTCAAATAACAAGTGGATAAAACGTTATACTTTAAATACGATAAGTGGGATAAAATGGGATATTTAGTTTGACTACCGGGATTTTGATTTTGGCAAAATGAATACACTGGAAAGGGCAAGACGCCCAGCCAAATAGAGACTACATATGCTTTGGAGCTGTGGATCGCATATATTGGATGCCACCCTCTTCTTCTTTGATCCTAACACTTTGCAGGATCTGATTAAAAATTATTTAATGTTTAAAAAAGCTAATCAAACTTTTTCAAGTTTTATTCTGTGTTTAAATTTGAGTCAAACTAAATATTCTGCATAAACCACTCTTGATATTTTAACTTAATTTTAACTAGTCCCTAAAATCTGCCGCTCCTGAAAATTTGTTGCCCCGGGCCCTGACTTTAAGCACCACATACATAGGATATCAATCCCGGGATCCCCAACAATTTTAGATAAGGTACCTAAATATCCTGGGATTTTTTATCTTCCATTCCGGGATTGGCGGCATCGTTAAAAATTATTTTTTTTATTGTTTTTGAAGTGTTTTGGTGTGTAACTCCAACTAAAACTTGATAAGATTTTTAACCCCACATGACGATTTATTCCAAAAGTTTAAAACTGCTCTCAACGGCCGCATCATACTTGAATTGTTCCTGGCGATAAGAATAATTTCTTATTGCTCAATACTTCTGGTGCACTTCGTACCCATGGATGACGTTGACTGACACCATTTTTACTTTCTCCCCCTATACCATAGTTATATGGAGAAAGTATTGTTTTCGTCAAAATTTTCGAATTTGAGTTGTTGGTGGATTTATCCATTTTGGTGCCCCCTGAGTCCAAAAAAGTGGTTTTCAGAGTGATGTCTGTGTGTGTGTGTGTGTGTGTGTGTGTGTGTGTCCGTGTGTCTGGATGTAAACAGAGCTAGAGAATGCCCCAATAGTTCGATTTTGGTGAAATTTGGTATGTAGGTCCACACTAACAATAATTCCAGGCGTTTTTTTAATTTTTTTAAATTTTTGATTTTTAAGGGTATTTTACCCCCCAAAACCCTCAAAAATCGTCAAAAATTCAAATTTCTCAAAAACGGCTCTAACGATTTTGGTTAAAATTTTATAGTTTATTAAGCTTAAAATGGTGAATAAAATGACCCCACCCGCATCTCAGAGAAAATGCGCGTTCAAAAGTTATGGAGTAAAAAGTGTTTCAAAAATCAATTTTTTGGATTTTCAAAATAGTTGTTGTCTTGAAATAAATTTTACTTATCACCATTAAATCAAGCTTAAAAAACTAAATAATCCAGTATTTTAAATTATTGCTCTACGTCAAGTGGTTGCGGAGAAAATTCAATTTTTCGTTTAGCGGTAAACGCAGTACGTTGTTAAAAGTCAGACGAGCGTGGGGTCAAACGAGCGTTGCTCAGCTGGTAGCTATCCGACTGAGTCATCAAGACATTAAAGTTTGAATTTTTTAACACCTTTTTTATATTGTTGGGAGAAAGTATGTGTCAGTTAACTGATACTGTTTATTTGACATGATTTTATATTTTATTTTAGTCCGGCACAATAGTTTTAGTAGTTATCTGGCACTCGTGATCGGATTTGATGATATGATGTAAATAAATTATCTTTTAATGTTTTACAAAATCGATGAGTATGATGTTTAGTTATTATTTTAGTAACATAACTTAACCAAATAAAGTATGGTAAAATGAATGAATAAAATCGTTTATTCCAAAAAATATACATGTACAAATTAAAAATATGTAGTACTACAACTACAAATAAAGTAATAAAAATAATAGTTCTATCTACATAAATTAAACAAGGAACTAAAAAGGTACATGATAAAAATTGTAATTAATAATGAATCAGTGGAATGAGCTGACATGGGCCCTGAGGCCTGTGCGGCAGCTCCGAGTTGAGTACACCAATTAATATTTTTACTAGATAAATGCAAAAGGAAAATAATTTATTGACTGTTGAAGTAGTTATATACTACTTTAATTAGAGTAGGCCAGTAATATTTAAAAAAATGAGAATGAAAATGTTTTATTGTCGTTTCACAATAATGCATTGACAACGTAAAATACTATATAATATGTGAGGGAGAAAGGAAAAGGGACCACTTCGCGGCAAAGTAAAAATCACAGTATGGACATTTTTATCGATTGAGGTCAAAAATATTGATTTTTGGTTGTTTGCATTTCAATATGCTCCATTTCGTCCTTTACCTTTTGAAATACATTACAAAACACTTGTAATGGAATAAAACATTCAAAATAGGCCTAATGATTAAAGTAGTCGATGTCTAGCTTGAGAAAAGTTACCTCTTCGCGCTTATGGAGAAATAACATTGCCGCGAACAGGTCCCTTTTTAAAACCAATTTAAAAGCTATGCTACACATTGAAAACTGAACTCTGACGAATTCTATCGGTGACGAGGTTAACTACTACGAGATTATTGTAAATATAGAACATATTTCAATAAATGAAAACCAGAAAATGCCGCCCAAAGGTCGCCTTCGGCAGTTTTGCAATTCGTTATGGAGAAATAACATAGGACCGCGAAGAGGTCCCTTTTCTGAAATATCCACTTTTCACGACATGCTTCGATAAAAACATTATTTTCTTGAAGATCAAAACTTCAAGTGCAATAAACACTTACTTACAATTAAACTCAACTAGAAAGTTAGAAAACTACTGTGAGTTAAGACAAAAATAGATGTTCCCATTAAAGAGGACTTCTTTCTTTTGGTACCAAAATCTTTTCTTAAATACGAAAGATAAATGTTTTATGCTAATTTGAATTTTCAAATAGATTTTTCTCATAGCCTTTTTTTCTTGCGTAACTTCAAAGTCCTATATCTTTAACAAACAAAATCGTAGACTCGCGGGACTTGCGCCAAATTGTTAGGAATTAAATGAGGTGTATTAAAAAATATGAATAACTCAATATTGGAAATTGCCGCGAACAGGTCCCCTTTTCTTTTCCGCCTCACATATAATAATGTAAGATAACGTCAAAAAAGGCTTACTGTTCCACAGTATAGAAGATAAAACTAAAGTATAGCTAAAATAAAACTAAAAACAGATTTGTCTTTCAGGTAGGTCTAAAAATTCTGAGAGTACACAAAATGGGTTCTATAAAAGACAATCATAAAACCTTTTTAGAAAAATTTTCTCAGGATATTTGTTTGACAAATTCATACCTTAACTTGTTGAAAATCTGTTGAGAAGTAACTATATGACTGTGTTGTGTTTTAGTTAGCCAACAGTGCTCTATTGAAATTTTATTTTTGTTTCTAGTGTTATAACTATGCATGTTGTTAATTGGCTTTAAAATGCCCGGTTTTTACTCAGATTAGACAGTTAATTTTAATTAAATAGTTGATTGTAGTATTTTAGAAGAGAATTTGATATAAATTACAATGGTCTCAATGGAGTGTAACAAAATCCGCCGTAGGCGTGGGAGGCACGGTAGCAATGAAATTAAAGACTTCAAACTACAGTAGAAGTGTATCATCATTGATTGTCACATATAAAAGCTGTTGGTTGTGAAATAAATTTACCAGATGCTAGATAAGTAAAGCGTAGACTTCCAGATTGTCAAGATACTCAAGATGTGAGCACTTGTTGTGTAATTTATCATGAATTAGAAGTAACAATTTCTATTATAAAGCTGGATAGCCTATATTTCCATGGTATACGAATCCCGGGATTGATCCTGGGATTGTCCTTAAGCAATCCCGAGATTCCGGGATCGGTATTTCGGCCCGGGATTGACACTCCTACACATACACTTATTATTATTCATTAAAATACCGTGGGATTTAGGAATTACGTTTGCTGCATTACAGAGTTTTATGCTACTATTAATTCAATTAAGATAAAGGTATGTAACAAGTTTTATCAATAAATGTTTATTAATCAGGAATTTGAATGGTTGAACTGCAAAAAATCTGTCGAGTTTTATGAAATAGCCTCAAATGGCAATACAGTTACCAATTAATTATTTTAGCATCCCTGAAATATTTGTGCTTCCAGGATGTGTTTGAGATACAATCAGAAAGTGTACTTCCAAACCAAAGAGTCTTACTGCTTGATGACCTGTTAGCTACCGGAGGTAAATATTCTTACTCAGAGTTAGCTTCTAAGTTTAATTTGTATCAGGATAATTACTATTAATCTCTTTAGCCACTTAACACATTTGCTGCTAGCGTTGTATTTATACAACGTGCTTACCCCGCGCCAGGAGCTAGCTTTGCAAAAACACAACGCTGTGTTGGAACCATTTTGGGTCCAGCAGTTGGGCGATGAGCATGCTGCTGTTGTCGCTCTTAGGGAAGGTATTTTATGACTTTTCTGCACTAGTAGTTTGCGGCTTCTGCCATTTAAAATTTTTTTATTTGTATATTAATTTATATATTTTTATTCTCCATTTTTCAAAATAATTTATTGTTCTTACCCTTATAATCCTATCATCAAAAAAAAAAAAAAAACTTTTACACATATATGTAAAATTAATTTACATGGATTAAAAAATGGATGGTTACATGGATGGTTAAAATGGATTTTAATTTAGTGGTTTTGTATAGGTGATTTTGATTGAAAAATTGCATAAATGAACAACATACATTCGGGTAGGTTGGTGTGGTTGTAAATAGTATAATTAAATAAATATATTGTAATTTTCATTATCTTTAAGAAAAAATATTTTAGAGACATATTTCTGAGTAAGAGAAATATCTCATTTATAAGAGAGTGGTGCAAAAAAGTGGGAAAATTGTGTGCGTTTCTGAGGAAGACCGGCGCTAGGAGGGTGTTTTGTATTTATACAACGCATTTTCAAAATGGCGGAAACTCCCTGTTTTTATGTCGGAGGACCTCAGTTCACCTATATCCGACTTCTTATAGCTAATAGTAAGTGAAAATACAACAAAGAAAATTCACCATATAGCAACATAAATTGTGTATATTTCAGCAGTTAACGTGGTAAAGAAATTAGTAATTGTCTTGGAACAGAGGTCAAGGGTTGATGGTTCTGATTCTAGAAATGCCCTCTGCAAGAATGTGTTATCAATACTTTTCTGAAAGGAAAATTATAATAGGGGTCTGCGGTGCACCGAAAATTCGGTACAGGTACGAATGCAATGCACTGTACAAGGCGAAATACCGTCATCGGTACGGTATGGTAAAAGGCATCGGTACGAATCTGGTTCGATACAGATTACAAATTTCAAAAATATTAACGTATCTACTACTTTTTTGTAACTTAATACAAATGGAATTAATTAATATTTTGTCGTTATATTTTTGTTTTTATGGATTAACGCATAAAAATAATGGCTTGACATCATCGCTCAGCAACAAGATTACAAAGTTAAACAATGTAGCGAGTCCACGGATAGGAATACAGTTACAATTTGCGGTCCAACTCCAACACTATTAATTTAGACAATCATGTTCCTATTGGCAACAGCCTTCATAGCGGCTGATCAGGTACATTAGATCTTATTCGGTGACAACTACAACAAACTACAGTTATATGAATGCCCGCCACCAGAGGCACTAGCGTCAGTGAGGACAGTTGTTTGATAGGAAGTGACGAGAACTGTATCGACTGCCGATTGAAAATTTATATCCTAACCTCTAAAGTGACCCGGATTAGCTGAATGCAATCAGGAAATAATTACAAGACCCCTTTGAGCAAAGAGTAAGACCGTCCAAAAGCTGTTTGTTCATATGAATTTATATCAATCAGAAAAGACAAGAAACATTCTAATTTTTTCAATTTGTTTAGCCAACACCAGATTGGCTTTTAAAATATGGGCAATGTTTTAGAAATAACTATATTTTACAGTGTTATATATGTTCCTTCCAGAGGTTTAGATGCTGTTTAAATGTACTCTGTAGTGTTTACTTGTACTTTGCCTAATCTTGTTGGACTGGTTATTACGCTACGCTTGCTCTGTCTCTAGTCAGGCCTACTAGCCTACTAATACAGCGCGTCTTTGTTTAAAGATAGTTGCCCTGAAAGTTTTATGAAATAAGTTTAGGATTTTAATTTAACCAAATGTGAAGTACAAATAGTTTAGTTATAAATAAATAATTAATTGTAATCATGAGTGATTCTAACACTGGCGATATCGCTCCAATGATGGCATCTGCCGCTTCTACAATAGGCCTAGCCTACGCGGCTACAAACGCGTGCTAAAAGTAGTTTTTGAGTACCACTTTGATTTTTTTCATTAGGTTAAAACTTTGTTTGTTTATTTATTTATTTATTTAGGCGACGAATTGAAAAAAGACTGATACAGCGTATAGGCTGTAGGCTTACTTTTGAAAAGCTCTACTTATGTTTGCAAGTTTTTATCAGCCAAAAATAAATCTATGTTTTCAATTATTGTTGTGATGCTGCTACTCACTTCATGTTCATTGTTACAGCTTAGCATTAAACTGATATCACTAGCATACATGCACAGGTGTGAAGTACTACAAGGACTTAAACTTCAGTGATTATGATATTTATCAAAGTTGTAACCCAGCAAAATATGGTAAATGAGGTAATTTGAAGTGTTACCCATTGATATTAATACCGCTAGGCCTATATTGATAATGCATACCGTACCAATTTTGTACCGAGAACCGAGGTACACAAAATTGTTACGTACCGAACCATACCGACCTGAAAATTGTTGTACCGCAGACACCTAAATTATAATCAATCAATGTATTTCACTTGATAGTAATAAATAAAAAAAATAAATATATTTAGTTAGTAGTTCACGGTATAGAGGTTAAGCTTTACTATGTGATAGATTACTAAACTGGATTACTTCATATCTTACTACCTAGGGCCTATATACTTATTTATATACAGGGTGTCCAACCTTTACAAACTTTCCCATGTTATTCAGGAGGTCAAAAGATGCAGGTAATACAATGTAACGTGTGACCTATTTGTAGCAATTTTCTGTCTATAAGTAAATTTGTATTAATACATCATATGTTTAAAGTTATTAGAGGTATGGAATTTAAACTTGGCACAACTATTAAGTGTGTCTCAAAAAATAAAGCATTTGTTATTTGTTAAGTGTGTTAAGACACAAATGCAAATTAATTTTGAAACTTTTAATTTTCACGGTTTCAAAATGGCATTCATTTTAAACTTTGAAATCTGAATACCTTTAAACAAAAGTTTTTACCAGACAGTTTGTAGTGATCAAATGAGAAACAATGGATTAATCTAAGTTTTTAATTACAAAAATGTGCATAAGTCTACGAGTAAAAACTGTGTTTTTACACTTAAGGATTCTTTAATTTTTTTTTTACAAACTTGAGCACATTGCAGTTGTTATAAACTGATATTTTTTTCCCAGGTAGTTTAGCAGCTTCTTGCCAACTGATTTCTCAGCTAAAAGCCAAAGTCGTAGAATGCCTCGTGATTATAGAACTCACTGATCTCAAAGGGCGGGAGAAGATACCTGCACCTGTACATTCCTTCATACAAGAGACTGAAAACTGAAAATTACTAAGGAAAGACAACTAAAATAAGAAGGGGATATCCCACAATATTTGCATGTTTAACTCTCAGTGGACTTAATTCATCCAGAATCAAAAATGAGTAATTTTATTATTGCATTCCAAAAACCTGTGACTTCTAACATTCCAATATTCTGATCGCTATTTTGTTGTTACTATGAAATATATTTTCATACATTTTAATGCCAGACAACATTATTTCCTTTTATAATTGAATGACTAGTATTAATATAAATAAGTTGGTGTCCGAAGTATAACATACATGCTAAAATCACCCTCTTCGAAACAAAATTCTTTAAAAGAATATTTAATGAAAATTGATACTAAAACCTTATGGAGTTAGGTATTTGAAGGTGTTATATACCTTGACTCCTAAAACTTGTTTCGAACTAATAAAAATCTGATCATTGAGTAACCTGATGACTTAGGGGAAATGCCTGATGAGAACAGAACAGTCATTGCAGTTTTTTTTTATTTTAACACGTTGGCTACCGAACGTCACACATATGTGACGTAACGTTAAAAAAAACCTTAAATATAGACCAGAGTCACATATATGTGTCGCTCAAGGTGTTTCCAGTGTACCGACATCACATTATGGGACGCTCAGGTCAAATCCCGTGTACCGACGACACATATATGGGACGCAGTCATGGATTAGACGGTTAAATGACTCGCCACGCCCATTTGGTGCACTGAATCAATCTAAAACCTGTTTATCGGTCTATAGGAATGTGTGACACACGTGTGTCGCTTGGTCTCTGGGTTCAACCTAAAGTTTTATTTTTTACAGATTTTCAAAGTTGACCATCTTGTTTGCTTACATGATGTCATTAGTTTTTGTTTACTATACATTCCAAATGATGTTTTTTACTGCGTGACACATTGCCTTGTATATTTTAGTATTTTTTAACACGTTCGCTGCGGCATATAAAATGTCGAAACTCAACCCCCACGCTGAACTATAACTATATTTACATTCCTCCAACGATAGCGCAAAATTAAAAACCTGTAGAATATATTCTAATCACAAGTAGCTCAATACCCTTACCTACACGCTAATGCATAATATGTATTTCCTTCTCAAACGCTAGAGGAAAAGCAGTCGCATTATCTTGACATTGTCATATGTAACCGATCGGATACATCCGCACCCGCGAAGGAACGCCTTTGTATCCGATCGGTTACATGCCGCAGCGAACGTGTTAATGCAGTAAAACTATTTATGATTTATTTCCCAGTAATCCAACTCATAACACACATGTAAGACAGTCTGTCTATAGCAAACAAACATAGTACAAAATATTACTATAGACCGACGTCACACATATGTGACGCAATAAAAATGCTAAAACAGTACTGAAATAATTTTTTTCCCCAACTTTCATGAGCAAATATATATATTATACCTCAAATTATATAAAAATAGCGGAAAAAAATTTTTGGTCTCTGGGTTAGTATTTGTCACAATGACTCGGTCTGTGGTGAGAGTATCGAGTACTAGGATCGGTCTGCTGGGAAATCCCGGCGACCTGAATTTCCGACCGTCGGTAGCCAACGTGTTAAAACAACCTTTACAACAATTAGTTGAAAAGTATTGAACTTACCCTTGTATATCACATAGTGTAACAAAATCATCAAACATATTATTTATGGCTATTTGCATAATTTACATAGACATTAAAAAGGTAAAACCCTCACTCACTTATCACCCTTGCATTAAAATTTGTTTCACTTACATCTTGGGTCCAAAACACAAAAGTTAAAAGGTTCCAATGCCGTCAGACCTTGGGGCTCTGCCCTACTAACTTTGAAATTGCCCATGTTATCCTTTTGGACGTAAGGTAAATAAGCAAAAACATGTCATGCATCAGGATAGTTTTAAAGTATACAACAGAATGCATAACACTTGTATTAACAGTTCTGTGTAAAGTTGAATGTAGTGAGTGAGCATAGCAGCTGGGTTCTCCTGGAGGCAAACAAGCTTATATTGGAGGCAAAGAAAGAAATTCGCCAGTATAACATTAATATTATTTATAGAAATTGAAATCTTTGCCATTAGCATTTCTGTGTAAAGATACTGGTGTACAGCTTGTAATTTATATGAACTACAGTAAATATCCCTGCCTGATCGAAGTTTTATAAAAAATTCAACTGATCTAGACCCAATTAGTTTTAAAATATTTTATAACTGAAACATCAGTGGTTATGTTTTGATAGCATTTTTTTTTATCTGTTAGCAACACTAACAACTGTATAATTATTCAATCAGTTACCCTTCTTCCATAACTTTAACATTGAAACTTTGAAAGCCTGTAAGGGGTATCCTTGGGGGCCGATGCGAATTATAATATGATTCTGCTCCTACAAAGAACTGTACCATTATAATGGTATGCGCAGATTTCTTTATGATGCACACACACAGTTTGAGAAAAAGGAGGAAAAGAATAATGTTTGTCTACATAGATTAAACAACTTTTACTTACTATAATACGTTTTTATTTACAAAAAGATTTGTACATATGAATTTATTTCTATGTGTTTTAAGGTATTTTTAGACACAGAAAGTTGCTCTGTTTAAAAACCATGCTGTAGACAGACTTCTTTGATTAGCAAAAGAAAAAGAAGTCAATTTTGGTTGTTTTCATGTGTTGCCATAAGATTTTTTTGAATGAAGGTTCTGAAAAAATGTTTGGATACAATTTTTGTAATTTAAATAGCACTATTAATGTTATTAATAGCATCATTGTGAAAAGCTCTTCTTATTGGAAATATATACTAATTTTAAATTAAAAACTCCAAAAATCCAATAAATTTGTTTAATTTTAGGTTAGGCCTAAAGAACTAATCAGACCAATAGAACTGAACAAAATTTCATATAGCTTTATATAAAATATATGATTAATTTTACATGTGTTACAATTTAATTTTAAATAAACTATGGGCTTGAAAAACTTTATAATTTTGATATTGTACTATAACAAATCAAACAAACTATAAATTTATATATGTTAGCAAGGTCGAATTTTGTAGGATTCCAGGTTCGTTGTTGACTAAAACTTTTCTTTCTTCTTCATTTCTAAACTTTCATATGCATCTAGATAATTACTATTATTAACTTCTTTTAATAATTTTATATTTGAAAAATTGTGTCCAGACTCCAATGCATGTTTTGCCATGGCTGACTTTTCAGATCTTTTGAATTTAAAATGGCTTACGTGCTCTTTTAATCGTATATTTAATTTTCTTTTTGTTTGTCCAATGTATAGTTTTTCACAATCTTGACACTTAATTTCGTAAACTCCTGATTTTTCATCCTCCTTAATTTTGTTTTTAGGGTTTCCTAAAATATTTTTAAGTTTTAATTTGGAAGGAAATCCTATTTTTATATTAGTATGGTTTTTGAATGCCTTTTCCACTATTAATAATGCTATTAATAGTGTTTATTAATAGCATGTTTGTGTTAACCCTCGAGCAGGCGCTTCACCATTAAAATGGCAGAGGGGGCATGCAGAGTTTTACTCCCCAATAATAAATTGCATAAATCAACCTATTTTATGTGTTTTACAATGAAATTCTGTATTTAAATGTTAAGGAACTTCATCAGGAATCACTTTCAATTTTTAATACCATTGGTTGTTTAACTTAATTGGATTAATTTTTCAATTAAACGTAGTAATTTTCTTGTATAAAATAGGTATCACTGTGTTTACAGGAAAGGGGGCATGCGGATCTTTTCTAATAAATTATACATAAATGCAATGAAATATGTTTTATGATAATTATAAATGAAATCATACTAAAAACATGCTTATACATACATTAGCCTATAACATAGAAAGGTTCATGGGGAAATAAACTCCACACTGAGCACTTGCGAGATAGGGTGTACACGGAAAGAAACTCAGCAAACTGACACCGCAACCCTGAATGGCAAATAACAAGGAACTAAGGGCGGTGGGGGGTATAAATAGCTTAAAGGTATTCCTGGAATGAGGCACGTGAAGTACTAGGCTAGACATGATTGCTGACATCCATTTTGATTCTTTATTTTAACAAAGACTACATGTGCAGAGAAAAACTCCGCATGCGCTAGCTTGAGGGTTAATGAGAGTAAACTATCAGTAAATATTGTGCTATGAGCGATAAAAAATTAAACATTTAAAATCCTAGCAATCATGAAAATTCTAAAAAGTTAATTTATATGGTTAAATACCTTCCTGTTAGATATTTTGGCCTCAGTCATCTGTAGTGATTATTTACTTTTTCTTACTGTCTCCACAACAATAACATAAACTCTGTCCAGCTTTAGATCCTGAAAAATAATCATTTTCAGATTAAATTGAAAAGTGGTATTCTAAAGCTCTTCACTGGCCGAACATTAGTGGTGAACTTGTTTAGCAAACACGAAAATCAACAAACATTTCCGACAAACAAGTTCAGCAAACACTTCTCAATGTTCTCGAATAGGTGTTTTGTGTTTGGCAGGATTATGGTAAAAATATTGATTTAAACAATATTAGACCTACTCATAAAAATAATGATAATTTGTATAGGTAACTTCCATAACAAGGAAAAGCAACATAACCTATCTTATAACAGATAGAAAAAAAACAACATAAATATTGAAATTTATATTAATTTTGATTGTTAATTGATGATTAAAGCTATCTATGAAGTAATAGTGTTGACACTTGAAGAACAAACTATATAGTGCATATTATAATTTTCACCTTGAATTAAGAGCAACTTTTCAGTAGAACAAATTCAGAACATTATTAGTACAATAGTAATGGGTTACAGAACATCCTTTAACACTTTTATCTGGAATGTAACCAGGGACCTCCGATTTTCATGGAATTTGGTATGAATGTGTAAGACCAGGTATATTTTCATGAGTTGGCTAACCGGCATGATTGGGTTATGGGAACGGGGTTTCAAAGGAGTAAAATATTGGTTTTTGGCATTTTTCGACCATAATTTTCAAAATTCAACAATTTTAACTGAAACCATTTAAAAGTGCTTAAAAAACAAACAATTTAGTATTTTTCATTTTTATCTTTCCTTAACAGATTACGGAGAAAAGCCCAAAATAGACTTCCCATGTTAATCTTATGGGAAATCAACAAAACCCTGTATCTCGCATATTTATTGGCATAACTTTATCAAATTTGGTATGCACATTCATTAGGTAGGGTTTAACTGATATATGCTTACAACACCCATATGGCAGCAAACCTAATACTCCCCCATGGAGTTTATAGGTAAAATTAAAAAGGCCGAATTTGATACAAATTTATATTTACCTTACCTAACCATTACATTTTCTAACAACTAACATTTTCTAACAATATTTCATGGCAGCAAACCTACATACTCCTTCTTATGTTTATGGAGAAAATACAAAATCTCAATCTCCTTTGAAAATTTGCTGAGTACGCAGGTCTGCTGTGAAGGGGGTATTTTATAATAGAGGGTTAGGCTTATATGTTTAGCCTAGTAAAAAAAAAAGGTTTACAGTGGTTGCTTGGCAATAAGCTCCATGATGATTTCTTTTTAAGCTTTTTACGATACACAGATGATAAGGCACAAACTCTTATGATCGACAGTTATTCAGTCATGATTTGCACAATTTATGAGTATTTAGCCTGATAGTTATTTAACCTCACTAAAGTGACTGACAAAAAATAACTTGATCCAACAAGCTACATTTGATTCTAATCCTATTTTGGGGTTGAGTTTGTAAATTTGTATCTTTTATGATTAGTAATCCTATACTATAATACGAGCACTGTCTGAAGGGATGTGTGTTCCACGATCTCAAAATCTAGCGGGTAAATTTTTCTCTAACTTTGCATTTAAGAGTGTTTTGCCCAAAAATAAGTTTAGAAACAGTCTCAATCCCAGGAAAATTTAATTTGTTCCAAATTTCAGTTTAAATTGTAAATTTTAACTTTGGTCTTATGGGTTTCTATTTTGGTAACAAAAATAACAATGAAAGGTATACAAAAATAAAGGAACATTAATGTTAAGCAGCCTTTTTGAAACAGCTGTTAACTGTGAAGAGATATAGTTTGTTGGTGGAAATTTAATAGCTTTTACCATGACACTATAACAAAGGTGAATTAAAACCGAGCAAGGCTTGGTTAATCTGGTACTGGTTTTTAAAACACTTATAGTTGTTACTGATTACTATAGTCGTGGTCAGGCTTATTGGCGGGTGGGTGACCAGCTGTTGCAACCTATTACCTTAGTAAACTGTTTACAGAAGGTAACAGTAACTGTTTTTATTGGAATCATACCGTAACTGTTTGTAACTATACACTTTTACCGTTATTGTCTTGCACATATTTTTGCCTAGTAATCGATTAATTTGATAAATTATTTCTTATTTATCGAGTGAAACATGATTATATATTGGCAGATTAATTATTATCTTTAACCGCAAACAAACGGTTAAGGACAACATTAATGTAAGCTATAGGAAACGTAAAATTGTGAGGGAACGTATTATAAATTGTAGGAATGAATGTAACGTATAAAACCTTTAAAAAATCCTAACCTAACAACTATTAAACCTAACCTATAAAAAATGTTGTAATTTTAATTTTTCACTAAAACTGACCACATTAGACCACAACACAAACACGAATATTTTTATAGTTTAAGTGTGTGGCGTGAAGGAGATCTATACACTACGGATTTACATTGTATCACTGTAAAAACGGTTTCGAAAATCACTATACAAACTCAACTCTGGTTTTCAAAAATAGTATATTTTTCTCGTCAGTGCAATTTTTAGTAGCTCTTCTATAAATTATAATAGATATTATTCGTAGGCAAGGTGTAAATAGAATAGAAAATTATGAGGCTTGTTCACACTTCTCGTCGAGCCTACATGAAATGCCTTCCTCTTACATCTAAGCATGATGTGTACGTAAGGTGCAACATTAAAGATGAAATAACCAAAATACGTTAGTAAAGTTCAACGTTTTTGATAAACTATATAACTTTAAAAGATACTGCTTGTAAAAATTTTGAAAAAAAATGTTTAATGGTTTAACAAGACGTTGGAAAGAAGGTTGTATTTTCATACGTAACAGCTGACATTAAAATTCAATTATATGTTTGTAACTGTTACTTTTTGATTCTGGTTGAAGCAGCTACTGTTACCTTCTAGAAACAGTTTACGAAGGAAATAGGTTGTAACAGCTGATCAGCCACCCGCCAATAAGCCTGTCCAGGACTATAATAGTAATCCCATAGTTTACATATTCCCAAAAATATAAAAGATTAGATGGAAGCTATACATTCTTTGTTTTCCTGATAATCCCTTTATACAGTTTTTACTTTATGTTTTTTAACCAACCTGCATAGAGAAAATATGTTTTTTTCCATGTATTTATGTGAATCACTAAGTGTGCTATCGGTTTGCTACTTAGATGAACTCTGCCGGTACAGTCGTTCAATCCATGTTGGCTGGTCCAACAGTGAACATTATCCCCTAACATTTTATTGGTTACAATCAGCTGCAATACTTTTATTCGGTAACATAAAGAACTCTTTAAATAATGTTATATTTTTGTTTACGACCAATAATTAAAAATTGTTCAGAAATAGGTTCCCATTTAACACACATTCAATGTTCAGCCAGTACGGATGCGGCTTTAGTATTTTCATACCAGTGTTTACTTGTTTTTACAATACTCAAGAACTCATTAGTCAATAACGAAAATTATGAGTGGCACTCATTTGAATACATGTGTATTGAAAAGAGCGATAAGAGATGGGGGCTCTATAAACTTTAAGCCTTTGAGCGCCACAGGCCTTTATTTTACTAAACCCAAAAACACTTTATCCGTTTCAAAATATCACTAATTTCTCAAAATGATAAATACAACTGTAGTGGTATTAAACTTGAAAAATAAGTAGATTTTGATTGTCTAATCATAAATATCAAGGTTTTATAAACTAGACAAAGACAATAAAAACCTGAGAAAATGTGATTTTTCCTTAAAGAAAATGTTCTTTTGGTAAAGAAATTATTGGAAATTCAAGTGATTTTATGGATAGAAATCTCATTATACAGAGTATCTTGAAAGTCCATCACCAAACTTCATTATATGGCTAATTGGGTCAAAATAAGAAAAAAAGTTCGTATAAAGGTATGTCCTAATATGCATATTTATTTACCCAGATATCCGTTATATTGTTTTTTACTCTCAATAGTTTTTATTTCGGTGACGGATTGATGTAGGAACTTCATATTTGGCATAGACCTTAATAATACCAATGTCCAATTTCAGATTAAAAATGATTTTTTTCTTATGCATATTTTCAAAATGTCAGCCATTTTAAATTCATAAATAAACTCAAATATCTTAAAACCGGTAATGTTTATCAAAATTTACAAGGCACAAATAAGTTGACAAATTTAATTGTCTAACTAATAATACCAAGTTTGTAAGGATCTGTAAACAAATAATGGAGTTATTGTGATTTTCTATTAAAATAACCTTAATTTGCATTGATTATTAAATTTTTTCTGTTGAAAAACCACATTAACTCCATTGTTTGTTGTGAGATCCTTACAAACTTGGTATCATTGGTTAGATAATTAAATTTGTCAACTTTATTAAGTTTTGTAAAATTTTGATAAAATTTACCGGTTTTAAGATATTTTAGTTTAAAAAGTTTAAATGGCCGCCATTTTGAAAATATGCATAGGAAAAAAAAATTTTATTGTTGGAAATGGATATTAGTATTATACAGGTCCATGAAGCTCCTAATATAAATTTCCTACATCAATCCGTCACCGAAGTAAAAATTATTAAATGTAAGAACGAAATGGTGGAATCCCGGTTAAATATGAATAGTAGGACATTTTCAAAGTTCATATGAACTTTTTTGCTTATTTTGACCCGATTAGTCGGATTACGAAGTTTGGTGACAGACTTTAAAGTCACCCTGTATAATCCTAATAAACTACACAAAAGATTACCTGAAGTAGACAGGTGGGAACTCTGAGAACAGTGCGGTGTCTTTTGTAACTCGACTGATAACTTCTTCAGCAAACGTTGTGCTTCGTCTTCTAAAACTTGTGTTTCCTCTTCTAAACTTATTATCTGTACAAAAGAATTTTTAGGTACACAAACAGCTATGCATACCCAACTATGTATTAACTATGAGCTAACTTATTTTCAAGACAAAGATTAAGTCAAAAGATTAAGACAGAGTATTACATGTGAAGCATAAGGAATGTTTACAAGTAGGCAGGCCCGCCGAGAGGGGGGGGGGCAAACTGCCCCGGGCCTCAAGAAACAGGGGGCCTCATCCTCAGGTGTTTTTTTTATGGTAGTGAAATTTTACTGTGGCATAGCCTATTAGTAACACCATGTATGTACTTTTGAAGACCTATCAAAATCATCAAACCGTAACAAAGTAGCCTATAACCTGACTAGTAGTGATCAGCCTTTATGCGTCTCCGCGGTTTGAAGCTCTGTGTCAGTGAACAGACACCGCTCCGCCCCGAGCCACCATTGTAGAGCTACACCACCGCACTGTGCTCTCGTCACCAGTCCATCTCTAGATGCGATGTTAGGGTGCGGCCTTATCAGTCCACGAAGTAAGGTACTACATTCATAATGAAGTTTACAATTCCTGAATATTTGATTGAGTTTGATTGAAATAAAAGTGGTTTGTCCAGATTATTTCATACAGTTGTAAACGACATAAAGGTAATTAATAAACCATTTTTAAATAAATTGTATTTAAACTTGTTCCTGTAAGCTTAGAAAAATGTTTAAATACTTAGACCTAAAACCACATTTTCGCTTGCCAATAAGGACTCTCGGACCCAGCCAAAATGCAGGTTTGATACAATATTTCACATACTGTATACCTAAATACATTTATTACCTGTACCTTACAATAATTCTAATGAAACATTACTATGAATCATTAAGGAGAAGTAAGCAGATTGTGTGCATTAATACAAAATAAATCACCAAAGAAATGAAAATAGATACGTATATATTGTATCTGGTTCGACCATGGTCGGCGGGCAGGGTTATGAGGCGAGCGGGGGTGGGTGGGAGCTCAGGGGAGGGGGGGGGGGTAGTGAGGGGGGCCTCGCACCGGAACTCTGCCCCGGGCCCCAAAAATTCTCTCGGCGGCCCTGCAAGTGGGTCTAGTAGTGTACTAAAACATGAGTTAATTGTATATGTTACATATTTCTAAAAAGAGAACAAATTGAAGATAGATGGGTAAAAATTAATAATTACAAGGAAAATTACACCTAAAAAAGAAAGGTTACTAACCTGCTCAGTATGACAAGGTCTCATTAGTTTGGACATTTTTTCTTGCTCCAAAGAAATTTCTATCCTCTTCAGTAGATCCTCAAATTTACAAATGCAATTTTTCAACTCAGGATGAACCATATTTGTTTGCCTGTACAATTTTTTCAGCTGCAACCATGACATTTCATTATAGTGATTTAGTGCTTGCATGGTAATCAAACTTGAACTCCTTCTTAAAATAAAAGTCTTAAAAAATTAACAGAAATATTTAAAGGAGGGAGGATTTAAGATGGACAAGGGGTGATTGGGGCTTGTGGGACAAGAGAAACAATTGACTATTTTAAATTGTTACAAAATAAAAATATTTAAAAAAAAAACATTTAATTTTACTTTTTTTAACCCTAGATCTGGCGATCGTCACTTTTGTGACGATATCGACATGGGTCGGAACTTTCTAAAATAAAAATACGAAACCCGTTTTAAACCACAATAAATCTTATACCATTAGAAAGAGGAGGTTCTGAGGATTCATATTCATATATAAAACACTATTGAGCGCCTATTATGTAGCGAGAAACATAGTTCGAAATAACAAGAGATTTCAACATTTGATGTCGCGGCGAAAATATTCGTCATGTGATCACCAAAACAGCTGTTTTTGTCGATCGACAGAAAAATTAATACGAAACACAGTGAAATGCCAGTGTTACCATAGAAACTGAAATTTCTCGGACTACGAGTCGTCTGTTGACAGTTTTTTTGTATCTATTATAGTTACGGCAGAAAATATTTTTCAATAAAGTAAGGTTTTTGTGCCTGAGTGGCAATGGCCTCAGCGGCGGTCGTCACTAAAAAGACGATTATAAAACAAGTAATATTTACATTTTAGAATTATTTTTTCTGGAATATATTTACAGCGAAAGAAAGAAGAAGAACTGCCCTTTTCTTTGATGTGACTTGCTTCACGTTGTGACGGTAAATTTTGTTTTGCGAGCTTCTGAAAGGTCACCCTGATTTCTCCAATCTTCTTCGTCTTGGCCCAAAATGGTGGTAATAAATATCGGTAGGCATTATAATATGTAGGCCTACTAAAATGTAACTTTCTTTGAAACTACAATATATTTCCTACAATATCAACATCACATTTTACAAAAACATCAATTTATTACAATATTTTATACAGTTATTGTGAAATACTTGGAAAACTAGTCAATGAGGTTGTAAAAATCGGTACGCATTATCATAAATTCGCCTGTACACCTTTTTGTGTTGTATATTTTGTACAATAATTATATATTTCCTAAAATTAGAATAAATTCCCTACAATTTGTATATCTCAGAATTTTTATAAGGTTTTTTTTTATAAATTTTATGTTGCTTTGAAAATTTCATAAAAATTAGGTTTTTGTAACAAAAAATTCGAAGTCTTACATTCTGACATCATTTACTGATACATTTTACAATTCAAACCCATACAATTATATATTTTTTGAAATATCAGTTATTTATCTATCATGCAGTATCATATCTATTTACTCTAGATGCATTTCACTATGTTATATATGACAATAAAAAAAGTGTGCAATTTTCTTGTTTTTTTTAGTGTTAAAAATTTTTTTTATAAAAAAATTTTGTTTAGGAGTATTTCTAAAACAATGATATTTCTACGTAGGGAATCATATTTCAAACAACTTTTACGTTTAGGTCAAGTGTGAAAAAAAATTATTTGTTGGATTTCTTGCGGGTTGCTTTCAAAATTTATATTTTGCTGAATCCAAACATTTGCAAACTTTTTGCTTCTACGCCTAAACGCATTGCTTGAAAATATATTTTCTTATACCATTTTATTGTAAATTTATCCCTGAAACAGAAAATATATATATGTGCACACTTATTCCAAAGCAATTGGTCTGTGTGACGAAATATATGGTACCACTACAAAAAGGCAGAAATGGCTCTGCCAACGGTGTCAAACATGAACGCCAGATCTAGGGTTAAACATTCTTCATCTTCATTGAATACGTACTATAAATAAAAAAATATAAAAAAAACTTGTTGAAACATTTTACATGCTGTTGCCCATTACAGCTTTACCTGCAGTTGTAATAAATTTAATTGATAAGAAAATCCTTTTTTAAAGAAATCTTCCACAATAATTATATTGAAATACATAAAGTATTTTAAGTCTTGGGGGGGGGGGGGGGGGCAGAGCCCTGTAGGAATAAAAAAAATTATTCCTTTGTGAGCACCTATGAGCAAAAAGGAACACCCATGACAAATTACAACCTCAAAGGCCCTATGGCCATTTTTGTGCCATGTAGAGCAGAGCCTTGAAGGTATTTTGAAAAACCATTCCTTGGTAAGGACATATGTTCAAAAAAATGAAAAAGGTACACCCATGCAACATTCCAACCCCGTTTGCCCTATAGTTTTGTAGATTTGTTGTTGGCCGATTAAAAATTGGCCATAAGAATACCGGTAACATTATATCAAAAAAATTTAAGTCCTGTGGGGCTTTACCCTCAATGAAATTTGGAAGGCATTTAAATTAAACAGGGACAATTAAACAAAAATCTAACATTACAATCCGTATTATAATCCCTACTCTTTTGACTTATTTGACAATGTTTTATCATATTTGAACTATTGAACGTTTTTTTCTATATTTTTTTCACTAGCCAATATGTTTAAATTGCCCAGATGATCAATTCTGGACTAAGGAGTGATAGGAATATTGCCATTAACTGCAACGAGTGGAGATATGCTCCGACGCACACCTCTGACCTGTGAGAGGTGGTGGACAGCCGACGCGTGCTGCAGCCTCAGCGCCGAGGGGTCGGACGAACGGCACGACTGGCTCCAGCTGCCGCACGACTGCAAATCCGACACGCCTTTCTGCAATAACAAACAGAGCCAAATGGTCATAAGTGTTTGTTCTGGATATTCCATGTTTGTTTGACAACTTAATTTATGACAACCAAAATTGAAAAAAGTTTTGTTTTCAAACATGAGACATTAGGCTAGGACAAAGTTGAAAATTTTGAAACAATTTCTTTGAAACCTATGACAATGGTAGAGCTATTTTTATGCCTACTGTTACCACAGTGTTAGGATTAAACTAATTGGCATACCATTCCAATACCGTTTGCACACAGGAATTCCTTTTTTGCACATTTAAAACTTATAATGAAAATTAGTTTAAAAAACTCAATCAATGTACTGGTTGAATTTACTTGATCGTAAAATGGCAATGGCATTTTTATACCAAATACAACTTTGCACCTGTTTATTAATAATTTTGTTCTCCACAACCAATTAGGCATTCAAGGAAACTGAAAATACCAACTATTTTAAGGTGATTCACAGACCTTATTACCACCCAGCAGTCAGTTGTTGGCTTGAATATCTGGATAGACTTTGTCAAAAGTTGAATGGTCCTCTCTCATTTTAAAATCATAGCGGCTTTTAACCATAAGGAGTGAGTTAAGTATGAACTGTGAGTGTACTATAAGGATTCCCAGTTGATGGAATAGAGGCTTGCAATGTGCTAGCCTATCACTATGAGGCTAGAATCCTTACTGCAGCCTTCTGTAAGAGAGGCACTCTGTTAGAGGCGGGGCCAAACAGAGTGATGCCATAGTTTACATGACTATGAAAGAGAGCAAAGTATGTGGAAAATAAGTAGGCGGGAGTGACCATAAGACTCAACCGCCATAAATGAAACAGGACCCTAGAGAGTTTTTTGCATACTTCATCTACGTGTGTATTCCAGTTGAGCTTAGAATCAATGTTTAGGCCCAAGAACATAACGCTAGCCGGTTACCATATCATAAACTTAATATCAGATCTAGTCCACAGACTGAGACTACACAACAGAGTTTGGATTTTTTCCATTCAGTTGCAAGTGGTTGAGAGCAAACCAATTTTTCGCCTCATCCATGAGGGCATTGGTACTTGCTTCTATATTGATGATATTTTACAATAGATTTGAGAATCTTGGCTATGACTGGGATGATACTATGGGCCTAAACATCATACTTACTATTATTGCCTAATAGTTTGACAATTAAGCGATATTGACTGGGACGGTGACGACGTCCTGTTATCCAGCTACTTGGAGGTCACGAATTGTGGATAGTTATAAGAGCAATGGCATTTTTATACCAAATACAACTTAACTGCGATAAAACTGTGGATGAGATATTCCCTAGTGGGGATTAACGTCCGCACTAGTGAATACTAGTTCATCCATAAAGACCATCCTCATAATTAGACCAATTCGTATATATGAGGTTGAAATTGTGGTTTGGATCCCACGTTAAACTGTAGGTCCCTAGATACCTACATACCTAGATACTTAGGCTGTTGGGCTATTATTAGTTAACAGTCCTGCCTAAGGAGAATGTCGGCCTTAGTAAGTAACAAGACTACAAGATCGCGCCACAATCATCCTACACTCATCTCTCATTCATATTCAGGTTAAAATACCCACTATGTGAGGTCCCTGTCTCAAAATAGTGATTTAAAACTACTCATCAATTTTGGGTCGCCTTTCTTGAACACGGGGACAGTTCTGCCTAACTTTAAGTCACCAGGGAACAGTCCCTGTTTCAGGCAAGTTAAAAACAACCGAAAATTGGGCCTGCAATACTAGGGATGACTTTCTTAAAGAAGCCTATAGTCATCCCATAGGCATCGGCGCTGGGTGAGCTTAGCCTTACAGGGGTTGTTGGAAGATTCTATGAACTCACCAACCAACACTATTTTTGCTTTGTTAACAGCTATCCTATAGTCCTTAAATATAGGCTGAACATCCTATTATATTCATCATCAGAAGTAGCTGACTTGCACCTATCATGCAAGAGCAAAGTCCAAGCTTTAAGATCTTTTAATTCGGGTGTAAACCGATTCCCGTCTCTTTGAGCCGGCAATTTACTGCAGGCAACATTATTATCTTGCTTTCTTCACTGATTCCTAGATCTAGAATCTACTGTTACTGCAGGAAAGATCCTGTCAAATATACATCTAAATTTATCAAAAAAGAGTTGAAAAGCATCATCAGCTTTTCAAGACAAACAAATACTGATCAGACAAGTGTGCAGTATCTCGAGAAACTAAAAGCAGTAACACAATGGAGCTTTAACACGTTCGCGGCGGCGGGGTTTTCGCTTGACCCTCATCGCCATCCTGAAACTTAAAATTGTAAAAAAAACTTAATTTTATATATTATTATTTCATTGGTATGCTTTTGTATGCTTCTATCACGTTTTGAGGTTAGAAAATTGACGTCTAATTCCATGGGAGCGATCGCACCCATCAGCACCTGGCATTAGGATCGCACTAATAATCGGTTGAATAATAAATAATACTGGCTTTGTTTACAAAGTATACTGTTATTTTTAGCGAATTTCCCTATAGGGAATACGCTATTACGGTAGTAGCCATGGTAAGACCTAAGCCCGGGACCACTTTACTTTTTCATTTTGAGGTCCCCAGAAGCCAAAAACACCATTCGTTCATTTTCATATATATGTATATATATATATATATATATCTATATATATATATATGTGTCCGTGGTACCGATAACTTTTGAAGGGAACCTCCGATTTTGATGAAATTTGGTATGAAGGTGTAAGACCAGGTCTATTTTCATGAGTTCGCAAACCAGCATTGTCGGGTTATGGGAACGGGGTTTTATGGGGTTTCAAAGGGGTCAAAAATGGGTTTTTGGCATTTTTTGACCTCAATTTTCAAAATTCATCAATTTTAACTGAAACCATTTAAAAGAGCTTAAAAAAACAAACAATTTGGTATTTTGAATTTTTATCATAGCATAACTGGTTACGGGGAAAATCCAAAAATGTGTTTTCCATGTTATTCTTATGGGAAATCAAGAAAACCCTATATCTTGCTTATTTATCGACATAACTTAATCAAATTTGGTATGTAAATTATCTAGATAGGGCTTTACTTATGATTGCTTACAAAACCCATATGGCGGCAAACCTACATACTCACCCCCATGGGGTTTATGGGGAAAACACAAAATTGCCAGAGCTTGATACACTTTTGTGTTTACATTCACCAATTATTGATTAACTTAGATTTTCTAACAACACCCCATGGCAGCAAACCTACATATTCGATCCTATGGTGTTTTTATGGGGAAAGTAAATAATCCGAAATTCCATTGGAAATTCGCTGAGTACGCAGGTCTGCTGCGACGGGGGTATTTTATTTATGACTAAAACACAATAATACAAAATTATTTGAAACAGAAAAAAACCAAATTTTTTTGGGTACGATCGCACCCATCAGCACATGGCATTAGGATCGCACTAATGATGGGTTGAATAATAAATAATACTGGCTTTGTTTAGAAAGTATACAGTTATTAATACAAATATATAATACAAATATATAATACAAATATATAATACAAACACCTAAATAGCGATACAAACCGTCCGCAATGGCTCCAACTTGACACTAAAGCGTATGCTGGTGGTTGGTTACTAAAAACGCCACCCCACCGCAGCAGCAGCACTGTCCAGTAAGAACCCACGTGGTCCCGAAATACATTACACTATTGAGCAGTGCTGTGCAAAGTTTCAGATTTCCAGCTCAGATCCTGGCTTAAAAATAAATCATATTGTAAAGCGGTGCAGCTTGGGAGCGATCGCACCCATCAGGATGGCATTAGGGTTTCGCGTGGGAGCGATCGCTCCCACGTAGCCGCGAACGTGTTAAACACTTGTGCCTCCAAAAAGCAGCCAACTTCAATATTTAGTCATTACAATAATACAAGTTCTCACTGAAGCTATAGTAAAATACAGTTAATAGTTTTATTTGCAGATCTTGATATTTTGCTGAGCTAATCAAGTGCCAACAACTTTTCACTTCCAAGATTGTGATCACACATAAAAAATTGGCAACAAGATTAAATGTACTGTATAATACAGGTAATAACCTTATTTCCTAGCTCATCCATGAGTTTCTCCAGCTGTGCGTATTTATCGGCTTTCTCCTGCAGTGTTTTGTCCACTGAGCGTGATCGCACCACAGCCTCCTTCTCCCTCAGACCTCTTCGGGCAGCCAGCACACTCTGCCTGACACATGTACAAGCATAACTATCAATTGAAACTAAAAATTGGAAGCATTTAACATCAAAAGATTAAAGTATATCAGTGGTACAGGAATTATAAATAGGTTGTACCAATCAGTTTAAGATTATCTTACCTCTGATCTTCCAAATGTCCTTCTTGTCTCTTCAGAGCATGCTTATAAACTTCTTCCATTTCTGTAAACAAAACAATAAATTGACAAGTTCAAAACCCCTTTTAACAATTTTTTCAGCTTTGTAGTGTGATGGAAGTCACCATTTTCTAAATTATAGGTTTGTTAAAACAAGAGACCTGGTATTGGTATTTCACAATCCACTGTTATACGAACTACGTACAGTAGACTCCCTCTTAACCGGCCTCCTTCTAACTGGTCTCCGCTTTAACCGGTCTACTCGGGCACAAAAACAACATCTTTTAACTTGTTAACTTATTTAATGTATTAACTTGAAAATAACTTGATTGAAGTAAATGTAGTTTTTAACAGTAAGTTATTTATTCAAAGAAACATTTTATTATAACTTTCACTAAAAACCTAAATTTAAATACCAAACATTTTAACATTGGTCTATTGGCGTTTAAGACAAAGTAAAAGAATTGCTGAAAACCGTTGACAAATTTTCAAATTATCTTGGACTTAAGAGTTACAAAAGAGTAATTTGCTAGTTAAGAAATACTACGATAAAACTTCAAATACCTCTCAACCTGCTTTCCTTGACTCTAGCCTCATCCATTTGCTTCTGTTCAACATCGAGTCCCAATTTCTGTTTGTTGATGCTGGCCTCTTGAGTTTCCAAAAACTCTTGATCCTCATAAAATGAACTCAACTTATCCAGCTGAGACCCAGGTAAAACACATTTAATTATTAATTTCAGTGAAGTTGAGTACAGTACACTCTTGTTCATCAGAACTAATGTGGCGGACGACCAGTTCAGATGTACAAATAATTTGATGGAGCGGAGTAGGCCATGAGTCATTGTTTTTTGTCCTTGCGGTAATCAGTTATGGTTATGTTCACTAATATCTATGAACTAATAAAAGATCTCCAGATTGTAAAATATTAAAACTTGTAATGTGTAATAATAAATTTGAAAGGGTGAAAAACCGCAGAGGATACAGCATAAAATCTTTTACCAACAGTATAACAAAAACACACAATGTTACAGTACAGCGCTATAAAAATTACACAAACGGTAATGTACTGTAAATAAAATCCAATGAACTCTATCTCCCATCTACATAGCGCAGGTGCAGTTGCGGGACTGTCATTTGGAAACGGATGTTTATTTCCTCTCGATGTGGATCAATCCACTGCCAAAATATCCAGTGGTTATCCGTGGTCATGTTAGACAGACTATAAATTTCCTAAATTATAACTAACACCAACCATCCCCTCTGCTTGGCAGTCAAGGAGTTAGTTTAACCATGTTAACTGGTTCAAACGCCTCTCAATCTCGATTGCGTTTAATAATATTGGATTGTTTCCAACATATCATGCCCACGATGTTTGGTAGTTACGATAAGTTATTGAGCTTAATTTTTTTAATGCAACTAAGGAATCACATTTATTGTGTTTCAATGACTGTGGAACCATTCTAGGGTTGCTGAAGTAAATGAGGTAGATAAATGAAGGTCACAGAGATCCAGATTTTAAGTTTCGATTAAAATATCCTTACTTGATTGTCCAACAGATGTTTTGGGTAGTCGGTGAACATCTGGTACATGTTTCCTTTGAGGAGGGGTTTGTACGGTGCCATCTGGTGTTTGGGGTGGATGTCGGCCGGTGTCTCTGTCCACAGTTGGTAACATTTGGCAATCAATTGGTTCATGCTTATTACGACTTCTGTATGGAAAAAATGCTGGAAAGGCACACAAGATCAATAAATGATATGTATTAGTTATTTCAGTAGAAATTCTTTTTCCAAACAGATCATGATTTTTTGCTTATGTTAAGAAAGTTTTTCTGGATCTTTTCCTTAGCATTTTTCCTATTAAAATAAGTTGTGTAGTTTTTCTAAAAATAAATTTGGGTTTGATGCTATTCACTTACCTCGAAATCCTCAATGTTGTGCAAGTACATAAGTGAAGTGCGACAGACAACATTAAAAGCAACCACTGCGAAAAGTAAAAATGCCGGGTGGTTAGAAAGCACATGATCCCACAGCTGTTGCCATTCCTTCCACCCCAGAACCTGAAAACAACAGTTTATTAAGTGCTTTTTGGTAAATAGAGGTAAAGATAAACCTATTTGTAAATAAATAGATGAATAGAAGTTTGAAAAACATTTTTTTGTTTTAATAATTTTCAATTTTGTAATACTATTGGTACCAGTGCAGTGCAATACACAGCAAATAACAATGAATACATAAACGTTAAGAAGGTCACATCTTATGGACGAAATGGTCAGGAAAGTTTCGGTCGACGTAGTTGCGCACTCCACCATGAGAGCGCGCACGAGACAATAACAAGTTTAGTCAGTTTACATTTTATCTTCGTTGCAGATGGTCACCAGCTAAGATCCTCTCTCACCCTTACACACGCACACTCACTACTCATACATAACCTAGAATTACTCAATCAGCTGTAATATTTCAATCATACCTTTATCTGAACATAATTATATTACATTTAAAATGTTAAAACTTTTAGGTTATTCATAAGGTTTCCATTAGGTAATGATACCGTAATATTACAAAATGTTTTGAAAGTACGCAAAAACTAAATAACATATTGAATAATAACATTTCTAACTCAACCCGACTGAAGTCGGCGAACTAAGTTCAACAAATTTAGGCTGCTATAATAAATGATGAACTATTTTTATGTGTACGGAAATGAATGGACGACATGCAGTTTTAACCATGCGATCGCCATGAAAGGCTCTTATATCTTTAAAAATGCAATTATGTCATAACATCTAAGTAACTAATGAAAAATATTAGATACAATAATCTACAACAATCTTTCCTTATCAATTAAAACACTTTAATTAACTTTTAAAATAACGTAAAAACAAGACGTAATTTTCTTTGCAATCTCTAAACTCAGTCTGCTTCTTGTTATTTACTATAATTACACGTGTTCCACACTCCTTAACTTTTTGTTCAGTTTTTCTTCATTGTCTTTCATGCTTTGTCGTCGCTTCAAGATATATTTCACCGGAAAGCGAAAAAATGACAATCTTCCATCCCGAGATCTGTTATCGCAATTAATATACGAGCACTTTCTTCCGCCGCTTGTTGATGTGTTCATTTTGAATCCATTAAAATAAACGAATTTGAAAATAGGGGGATACCATTACGACTTTAATCATTATTTGTAAAATATAGTTTATTTTGAAAACATATGATTAAATAAAACATGTGATTAAATCAAATATCTCCATTAGAATATAGTTAAAATTTTTGAAAGCTTATAAGACAAAGTCCTAAAAATAATAGGATTTAATGATCCAAAATAACGATTCCCCTTGAAAAAAGCTTTCCAATGACACCAAATAAGCTAGGTAACCTATGTTTTAAGGGGTGTTTTAACGTTGAAATACTAAATAAGAAATTTAATATCTTCCTCTCTCTCGCACTATGTTTACGTTCCGCTGGTGCTATCTCTATTTGGAGTGCTCAAGCTCAGTTGACAGCGCTCCCAGTGGCAAAATTTGTCTGCCAATTTTTAACATGGGATGTGACCTTCTTAACGTTTATGTATTCATTGGCAATAATCAGATTAGTTTGAAATTTCAGTGGTTCTGTTGCTATACTTTTAACAAGTGTTCTCCTGTTCTACGATATTTTACTATCAATAGCCGTTTTAGTTTTTAATTTAATAAAAACTAGAGATTGTCCACTCGTAAAAATTCAATCAAAATTTTAGTTAAACTTAACCCAATTAGTTTGAAAAATATTTTACAAATGAAATTTTTTTTGTCTGTTCTTAATGATTTGCTAGCATTTATAATTACAATAGCCATTCAACAATGATTCAAACAATTTACCCTTCTTCCATAAGATTAACATTTAAAATTTTACATCTGTAGGGCATAGCCCTGGGGCGATGTAAATTATAATGGGGTTCTGCTTATCTACAGGGCACACTACCTTTCTAACGCTATGTGCAGATTCACTTACGATGCATACCAGCTAAGAAAAAAAGGAGGAAAAGAATCGCCTATTAATATATAGATGCTCAACCAAATCCCAATGTTATTCTAATGGTAAAATTTCAAATTTCAATGATGGATAAGTGCCTTTATTTTAAGTCTGATTTTTATAAATTTTTCACAGAAATAACTACAGACACTATCCAAAGACACAAACTTAAAAACCGGTTGAAAACTGTAGGAGGAATTAAATTAACAAAAAAACCTATATTAACTAAGTATGTAGATTTAGATATATCGATGTGATCCTAACAAAGGCTTCATAAGACGGGGAGGGGGGGAGCTTCAAACACCCCCTACCTTGAGTACAGTTAACATAAGTTTGTGGGATTTAAAAATAAGACGATAAAGCTTCATCTAATGTGACATAGAACTAAACTCCTCTGTTTCACTACGTGACAATAATATTCAACATGCAAAGCTAACATTTATTATTTAGTCGCTATTAGGGTAGTAGGGTAGTGTCTTCTTATGACTCATGAACAGAGTATAACTTTTCAGGAAGAGACATAAGGGCTAGTAGACACACTCATTATAATTGTATTGTTTTACTAAGAATTTAAAGTGTTCCAATAGTTCCAATCACCTTATTCAGGAACACTCAAGTCCTTAATTATTAGCATCAGAAATTCATTAATTAGGCCTACCGACCGTAATTTGATATCGCTGATGTGTGGATTACCTCGTAGAAAGCAGTCTCCAGCAAGGACCAGATGTAGAGATCAGCTGTGACGTGGCACTTGGCAAAGTGAGCCATCAGCTGACTGTCGGCCGCCGTGAGGAGACTCTTGACTGTGTCCAACAGTGGCAGCGGAGGGTACGGCGCAAAGTGGAACCACCCCTGGCACCAGTTCACTGGTAACACACACATTGCAACTTAAATTATGTTGGCGACTCTAATCATCATTATTAGATAGGAAAAAATGTATTATTCACATTGATCCATAGCACCTATTTGTAATTTTAATCACAACCAATTACCTATCACTGAAGCAACCACCTCAAAACAGACAAATTGATCATGTCTGAAGAGTTTGACGAAGGGTAAAGCAAATATTGGTAGATATTTCACTTGTAGAAATATTGGTGACCAGTAGGCGAGACATGAGAGCAACCTGAAATAAGTAATAGAAAAACATTCAAAAGGCAATCAAAATAAAACAAGAAGTTAAAAGGTATTAAAAATATTTACAATGCAAACTTTAATGATGAATGAAGAATTTAAGAACTCAAAACTAAATAGACTTTTACTGATTTCAGTTGTACATTAAACATTCTTTGTATAAATATACATAGTTTTAACTAGCACAAACCACATGGAATACAATTGGGATTTAAGTTTTTAGGTTAACAACATAACTTAATAGTAAAACATATCTTTTTTCATAATTATTAAAAAACCTAAGAGAGGTTTTGTAATTATTTACCTTTTCACGCTGCTGAAAAGTGATCTATCACTCAAAGGAAAAACTTTGTCTAGAGAAGAATAAGCCAAATGGATTCCCTTGTTTATCAAAGCCACATAAGCGCTTTGGTTTTCTGGGAGTTCTAGAATGATTTTCCATATTAATTTTCGATAGGCTTCTGGGTATTCTCCAAACTCTTTCAAAATAGGTCGTAACTGACTCAAATCCACTACCTTGCTGACCTACACAGGATACAAGAAACAAAATAGTGATGGATATTTGAAAAATTAATCTAAATATTATTAAATATACAAAAGCATAACAAAATGGAATAAACAAATTATCATAGAACTAGACATAGACATATTTTTATTTCTGAATCAAGTAAATATAATTTTACATCTCAGTCTTCGTGATAGTAACAAACTTAGGATTAAAAAGAAAATATGCCTAATTGCTGATAAATAAATAAATAAAATTAACATCCTGGGTATTTAAAAAGGTGTTCAGGAACTCCTGCACGGTGTAAAACTTCCCTTCATTTAAAAATTCCCTAAATAACTTTTTTAATCTTTTATGTTCCAGCCCACAGCAGTTTTTTAATTCTGTCGGAAGACTATTGAAAAAGTATGGGCCAGTGAAATCAAGGTTCCTCTTAGAGAGTGTAAGGTGATGGCTGGGAGTGCGCAAGTCACTTCTGTGCTTAGTTGGATAGCGGCAATTCTCTCCAACAGTTGGAATTGCCTTCAAATTCGAAGTCATGATTGATCTGTAGAAGGCGAAGTAAGGAGATTTAGGGCCCGAAAAATCCCTCTACATCACTGCAGAGGGGCTAGGCCACCAATGATTCACACAGCTCTCTTTAGCACCAGGAAGACTTTATGTGCATGTGGAGAACCGCCCCAAACCTCAATCCCATAGGTCACAGTGGAAGAGAAATAACCATAATAAACCATAAGTAACACACTGGGATCCAGAAGAGGTTGCAGTACCCTGAGAGCATAGCAAATACGGCTCAACCGACTACATAGCCGGGAAATATGACAAGACCATGACAAACCACTATCCACAGTTAAACCCAAAAACTTCACTGAGGAGCACTCCTCAATTTGGAACTCGTCCAAAGAAATAGTTTCAGGTCGCTTGTTTGGAGTTAAAAACTGCATGAAGTTCAACTGAACCCAACCAATTTATAAGGGATTCCACTGATTCCTTGACTCTCCCTTGTAAACTAACTTGTGGACCCCTAAACAACAATGTTTTGTCATCTGCATAAAAGACAGATTAGGACAATGAAGATTTTCAGCCAGGTCATTCATAAATTATGAAAAACAATGGTCCGGGTATACTGCCTTGGGGAACACCGTACTTGCATAGTGAAAGCTCCAATAGAATTTCAGAAATCTTCACAAATTGCATGCAGTTACAGAGATACGATTGAAACCAATCAAGAGCAACTCCACGGACACCCAGAGTTTCCCCACGCAGTTGGGTTGGGATTTGACCAAGTTCCCATTTGTGGAACTTGTGGAAGTACTTGGTTATCAGTTAGTTCCCTAATTTTTCGCAGAGAATGGCGTCATCTACCCTATCGAATACTTTCAAATCACAGAACACCCCCAAAGATCCCAGGACAACTTTAAAACTGGTTTATACTTGTTGCGAAGTTGACATTGGGTACAGCAAACGAAGTTGTCATAACACTGTGGTAAGTCTTTTGGCTGTCCACTATGACAATTTCCCTTCCTTCAAACGTCATTCATGTTCAAGACAGCGTGGGGTTAATGCGAACTGCATGCTTAATCCTTAGCTGAAATATATGTAGACGGCAGGGGGTGAGTAGAAATGCTATGGGCATGGAAACCCCTAGCTGGAACATATGTTTAAGACAGCAGGGGGAGAGGAGTGCGATGCTCATAGAAACCCAGCTGGAACATGAGTGGACAGTATGTCCCGTTCCTCACCCTTTCTCTTCCTTCAATATCCCATCCTTCCGGGGGCTTGCGCAAAATGCTCATTAGAGGCAGACGTGCTCAATGGTTCGGCCGGGGTCTCCTTATCCACCACTAACAACAACAACACCCCCAAAGCTGGCTCTCGCTGTTCAAAATTGAATAAAATGTCCTGCACAAAATCGAGAATTGCTTGGGTGGTTGAGCGATTTGCTCTGAAGCCATATTGGTTTTGAACCAAGATATTATTTTTGTCTAGATGATTCTGTAGTTTGGAATAAAAATTTTTTCCAGGACCTTTGACAAAGTACAGAGAAGAGCAACTGGCCAATAGTTGTTTAGGTCGCTTCCCCTTTCTTAAATATGGTAACAAGCCTAGCAGTCTTGTAAAAACCATGGAAAATTCTGGTTGAGGAAATAGAGGCATTAAAAAGATGAACTAGCGGACTAATGATAACAGGGTGGATTTGCTTTAAAAGACAACTTAAAATACCGTCTCCTGCAGACTTCTTTGATTTGAGTGATAGGATTGCTCCAGGATATTCTTATGTGTACATCTATACAAACAAACTAACGTAAACTATAAGTTTTGCTTTTTGTAAATTTTGTTGACTAAGTTAATATAACTAAGTTAACTGGTATAAAATTACAGTAGAATTTAAAATATGAATCACCAATTCCTGTTTATCATTTCACTTTATCATATTAGATCCTTCTAAGGAAAAATATATCCACCACTTTATCACACTCAAGCTAGTTTATTGGGGTTAAACACTGCATTACAGTTTGATACTTTGTTGACATGATGAGTGTCCATCAAAATGTCAAACTATGAGAAGTATATGTGAAATTTTAACATAGAGCGTATAAGAATCATGATTTGATTTCTGGAAACACTAAATTTTAATGAAACCAAAACTTTATTGAACATTAAAATAACCAATATTCAGATCATTTGCCACTTTGACATGGACACTGTTGACAATTACTAACATTTTAAGTTGTCACGGATCGTGTTGGACTATAAGGAGTGTCGAACTATCGAGAGTCGTACTATCAAGGTAACAAAAATAAACCAATCACCTTGAAAGGGAAGATTAATCTTAATATGCTTGAGAAGTGGGAAGATTTAGGCTACTTGGATCTGTAAAATTTATCTTTGTGATCCACAGTTTTGATTTTGAAAATTTCCATCCATAAAAGTTGTTATCCAACAAAACCTAATGATCAAAATTTTTCATGTTCTTGCGTCTTTGAATTCTGTGTGAATTACTATGCTGAGAGGAGTGTTAGTGGAATGAACAAGCTCCACTGTAAAAACTTTGGGGTTTGCATTCATCAGAAAACATGTTGAGTACATCTAGCAATCACTCTTGGTCATGTTTCACACCTGATTTTCGTGTTGTTGTTTTCGTCTGTTCACAGCCAGAGTGTTGGTTTGAGCCTCTGACACTAGCAGTCGTTGTTTCCCTCCAAAAATCAACTGTGAGCTGCTGAATATATCAACTTCTCCTGTCTGCATCACAAGCACCAAGTACTTGCCACTCACATTTGTTTCCAATCTACCTGGAAAAATTCTCTTCTAGAAATTAGAACTGGAATTTAAAGTGAATCGTTCACATTTACTCTATACAATTTATTAATTTTTGTTTTTATTCCAAATTGACAGAAATATTTTGACAGGTTGACATTGTTACAAATTTAAATTAATATTAACATTATTGTTGATAATTAAATTAGCCTCACACGAATATGAAAAACATTAATCTTATTGCATAATATACACAATAAAAAAACTTAAACCTCATCAATAAAACAAAAGCACTACATCATGCTCCAGCCGATGCCATGGTGCTAAGCGCCTTGAAACACAGTGCACTTTACTACTCTGGCAGGCTTCAGCCAGTTTAGCCAGAATTCAGGGTTATCAAAGTCCGGGTTTATGGGACTCTACGGAGTTTAAATATTTTTTTTTTTTTCATTATGAGAGCTTTTCTTTTTTGGATAGTTACAGTTTTATTTTTTAAAGTTATTTCTATATTTTTTTATAATTTTAAACATGTTTGCCTGCTGTACTGTGATTAATTATTTTTTGCTTCAACCCTAGTGATAAGTGTTATTTATATGGGCCTCTGAATCCCCTGATGCAACTGATAATTTAGTTAGAACAAGAGCGAGTTGACTCACTGACACATCCTTCTCCTCGCTCAACACTTCTCAACAAAATCGAGCTTTCAGTGTCGACAAACAGGACCACGCAGTTGGACGTGAGGACTGCGAGGATCTGTAACAGACTGGCATCAGCACTTGTCACTTAAAATAGGAAATAACAGTCTGAATTAGTGTTTTAACGAGCCTTAATCTAAAAATCAGTAGAATTTGACTTCAGTGTTGGTTTTTTGGATTTGAGGTTCTCTTGTCTGTATTCAATTGTCTATAAAATTGGAGTTTTTGTAATATTAATATCTGAATCGTTTGGTGATTAATAAAATAAAAATTCAGCACAACAGAGACTTTTTGCTTGTCAGTATAAAAAGCCCAAAGGACACAATTTGAATGATTAAGTAAAGTTATATAAAACAAAGTAAAGAAAAATACCTTAAATTAAAAAGTATTTATCTGATCAAATCAAAATATCATCTTTATTCATATTTGCATTACAATTACAAAGAATAGTGTCACAGTCTTAAGAATTTGCACTTATAATACATGCCTTCAACTTAAATTCTAATTCAGATGTACGATACAGTTGCATTTACTTTTTATTTTATCACTATTCATTTGCCCTCATAAGTTACTTTTCTTTCTTTAAACTCTTCGATGGAGTAGAATGCAAAATCAGACGGATGAGTCTTGAATAATTTCAGAAATTTTCTTCTACTTTGTTCAAATTTCATATTTTCAGGCAAACAGTAAAAAAAAAACTTTTCATCAAACTACTAACAGTTAGTCCGCAAACTCGGCGTTTGTCATAGCCTTTTAAAAGTGCACAAAAACACCTATTCATTTTTTCCGTTCTCATTTTTTCGTACGATATAGTTTTCATTTAATCGCATTTCCAAGCTCTGTGAAAAATTGGGCACAGATAAAAGCAACTTTCCATCCTAGTGATGAAAACCACAATCCCCCTCTGTACCCAGTGTCCTTTTCATACAAAGCTAACCTATGTTTTACATCAAAGTGATTATTTCTTGTGTTGTATTGATGTTTCTTATCTTCTAAAATTTTATTATTGGTAAAAACAACCTTGATTGTTTAAAATTACACTGTAGACAGTTATAATAATCAGTTTTGAAAAGGGCAATTTTACTGAGTCAGAGGGTATTAATTTAAAAATAATTCTTAAGGCCTTTTTTGTTGCCCAAAGAGGGCCCTTTTAACAGTACCAAAGTCACTATTGCATAAAAAAATTTAAAATATTCTATATTTCAAAGAGTTTTACTTTTTTAGTTTGAATTAGTTCGCTGAATTAGTATTTAATTTCCAACCAGGAAATACTCCCACAAATAAATAAAAAATATGTAAAATCCAGCATGCTTTCATAAACTCTAATAATGTTTGTTACAACCTTGTTTGCACCACCATCAAAGAGCTGTGGAACAAACTCCAAATGTTTGACTCCTTTCACGTTGTCAGGGAGGGCAATCAGTTTTTGTAACGTCCAGTTGTCGATTAGAAACACAGCCAGAGTGGCTGATTGGCCACCCAACACCATTCCTCTTCCGTTTCTGCAATAGGCTCAAGTGTGATAAAATCAATAAAAATCAAATTCATTAAAAATTTTATTTATGTGTTTTTTTTTGTTTTTTTATAAGTTAAAAATGCATCCGTCGACTTTATTCTGAAAAAGGATTTAGTCTGACACGAATCATCACAGAAATTTCTCTAGCTATCAGGCACAATAGCCTATCAAATTCAGCTCCTGCCTTCTGAACAATGACAAAGATTAAGGCAAGACGTTGTACCCCTTTCACTTAATTTCATTAATGTCTCAGCTACCGTTTTAAAATGTTGTCTAGTTACCTCCTGAAAATGCCCATAAAAGTATGGGTTAAACATCATACCCAAAAACACACAAATCTGTATCAAAATAGAAGTGTTGGTAACAATTTCATATAAAAGTTTCTTTTTGGACATTGCAACTATTTTCCCCTGGTGATTTTTAGTTAGTTTAACACTTTTTTAGAGGAGTTTTACAAACCTTGTAAAAGCCACAGCCTTTATGTTTGGCCCTCCCCACTCTTCAGGGAAGATCTGTTTTGTGCACTGGAGAGTATCAAGCTTCCATACATGAACCGAACTATCTTCAAACAGTCCCAATATATTGTTTGAAACTGGCATAAAACGTACCTGAAACATTTTGATGATTTAACTTTGAAAGTAATTTAAGTATACTATATAGTTTACAAACCAGGACTAGGACCTACAATTTATATGACCATTATTAAAAAACTGACAAACTCGGATTATGGTTTTTCCTATTTATCTTACTTTGAGGTATTGAAAGATCGAAGGAGACGGTAATAAACTAAGCATACTGCTAGCATAACCTTATTTTTTATTTAAAAAAATAATCTTGTATCAGAGAAAAAAAGTTTTAGCACAGTCTTTCTTTTTTAACCAAACCAAGCAAGATGTCTACCAGTTTCCCAAAAATAAAAATCATTGACTTTACAGTGACTTTCAGGTGAAAATCTTAGAAAATCAGTGACCTTTATGCTAAAAAATTCGACAAGTAATGAAACATTAATTTAGTTTTATGTTTGTCAAAACGCGTTACTGCAAAATATTTTTGGATAGGTTTACATTAATAACTGTTATAGAACAACCATTATAGACATTATGTTCACACAAACATTATGACGGGACATTAATGGCAGCTGACAGCTCTTGGGATTGTTTTACCTCGGCATGAGGACAAAGGTTGTCATGCAGGAAAATGATTGACATATTCGTTCAGCAAATTTTTAATGAGCAAACTTATTGCCGAACAACTCTTTCACTCATGAGATTCATCATTGCCATACCTAACTTAGTTAACCATACAAATGTGCTATTAAATTACACCTTGGTACTATTTTTATGTGGCATTGGCCACTATTCCTACGACAGTTAGCTGACACTTTTTTAATATTACGAGTTGAAAACTTTTCAGATCGTTGAGTCACTCAGGAATTTGAATGTGGATTCGGTGTTCTCTAAATTAATTTATCGGCTTAACTTATTGCAAATGCCATGACCTTTCACTCATTAAAACAAAATACATGATTTTTCCGTGACTCTCATGGCCCCTTTATAAAAGCTGGGACTTTTCCGGGACTTCTGTGACTGATAGACACGCTGCAAAGGGAAAAACACAAAAACCAGAACAAAGTTTTGTACAAGGGAGCAAAAATACAGCAAAACTTCAAAAACTCAACGTAATGTGAACTTAGACATTGTCGAGTTTTCTGGAGCTGATATTACTTCCACAGTTTACTCAAACAGATATACAAACTGAGTACATCGCTCAAATGAGAATCAAAACGCGGAAAAATATTGGCTAGCAATGACACTACAATATATGGATCGAAATACTGACCAAACATTGTAATACTATCTGTTAACAATGGTTCTACAACAAAAAAGAGTCTACACAAAACTTAAAAATTGCGAAAATACACAAATTAGTAATTACAGGTCCATATCCCTTATCCCCATATTTCTAAAGTTCGTGAAAAAATTGTCCTAAAGAGACTTCTGGACCACTGCACCAGAAACAATCTGCTCACTGACAACCAGCATGGTTTCTCTACTGTAAAATCAACCACCACAGCCATAATAAAGCTCATTTAAACTGTAGTAGATAACTTGGAAGCAGGAAAACTATCAACTCGCATATTACTTGACCCGAGTAAGGCCCTTGATTGCCTCAGTCACAGACTTATCATGAATAAATTAGGACAACTGGGAGTCAGTAACACCACAAAAAAAAAGGTTTAAAAGCTACTTAGAGGATAGACAACAACTCCTTGAAATGAAGCATACTCATGGGAGAATCACAGAAGAAATACGATTAATGCCTCTCCCAGTTCAAAGAGGAGTGCCTCAAGGATCGGTATTAGGACCAGCCCTCTTCATTTTGTTTGTAAATGACCCGCCCCACAATGAAATAAATAAATCTTTATTTGTTGTAAGGATTATACAATCATTAAAAATTGTCAATACTTAATACTAAATGCTTAATAGTAACATGTGACATATGTCAAAAAACAATGTTCTTTATTTTAAAGAATTCTTCAAGATCATAAAAGGGATTTTTCAGTAACCAAGAGTACAGTTTATTTTTAAACTGTTTTTCTGAGTACCTATCTATTAAGCCTTCCAAGGAATTGTAAATTTTCAGAGCAATGGCCAGATGACTATTCATAGTTTTGCTTAATCTGTGAAATTTAATGTAAGTATGGTTTTTTGCTCTTGTATGATAACTGTGGATTTCATGACTTGGTTTTATTAGATTGGGGTTCTTTAAAATATAAGTAACAATATCAAAAATGTACAAATTAATAACCGTTTGAATTTCTAATTGGATAAAAAGTGGTCTACAATGTTCCAATGTATATATTCCTAACATGATTCTCAAAGCTTTTTTTCTGAAGAATCAATATTTCTTGGACTTTTGAGCAATTACCCCATAAAATTAAACCATACCTGAAAATTGATTGAAAATAGGCAAAATATGCTGTTTTTAGGTAATCTTTTGGAACAACACTGTTAAACGGCTTAAAAGATAGATTACTCTAGATAGTTTTGTATTTATATAATCCACATGATTGCCCCAAGTCAATTTACTACCAATATTTAACCCCAAAAATTTAACATATTTACTGCAGTTACTAATGGTACTATCAGATAGTGAACAATGTTTTAGATTAAATGTTATGTTTTGAGTTTTTTCTTCATTCAGAACTAGTCCATTATTAATAAACCAATCAGTTGCATGCACTAGTGTGTCACTGGTGAGATTTTCCAACTCCAGAACATTATTACTAAAGTTTAAAAAGGTAGTATCATCTGCGTAAAGGATTGTTTTAGATTTTATTGCTTCAGGTAGATCATTAATATAGACTAAAAATAACAGAGGACCCAGGACAGACCCCTGTGGAACTCCCCATTTGACTAAGATGTCACTGGAGGATTTATTATTGATACAGACTATTTGCCTACGTCCTTTTAAGTAGGATTCAAAAAATTTCAAGGGTGAGCCGTCAAAACCATATAAAGACAATTTATGTGTAAGGAGAGAAAAATCTACACAATCAAAAGCCTTACTCAGGTCACAGAGAGTCGCCTGAGCAAGGTCTTTGTCATCAAAAGCCTGGTGGATACACCTTATTAAGTTGTCTAAAGCATTTAGTGTTGGGAGTCCCTTTCTAAATCTAAATTGAGAGTTGGTAAAGAAGTTATTTATCTCAAAAAAGTGACTCACTTGCTCATGCACTACAATCTCAATTAATTTTCCTACTACTGGAATAATTTAAATTGGCCGATAACTCTGAGGGAGCTCCCTGGGGCCCTTTTTACTTTCTCCCCCTATACCATAGTATATGGAGAAAGTATTGTATTCGTAAAACACTTCGCATTAGTTTGATGATGTATATATCCATTTTGGATCCCCCTTTCCCCCTATAAATGTATATATTGAGAAAGTATTGGTTTCGTCAAAATTTTAAAATTTGAGTTGTTGGTAAATTTATCCGTTTTGGTGCCCTCTGAGTCCAAAAAAGTGGTTTTAGAGTGATGTCTGTGTGTGTGTGTGTGTGTGTGTGTGTGTGTGTGTGTCAGGATGTAAACAGAGCTAGAAGATGCCCTAATGGTCCGATTTTGGTGAAATTTGGTATGTAGGTGCAAACGCACGATAATTCCAGGCGTTTTTTCATTTTTTTGAATTTTTGATTTTTAAGGGTATTTTACCCCCAAAAACCCTCAAAAATCGTGAAAAATCCAAATTTCTCAAAAACGGCTCTAACGATTTTGATTAAAATTTTGTGGTTTATTAACATTAAAATGCTGAATAAAATGACACCACCCGCATCTCCGAGAAAATGCTCGTTCAAAAGTTATGGCGTAACAAGTGTTTCAAAAATCAATTTTTTGGATTTTCAAGATAGCTGTTTTTTTTTTTTTTTTTTTTTTTTTAATTTTACTTATCACTATCAAATCAAGCTCAAAAAACTAAACAATCCAGTATTTAAAATTTTTGCTCTATGCCAAGTGGTTGCGGAGAAAATTCAATTTTTCGTTTAGCGGTAAACGCAGTAAAATGTTAAAAGTCACAGACGCGCGTAGGTTCAAACTCGCGCTGCTCAGCTGGTAGCTATCCGACTGAGTCATCAAGACATTTATGTTTGAAGCTTTTAACATCATTTTTTATATTGTTGGGAGAAAGTATGTGTCAGTTAACTGATACCGTTTATTATAAATTGGACAAACATGTGATAATTTCAACTGCTCTGGAAATATTCCCTGCGTTAAAAGATTGTTAATGCAAACTGCAAGAGGTTCTGCAATGCTTTCAATTATACTCTTCATCAAATTATTAGATATACAGTAGACATCACAACTATTGGAGGGAGACATACGTTTAACTGCATTTAATATATCCTGTGGTTTTTTAGGTTTTACTACTTTCCAGAAAAATTGTTTACTTTCAAAATTTATGTTATTCTCAACAACTTTGCTACCGGTACAATTTGACCCAGATACAATAATAGACTTTTTTAATTCTTTAACTGAATCTACAAAGTAATTGTTCGTTACATCAGGTTCAATGTTTAAGGTAACATTTCTTTTAGGTATGGTACTGTCTTATTCCATGCAGCCTTACATTTATTTGTATTATTTTCAATATATTTAACATTGTTTAGCATTTTAGCCTCATTGATAAATTTCTTGTACTGAGATTTTAATTCTACATACTTTTGTTTAATGCTATCAGAGTTAGAAATCCCCGGACATCTACTTAATGTATGCAAAAACAATAACTTGTCATTCATCTTTGCTAGGTCATTGGTGTACCAGTTTTGTTTGTTTCTATGTTTAGACTCTGGCTTAATTTTTTTAGCATCAGGACTCAGTAGTTTCTTAAAATATGTTACATTATTAATAATAATACTAAAAATTGATTGAAATATTTCCTCAGAGGATTTCCCTTCTAAACTAGACATGATGTTTAGCCAATCATAAGAAGCCAAATTTACAGTCAGTTTTTTAAACATTATTTTGGGAAAATAGAATTGGTTTTCAAAGTTTTTAGTTTTTGAGTTTTGTACGATCAACGTCGATACTATTGGATTCATGTTTGTTATAATACCATCATGATCAGAAAACGGGATATCAAAAATGTTTTTGAATGAGACCTGTTCTTTTGTTCTATTTACAAAAACGTTATCTAAACAGTTTTGGCCTCTTGTGGGTTGACTATTCAAATGATAAAAATTGTATTGTTTAAACAAATTTAGGAGGTCTCTTACTGTTTTGAGATTCTTTGTTACGTCAAAATTATAATTAAAGCCTCCCCCAATTAAAATACAATAATTTGACCATTTAGTAATAAAATTTAGAAATAGTTCAAGTTTTAACAAAAATACGTAAGGATCACCGTTAGGTGAGTGATACAAAGTCACTAAAATAGTTTTTGATTCATCCAAAACAACTGCTGAAATCTCAAAATTTAGTTCTTCAGAATATTTACTAACATCAATATTTCTAGAATTTTTGTTGTTATTTATCAATATTAAAGTACCTCCTCTAATATTATTTTTTCTACAAAAGAAACTTGAACAATAAAAGTTGTTAGGAAAAGATACCTTGACCTCCTCTTCAGAGAGCCAATGTTCTACTAAACATACGGCAAAAATATTTGAGTTTATCAAATAGGACTCTAAGACTGAAATTTTATTTCTTAGACCCTGTATGTTTAAGAATAAAATATTTTTATTGGAAAGAGACTTTGGCCAACCCCTCATGTATACCAGTGACACAACCCTTCTACTAAAAGGACGAATCGCAGAAGTCTTAGCAAGCAGTATCATCCTACATAGATAGCCTCAACATGGCATATCAGTATTGCAATGGGAATGATCTAAACCCAACCAAAACTAGCCTGACTGCATTTGGAATAAGAGCACCTGAAGTCCAAAGCGTCCCAGATGTGCAAGTGGAGACACATGTTAAGTTTTTAGGCATGATTATAGATGAAAACATTACCTGGACCCCACACGTAGAGATTGTCATTAAAATACTAAATACTAGCCTATTCATGATAAAACAAATCTCTTAGTAATCAAGAAACAGCCAATACAGCCTGTTTTACTATGTTTGAATACCGAGTACAGTATGGTCTGTCTGTATGGGGTAATACATCAAAAGCCAACCTAAAAAGAACTCTGACATCCAAAAGAAATACATCAGGGTCCTGGCTAGCCTACACCACCAGGGAAGCGGCAGGGATGCTTTCAGAGCACAGAAAATCATGACATTAGTGTCTCTGTACATCAAAGAAGTGGTTATGTATGTATATGGGCAAGATTTGCAAAGGAAGAACGACACTCACCAACGCAACACCAGAAATGGGGAGCTATACATCCTGCACACTACATCCTGCCAGCACACCACCCTAAGGTGTTTGAAAATAAACCATCCTACATTGGTAGAAAACTCCACAACCCACTGCCTCAAGAAATGCACACCTCGCTAAGATCAGCACTGAAATCATGGCGCCTTGACCGTCCATTCTACTCACTCGAAGAATTTTTTAATGGATCTCTCATCCAGGTCTGACTACAAATTCTAATTTTACGCTGTAATATTACACTAATTGCAATCTTGATGATTGTACATAAAGGTGATTCTGATTCTGTTTCATCGCTGGTTAATGCTTTATCGCAATCCGATCATGTATCACATAGTGTGTAAGAGTAAATGGTGGGAGTAAAATCGGCTCATGTGTGTTTATATCTTAAATTCTTCCACTAAACCCGCACTACCCTGGTCTGATATCTGCCAGATTAGTGAAAGTCTGCTGTCTTTTCTTTCAAGAGCATTACTAGCAAATTCACCTCAATTAAACAGCTTCCGCTTTCGATGCTCTTATTAAGTTACATAAGTAGGCTAATTTTTTTAAGTTACACCACACAAGGCCTACTGTGCTATGGGCCTGTTACCAGTTTTATCCCCACAGAGGTTCGCAGTGTGAGCTGGTGCACCAGACAGTTGGTCCTGAGGTCCCAAATGATGGCCGAGCTCGGACAAACAGTCAGGCAGTATGGCCCGTCCTCACAGAACGACACCTGCAACGGGCTCTGCCTGTGGCCGACCAGCTCTCCCGTCTGCTCTCCTGTCTCTGGACAAACAATACACTGAGGTACACTAGACAGTTGGTCCTGAGGTCCCATATGATGGCCGACTTAAACACCACTAGGCAGTAAGGCTCGTCCTCACAGCATGACACCTGCAAAATATTTCCATCTGAACCATAGTGGCCGACTAGCTCTCCTGTCTATGGACATACAACACACTGAGATGAACTCGTGCACCAGACAGTTGGTCCTGAGGTCCCATATGATGGCCGAGCTCAGACACACTGTTAGGCGGTATTGCTCGTCCTTACAGAACGACACCTGCAACAGACTCTGACTGTGGCTGACCAGCTTTCCGATCAGCTCTCTTGTCTCTAGACATACAAAATTTTGAACAGTTTGAATTTAATCCCTTGGGATTCCGATTATCTAGGTTTCAGCAAATTAAAATGTTTGTTACATAGTGGAACTGAAATCCACCTTAAGTGGGACTAAATTGTATTTGTTTCAAAGCCAAAGAACTAAAAAACCTTAATTAAAAATAGCTAAAACTAAAATTAAATTGATTAACATAAACAATCGGTTTTTAATCAAACAAAGCATGATATAGGTATAACACGATGGCTGTTCGGAGAGTAACATTTTTAAATAAACAAAACTTTTATTATATTCATCTTAAAACTACATCTTTCCTCTACTTTTTAACATAGTTTCTGTGGACATTTAAACATTTATCATCAATGACGTAACTTTGAGATTACCCCTGCAAAAAAATTTCCCGCCTGGGCCTTGAACCCGACCGCATCTTTCAGCTCCTCATCCATCATCAAATCGCTGGGAGCCAAAAACGTATCAAATCTGTGAATGGGCAAAAACGTACCATTTGAACTGATCCTGAAAGTCCTTGGTTTTCTTGGTGGCGTGAGGAAGAGGGTTGTTGTGCAAGCAAACAACGCCACATTCGTTCGGTGATTTTTAAATGAGCAAACCCACTCCCGAACAACTCCTTCACTCATTATTTTTGGCTCATTAACAGCAAAAAGTTCTCTACTGCTGCCGAATACTGTTTAGGTACGAAAAATCAAATAGCAGCACACACCTCACACTTGGCGGGATTGCAGCACTCATATTGAAAACGACTAAAATTACTAGTGCTTTATCAGCCTTTATGCTACCACGGCTGAAAGCCGACTGATCTGCCACGCAAGCAGTCGCATGAAATGCGGCTCGACCCCCTCTACTTTCAGCGCAAGAAACAAATGGAGGTTACTTTTTGAACAGCCCTCGTAATTTACAAAAAGCATTTACATACCAATATTGACAAAAAGTATAGGGCCAGAGAGACTTCCAACTAGAATTTCCTGCTTAGTCGGGTTGTATTTTGAAAATACCAAGAAGTTGCTGGGTGGCTGTTTTGGCAGCATCCAAAATCTGAAATAAAACACAAACCAAAATAATACAACAAAAGGCATTTAAATATTATTGAGAAAATTAACTTTTACCGTAGAAATATTTTTTATAAAACCAAAGCTGAGACAGTTTGAGAAATCTTCCTGACATATTTCATCAATAAATTGAATAGTTTTATTGCTTAATTATTAAGCAACAAATAAGTGGCCTATTTATCTAAAAAAATTTTCCTCCTCAATTCTAGTTTAAATATTAAAAATGAAAAAAATTTACGAGTTATAAAATTTTTTTATTGTAGGTAGGTATGCAGGTTTATTGTAGGTAGGTATGCAGCTTCCTGCATATACAACATAAAACCACATTCCTTTCCAATCCGATGGCCACTTTTAAATAAACTGCCACCCAAAATAGAAAACTCAAACTAGAATGAAATTTATTTTTAAAAGAATTAGTTGTGTTCACGATGCTTTTAATAGCCCAGGTAAAGTTTCTCAAACACCAATCGCTTCAAGTAGAGGAATGAATAAGTCATATAGCTACTGTGAAATGTATGTAACTTTTACAACAAAATTTTATAATTGTTGAATTTTGAATTCAATACAAACATTGGCCATTATTCTTGTTATCACCGACATATTTTAATTTGGCCCTTGAGGACTAAGGTCAGAAATTATAACCGAATATAAAAGTTACTTTTTGTCTATTCAGAATATATATATAGGTTTAACTAATTATTATTTTACAATCATTTTACCTCTAGCAAAGGCTTAACATGTTTATTTCAGCCGCTATATATGGTAAACATTCCTGAACACTGAACAAAAACCAAAAGCATGGTGGAGACTGAAAATACCTGACAGTAACAGCATTATACTGCTTCAAACTGTTGGTGGAACTAGATAGGCCAGACATCGGTCTATGTAACATCATATCAGAGACAGTAACATTGAACGAGAGTCCAGATTTGTATGCGCCATGTTTCATGACAGGTTTTGCAGGGCACAAGCTTTAGTTTCAGTATTGAAATAGTTAAGCGGTCTTGCAATAATTCTTTCACTTAAGAATCAGTTACATACTTATTGTATAGTATGTCTATGATGAAAGCATTCCCCATCGAATCGGACACAGCTAACCGTTCTCCTGACAGATCAAAGGACGCTGTGGTGAATCGATACCTGGAAACTTTTCCTTCTGGACCAGGTAGTGAGTGGTGGACATGAAGCACCAACCTGCAAAATGATAATAAGAGTAAACAAAACCGTGGAGTATCATTTGACATGTAGCCCTAGGTGGTAAAGCTCTGAGTTATCATCACCCCTGCTAGCCTTAGTGCAACTTCTGGCTCGCAAACATACATATAGTTAATTTGCTTAAGTGTAGTTTGAAAGTTATCTCAAGCGGTTGGTTCACCACAGAAAACATTAAGGTGCAGGCCTCTAACCCCTTTAGCATGATGACTGAAATAATAGCATCAACGGATAAATCTGCCAAAAGGGAAGTGCACATTTTGTTGACATAGAAAACTTGCTCCATATTGAGTTTATAGCAAGAAAAGGAACAATCGCCTCATCAATGAAGACTCATTCTTAAACCCAGGCTATTATTGTTTTTGAAAGTGGTTGCAGTTTTAATTTCTCCTCTAAGCACGAACTAAATGTAGCTTATAATAAAACATTATAGGGTTGGGAAATATACTGCTAGTCACAGTTTGTGGGATTTATAGGCTGGGTTCACACGAGCGACACTTTCTACCACACCGCAGCGACAGTTGTCGCGGCTTGAGACACATCTGTTCACACGAGTGACAGTTTAGCGGTGACACCGCAGCAACAGTTCATAGAAATGTTCTCCCCACCATTATTGGGTGAATTCAGGTCAGTGTTGTGTTAATCATGGAGAGATCCAGAGTGAAGTCCGTATTTGGCTTATGGCCATTTATACCCTGACAAGGAAAGGAAGTATTTGACTCATCCTCTTGATCGTGCAAGACTATTAACACGTTCGCGGCGGCATGGGAGCGATTGCTCCCACGCGGAACCCTAATGCCATCCTGATGGGTGCGATCGCTCCCAAGCTGCACTGCTTTACAATGTGATTTATTTTTAAGCCAGTATCTGAGCTAGAAATCTGATACTTTCCACAGCACTGCTCAATAGTATAATGTATTTCGGGACCACGTGGGTTTTCAATGGGCAGTACGGCGGGGTGACGATATTATTACTTCTAGGATGGTGACGAGGTTCGAGCAAAAACCTCGCAACCGCGAACGTGTTAAAAGGGTGTTTTCTACACTATTCGAGGACTTAAAAGAAGACCCTCTAAAATTTTTCAACTACTTTAAGATGACGTAAATTTTGAACCATGGTAACTGATGAGTCATTAAATACTGCAGCTCTCTCGCTTCCATAAGAGTTGCCATTACCCTCATTCGAAAATCCATTTTTGCGTCCATTGGAAGAGTTTCAACTACTGGCAGCAATGACTCAAAAAACTTCTGTCGTCGTCTGGTTTTTGTACTTTAGGCTCCTTGTCAGTTTTGTCTTTGAAGTCGGGGTACACTTCTGAACATACTTCCTCCCACGCATAGCTCTTCTAGATTTTATCATGGTTTTCCGCAAGAGTGATATTCCATAAACATGGACGATTTTTCACGGGTTTAATAAAAAAATCGTTGTGCAACCCAGAAGGATCCATTACGATGCTACAAATGGCAAACGCAAGAACCGATGACTACTGGCAACAACTGATCGCTCGTGTAAACACTTTCGTCTCTCCCCCAGGTACAGCTAGATTGCGGTGACAGTTTTCAGTCCCCGGCGACACCCGTTGGTGTAGCAGTCCCTGGCGGCAGCCGGCGACACCAAGTGACACCGCTGCGGTGTCGCTCGTGTGAAAAGCTCAATTTGACTCTGTGGTCTGCTACGATGCGCCTTCCGTTCGTGGCGGCAAGTGCCACTCATGTGAACCCAGCCTTATTCACCTGATTGGAACTAAATACCAGATTTTTGACAATAGAGGCACATAGTGAACAATTAAACTCATCCATTCTGGAAGACTTTCATAAAATTGTCTAACAATGGAGTTTAAATAATTAAGCCTAATGAAATTGGATACAAAATAAAAAACATAGTAGAGAATCAATTATCCGAACCCTTAAATGCCATTATAACTAACTGTTCAGTAGGCCTATTAAAAAAAGTGTATGTTTCCCAAACATAGCACAAGCATCTAAATATTACAAAAATTATCTATATACCATTTTTTCACTTCCCTTTTATCAGAGCTTATCGTGTTTTTGGAAGCATTTTTTTTAGTTATTTAAATGAGGAAAAAACAGCGCAGCCAATAAACTAAACTGCTCCTGCGTGATCTACTGTTATGAATCAAAATTAAACTAATTATCGTACAAAAAACAAAATGGCTAATTTTAAAATCTATTTTTCAAAATTGTAGTCAATCAAAGTTGTACCTTTACGATCATCCGATTAAAAGACAAGTGAATTACGGTATTTATCTTTATAACTCCAAAATCCCCTTTCCCACAATATATAGAAAAGTTTAGAATAGTTATTTTTAATATCTGTCCTCTTTATATTTCTTCGCCAATAAGTTTTTATAAAACCTGATTATAGTAGTGGTTTTAAATGGTACCAACATCATATAAATTATGTTTTGACTAGGCCTATCCAAAAAAAAAACTCCCGGTCCCAATAAGTTTTGATAACTGACTCTTAACTGTATACAAATTTAAAGATTTTTTTTACAGGTTTTCGAGAGAATTTCATTTACATCCGTTGAACATTTATTTGCTTCAGATGTGACTTACCCATCTTTTCCAATTTTCTTTGTTTCAAAAGAGATCTTAGGAATTCTTTTAGAGTTTTCAACAAAAGCTGAGTCAAGACTTCCTCCATCAATCATAATCTGGAAAAAGTTTAAAACCGATACAGAACAGTATCAACATCTTATGAGATGAACCCAAAATGACATAATCATGCAGATATTAATCCAAATAAAAAAAACCCCAAAACTTTGAAAGGAGTGAATATTTTCATTGGGTCTATAAAGATCATACAGTACAGTAATTACATTAAATCACAGTACAGTACAGTACATGATTAAATCTTTGTTGCTGTGCTTGATAAGTAAATCCTGATATGTTTTGTGATGATAACTTCATGATAAACCACCACTGGTGGTGGTTTAACATTTGACCTGAAGGTGTGCTTGTAGAGGTGTAATCAGAAATCAGAAATCTTTATTCACCATTGATCATTTTACAATGAAATAGGCTTATAGTAAGATGCACGAAAATAGTCCGATGGAAAATTTAACAGCTGTGTCCCCCCTCACCCCCTCTCACCCTGCAATGTTGTCATTTGTGGTTATGTTTACCATGTGTAATACAGTATAATGGTCTCTTTCAGAATAAATTAGGCAACAATGTATCAACTCTCATCGGACTATTTTCGTGAATCCTACTATAGTCAATAGTCAAGGTACATAAACAGGTGAAAAATCAATATTAACTCTAGAGCATAAAAATTCATTAATATTATAAAAAGGGTTTTCTAATAGCCAGCTGTACAATCTAGATTTAAAAATAGAAACAGGTGCAGTTCTAGCAGTCAGTGGGAGCTTGTTAAAAAATTTTACATAGTTCACTTTATGAGAATTGCCCGTTTTAGCTAACCTGTGCTTAGGGATATCAAGTCTTAATTTCCCTCTTGTGTTATGGTTATGTATGTTAAATCTTGTAACAAAATCTTGCAAATTTATTTTAACATGAAGGAGAACACAAAAAATATACAAGTTTACTACAGTTAAAATTCTGAGTCTAATGAACAGCGGTCGACAGTGATCCACAGGGCCAGCCCTGCACATTACATACAGCCCAAAACACCCAAAACTTGAAATAAACACAGCTACCTTGAAGTATGAAACCAGTGACTTGTCTTTTTTAAATGTGTCAGTCAACCAAACCATAACACGATGATGTTTGTACTTTTCACTTTTCTATTTCTTAACATCCAAGGACACGACAGCAAGTTCTCTCTCCTTGAAGATGTGTCACTACAAGAGGCCTATAACTATGATTTGATAGCCTACTATATGTCTTTCCAAACAATGGATATCCCAACGAAACATTGATCTCTGCACACTGAATGGATTAATCTGATTAGTAATTCGATCCTGGCCTACTCCAAAAAACTGTCAACACAGCACAAAGTCCGATGACCAAATGAATCATATTTGGATTGTGGGAAAGGGAGAGATGACAGGTATGGAGCAGGGTCTATTTTTTTATTGGCTCCTGTCTTCAAGCCGGTCTCAAACATTGTCAGGGCAGACAATGGACTTCTTTCTGGTTGTCTGCTATTCGCAGAACGATACTGAAAAGCTGAAAGAGTTGGCATTAGCATATGTCTCAATGATTAATTTCAGATATCACGAATGCTTTATTGCCAAATTATACGCTATTTGTACAATTCAAAAACTTCTTAAGGGGTCATACAAAACAGACCCAGACGTGTTATCAAGGTGCTCATATAACTGAGGCTCATGCTACTGCATTGATATGTAAAATTAACACAGAACTTAAAACTGTATCTAGCATAGAAGCTTTGCCAAACGTGACGGATATAAAACCGATAAGTTAGTTTTTACAGCAGACATGCAACTTATTTATAAAAAATGTGCCCCCAAAAGGAAGTATGTAGGGAAGGAGTTTCCTAGAACTGAGCATAAAGTCAGCTGGCGGCTGGCGGCCTGTTGTCAGGCCAGCCCCGATGAGATTAACAGATTTTTCATTGATGCTGTTGAGCAAATAGCAAGTGGCCTTGAAGCGACTGCTGATCCTGAACTCGGTGGGCCCATCAAGATTGATGTTGCCGTGAGGCGAAACCTGGAGACTTGGAAGCCTGTATCACCTGCTGAAGTTGTACACATTGTGTCAAATTTCCGTTCTTCCCCCAGTGCTGACATCTATGGCACGAACACCTTGTTATTAAAGAAAGTCATTCACACTGTTGCGGAACCCCTCACTTCTGTTATTAATACTTGTCTTAGTCTAGGGATATTCCCTGAGAAATTAAAAACTGCAAAGGTTGTGCCTGTCTTTAAAAAAGGTGACCGTGAGGCCATCAGTAGCTACAGGCCTATTGCGATTGTTCCCATAGTCTCTAAAATCCTTGAAAAGATAATGTATGATCAACTTGTCCTGCACTTCGATCAAAATGGACTTTTCTCCGAGGCACAACACGGTTTTAGGAAAGGACGGTCAACGTCAACTGCAGTCATGAGGGTTGCTGAGAGGGTGTCGGATGCCTTTGAGCGTGAGGAATCGGTGGGCCTTGCAATGCTAGACCTGAGTAAAGCGTTTGACGTCGTCTCACACCCCATTTTACTGGAGAAACTTGAACAGTATGGTGTGGTTGGTGTACCTTTGAGGACTCTGTCATCATACCTTGCTGACAGGAGACAGGTGGTTGTGGTGGGGGGTGCACCCTCTAGTGAGCTTCCTGTGACCTACGGTGTGCCGCAAGGCTCGACCCTTGGGCCCTTATTGTTCATCTTATTGGTCAATGACTTCGTTGGTGGAGACGAGGCTCTGATGTACGCGGATGATACCACGCTCATCCGTAGTGGTTGTACAGTTGGTGAAGTTGAGGCGGCAGTGGAGGAAGACCTTGCGCTGGCAGAAGGGTGGTTTTCAAGAAACAAACTACAACTCAATATCAATAAAACGCAAAAGTTAGTCTGCACCCTTGGACGGACCCCCTCGGTCATTTCGGCTCAACACGTCAATCTTCTGGGTTTCACCCTAGATGGGAAACTAAATTGGCAACTCCATGTCGATGAATTATGCAAAAAGCTGTCCAGAGTAATTTTTCTGCTCCGCAGGTTGAAATCAAGTCTCAATATAGCATATTTAATTACAGTTTATCACAGTTTGTTCCATAGTCACTTGAACTACGGAATTCTGCTCTGGGGGCATGTCCCCGCGTGTGATGCGGTCCTGAAGCTCCAGAAAGCTGCCCTCCGGGTAATAACATCTAGTGCTCACCTGGAGCATTGCAAACCAATCTTTAGAAACCTAGGAATTTTCACAATTTATAGCCAATACATCTTTTCTTCGGTCATCTATGTCAAAAAGAATTATCAGGATCTTAGAACAAGAGGGGATGTTCACACCTACAATACCCGCACCAGGACAAACATTGACATTCCTCTTTTCCGTCTTCGGAGTACTCAGTGCCGTTTTCCAGCTTTGGCCTGGAAGTTGTACAACAAATTGCCACTCAACATCAGAGACATGGAGAATAAAACCTTCATCAGGGTCACACGGGAGAGGATCACTCATGGGGCTTACTACTCCATTAAGGAATACTTAGAATCAGACTTAGAATAACCAGCTCCACTCCACCACGTTCTTACCGCCGCCATCTTTTCGTAAGTTATTAAAATTATGTTTATTTTACTTGACCAGTTGCAAAGTTTTTCTTTATTAATATTAAGACGCAGTCTATCCACCAAAAGTGGTCAAAGACGAAGTGATGGTATTTCAAGGTATTTCAAGGTATTGTTTACTTCAAGATAGGCTATCTGTTCAAACTGTGGGAAATATGCATGAGAAAAGTGATTTGTGTTAGGTATAAAGGTTCCATAACAAGACTTTTCACTACTGAGGTTAATTTGTGTAACAAAATTCATTTAGGGCCTGCTAAAAAATTCAAGTCACCAAGGGTGAGACATTTTGAAATAGCCTACATATTATAGAGGTTGATTTAAAGTAATTTAAACTGGCAGAATATGTGTTAGTCTATCGAGGTATTTATATGACAAGAATTCAAATCTTATAGAGGTATTATTAATATTGAGTGTTATGGACAATTAATAGGGACTGAATGATTCAAATTCAAATGATTCAAAGAATTTTATTGAGCCAGACAACGTCAGTATTAGGCTAAGTCTTAAAAACTTACATACATATCCAGCCATGCTCCTCTTGACTCACAAAAACAAAAGTTAAAACAGTGTGGGATGTTATGAAATGTTATGAAGGTAGTCCTGTTATCGAGGGGCATGGTAGTGAGGCTTTACTGTAGTTCGGATTAGCAGGAATCTACTGAATGCCATACCTAATTTTAAATGCGATCAGATTGATAGTTAGGCTGTTATTGTCTCATAGTGCAGTAAGCTGATGACTCTGTACTACTAACACCAAGTATCAAAAGTATCAAAAGTTCAAGTACCGGTAGTTTAATGGAAACCCTAGAAATCCAGCCGTAAGTTGCTCTTAATTTGGCTGGAAAATACTATTACAAAAACAACCTTGTCTTTAAAAAAAATCTAACAATAAAGCTTATAGCCTATTTCAGGAAGAACAAGGAGGATTTAATTATCACCATTAGAGATCTTCGATATTTTTGTTTCGGTGACAAAGTCAACGATATTTCTCTGTCGCCGATATATCGGTGACAAGGCACTGGAGCAATCGGTGACAGCAAATTCAGTGACAGGCGCAGAACACCACCGCGCAGGCACCCAATCTGTTGCTACACAATAACACCGGTCGCCGCGCCGGTCACCGATTGGCCGACTGGTCATGTGGCCACCGCGCTGCGTGGTCACGAGGCTGCCTTCACCTTCGCTTCGGGCCACTGCGTAATGGTTGGGGTGGAATCGGGCACTAGCACGTTGGCTCTGTTCACTGATCTCCCAGCAACAGCGCCAGGCCCAGGACGCTGTCACCGATTAAAATAATGTAGAACTTTTGGATTCATTGCACGGTGCCAGTGCTATGCTATGCAGTTAAAGTTACCGTCACTGAGAGGAAATATCGTTGACAAAGCAGCCAATCAGAAGACGCAATCTGATGGCTACACTGGAGCCGTTAGCGTTACGATATTTACAACGCTGGTTACGGGCCGCATCATCCGGAATCATATAGACTCAAAAATCGCTAACGTCGTTTATTTCCAACAATCAACAGTAATTTGTTACTCAGAGACTTTGGTAACTTGTCACCGAAAAAAAAAATATCGAAAATCCATTTACTCAGTGGCGCGACTGCCGCGGTATCTGGTTCTCCCCACCACTCACGGCTCTTTCACAGATTGAAGCCACCGATATTTCCTTGTCACTGAAACTGAAGTCACCGATATTTGAAAGTCACTGGATCGCACATCTCTAATCACCATTGCCTGGACTAATAAGGATGCTTGTCTACCCTAACCTTTAGGGTAATCCTGAATGACCAACCTTCTTGGTGGGATCATTTGGACCATCTGTGCTGTGAACTTAGCAGTTCCTCATTTGCTTTCCGGAGGATGAAAGCTATCAGTACTGAAGAAGCAACTAACTGTGCATTGTTTTGTGAGCCACCTCTGATATGGTGCATTGCTCTTTGGGGTTCAACATCCAACCCTGAACAACTAACTTACTAAAAGTTCAGAAGAAGGCCCTTTGACTTTGAATACGGAGGACTAGGGTGACAGTTACGGAGGGATGAATTAAAATGTTCGATAAATAAATGTTGGATGAATTCAATCTGGAGCAAGAAATTGCAAGGTTCTAAACTTACCTTTTAGGTACTGAGGCCCACTTTTTACTTTCAAAGATGTGGCTGCAATCCAGGGATTGGGGAGTTGTCAGTCCAAGGATTGGTATACTTACTGTACTGATAATGTTTTTAATAACACTCACGTAAAACAGTAGTATTCTTATTCCTCATACTTCAAATAATAAAATTTAATACGTACTCACGCACACAATAAATAATTATCGGTGACGTAGACAACTAGATTTTAGGTTTCACTTTCACAAATCAAAATAATAAACAAATTCAAACATCATAGAAGAAGAATAAGATTGTTGATTGCAGTGAGTATAGCCAACATATAAACATTTTCAAGATGTATCTTTATTGTATAAGTACTATAATTTACAATTCTATATTTAAAATAGAACATAATAAAAATATATTTATATTTTTAATGAATTCGATCGAGCACCGATACACCACTTTCGGACAAGTTACGAACAGTACTTTTCATCATACCACCAGCTTCCTTGATACCACCTTTAATAAATTTACAGTTTGGATAAAAATTAATAAATTTTAACCTATATACCCCCTTTTACGTTGCAATTTGTTTATCTTGTATTTGAACTATTTACAGCTGTTATTAAAAATAAAAATAAATTAACTTGTTTAGTGTCCCGAAAACAACTGTTTCGCGGTCTAGTCCCGAAAACTTTGTTTACCAACACGTTTATCCAACCCACCGGGAATCAACTAGTTTCGATCACAGCTGACCGTTCCCAATGGTATGATCATTGACTATGTACACTAACGTGAATAGACTTCTCATAGCATAGGCTTGTGTGAAGCATATTGACGGTGGTGCGATCTCGTGCGCCGTCCATCGAAGTACACGTAACATATGATAGATAAATCAGTATTCCCACTCTTCTAAGCCAAGGATGAAACATTTTATAACTGAAAGTTATGTTTATGTTTTAGTAAAATGTTTTGGCAGCACTGTAAATTCAGCTGAATAACAACAACATCGATGGCAGCGACTCTGGCGTAGGCCCCGCTCTGGTGCGGCGTCCACCGAACTTCCAAATTTTGCCTCAAACTAAATGCATTGAATGAGACGTGGGGTCTCATAATAGCTACGCTCATAGCAACTACAATTTGAATGTTGACATAAGTACTAAAATGGCAGTGTGAATTAGCGCCTACACTCGTAGGCGCTGGTAGAACATTTCAAATTTTTGTAGGCGTTAACGAGAATATGACCTATACTTTTTAGAACATTGATTTTGACTGTTCGATTTGTAAAATATATTTAAATTGTAGCAACTAAAAGTGAAAAAAGCTTTTAGGTCCGACAAATTTCTGTATATCTCGATTAGCAACTACTCTACATAGCCACTAAAATTGAATGTGTAACATAGCGCCTACAGAGTCGTTCGGAGTGAACAGCTCTTTTACAGAGCAGCTCTTTTGAACGACTTCCCTGCCATGACATCTGCAACCAGCAGGGTTGCCAAGAGATGGGTATTTTCCCTGCGTTTGAGGATTTTATGGGGTTTGCTGGGATAAGCAGTAATAATTATGATGTTTTATGGGATTTTTATGTAGGATGACGAAATTTCCAATTTGAGCTGTTGCTCTCTAGAAGGAACGTAAAGATGATGAACGAACCATTAAAGATTCGTTCTTTTACCTACCGCTCATTATTGTAGGCACTATCGAGAAACTGAGATGTTCGGTGCTATCGAGAATTTAAGAAATCTAACAACAACTACGTAAAAACGAAATAGTCTACTAGCAACTACACTTTAGCGGCTGCGATATCGTAGGCACTAACGAGAAATTTTAATAATTGTGTAGGCGCTAATCGAATATTTAAATTTTCAGTTTTTCAATTTTTGTAGTTGCTATGAGAACATTCAGTTTTAGTTGCTACGTTTATTTTCACTTTGTAGTTGCTACGTGCGTAGCTATGATACCCCGTCGAATGAGAGGTCTATATTCACTTTAGTGTGCATAGTCAATGGTATGATGATATAGTATATTTCATCACTAGTACGGAAAGTGCCAGATGAACCTGTAAACAAAATTTCATTACGTGCTCATAAATGGGGAAATAAATGTCTATTCTCCTTATGATAAATATAGGGAAAGAGTATGCAGGTATGCTGTCATGGGGAACACTAAAAGTAGATTTTAAGCATAAAAAAATTTATTTGGACCATAAAGCCATATACTAAGTTTCATCTATATCTGTCCATAAATAAAAGAGTTAGCCTATTCTCCATATGATTAACCCTAAACAGAGTTATTGAGATTTTTCTCCATAAATACATTGATTTGCATTGTTGGTTGTTGTCAGATACTTATAAACTTGCTACCAGTGGTTAGATAATATAGTATATTTCGTCACTTGTCCGGAAAGTGGTCGTTATCGGTGCAAGATCGAGTTTCAAGTACGAGGCAAAGCCGAGTACTTGAATTCGATCGAGCACCGATATACCACTTTCGGACGAGTTACGAACAGTACTTTTCATCATACCACCTTTAATAAATTTACAGTTTGGATAAAAATTAATAAATTTTAACCTATATACCCCTCTTTATCTTTATACCTCTCTGGTGTTATTTGTTTATCTTGTATTTGAACTATTTACAGCTGTTATTAAAAATAATATAGTCGGGGGCAATAGAACAGGCGGGCGAAGGTCAAGCTAATTAACATGTAGTTAAATGAGCAAAAATCAGCTGGCTTATTAAAAGACTTGACCTTGAAACGCCTCAGCTGTGCTATTGCTCCCATCTATAGTCCCGAAAACCACTGTTTCGCGGTCTAGCCCCTAAAACTTTGTTTACCAACACGTTTATCCAACCCACCGGGAATCAACTATAGTTACGATCACAGCTGACCGTTCCGAAAACAACGTTTATCGCAATGGTATGATGAAAATTATATTTTTATTTTAAATAGTCTTAAACATACATTATATCCCCCTCTCCATTAGTGTACAACGGCACTAGGCATTACATAGAGGCTCACACGTACATGCACTTAAGAGAGCTCACTTCGTGAACCTCGACAAGGAAGAAATATGACGACTCCCCTTTCCAAGGATTGCGGTGAAGACAACATATGAGTGAATGAGGCACTGGAGACATTAGGTGTCTCAGGATTCCTCTTCAGCTGCCTGATTAACCACCACCGTTACTTTACTAACTTTACTTATCTATAGACGTCCTGGTTGACCACACCAGTCAAGCTTTCTTAAATCTTAAATTTTTCTCCTGCGCATTGCTTTTAAGGTAATACTGGAATACCGCCTACCGAATGAAAACTGCAAAACTAAGGATCAATTACCTACCAGGTACTTTTTTAAGAACGTATAAATAAAAATTGATATACAATCCAAATTAATTCATAAAATAATGTTAACAAATTAGCAACATTATAATTGCATTTGTGAATATTGGTATATTAATGCATAGGCTGTCTTTCTTTACCGACGAGAGATGGCAATGGAAGAGAACAAGAGACAAGAGAGGCGTCAATATATACAGAACCGAATAAGTAGGGACATCCTTATGGGGAAGTGAGAACGCCACCCCTGAAACACAGATAGCATCACCAAGACGTAATTTTTATTCAACGATCATGCTCATTGGTTGAATGGAAACAGATGGCTAGAATAATTTTGCAGACGTTTGTTATTATTTTGATTTTTTGTAAACAAATACGCTCATTTTGACTTTTTAAGAGGTAGAAAGAGCGCTTCCTGTGACAATAAGGAGAAGTAATCATATAGCATCAGCGCTTTATTTTACTCTGTTTTTCGGGGGCAAAGCTAAAATTGTTTACATGGGATGTCCCTACTTATTCGGTTCTGTATACATGGAGGCGGTCACAATTAATTAATTATCCACCACAAAGAGGTTTGTTTACGTTTTTGCCTATCACAAGACAAATACCTCAAATAAAATGTCTGGAATTTGTAGGCAAAAACGTAAACAATCCTCTTTGCGGTGGACGCTTATGAACGCGCTCAATGTTTGCTGGTATTTGCTGGCGTTTCAGTTTTGGGTTTGGCTACACTGATATTCTATTGCTATTTTCAAAATTTGTTTTTTTGTAGGTTATGTTGTTTTGACATTAGGTCTGGGGTTGTAGACAAAGTAATATTAATAATGTGTCATAAGGCAGCAGTAGAATTAGCAAACAAATTAAGTTTTAACAGTTATTCTAATTTATTTAAGTATCATATTTTCAATAAAAATGTCAATGTCACTAGTTATAATGTGAATGTATCAAGAAAATTCAGTGCTCTTATTTGCCAATCTCAACTAGGCCTATCACTCTACAAAAACACTGACCAGCCTACTTCTAAGATTAAAAGTTCAAACTCTTCATGTGATGTCAGGCAGACCATGCGCTCCTACTGTTCTAAAAGAGACCATGAACTACCTAAAATTATGGAATTTCCTCAGGTTATTTGGCCTAACGTTTTTAAAAGTTTTCGTAACTGGATCCTATCGAACTTCATCATAATGCGTTACTTTGATAGTGAGTTCAATTTACAAGACTTCGTCAGTGGTTCAAAACAGGTGAGGAAATGAAAGAATGACATCCTGTCAATTCTCTCTAAAGTTATTTTTGTCTGCATTTAAAAAAACCCTTCCATTACCCGTCACCATGGGCCAGTAAGCCTGTGCGGAGTAATCTAGTCTTCAAGTTACGGTCATATTGTTGAGTCACAAAGGTAGTTCATGAGCGCTCATGTTTGTGCTTGAAGTGCTGAGGGCGGGCACCGGTATCATTGAGTTACCGCTTTGGTAACTCTTTTATTTTACTTTAAATTGTAGCAGTAACTATATTCTACCGAAAATTGCAACTTAAGCTGAAGTTAAAACATGTAGATTAACTTACTTGGGCCACCCCATGTCATCTCCCTTGACCCCTGGAGACAAGTAGGGCAGAAATGATGAAGAAATTAATCAAATAATATTTTTTGAGTTTATATCCTACATTTTTAGTTGATTTATTTTTTCTAATTTGTGATAAGACATGAAATCACGCCCCAGAAGCGTGATTTAATATATCCCTACCAGGGTTTTCTCTCCTATAAGTTTTAAAGTGTCTTGTTGAGGGATTATAATCTATTTCTCTTAAATTGTACAAATGCATGTGAGCCTCTTTACATGATATTTTATTTTTAAGGTATAAGATTAGGCCTACTTTTAACACATAAATAAGTTACTATTAAATTATAGGCCTAATTTCTTTGAAATTATTGAAAAAAGAACACATTTGATTTACGCTTCGAAACACAGTATACTGCCAGGCCTACCATCTATTGCTTTATTCTGAAGTACAATAATTATTTTCTAATTACTATTAATATTGTAACTATTGGCAGCAGGGATTTGCTTAGTTATAAAGGTAGAGATAACTCACCGTCTGATAGGAACCCGGATTATTTTTGGTCCTAGTGGTGGACAATTGTTTCGCCCCTATTCGTCAGGGGCATTATCAGCACAACTTTCAACTTTCGTCTTGAGGTGAAAACTTAGCGTCAAGTTCGAGTCAAGTTCAAGTTAACATCAAGTTCGCTAAGTTTTAACCTCAAGACGAAAGTTGTGCTGATGATGAGCCTGACGAATACGGGCGAAACAATTGTCCACCACTAGGACCAAAAATAATCCGGATTGCTATCAGGCGGTGAGTTATCTCTACCTTTACTATTAATAGTTAGATAAACCTCAGAGTATATGATTGAATACTATACATGTTAGGTAAGCTCTTTATAAAATCAGAAATAAAGATTTTATAACCACATCCTGTTCAGAGATGAAATGGTTTCATTCAATGTAAAAATATTTAAAAAAAAAAGCTCAGCTTGCTCAGCTAATTGATGTTTATGAACATTCCACTGGAGACTGTGTCAGACCTCACTCCCTGATACTGTAGGCCTACATGTTGAGTCTAATAAGAGAGGAATAAACAGTAATAGGCATAGAGCTATTGATAACTCACTATTTTAATTTTTGTTTCGGTCCAAGTGAGTTATAAAAAAGTACGGTACCTAGTTAAGTGTATTAATTTAAATTACTATGTATAGTAGAGGTAGAACTTAAAAAAAGAGTTGTCTCATGCATGTAACCTATAGATGGGTAGGCATAATTAAATAATAAAGTTCTTTGATATAATAGAGGCTAATGTACTTTGAATTAAAGCAATGTTTTCAATTAAAGCAACATCTCATAGCAGCAACTTATTCATCAATAAGCTGGTACCCAGACAACAAAATACATTTAAGTTAACAATTTTCTATTTACAGGCTGTGGAAGTGGTATCAGGGTTCATTGCCAGAGGAGATGTGGACAGCTTGCAGGGTCTTGTCACGCCTGAAGTCATATCGCAGGTCCGTCAAAGTCTACAGATGTTTACTCTCAAACAGAGACAGGAATTTGCCATCAGAGCTGATGACATATTTTTCTGTTTCCCATATGAGGTCGGGGTAATGTTCCCAAATGAAGAGAGTGAGTGTTTACTATACTTTGCTATCCTGCTCATTACACCAAAATAATAGATCTTTGAAGGGTTTAATGCATATGCATATAAGGGTTTAATCAATATATTAATGCATATTATCGCATTTATGCATATCATGTGTCAAGTTTAAGTTGGTATTTTTATTTTAAAGAACCTAAAATCCTAAAAAAGTAAAATCACATGGAAACTCTTTCTTCCTTTAGGTCTATTAAAAAAATATATACATAGAAAATCTTAAGAAAAGACTCCTTTTGCACTGTACTACCTAATAGTCGTGATATCTAAATTGAATTGAAACTTACACCAATGATTAATGGGAGATAGCATTGAACTTTATTTAGCGTATACAATTTCAGGCACAATAATTAACACGAAACGTTGATATAAAGATTTATATGGATATTTAGTTATTTTTGTCCCCATCATTGTAATCTGGAGTTCCACCAGATTACATTCAATGCAAAATTCTTTTTTTTCAATTTTTAGTAACGAGTTTAAAAAAATATTTTTCATTCCTTAAGTAAAAACTGTGTTTATATTTTTTTTTCAATCAAATGCAGAAGATAAATTCAATTAAATGTGACTTGTAAAGAAACAAATTAATTTAATGACATTAAATAAATTTGTATGTTAAAATGTAGTATTGGCTTGGATTCATAATATTAGTAAAGCAAACGTCCTACTTTGATTTGTATAGCAGTATAATGATTATGAGCTGTTTTATTAAAAGGATTATTATCAAATTTTTACTACAGAAAACATCTGTAAAAACTACAATAAGGAATAAATTAATTTTAATCATAAAAAATATTTTTTGCTATGAAGGATTACAATAAGCTACTTAGTGCATAAAATAACATGTTAACTGGGAGACACAAGTGTAGCTTAGTTCCACAATTTTTTCGCTAAGTGTAGGTTGCTGGTACCGGCAAACTCAACAATTAAAATTAAATTCGAAATAAAAAATTGATTGATCTAAATAATAACGCTTTTTTAAGTTTTGTAAAGGTACAGAGAAATTTTTTACATTTTTCTGACAATGACAAATAATGTAACACCAAAACTACTATACCTTAAGCTTGGTTTCCCAAAATTGAATAATCAAAATATTTAAAATCCATAATTATATTAAATTATTCCTTAAAATCAAATTTTAAGCTTTAGTACTACAGTATTAAACTTCTTTTTTTGGAAGGTCACGATGTTTTTGGAGAAGTATGCCATCTAATGCCCTTTGACTATCTCATCTGTTTTGTGGCCATTTGTCACTTGTGAAAAAAGTTACAGTAAAGTGTTATAGAAGTCTATTCTTAAGCTTTTCTATGTAGAAAAAGACCATATATTTTTTAAATAGACCCAAACGAAGAAAGAGTTTCCATGTAGGATTTTAGGTTTCTTTAAAATTAAAATAAAAACCTATAGTCTTGTAACTTAAATGTTGACAAAGATATGCATAAATCGATATGAAAAAAATCACAATCAAATGTATTTATTTATAACTTGAAATAATTTTATTCCTTATGAAATTCGGCAATTTTTGGTAAACTTACAGCACATTATTTAGAACATTTATGATTTAGTACTCAATCAAAATTATTAAAAAAAAAAATAAAAAATATTTTTGAGTCTGTGAATTGTTTTGAAGAATTTCACCTTTTGAACTTTTTTTTTTATCTCAGCCTCATTCAATATTTGCTCACAAAGTAGCATGGAAATTACTCTGAAATCTCATACTCTATCTCACTGTGAAAAGTTCATCAAAATATCTTTGTTATTTTTCTAACTACTGTAGAGGCAAAAATGTCCTATAATTACACTGAAAATAGTAAAAATTCAATTTTTGGCTGTAACTCGAAAACAAATGAAATTTTTTTCTTGTCTTGATGTGAGGAATCAGCTGGTAGAGTTTGTCAGGGTTCCCAAGAAACACCCTGTATAACCTAGATAGGCTACTCGGTATAACTAAAATCTTTATGTAAAAATGTAATTATTAATATAAGAAAAAAATTCCGAACTCGTCTGGAGGTAACATTGACTTAGAGATGTCACTATAACACTATATCACTATTTAGGCTAAACGTGTGCATTGCAAGCCACTCTTGCATATTGTTGCACACAAGTCAATAACATAAATGTTTGGGTTATTTGTTTAGAACCTAGGGAGTAGAGTTTATATCTGTTAATGAGTTGTAATAGGGTGCCGGGTCTATTATTGTAAAAGTCATCATGGTTTCTACCCTCTCTCTACGACTCGCATTCACAGAACCTGTTCATAAGCAAGACAATACCATGTACATCTAACACTAGCAAATGCATATTAATGAGTCTGTCTGTATACTGATATGATTCATAAAATTTCACTTATTATGAAAACAAAAACAACAAACAGGATACAATTTCTATTATTTCATAATATCGGTACTCTACTACTTTAACACTGTGTAATTTAATTTATGGTGGAATATAAGTCTTCTGATTACCAATAAATGCAATAAATGGTTTAAATGGTTTTAAATTATGGTAATCCAATTCGAACAACTAGTTTAAACCTATATAAAGATGCATTGTTTCCCTTCATACTAAATAACCTCAAAATTATTATAAGTTCAATAATAAACATGCACGGTGCAGACACATTACAGATAAAAAAAATAATGACACGGACACGAACACCGACAAGCGGAAACACTTAATGAGTGCGTTTATGGGATTGTGTCAATTTGCCACAGTCACGGCAGTATTAGAATCAGTCATTAAGTGTTTCCGTTTGTCTGTGTTTGTATCCGCCATGTCCGTGTCGTTATTTTTTTATCTGTAATGTGTCCACTCCGTGTGTATTTATTTATTGAAGTTTTAATAACTTTGACGTTCTTCGTACATGAAGAGAAACAATGCATCTTTGTATAGAAGCCTGAAGATGACTCTTTGTATGAGTTAAAACTAGTTGCTTGACAACAACTGGATAACCATAGTTCAGGTATCTAAACCATTAGTTGAATTAAATTTATTCATGCAGTACAGGAACTCTTTACTGCATATGACATATATGCACGGCTCACAACTGTTTAGCAATTTTACTTTTTTTCTTGTATGTTTTATTGCACAGTTTTTACCCTCCAAATACACACTAATACGTTTGTGTTGGTCATGGTCATGCATTTCAATACAAAAATTACATGTTATAGCTCTTTGTTCAATTTTCAGAAAACGAAGGGGAGAATCAAAGCAGGTTTGTGGAGATAACCATGTGCTATCATGCGGTGTTTGGACTGAGAGAGTTAAAAGAGTCAGGGGCTGAAATTCCAAGCATGAATGCAGGAGCCCAGTCCTTGGAGTTTCAAGAAAAGATCTTCATCCTCAACTACCGTTTCATCCGGGAATTCACCAAAGGAGTACAAGACGATTGGACGATCAATGCAATCAACCATTTTAAACCAGCTGTCCAGCTGAGTGTGTAACGTTAGCAATAATTTAAGATGTTTGTAAGTAATAATAAATTATGTAGCTATTGTAGTTTGTTTATTACTGACCTTAGGCAAGGCCACAAGGAACCAACCATCACCCAAAATTATTCTCTTACATTCAATATATCTATAAGGTAAAAATAAAGGAAGAAACACAACATTGGACTTTTATGTTTATAGTCAAAAATATACATATAAAAATATACACTTATATCTTACTAAATGGAATCCTTTGAGCATCACAAATTAGTCAATTGCCTGTTGGGAGCAGCCTTTATCTGTTGGCTCTGAAAACAACCATTTAATGAATTAATTACAATGGGAAAATGTTAAGTCCATAAGTAATTATTGATTGGCTAGGATCATTCTCAAAGCACTATCCAAGAATAATACGAATGGTTCTATAATTCGCCTTGGCTTTTTTTGTGAAAAACTGTGCAAAATTTACATTTTAGTGTAACTTGGCTACTTTGACAGCCTGAGGGCCAAGCCTAAAACAAACAAAAAGATACAAAAAAAAATAAATAAATAAAAATAGCCAATTTAGTGATAATCAGATAGAGTAGGGTCATATATATATATATATATATAAGTAGATAGTATCATGTTACTTCTAGGACACTTTTGGAGACAATCAAAAATCAAACAAATTTCACAGTTTTTTAATACAATTATGCAATATTTTTGCCATTTTTTGGCCAATTTTCAGCTTTTGTCAAATTGTCTTAAAAAATATGCAATTTTAATGAAATTTTTAACAAATATGCCTAAATTTTCTACAAAATAAAATTTTTTTTAAAAACAAGTAAAATTATCACATTTTATAAGTATTTTTTAAATAAAATTAATAGTCGACTTTTCATAAGGTAATTTAAAATTTTAATAGTATTTTTTTAATAAATTTGACTAAAATAGTTCATTCTAATTAATTTCAGTAATATCATTTTTAATTATATTATATTCAAGTAATTTTTCAGATATAATAATAATATAACAATTTGTTTTACTAGTAGCTACTATATCATAATCAAAATCTGCATTAATAATAATATCATTTTTTGAACTTGAAATATTTGTTGGATTTTTTGTAGTATCAATTACATAAATTGGTCTATTATCTAGAAATTCTGTTGGACTATAATACATTTTACTACTAATATAATAAACTTTTTTGTAATCTTGATACATTTCATACATAATTCTAAATTTTTCATTGTTTATATCAAAATTTTCCAATTCATCAGGGTAATAATGACCATTTAGTTTTACTCTTATATTTTTTACATACATACTATCAAATTTAGAAGTATCAAATAACTGATCATTTGTTCTTGATTTTTGAAATCCAATTATAATAAATTTTGGATTATAAATATTTCTATAGATATTTGTTATATCAAAACTTAAATTCTTTCCTGTAATATTTTTTTGTTCAATGCATTGCCAATGATTAAAATGAAAATTTACTTTTTCAAATTTGCTTAGTTCATTAATTAATTGAATTTTACTTGTTGTTTTGTATTCAATTATAGGAACTCTAATAAAAAATTCATCAATTGTTATTTTACCTTCAGTTGGTAATGTAGCATTATCATAAGATCCATCAGCCTTTTTAGTTTTCCATCTAAAAATTGCATCATTATCTTCTGATCTAATAAATTTTATATTAAAACCTCCTTTGTATATTGGAATATTTACATTTTCAAAAAATCCTAATCCAAAATGAGATAAATTACCAATTGCTTCAAATTTATTTTTAAAATTTGATTCAAAACCATTATTTATCTGATTTATTTCTGATTTTGAATAAGTTATAGTACCTTTAATTGTACTTAATAGACCAGGATATTCAATTTCATCAATCAATTTATTATGTTTTCTAACTTCAATTTTTGAAAATAAAAATGGAACAAAATTATCAATTAATTTTATATTAGCACCATTATCATATGCATTTCCATCAGATTTAGTCAATTTACCAGATATATAAAATTGAAATTTAGAAGTACAAAATCCATCTCCAAAATCTATATTAAATTCAGTTTTTTTATTAGGTTCATTTAAATGTAATTTAGATAATGGATAGAAATTTTTGTATTCAGCTCTTTCAATATCATTTACATATTTTTTGTAATCAGCCATTTATTAAGGATAAATTTTTTAAATTAAAAGCTTTTTTAAAACAAGTAAAATTTTTATAATTTTATGATGTCAAATTTTATAATTTTTATGTATCAATTTCATTTTTACTTTTAAAATATTCAATTTCAGTAGCATGATCAAGTATAAATTTTGCTGATATTTTTTGATGTTCTAAAATTAATTCCCAATTTAATGTAAATGCATAATCATGAATGAAATATTCAGTTAAATCTTGATATTTACAAATCAAATCAATACAATCTTTTAATTGATAATTTATGAATTCAGTAATAAAATCTATAGTTAAATTTTGATGTTGAGCAATTTTTTGCCAATTTAATTTATTTTGAAACAATCTCATCATATTAATACTCAACTCATATTTTTCAGAAATATCATCCCAATCATCTTTGTTTAATTGATTTTGGTTTCTGATAATGAATAAATCAAATGAACTGTATAGAGCCATTTATTAGGGAGAAAATTTTGTAAAACAACTTTTCTTTGAATCAAATACAACATTTTGATTTAATTACATTTATATTTTTCAATTTTATTATCTGAATATCTTTAGAATTAGTTTTTTGTTTACATTTAAGACAATAAATCAACTCCATTTATATAAAATAATTATTGTAATTTATCTATATCATCTTTAATTAGTATTATTTCAGCATTTAATTCTTTTATGGATTCATTGACTCCATCAAATAGAAATTTTGGTTCTTTTTCTAATTTTTCTTCTAAATTTTCAACATATTTTCCAATATTAATTAAAAAGTCTGTAATTTTATTTAAATCCTTTTTAGTTTCTGAATGATCATTACCAATTTTAATAATTGAATCTAAAACTTCATCTAATTCTGATTTTATTACAACATCATATTTATTTATACTTGGTTTAACATTAACAATTCTTTTACCATTAATACTTATATAATTTTTTGATAAACCAATAGCATTTACTAGATTTTCAGTCTTTTTTACATGACTTTTAAAACTTTTACTAAAATTATTAAAAAATATATTTAATTTAGAATTTATATAATCTTCTTTAATATTAATTGGATGTTTTTTCTGTCTTCCAAACAGATCAAATATATTTTGTGAATCCATATTTATTAAGGATTAATTTATTTATTATATTATCAAATTTTTTATTATTATTTAATTCATTTAATATAAAAATACATAAATGACCACAAATTGGTGGATCATTATAATTTTGAATTTGATTATCATTATAAAATATATTATCTTTTCCTAGATATTTAACTAATTCTATTGGTGGTTTATTAACTATATTTCCATATGAATCAAAATAATATTTAATTTTATCTTTTTTATAATAACAAACCCAATGAGTTCCATTTCCATCAAATGAATCTAAATTTATAATTCCACATTCAAATTTATTAACTTTATTAGGTAATATATCTCTCATAAATACACCTCTAAAATATTTTATATTTTTACACAATTTTTCTAATTCACCTAATGTTAGTGGTTCAAAATTTTTTCATAATTTTGTTTCATATATTTTAATGTTTTTTTATCTAAACCAGATCCTTCTACATTTTTTAATTCATGATCTAACCAATCAACAAAATTTCTAAATTTAGGAATTATAGATTCTTTTACTACTTTTGCTCCCTTTCTAACATTTGGTGTATAATTTTTAACTATAGGTATATTATCAGCAAAATCTAAAATTTCTTTTAGTAATCCACCATTTTTTATTTCTTTTAATTGATTATATGAAAATTCAAATCTTAATCCTTTATTTAATTTTTTATGTTTATTTAGTTTATTAATTTGTCTTTTAGATAATAATATAATATCTTTTCCATTTTCATTAAATTGATCAATATTAAATTGAATTATAACTGATTTTTTATTTTTAAATGCTAATTTTATTTTTGATTTTTGATTATCTGTCAAGTTTATATTTGTTTTTTCCATTTATTAAGAAAAAATTTATAGTTTTTTATAATATAGATTAATATAATTAATTTTATTAAAATTTTAATCCTACTTCTAAAACCCATACCAAATTTTCTTTTCATCTACATAGCACCTGATGTTGGTAATGCAATTAATCTTTCACCAATTCCATGATCATTTGATGTTACTATATCCCATGCTTTATCTTGTAAAATTTTATCAGCTATTTCATTTCTAGATTTTGTATCTTTATGATCTCTATAAAATAAATCATGTTCTTTAGCAGCTTTATCTAAATCATTTATTCCAGGATCACCTCTTTTTACTCTTTTATTTAATTTAGTTCCAGGCCCTAGATATTGATAACCAGGTACATGTAATTCAAAAGGTAAATTATTTATAACATTATTTAAAATACCTAATCCATCTTTTAATAATGGTGATGAAATATTTGCCAAAATTCTTTTTAAATACTTAATTCCTTCAGGTTTTTCAATTAATTCATCTAATTTATTTGATATAAAGTCTTTAATTGCTTTCTTTTCATTTAAAAAATTATTATTGCCAGCTTTTTCTTGTGCATATATATAATTAATAATATTATCTAATTTATTTAAATTATCTATAAATCTATATTCAATTTTATTTTCTGTATATTGTCTGATTCCTGAACCTTCAATTTCACCTTTTAATTCCCAAATATGTTTAATTAAATTAATATATTTATCACCTTTACTAGATTTTGGTTTCTTACTATTTGGATCATTATTTTTATAAATTGAATTAGTTTCCCATAAAATTTTTGAATAATTATTTAAATCATCTTGTGTATATAAATTATTATCTGGTTTCTTTTCATAAGTTAACAATCTCCATAATCCATGTGTTCCATTATATTTTTTATCATCAATTATTAAATCATCATTATCAATTACAGTTATTTTATCACCAATCATAAATGATTTTTTATGTTTATTCCAATATAAACCAAATTTATCATCTTTTGTTCTTGGTAAATATTTTTGTGCTAATGGACCAATAATTTTATCTAATGTTTGAGGTGAAATTAAATTTGGGTCAATAAATGTCGATTCTTCTTGAATTATTGGTTGTCTGATTGGTCTAAATGGAGTACTTGAAGGTAAATTTAGTTCTTCAGTTTCTGGTATTGATATATTGGCAAAATTATTAACAATAGGTACCAATTCCATAAGGTTTTTATTTTCATTTAAGACTTCACCAATTTTATTTTCAACTTTACCAATTGCTGATGTTATAGGTTCATATGCTTTTTGTTTAATTTTTTCATAATTATCTTCAATTTTAATTTGATTTTTAAATTCTTTTATTAATTTTTTCTCAATATCATCTAATTTTTTAGCTTCATTAACAGATATTTTATCCATTTATTACAAAGAAAAATTTAGGTTCAAAACAAATCATGTTAACATAAACACAAATCATGTTAACATAAACACAAATCATATTAACACAAAACACAAATTATGTTAACACAAACACAAATTATGTTAACATAAAAACAAATCATGTTAACACAAAACACAAATCATGTTAACACAAAACACAAATCATGTTAACACAAACACAAATCATGTTAACATAAACACTAATTATGTTAAACACAATTTATTTTACTTTATTTCTGTAATTTTCATTAAATATATAAATACTAATGAAATAAATAATACTAATAAAATAAATATTCTATCAATTATTGAATCACACATACAACAAGCCATTATCATTATTTAATATCAGAAAAATTTTTCATATATTTTCCATCATTTGATTTTTTCAATAAATTAATAGTTAAAAATCCATAGTCTTCTTTCCAACAATCATTACAAATAGTTTTAAATTTATCAAATTTCATATCTGATCCAGAAAAATTATTATATATTTTTTTCATATAATGTTCATTTTGTTTAAAGATGCATAACATATTTAAATTATTTCTAATTAATTGCATATCAACTTTTGAATAACATTGTGATAAATAAATACATGATATATTTTTATGTCTACCCATTATAAAATATTCTTTAATTTTATCTTGTTTTTCTAAAATACAATCATCAAAAACTACTAATGAATTTGGTTTACATTTATTTAGTGGAATCATATCATCACATGAAAAATAAGAAATTTGTTTATTAATATTTGATTCTATATTTTTAAATCTTTTTTGTAATAATTTATAAGATGGTTGTTCTAATGATTTACTAAAAATATATAAATTTGAATATGGAATTAATCTTTTGTAAATAAAATTTAATAATAATGTAGTTTTACCAGATCCACTTGTTCCTATAATTAATAATCTAATAGGTTGATCATTTTTATTATTTTTATCATATGATTCTAATTTTATATTATCTCTTTTTTCTAAAAATTTCTCCATTTAAATAAGATGAAATTATTTAAAATAATTGGTCATTCATCCAAACTAGAATTAAGATTAGAACATCCAATACATTTAGATGGAAAATATAGTATTGGTTTAAGTAGATTTTATTCAGATAATTTTATATCAAATATACCAAATGATTATAAAAACTGTTATGGATATTCTATTAAAGATGAAGATGATAAAATTATAGATCAATATTTTGATATAAATAAAGGAAATTATACAATTGAAGAAATAAAAAATATTTTTATTAATAGTTTAAAAGAATTTAAAAAGAAAATTAATAAATTTGATGAAAATGATTTTATACTGAAAAATGATGGACCATATATTATAATAAAATCTCCTGTTAAAATTATAGTAACAACAATTATAATTGATTTATTAGGATTAGATGATAAAATGATTGAACCAAATGTATTAACAAAAGGAATAAAACTACCAAAAATTAGACCTTTTGATGTTATTGAAATACATTGTAATTTAGTTGATCCTAGTTTTGAAAATCATAAAGATCATTCACATTTACATAAAGAATCAGAAATTCTATATTCATTTTATCCAAATGTTGAATATGGATAAAAAATTAGTGAAAAACCAAATGAAATTGATTATATTCCTTTAAAAAATATAAATAAAATTCAAAATATTGTAATATCTATTCAAGATAGTGATGGAAATCAAATAAATAATGAAAATATTAAAAGTATTGTATATTTAAGATTAAAACAAAATTTGTAATATAAAATTTATCTACATAAATAATAAAAACAATAATTTATTTAATTAACAATAATTTTATATTTAATAATAAATTAATTGTATTTAATAAACAAAATAAACCTTGGTTTAAAAGAAAAGATATTTGTTATATTTTAAAATATAAAAATTCTAGAAAAGTTTTAATTGATAATGTAAAAGAAAAATATATAAAACTTAAAATATATCAAGTGTAACCAACAGTTACATTTACATAATAATGATAAATTAATTTACATAAAAATTATAGGTGTCACAAATTATGACACCCTAGAAATTGATGTACAAACATGTTTTTCAGATGCCCTAAAACAGGGCGTCAATAAAATAGATAATAAAACAATGTTTATTAATGAATCTGGTTTATATTTATTAATTTTAAAATAAAAAAAGTAGAAAACAATAAGGATAGATTAAAATTTATAGATATTTTTAGAGGGGACAATTTGTCCCCCCTATCATATAATGAAAAACATACAAAACTTATTAAAATTAGGTAGGACCCAAAATGGGTCCCATATAAATTAGAATATTTATTTTAAAATTTTTTAAAGGAGGTAACCTTATTATACAATAAAAACTTAAGGGTAACAAAATGTTACCCTTCTTAAACATTCAAAAATATTCATAAATATAATAAATTATATACAAATTTGAGACCCGTCTTAAAGACGGGTCTTACTTATAATGATAATAAAGTAAAATTTATAGATATTTTTATGTTAGATATTCAATAAATTATTGAATATATTTAAATTTATTAAAGAAAATATTTAAAAATATACATAAAATTATAGTATAAATTCAATATCATATGGTTATAAATTATTAATATAATTTTGATCATTTTCTTTAAAACTTTCTTTAACATAATTTTTTATTATATTTATAAATGGTTCTATTATAAAATTAAACTTATAATGATATACAAAATAATTTTTATATTTAAAAAGATATATTAAAAATTTATTTGATATTTTAGTTTTAAATAAATATAATTTTATATCAAAATCATTATTTATTAATTCTTTTGGAACAATTAAAATTTCCATTTATTTATAATTATTTTTATACCCCCAAGGTAATGTATCAATTTTATTTTCACAAATAAATCTTTTGTCATCTCTATTACTTAAAGCTAATTTATTTATTGTAATTGTATATAGTTCATGTTTAAAACTTCTAATACAAGTCATTTCTCTATATTGTTCTTGATCATCAAATAAACATTTCTTAAAATCATCCATATGTAATGTTTTATCAACAACACTTTTCTTAATACCTTTACATTTTACAGGATTTTTATTATTAAATTCATAACTATATAATTTTGATCTTAAACCACAATATTCTTCTAATATTTCACCATTTAACTCATCTTTAAATTTACCAATTATTTTTTTATTCTTTTCACTATAGCATTTATGTTCTTTCTTATAATCACTTGTATCAAATTCATTAATATTTTCTTTAATAATTTTATATGGATCCTTTTTAAATTCTATAAAATAACTGTCTGTATCCATATATAATAACCTTATATTTGGATCAAACTTCTTTAATTTTTCATAATAAAATTGATACATTTGTAATTTTGATAAATCAAGTACTGAAAATCCTATATAGATTGGTTTATCAAACTTAACCTTTTCTTTTATCATATGTGAAGCAATACAGTCTTTATCAAATATACTAAATGTTTTAAAATTAGGTTTTTTTGCTTGTTTTAATGAAAACTTTTCATCACCTAATTTAATATCACATCTATTTCTAACATTTTCCATAGTTTTTCCAAAAACACTATTATTCATCAATTTAAAAAAGTCTTTTTCAAAATCTGATGTTGATTTGGATCTTAATTTGGTATTTAATTCAATATATTTTTTCATATAATCATCTTGATCAAATGCTATAACTCTATTAACTTTCTTTAATTTTAATCCTTTTTGTAGATAATATTTTAAGTTTCTTGAATGAATAACATAATCTTTTTTATCAAATAATGTTGTGCAAAGCTTATTATTATAATGTTCAGGTGCTAATGGTAAATCTTTATGGTCATCATGTAATTCAATAGGATATTCTAAATCAACATCTAATATATATCCATATTCAGCATTTTCATCTAATTCTAATATTGTTTCTTCCCATTCATTTAATGTATATGTATTAGGATTCATCCATGTTATATCTTTATAAGGTAATTTTTGACTTAAAGCCCATCCATATAGATTATTTGCATCTATATATAACATATAATTTTCAGGTTTTGTTTTATCATAATTTTTTGTATATTTATTGTTTGCTTTACAATATCTAGTTATACATTGTGAAATACCACCTCTAATACCTTTTTCAATCATTAAATACATATTATAATCACTTATTAATTCTAGTTTAATTTTTGTTAATTTTAACATAGAATCCCAAGCTAATGATGGTGATGTTAGATAATGTGCTGGATCTAATTGATAATTTTTCAAACAAACAGATCTAAAATTTTCAAATATATCAGCTAATAAAAGAACATCCTGAATATTATATAAATCTGAATAATTACCTAATGTTTTTACTTTTAATTTATTCCAAACTTTTATATAATGTTTATAATCATCATCACTTATATTTTCATTAGTTAAACAACTATAAAATTGATCTTTTTCTAATATTTTATCATAGTTTAATTTTTCAACATTATCAATAAATTCATATGGAAATACACCTTTAGAAGTTAATATTTTTAAAGTTTCATTATCATATTCAATTATATCATTTTCTTTTATAAATTTATTTATATGCTTAAATTCTTTAAGATTTTTAGCTAATTTTTCAATTGATGTAGCCATAAATCTAAATGTATCTACAAATGAGAATTTTATAAATTTTCTAGGTTTATCACCTTCAAATTCATAACCATAACCAGAATTTACTGAATAGTTTATATATTTTTCATCTGTATTAGCTAACAAATCAATTTTACCATATTTTTTAGCTAATTCTTTTATAAACAAATGTGTATCATAATTTGAACTATTATGACAGAATATAGGAATATTTTGAGGAAATTTTAGATTTAAATTACAATTTAAATGTGCAGCACCTCTAAATTTTCCTGTTAAATGACAATGATCTCTTACTTTTATTCTTTTATCATTATCAAAACCACTATTTTCACAAATATGACAAATATTTGTTTTCTGATAATTAATTTCTTCTTCATTAGTTAAATTCATAGGCTTTTTATTTTTGAATTATATTTTTAGCTATATATTTTGAAATTTCATCTAAATATTCAAATAATTTATTTGGTACATTTATTAATTCCTTTTCATTTTTTGCTCTATAACAAATAGGTTTATACATTTTATTAGTTACTCTAGATACTAAATAGATTGTAAATCCATATGGTTTATGTTTTTGAATTTTATTTGTATATGAGCAATTTGGATTATTTTTACAATTATCAATCTTTTCTAATATACTTTCAAAATCCATATAAATTACATATGGATGTTCAAACTTTTTATAATAATTTTTAAAACTTACAGTTTGACCTTTAAATGGCATTATAGGTCTACAAGGTTCTAATGATTTACATATTTCTAAATGATTATTCAAGTCTTTATTTTTATAGAAATGAGTCAAACATCTTCTACAAATATATTTTTTATTTTTATTTTTTTGTGTTGATTGCTTAGATACTAACTTACTTAAATCTGTAATCAATATATAATGAGAATTATTACCAATTTTATAGTATAATAAATCAATTTCTAGTTTTGTATTATAATGTTCAGATATTTGTAATGGCACTATTTTTTCATCTTCATCAATTCTATAAATATTTATTGACATTGATGGATAATTATATTTAGTATCAAATGATCTTTTTTCAAATAATTTAATATCTTTCAATGTTATTGGATAATCAAAACCTTTAAAAATATCATCATTTATATATTTTTGATATTGTTTAACTCTTTCAGCATGTTCGTTTGGTTTATCAATAGCACATCTAATTGCATAAATAAAACAATATTCATCTTTATTTTTAAAATTTACACAACACTTTTTATTCTTAATTTCATTTGGTAATTCTATATATGATCCAGCATTTAATGAATTATTTTTAGATAATTTTAGATTTAGTTCAACACATCTTTTTAATGACCAACCAGAGCCTTTTGATGGTTGATTTAGTTGTTCTCTAACTATTAATTTCTTAAATTGATCATCAATAAAATCATCTATATTTAAAATATCTGAACTTTTTATGCAAAAATACATATTACTATTTTGAATTTCACCATTTATTAATTTTCTTTCATATTCACATTCTAAAGCTATCTGTCCTTTAATATTTTTGAATTTTTGTTTTTCTATCAATTTTTTTATTTCATTTCTTTGAGTTTCTAAATAATCATTAATATCTAGATCATCATTTGAATTTGTTAAAATATAATCTTGAAAATATCCTTTTAATGACGAAGCTTCTTGAATATTTATTATATTTTCTTTTGGAATTGGTCTATTTTTAAAATAATCATTTAATAATCCAATCAATTCTTTTCTAGTTTTATTAACAATTTTAATACTATTTTTAATTGCTAAATTTTGAATATATTTAAATGATCTATATCTTAAATTATTTGGATTTTCTTTAATTTTGTTTAATCTTTTAATTAGTTCATCTCTAGATAAATTTTCATAATTTCTGACAGATAATTTTTTTGCAATTTCATTTAATTTTTCCATATTAAATAATGAATAATTTGTAAGATCAAATGTTTCTTTAATATTTGTTAATTCATCTAAAGTTTTATTTTTATAATTATATATATTATTATTTTTACACCAATGTTTTAATTCAAATATTTTATTATCATATTTTTGTTTATTTAATAAATGTTTAGTTGAGTTATAATGTCTATCATAATTTTTATATAATAGACTATATTTTTATTACAATAAGGACAATTAATATTTTTATTTGTTCGTTCCATTTATTAGAAATAATTTTTACTTAGAAATAAAACTCTTAAAATTATGAGAAGTTTTTCCACTTTTTCTAGGTAATTTATAGTTTAAATTGTATTTTTTCAATCAATAGTCAACTTTTCACAAGTTAATTTAAATTTTCTAGAGTATTTTTTCAATAAAAATCAATAGTTAACTTTTTATAAGTCAATTTAAGTTTTCTATAGTATTTTTTCAATAAAATTTAAACTTTTTTAAAACAAGTAAAATTATTATTTTTTATCATATTTTTAAATTTTCTAGTTTTGTTATATTTTTGTCATGAATTTTAGTTTCTAAATGTCTTAAATAATTATTAGTCCATTTAATATTTCTTCCACATTCACAAAATTGTGGTTTTAAAAACATTTCTCTAATACATTGTATACAAATTGTATTTTTTCTATCTTTACTATAATGATAATTATTAAAATTTGAAATATCTTTAATTTCTTTACATTTATGACATTGTTTTTTATTTAATTCAATAACTTTAATACTATCATATAATTTTTTATAATACACATCCTTACATTCTTTACAATAATAATATAACCCATCTTTAGTATTTTTGTCTTTATAAAATTTAGATATATCTTTATATAATTTACACCTTAAACATATCTTTTCCATTTATATAAAATAAAATTTACAAATTGGTTTTTTTCAATTCATATTCATAAAAATTTCCAATAATATCTTCATTATTTTGATCTTTTATACTATATGTAACTGGATTTGTATTATTAATTTTAGAAATTATAAATATTTCTCTAGACCAATTATTTTTATATTTATTAGAAAATGTTGATTTTTTATTTCCAATTCTAACTCTATCATTTATTTTAAATTTTGATTTGGTTATTATTTTTGGTGGTTTGTATTTAAAAACAGTATCTAATAAATCCTTTTCATTATTTTTATTTACTTCAATTGGTTTCATTTTAATTGTTGAATGATATGAATTATTATATTCTTTAACAATTTTTGGTAAAATATTTATCCATCTATAATTTTTATTAATTTCAAACTGTATTTTCATTTTTTCATTTTGTGTTCTATTATACCTTTCTATTATACTTGATTTTTCTTCATTTTCTGTATGATACAATTTAATATTATATTTATTTAATATTTCTTTAAATTCTTTATTGATAAATTCTAATCCTTTATCTGTATGTAAAAGATTAGGTGATTTATGATTAATTTTAATTGCATCCTTAATTATTTCTTCAAATGCTCTAGAAACTGTTTTTCCATCTTTTTTCTTTAATGGTTTTGACCAAACATATTTTGAGAAAGTATCTATCACATTTAACATATATTTATAACCATCATTTTCTTTTTCATAATTTTTCATTATAATTAAATCTGCTGCCCATAAATCATCAATACCTAATGTAATTATTTTTCTTTTTAGAAATTTCTTTCTAATTGGAGCATGAATTTCATTTGCTTCAATTATTTGTTCATTTTTAGTTAATTCTTTTTTAATTATAGGTTTAACTTCTTTTTTCAAAATTTTACTTTTATTTGTTTTACAAATTGAACATTTAGTAGCAATTCTATATAATCCATTTTTCATTTCAACGATTTGTGGATTAATATTTTTAGTTTTTTTCTTACATTTGTGACAATGAATTGGTTCATTCATTTATGTATAATTTTTTTTTTAAATAAATGGATATGTGTTATAGATGTCATAATCAAACTAATTTTACTATTATTGGAAATTGTGTAGGATGTAATATATGTAAAAGAATTATTTATGAAAAAAAGATTAAGAGAAAAAGTAATAAGAATAAACATCTTAAACATATTTTAAGAGAATTTAACCCTTTTCAACCATATAAAACACAACAATTAATTAATGAATTATATATTTTATGTATTTCCAATCATTTTGAAATAACACCTAAGAATATAAAATTATTTTTAAAACAAAGGAATTGTACAAATTGGATATTTTACTATCAATTTTTAAACAAAATATACAATATTGATTTTGAATTGAATAATGAAGATAAAGAAAAAATTACACTATTTTTTAATAAATATTTATGTTTTAAGAAAAGTAATATATCATACAAAAAATTATTACCTATGATTTTTAAATACTTAAATATGGATTTTTGTATAAAACCTAATTATGATAATGACTTTTTAACATATCTATCACAAACAAGTTTGTGATATTTTTTCCTATATAAATGGATCTGCTAGAAGAAATTAATAATATTGGAGAATTAAGATTTAAAGAATATAAACCATTAAAAAGTTTAAATTTAAATAAAAAATATAAAATTGAAAAATTTGAAAGAATTAAAGATAAATATGGATATACAATTATTGTTGAATTAGAAAAATGTAAAGTACATTTACCAAAAAGATTTACTAATGTAATTGATGATAAATCAATTAAAGAATTAAATAAAAAAGATTTACATTTAATTATCACTGATATTAAGACTTTTGATGATAAAGAAACTGCTTTAGTTAAATTTGAATAATTATTACAATATTATTGATACTAAACCTTAATTTTACTTGTTTTAAAAAAATTCAAATTTTATTGAAAAAATACTATTAAAATTTTAAATTACCTTATGAAAAGTCGACTATTAATTTTATTGAAAAAATACTTATAAAATGTGATAATTTTACTTGTTTTTAAAAAATTTTATTTTGTAGAAAATTTTAGGCATATTTGTTAAAAATTTCATTAAAATTGCATATTTTTTATGACAATTTGACAAAAGCTGAAAATTGGCCAAAAAATGGCAAAAATATTGCATAATTGTATTAAAAAACTGTGAAATTTGTTTGATTTTTGATTGTCTCCAAAAGTGTCCTAGAAGTAACATGATACTATCTACTTATATATATATATATATATATATATATATATATATATATATATATATATATATATATATATAAAATACCCCCCGTCGCAGCAGACCTGCGTACTCAGCGAATTTCCAAATTAGTAATATTAATTTTTACCACATAAAACTGTAAACCAAATAAAATCACATGCTCATAAATAGGGAAATAAATGTCTATTCTCCTTAAGATCAATATAGGGAGAGTATGCAGGTATGCTACCATGGGGAACACTAAAATTAGGTTTTTATCATAAAAAAAAATTATTTTGACCATATGAAGCCATTTACTAAGTTTCATCAATATCTGTCCATTGCTAAAGAAGTTTGCCTATTCTCCATATGATTAACATGGGAAAAGAGTATGCAGGTTTGCTGCCATGATAAGCACAAAATACACCCCGTCGCAGCAGACCTGCGTACTCAGCGAATTTCCTAATTAAGTTAGTAATATTAATTTTGACCAGATAAACCTGTAAACCAAATAAAATCACATGCTCATAGATAGGGAAATAAATGTCTATTCTCCTTATGATAAATAGAAAAGAGTATGCAGGTATGCTGCCATGGGGAACACCAAAAGTAGGTTTTTAGCATAAAAACAATTTATCTCAACCATATAAAGCCATATACTAAGTTTCATCAATATCTGTCCATTGCTAAAGGATTTTGCCTATTCTCCATATGATTAACAAGGGAAAAGAGTATGCAGGTTTGCTGCCATGATAAGCATAAAAACCAAGATTTTTTTACCATAAATGGATGCATCTCAACCAAATGATGCTAAATACCAAGTTTTATAAAAAATATTGGTTAATAAGTGAAATATTAACATGTGGCTGTGGCTCCTAATAGCCTTTCATTTTAAAACAGATGTTTTTATTTGTTTACATTTTTTGTTTACTTCTGTTCAAGATTTTAGATTGTACTTGTTAATTAATAAAACAAAACATTCTGAAAATCAAATCTACTCATTCAATTCACTGAATATTCACACCGATAGTGATGGTAGCGACAATTGGTGACCACCGACGTGACCCTTGAAGCTACTACGTCCATATCGTCAACATTCTCATTGCACCTATCCAGTCTATAGCCTTCCATCACCTTCCAGGCAACGCTGAATTTAAAGCAACACAGGTGAGCCTTTGCCTAATCATGTCGGATACAGAGGAAAATGTAACAGACCCTAATCTCACAAATAACTCAAATCAGCTTTCAAAATTAAGTGTAAAAATTCCACCTTTTTGGAGAAAAAACGTTAAAGTCTGGTTACGTCAAGTTGACGCTCAGTTCTTCACCAAAGGTATCACACAAGAACGAACGAAATATTATCACGTTCTTGGAAACCTTGATACCGATGTGGCTGAGTTGATATCCGACTTCCTAGAGAAACCACTTAGCCAAACCCCTTACCAAGATCTTTGTAACCGTCTTATCTCTGAATTTGAAGAATCAGAGAGTAGGAAAATTACCAAACTGGTTGATGAACTTGAACTTGGTCCCAAAAAACCTTCTCAGTTTCTTAGGGAAATGCGTACTCTCGCAGGTTCACATGTTCAGGACGATTTCCTTAAAACATTATTTTTAAAACGCCTTCCCCCTCAAGTGAGTTCAATATTAGCCACTAGTTCCGACTCTCTAGAAAAGTTAGCAATCATGGCTGACAAAATCATGGAGTATTCACCATCTCTTTCACAGCCGATTCACTGCATAGAAGGCCAAACATCAACCACCACACAACCTGGCAGGCTATCTCGTCTGGAAAGGCAAATATCTGAGCTAACCAACCAAATTTCATCGTTGCACTCCAGATCGAGATCTAGGTCTGATTCACGCCGGTTCCGGAAACGTGAATCCACTCCTCAAAACGATAAATGTATCTGCTGGTACCACACAAAGTTTGGTAAAAATGCTAGGAAATGTACTAAACCGTGCAAGTACCTCTCTTCCACATCTGATGATTCGGAAAACTAGTTCGGCACTGTCTTGATACGGCGGGAGACAGCGCAAAACCACAACCACGCCGTCTCTTTGTTTATGATCGCCTGACTAATACAAAATATCTTGTCGATTCCGGGGCTGACATTTCTGTCATACCTCCACAAAGCAAACAAAAACCTAAACTATCCGGTAAATTTCTCTTTGCAGCAAATGGATCAAGCATCCCTACATATGGCGAGAAACTTTTACAACTTGACTTAGGCTTACGTAGATCATTTTGCTGGCCTTTTACCATTGCCGGCGTCCAACAACCAATTATTGGTGCAGACTTCTTATCAGAATTTGGTCTATTAATTGATATAAAAAATAAAAGATTACTAGATAGCAAGATGATGGTAGCGACAAACACATCCTTATTCTCCATAAGATTAACATTGGAGCTTCAAAATACAATGTACTGTCCTTAGACTTTTTAATATCTCGGTAACCAATGGAGATAGAGCGAAGCATCACGATACTAAATTGTGTGTTTTTTTTAGCTAAATCCAATGGTCAAAACAAAAATTAAAAAAATTTTTAAATTACATATGAAAAATGCAAAAAAATCCATTTTTGGGGTACAAAACCCCCCAAAACTACCCCTTCCGGTAGGTGTATATGTTTGGTTTACGAACTCATCTGAATAAACGTAGGATTACACATCTCTACCAAATTTGGTGTCGATCGGACCTTTTTTACAAGAGTTATCGTGCCTAGGGACACATACATATATATATATATTTATATATAAATATATACATATATATATACAAATATATATATATATATATATATATATATATATATATATATATATATATATATAAATTTTAATGACTATTATTTTTGGTCTCTGGGCACCTTAAAACGAAAAAGTAACATGGTCCCGGGCTTAGGTCTTACCATGAGACCTACGGTAATAGCTTATTCCCTATGGGAAATTCGCTAAAACCAAGATATTTTATCATAAATGGATGAATCTCAACCAAATGAAGCTGAATTCCAAGTTTCATCGAAAAATATTGGTTAATGAGTGAAATATTAACACATCAAAATTCTCCATAAGATTAACATTGGAGAACCAAAATACAATGCACTGTCTTTTGACTTTTTAATATCTCGGTAACCAATGGAGATAGAGCAAAGCTTCAAAATACTAAATTGTGTGTTTTTTTTAGCTAAATCCAATGGTTAAAATAAAAATTTAAAATTTTTAAAATTTACATATGAAAAATGTAAAAACCCCATTTTTGGGGTACAAAACCCCCCAAAACTACCCCTTCTGGTAGGTCGATATGTCTGGTTTACGAACTCATCCGAATAAACGTTGGATTACACATCTCTACCAAATTTGGTGTCGATCGGACCGTTTTTACGAGAGTTATCGTGCCTAGGGACACATACATATATATATATATATATATATATATATATATATATATATATATATATATATATATATATATACATATATATTTATATATATATATACATATATAAAATATATATATATGATTTTATTATATATTCAATTTTATTATATTTCAACCTTTAAGACCAGAAACCATACTTGTTACTGTGGATGTCACCTCCCTATATACTAATATACCACACAGTGAAGGTATAGAAGCAGTAAAAGATTTTCTTGACTCTAGACCTGCAAATTCCCTCCCAACAACAAAATTCATAACAGCGTTAGTTAAATTTATTCTTACAATGAATGCATTTAAATTTCAAGACAAAATATTCTTGCAAGTAAATGGGACAGCCATGGGCACACGGATGGCTCCAAGCTTTGCGAATTTGTTTATGGGGAAATTTGAGAAAAATTTCTTAAACTCTCAAGATTATTGTCCACTTATCTGGTATAGGTTCATAGACGACATATTTTTTGTATGGGAACATGGAGAAGAACGATTACAAGAATTTTTAAAGGCCCCTCTCTTCGTTCTCTTCCCTCCGTTTTACATGGAATTATTCCTATAAATCCATTACATTCTTAGATGTGGATATTATAGTTGAATCTGGAAAGATAAAAACAAAACTGCATCTCAAGGAAACCAAAACTATGCAGTATTTAAATTACAAGAGTTGTCATCCTACTTACATTAAAAAATCAATCCCTAAAAGCTTATCTTTAAGAGCCAAGAAACTACATAGTGAAAATTCAGATTTTTTAAATTACATAAGTAAGCTAACAAATTCTCTTATACGATCTGGGTACCCGGAGAAAGTAATAAAGAACCAAATTAACAGACCTAAAACTCAGGGGACAAGTCGGTTTACCAGCAATGAGCCAAAGTTCATTACCCAGTTTTACCCGGGACTCCACAAGATAAATAGTGTGATAAAAACATCCTTTCTCATTCTGCAATCCTCACCGGAAACAAAAAATAGGGGTGGGCGAGTAGTGGTTTTACGATTCGAGTCGAGTCGAGTCGAGTATTGCATCAACTACTCGGGTATCGAGTCGAGTCGAGTAGTAATATGGAAAAGTTTAAAATGATTTTTTAAAAATAATATTAAATAATAAAAGTAAAAGTATTATTAAATTCATCTTTATGCATGAGAACACTGAAAGATAACATCAATTTAGGGTACGACAATAAGAACTACTTAGATAAAAGTTGATAAAAAAGTAAGTATATTTATTTACAGTTTTCCTCTTACAATGTGTAGTACAAATCAATTTCTGAGAGTTAGGCCTTAGTAAAAAATTTCATCAACAACAAAATTAGGGATGGACGGGAATGGATTTTTAGTTCGGGACGGGAATTTTTATTTCCCGTCCAATTTCAGGACGGGATTGCTCTCCTCGACGCTATCAGGAAATATTCGTTTTGACTTTTATCTGAATGTCGTATAAAGAAAAATGAATGTTAAATATCAACTGGTTCTGTTTCCAAACTGTTCCACTTGTTTTTGTATAAGTTACAATGAACCGCCTTTAGTTGAAAAGATTTTAAATATCTAATTTTTATATTTGCAGAATACAATAAGATAAGGATACAGTACAAATTTTCTTGTAACCAAAAAAATTAAAATCAAATCACTAAACAATATACATATAAAAATGTCCATTAAAATTTTATAAAAGTTTTGTTGAATGAAATATTAAATGATTTGTACAAATAATTAACAGAAAAATTATGTACATAAAAATATAGATTAAAACAAATGGAAAAATTTTAAAGAAAATAAAACTGTATTACATAAATAGGCCTAAGGCCTGCTCAGTTAAAAAATAACAAAATACCCCCGTCGCAGCAGACCTGCGTACTCAGCGAATTTCCAAACGATCTTGAGATATTGTATTTTCCCCGTAAACACCATAGGAATGGGAATGTAGGTTTGCTGCCTTGGGATGTTGTTAGAAAATGTTAGTTTTGTTAGGAAATGTAATAGTTACGTTAGGTAAATGTCAAACTGTATCAATATTCGGCACTTTTTAATTTTCCCTATAAACCCCATGGGGGTGAGTATGTAGGTTTTCTGCCATATGGGTGTTGTAAGCAAATATCAGTTAAATCCTACCTAGTGAATGTACATACCAAATATTATCAAGTTATGGTGTTCTTTTCATTTTCCCCATAAACCCCATAGGGGTGAGTATGTAGGTTTGCCGCCATATGGGTGTTGTAAGCAAATATCAGTTGAACCCTACCAAGTGAATGTATATACCAAACTCGCCTACGGCTCGATGGGGGCTCCGCCCCCATGCCCCCTCAGGGGTTGCCCTGAAATTCGTTAATTGTTGTTTAAGTCACATATAATGAACAGAATACATATAAATATAAGAGTTTGTAAATGAGCAAAATAGCAAAATAAATGAGTTTGTCATTTATTTATAACATAAATTAACTCCTACGTCTGCAGAAATAACCTAAATTTGAACTTATGCAACTAAGTCAATCTAAGGAATGAAAATATATTCGCCTACGACTCGTTTTTAGAGACTCTTTCCCCAAATCCCCACCCTAATTCCCCCGAATTCTATAAAGGTTAATGGAGTTGTGAATAAATTTATTATGTAGGTATTGTATAAGTATTTACTTAAAATTATAAAATACGTATAAATAAATATATAAAAAAATTAAATGGATTAACTGCATAAAAAATGTGCAGTAGATCATCGAAAACAATGAAAAATTCCATTAAAACAAAATAATTGGAAATCTTAACAAAGTGGATAAAACTTGCCAAAAACCCCTTTTATTTACAAAAATACTATTCAGTTACTATCCTTCAATTAGTTGTGTTGAAATTCCAGGGAATAACATAACGATCCAGTAATATTGAACATTCAATGATAAATACATAATGTAATATTGGCATTCATTACAATTCCTTCATTTCAGTTTTTAATGGTGTAAAACTTTTAAATTTACCTAATTTCCTAAAAAAATTACTGTCAAGGCAAATAAAAAAACTTCAAGCTTCTAAATACAATAATACAGTAGTTACCAACAAAAGTATGTTAAATAATGGTTAAAATATTAAAATTACCATACACATCAAAGGATGTATGTTTTAGCCGTAGGACCAGGTCAGTAAATAACAATCAAAGTAAAACAATCAGTTGCTTGATATAGCAATTCGTTCCGACTCACAGTCAAAAGAAGAATACGTGATATTGAAAATCATCATGATAATTTTTAAGTTTGATAATTTTATTGATATTGGTACTGTGCAAGATATGTCTATGTGCAAAGTGAAGGTTCTGAGTAAAATACGTCTACATGGGGTAAAATTCCCCGCAAAAATAAATAAACATTTAATTATGTTTAATTGTGTGGACTGGGGGGCAAAAATTCATAGAACCAAACTTGTAGTAACTTGAAAGATGTTCGCGAGGATTGCTTTAGATGTTATAATTTGGCCGCTAGAGTAGAAAAAAATATGTCATATTTATTTTGGGTAAAAATGTTTGGTCGCTAAATTTTGAAATCAGATAGTTTTCTGGGGCAGGAAATAAAAAAGCTTTTTTATTTTAAATGAAAATACCGTACTGCCACCCTTTTAAATTAAACATTAACTTAGTACGCACTAAAAGATAAATCAATTTTGTAATCTGCTATTATAGTTAAAATTTTAGTTGAATTGTAAAATTTAAATTAGCATGCTAACAGGTAAAGTCAATGATGTACTTCCTAATGAGTTCGTTAGAAATTAAGTGCCATCCCAAATAAAGAACCAATTTTTGGGAGGACTATCATGCAAATATGATACTGTCTTGCCGGGTGTCCCATACCAACCTTGCACCTCTTTTAAAATTGTACAAAAAAAAACAAAAAAACAAATTGTGCCGTTGTAGGTAAACATACTTTGCTCTGTTGATTGACACTGATTTCAATACAGAGGGGACCAGACGTAATTTTGAAGCAACTTTAAAATTTAATATTTTAAACCCTAATCATACTGATTTAGAATAATAAATAGCATGACATTATTTTTTTAACTGGGGAAAATTTAACATATATTATGTCTGAACATTTTACATATAACAGAACTTACCAAACATGTAAATGTCTAAGAACCTCATTTAAAATAATATACCATCATAAAACATCAATTATCACGTGATTAGTTTTACTAAACATTTAAATACATGTTCATTAATCTCCGTCATGTTGTAAAAAAAAGTTTGGATAAAACTGACAATTTTTGTTGGAAACGTATTTAAAAGAGTCTAAGACATTTTTGTGCCGAGACATTTTTGCTTAACCTAAAATGCTCAGAGAAGAATGAGGAAAATCTATATTTCAACCTCAAATATTCAATAAACTGCTAAAATTACGCGTACAAGATCAAATTGTAAAGTTTTCTTAAAAACCGTGTAAAACTAAAAAAAAAAAAATTATTTAAAGTGAGGGTTGTATTTGACATCAGTGACTTCCGGTCTGGAGAGGTAATTTCAGATACACCCTGTACATTGAAATTACTCTCGGTGGATAGACCGCTTTACCTATAAAGGCACAATTGGTTATTGTTATAAAATTTCTTAAAAAGGGTGTTTCGGTAATCCGCGACTCCCAGTATGTTGGCAATTTTCTCAATAATACAGGTCGGTAAGTTTAGTTCTCGCTTGGGAATCACTCTGTAGTAAGTGATATATAGGAGATCTACTTTACCGACATTTGACGAATTTCTGATACCCCGATGAGTCAGTTACACATTCGGGAGTATATAATTTAGATTTTATCAAGTTATTCCAATAAATAAGCGAGATACCGGGTTTTGTTGATTTCCCATAAGATTAACATGGAAAACCTATTTTTGGCTTTTCTCCGTAACCTGTTAAGCTAAGTTAAAAATTCAAAATACTAAATCGTTTGTTTTTTTAAGCTCTTTTAAATATTTTTAGTTAAAATTGTTGAATTTTAAAAACTAAGGTCCAAAAATGCCAAAAACCCATTTTTGACCCCTTTGAAACCCCATAAAACCCCGTTCCCATAACCCGATCATGCTGGTTCGCGAACTCATGAAAATAGATCTAGTCTTACACCTTCATACCAAATTTCATCAAAATCGGAGGTCCCCTTCAAAAGTTATCAGTACCACGGACACATAGATATATAGATATATATATATCTATATATATAGATATATATATACATATATATGAAATGAACGAACGGTGTTTTTGGCTTCTGGGACCTCAAATGAAAAAATAACATGGTCCCGGGCTTAGGTCTTACCATGGCTACTACCGTAATAGCTTATTCCCTATAGGGAAATTCGCTAAAAACAAGAAATTGAAATTATAATAAATATTAACACTGAAGGAATGAAGTGGTTCAACAAACCAACGCCATTTATAACCCCAAGAAATGTTCTTTTTTTACTTATTGATTTAACTGAGACAGGTTCTTACTTAGAGATTATCATAAAAATTTAACTTTGAAAATGTACACTATTAGACATAATTATTTTTATTTTTATTTCTATGTATCTATTTAGCTCCTTTTTGCTATTTAAAAAAAGGAGTGTATAATGAAAAAATTAATAAAAAACAATGAAAGTTTAAAGTTATGAACCTCAAATCTAATAAATATATTTGTAATGTTTAATTTTAAAAGATATATTTAATGTGATTTGAAGTTTTTCATTTAAAAATTTATTAAATTATAATAAGAAGCTTTTAACATTATAAAACAGTAATTCGATTAAAGATTGATTTATTTAACAACACTTTGCCACTTTCCTTTTGGAAAGTCACACAACTTTGGTTGACATTTTGTTTAATTTGTAAGAATTAGACGAATTAAACGAGCCATCCATTAGTTTTCTACGACAATTGGTTCAGAAAGTAGCATTTGGTACTAGGAGCCAAAAACACCCCTCTTGAATAAATTACTGCCGAGCGTCGAACAATAGATAAGCTGAACAATAGATCGTCTCGGCGGCCGGCCGTGTTTTTGTGCTCGTTAGCGAGATCGCCGGCCGCCGTAAACAACTACTATTGTCACGGCTGCGGGCGCGCGCCGCCGGGAATGTTGACGACGACTACTCGACTCGATTCTCGAGTATTTGCAACTACCCGACTCGAGTTCGAGTAGGACTAATTACCCGAGCCACTACTCGAAACTCGAGTACTCGCCCACCCCTAACAAAAAATCTGTTTTCTAAACCGCCTCGGGTTATTTTTAAAAAACCACCTAACCTCAAGAACATGTTGGTGAATACTGACTTGACTAAAAAGACCAGCGCCATAGTTAAGAAGAATGTATCCAAGCCATGTGGAAAACCGAGATGCGGTACCTGTACCCTGATGGAAAAACCCAATTACACATTTAAGAGCAGCTCCACAAATAAAACATATCCTATCAGAGGAGAAATGGACTGCAACAGCAGAAACGTTATATACCAACTTGACTGCAAATTTTGTGAAAAGCAATATATTGGCCAAACTTCAAACTTTTTGCGTGTTCGGATGACAGGTCATCGTTCAAGCATCATACACGAAGACCAAGACAAACCTATAGCAATACATGCGAAATCACATAACAAGAAAAAAATTGAAGATTGCTACAGGTTAAAAGGTATAAATAAAGTTGAAGCTGATAATAACAAAAACATTAATGCCATCAACCTCAGGCGCTCTGAAGTGGCCCATCAGTTAGTTCTACAAACGAAACATCCCTCTGGCCTCAACCTGAGATGAAATGACAGAATATTATATGACAAATATTTATAAACTAATAGAAGACCTACCAACTTAACCATTCCTCAAACGTGAAATCATCTGTTTATTTATTTTTATTTTTATTAATGTTGTCATTTTTTGTTTAGTTTTGTTGATAATTTTTTATACTGTACATATTTATACATTTTATTTTATATTTTTATATTATCTGATGAAGTCTACTAGATAGACGAAAATTAATAAAATTGTTTCAACTTGTTAGAAGAAAAGAGTACTTATTAAGTATATAAAGCCACTTGGTAAACAATTTACAGAAGATACTTCTGAAGCCTTCCGGTAACTTTTATCTCTTCTCTTTCTTTCAAGTTTATTATGTTTCAAGTTAACGTTTCGTTATCAAGTTTTTGTTTGAATAATGGATTTGAATTTCAACATATTAATAAAGAGGTTTAAATACCACTCTATGAAGATTGCCAAACTAAACTGTCATATTTTGTTCATTAGTTCCTGTCTAGCCCTGGGTTTGTGTCCAAAAGGATTTAACATTAAGCTACCTACTTCTGGATTACCAGTTGAATTACACAATGAAGTTAATCTCCTAGGGCTCAAAACTAGCTTTCAGTTATGTTCTGTAGTTCTAAAATCTTATCGATCGATGGCTAAAGATCATGGAGTAACACTAGCAGGAATCTATAAGGAGATAACTGAATCATTTAGTGAAACTAAATATATCAGTCATATAAATGAGTTTCTTTAAAAATTGACAGTTTTGTCTCAAAGAAAACTCTTAACTTGCATAAAAAACTTGTTAGTTTATCAATGAATATAAAAATAACATCGTAGATATTAAAGAAAGAAAGGAATTATTTCCAATATTTCTACTTATGGACATGCATTCTTAGTAAATTAGTCCAGGCTCTGAACAGGTTGAGCATGCACAAAAGTCTAACGAAATTTGACTTTTGATTATTGTTGGGAACATTTAGTAGATGTAAAAAATTGATGTTGCCACATTTCCAGAGTGGGCACAACACGGGGGACGCCCCCTAGAGGAAGTCGTAGAGGGAACTGTATTGGCCTATGTCATGTTATATATCATTTTAAAGGTCTTTGAATGTAGATTAAAATGCCACAAACCCGATCTCTAAAGGTCGAATATAAGGTGAGTTATTCCGTTTTGAAATTTTGGCAAAATGGTTTTTATGCAAAGTTTGACTGAATGCCATTTCTGACTCGAGCGATCATTTAAGGTCGGCTTTGCGGCATTGCTTTCTGTTAAACATGATCCTAAGCTCACGTTAAATATTTCATAAAGAATTCATGGGCTGTCTCAAATCGGACTGAAAATCATAATCTAATCATAATATTTCGGACAGCAATTGAAGGCGGCAAATGAGACTTAAAATAAAACATTTAACTTAATTTTCAGGATCTTTATAAAGAAGAGATAGATAGAATTTAAATAGATTTGAAAACAATGTCCCCAACTCGACCTCAAATGAACGTCTGAGCCAGAAATGGCAGGTAGTCAAATTTTGCATGAAAAGGATTTTAACCGATATTTCAAAACGCAATAACTCGTGTTATATTTCGACCTTTAGAGATCGGGTTTGTGGCATTTGAATTTACATTCAAAGACATTTAAAATGATATATAACATGACATAGGCCGATACAGGTTCCCTCTACGACTTCCTCTAAGAGGCGTCCCCTGTGTTGTGCCCACTTTGGAAATGTGGCAACATCGATTTTTTACATCTACTAAATGTTCCCAACAATAATCAAAAGTCAAATTTTGTTAGACTTTTGTGCATGCTCAACCTGTCAGAGCCTGGACTAAATAATGAAACTAGTATGATTGATAATACTAATAAGATAGTGTCAACAGCTTTGGAAATAAGTAGCCAATCCAGTGAAAACTATAAGAAATCTAATGATAACAAAGAAAATAATTTAAGAAACATACTTTCACTAAATAATGAGTTTGTCCAAACTAATAGTGTAAGTCAACTTATCCCAAATACTGTAGAAATAACAATCAACCATTCAAAATTATGGATGAATGTGACAACATTGAAAATCTTTCTACCTATACACTGTCAAATGATGAAATATCTGTATTATCCAAGGGTCTCACTTTTTGTCCAACACCAAAGTTTAATCAGATATCGTTGATAAAAGACGCTCTTTCTTTTGCAAGTGACATTAGATATAAATACTATCGTTCAACAACAGACCCAATACCATGCTCGGGTGATGTACCACAATGTTTAAGGAAATTTAGAAGCCAACCTGAAGTTGAACCTCACCACTTCCACCAAATCATCCTATCGAACAATTTATCAGCTTAATATTGTCAAATTTGTCTAGCTCGACATTCGAAGATTCTCTAAAAAAGAATCAAAACATAACAACCTCTGAAAGAAAAGCAATTAGAAATTTGAAAACAAATAATGATATTATTATATTGCCAGCCGATAAGGGAAATAAAATAGTAATACAAAATTTAACTGATTATGTGGCTGAGGCGGACCGTCAACTGTCGAACCAAAAGTTTTATCAACTCCTAGATGAAGACCCTACCATTGAATTTAATGAAAGAATAACCAACTTTATCTTAAAACACGGTCCAGAGGAAGGTCTCAACAAAAAGACGATCAATATGTTGGTTCCTAAGAATCCCCGTACTCCAACATTTTATATACTGCCGAAGATCCATAAAATGTCAGACCCCCACCAGGACGTCCTATTGTGGCTAGTTATGGATGCCCAACTGAACGAATATCAGGTTTTGTTGATGATCAGTTGCAAGAACTTGTAAAAGGACTCCCTTCCTACATAAAAAATACGGACGATTTTTTGGACAAACTCCACGAAATAAATCAACCTTTAAGACCAGAAACCATACTTGTTACTGTGGATGTCACCTCCCTATATACTAATATACCACACAGTGAAGGTATAGAAGCAGTAAAAGATTTTCTTGACTCTAGACCTGCAAATTCCCTCCCAACAACAAAATTCTTAACAGCGTTAGTTAAATTTATTCTTACAATGAATGCATTTAAATTTCAAGACAAAATATTCTTGCAAGTAAATGGGACAGCCATGGGCACACGGATGGCTCCAAGCTTTGCGAATTTGTTTATGGGGAAATTTGAGAAGAATTTCTTAAACTCTCAAGATTATTGTCCACTTATCTGGTATAGGTTCATAGACGACATATTTTTTGTATGGGAACATGGAGAAGAACAATTACAAGAATTTTTAAAGGCCCTTAATTCGTTCTCTTCCCTCCGTTTTACATGGAATTATTCCTATAAATCCATTACATTCTTAGATGTGGATATTATAGTTGAATCTGGAAAGATAAAACAAAACTGCATCTCAAGGAAACCAACACTATGCAGTATTTAAATTACAAGAGTTGTCATCCTACTTACATTAAAAAATCAATCCCTAAAAGCTTATCTTTAAGAGCCAAGAAACTACATAGTGAAAATTCAGATTTTTTAAATTACATAAGTAAGCTAACAAATTCTCTTATACGATCTGGGTACCCGGAGAAAGTAATAAAGAACCAAATTAACAGACCTAAAACTCAGGGGACAAGTCGGTTTACCAGCAATGAGCCAAAGTTCATTACCCAGTTTCACCCGGGACTCCACAAGATAAGAACATGTTGGTGAATACTGACTTGACTAAAAAGACCAGCGCCATAGTTAAGAAGAATGTATCCAAGCCATGTGGAAAACCGAGATGCGGTACCTGTACGCTGATGGAAAAACCCAATTACACATTTAAGAGCAGCTCCACAAATAAAACATATCCTATCAGAGGAGAAATGGACTGCAACAGCAGAAACGTTATATACCAACTTGACTGCAAATTTTGTGAAAAGCAATATATTGGCCAAACTTCAAACTTTTTGCGTGTTCGGATGACAGGTCATCGTTCAAGCATCATACACGAAGACCAAGACAAACCTATAGCAATACATGCGAAATCACATAACAAGAAAAAAATTGAAGATTGCTACAGGTTAAAAGGTATAAATAAAGTTGAAGCTGATAATAACAAAAACATTAATGCCATCAACCTCAGGCGCTCTGAAGTGGCCCATCAGTTAGTTCTACAAACGAAACATCCCTCTGGCCTCAACCTGAGATGAAATGACAGAATATTATATGACAAATATTTATAAACTAATAGAAGACCTACCAACTTAACCATTCCTCAAACGTGAAATCATCTGTTTATTTATTTTTATTTTTATTAATGTTGTCATTTTTTGTTTAGTTTTGTTGATAATTTTTTATACTGTACATATTTATACATTTTATTTTATATTTTTATATTATCTGATGAAGTCTACTAGATAGACGAAAATTAATAAAATTGTTTCAACTTGTTAGAAGAAAAGAGTACTTATTAAATATATAAAGCCACTTGGTAAACAATTTACAGAAGATACTTCTGAAGCCTTCCGGTAACTTTTATCTCTTCTCTTTCTTTCAAGTTTATTATGTTTCAAGTTAACGTTTCGTTATCAAGTTTTTGTTTGAATAATGGATTTGAATTTCAACATATTAATAAAGAGGTTTAAATACCACTCTATGAAGATTGCCAAACTAAACTGTCATATTTTGTTCATTAGTTCTTGTCTAGCCCTGGGTTTGTGTCCAAAAGGATTTAACATTAAGCTACCTACTTCTGGATTACCAGTTGAATTACACAATGAAGTTAATCTCCTAGGGCTCAAAACTAGCTTTCAGTTATGTTCTGTAGTTCTAAAATCTTATCGATCGATGGCTAAAGATCATGGAGTAACACTAGCAGGAATCTATAAGGAGATAACTGAATCATTTAGTGAAACTAAATATATCAGTCATATAAATGAGTTTCTTTTAAAAATTGACAGTTTTGTCTCAAAGAAAACTCTTAACTTGCATAAAAAACTTGTTAGTTTATCAAATGAATATAAAAATAACATCGTAGATATTAAAGAAAGAAAGGAAATTATTTCCAATATTTCTACTTATGGACATGCATTCTTAGTAAATAATGAAACTAGTATGATTGATAATACTAATAAGATAGTGTCAACAGCTTTGGAAATAAGTAGCCAATCCAGTGAAAACTATAAGAAATCTAATGATAACAAAGAAAATAATTTAAGAAACATACTTTCACTAAATAATGAGTTTGTCCAAACTAATAGTGTAAGTCAACTTATCCCAAATACTGTAGAAATAACCAATCAACCATTCAAAATTATGGATGAATGTGACAACATTGAAAATCTTTCTACCTATACACTGTCAAATGATGAAATATCTGTATTATCCAAGGGTCTCACTTTTTGTCCAACACCAAAGTTTAATCAGATATCGTTGATAAAAGACGCTCTTTCTTTTGCAAGTGACATTAGATATAAATACTATCGTTCAACAACAGACCCAATACCATGCTCGGGTGATGTACCACAATGTTTAAGGAAATTTAGAAGCCAACCTGAAGTTGAACCTCAACCACTTCCACCAAATCATCCTATCGAACAATTTATCAGCTTAATATTGTCAAATTTGTCTAGCTCGACATTCGAAGATTCTCTAAAAAAGAATCAAAACATAACAACCTCTGAAAGAAAAGCAATTAGAAATTTGAAAACAAATAATGATATTATTATATTGCCAGCCGATAAGGGAAATAAAATAGTAATACAAAATTTAACTGATTATGTGGCTGAGGCGGACCGTCAACTGTCGAACCAAAAGTTTTATCAACTCCTAGATGAAGACCCTACCATTGAATTTAATGAAAGAATAACCAACTTTATCTTAAAACACGGTCCAGAGGAAGGTCTCAACAAAAAGACGATCAATATGTTGGTTCCTAAGAATCCCCGTACTCCAACATTTTATATACTGCCGAAGATCCATAAAAATGTCAGACCCCCACCAGGACGTCCTATTGTGGCTAGTTATGGATGCCCAACTGAACGAATATCAGGTTTTGTTGATGATCAGTTGCAAGAACTTGTAAAAGGACTCCCTTCCTACATAAAAAATACGGACGATTTTTTGGACAAACTCCACGAAATAAATCAACCTTTAAGACCAGAAACCATACTTGTTACTGTGGATGTCACCTCCCTATATACTAATATACCACACAGTGAAGGTATAGAAGCAGTAAAAGATTTTCTTGACTCTAGACCTGCAAATTCCCTCCCAACAACAAAATTCTTAACAGCGTTAGTTAAATTTATTCTTACAATGAATGCATTTAAATTTCAAGACAAAATATTCTTGCAAGTAAATGGGACAGCCATGGGCACACGGATGGCTCCAAGCTTTGCGAATTTGTTTATGGGGAAATTTGAGAAGAATTTCTTAAACTCTCAAGATTATTGTCCACTTATCTGGTATAGGTTCATAGACGACATATTTTTTGTATGGGAACATGGAGAAGAACAATTACAAGAATTTTTAAAGGCCCTTAATTCGTTCTCTTCCCTCCGTTTTACATGGAATTATTCCTATAAATCCATTACATTCTTAGATGTGGATATTATAGTTGAATCTGGAAAGATAAAACAAAACTGCATCTCAAGGAAACCAACACTATGCAGTATTTAAATTACAAGAGTTGTCATCCTACTTACATTAAAAAATCAATCCCTAAAAGCTTATCTTTAAGAGCCAAGAAACTACATAGTGAAAATTCAGATTTTTTAAATTACATAAGTAAGCTAACAAATTCTCTTATACGATCTGGGTACCCGGAGAAAGTAATAAAGAACCAAATTAACAGACCTAAAACTCAGGGGACAAGTCGGTTTACCAGCAATGAGCCAAAGTTCATTACCCAGTTTCACCCGGGACTCCACAAGATAAGAACATGTTGGTGAATACTGACTTGACTAAAAAGACCAGCGCCATAGTTAAGAAGAATGTATCCAAGCCATGTGGAAAACCGAGATGCGGTACCTGTACGCTGATGGAAAAACCCAATTACACATTTAAGAGCAGCTCCACAAATAAAACATATCCTATCAGAGGAGAAATGGACTGCAACAGCAGAAACGTTATATACCAACTTGACTGCAAATTTTGTGAAAAGCAATATATTGGCCAAACTTCAAACTTTTTGCGTGTTCGGATGACAGGTCATCGTTCAAGCATCATACACGAAGACCAAGACAAACCTATAGCAATACATGCGAAATCACATAACAAGAAAAAAATTGAAGATTGCTACAGGTTAAAAGGTATAAATAAAGTTGAAGCTGATAATAACAAAAACATTAATGCCATCAACCTCAGGCGCTCTGAAGTGGCCCATCAGTTAGTTCTACAAACAAAACATCCCTCTGGCCTCAACCTGAGATGAAATGACAGAATATTATATGACAAATATTTATAAACTAATAGAAGACCTACCAACTTAACCATTCCTCAAACGTGAAATCATCTGTTTATTTATTTTTATTTTTATTAATGTTGTCATTTTTTGTTTAGTTTTGTTGATAATTTTTTATACTGTACATATTTATACATTTTATTTTATATTTTTATATTATCTGATGAAGTCTACTAGATAGACGAAAATTAATAAAATTGTTTCAACTTGTTAGAAGAAAAGAGTACTTATTAAATATATATTTTTATATATATATATATATATATATATATATATATATATATATATATATATATATAAGTAGATAGTACTATGGGGTTCCTAGGACACTTTTGGAGACAATCAAAAATCAAACAAATTTCACAGTTTTTTAATACAATTATGCAATATTTTTGCCATTTTTTGGCCAATTTTCAGCTTTTGTCAAATTGTCATAAAAAATATGCAAATTTAATGCATTTTTTAATAAATATGCATAAATTTATATGAAATTGTTTACAGAATAAAAAGTTTTTTAAAACCAGTAAAATTATAATTTTTTACAAGATGATTTAAAATTTATTATCAATACAATTATATTAAAATAATTATTCAAATTTAACTAAAGCAGTTTCTTTATCATCAAAAGTCTTAAAAGCCGTGACAATTAAATTTAAATCTTTTTTATTTAATTCTTTAATAGTTTTATCATCAATTATATTAGTAAATCTTTTTGGTAAATGTATTTTACATTTTTCTAATTCAACAATAATTTGTATATCCATATTTATCTTTAATTCTTTCAAATTTTTCAATTTTATATTTTTCATTTAAATTTAAACTTTTTAATGGTTTATATTCTTTAAATCTTAATTCTCCAATATTATTAATTTCTTCTAACAGATCCATTTATATAGGGAAAAAATATTACAAATTCATTTGTGATAGATATGTTAAAAAGTTATCATCATAATTAGGTTTTATACAAAAATCCATATTTAAATATTTAAAAATCATTGGTAATAATTTTTTATATGATATATTACTTTTCTTAAAACATAAATATTTATTAAAAACTAGTGTAATTTTTTCTTTATCTTCATGATTCAATTCAAAATTAATATTGTATATTTTGTTTAAAAATTGATAGTAAAATATCCAATTTGTATAATTCCTTTGTTTTAAAAATAATTTTATATTCTTAGGTGTTATTTCAAAATGATTGGAAATACATAAAATATATAATTCATTAATTAATTGGTGTGTTTTATATGGTTGAAAATGGTTAAATTCTCTTAAAATATGTTTAAGATGTTTATTCTTATTACTTTTTCTCTTAATCTTTTTTTCATAAATAATTCTTTTACATATATTACATCCTACACAATTTCCAATAATAGTAAAATTAGTTTGATTATGACATCTATAACACATATCCATTTATTAAAAAAATATTTTATACATAAATGAATTGAATCAATTCATTTATGTATAAAATATTTTTTATATATAAATGAATGAACCAATTCATTGTCACAAGTGTAAGAAAAAAACTAAAAATATTAATCCACAAATTGTTTAAATGAAAAATGGATTATATAGAATAGCTACTAAATGTTTAATTTGTAAAACAAATAAAAGTAAAATTTTAAAAAAAGAAGTTAAACCTATAATTAAAAAAGAATTAACTAAAAATGAACAAATAATTGAAGCAAATGAAATTCATGCTCCAAGCAGAAAGAAATTTCTAAAAAGAAAAATAATTACATTAGGTATTGATGATTTATGGGCAGCAGATTTAATTATAATGAAAAATTATGAAAAAGAAAATGATGGTTATAAATATATGTTAAATGTGATAGATACTTTCTCAAAATATGTTTGGTCAAAACCATTAAAGAAAAAAGATGGAAAAACAGTTTCTAAAGCATTTGAAGAAATAATTAATGATGCAATTAAAATTAATCATAAATCACCTAATCTTTTACATACAGATAAAGGATTAGAATTTATCAATAAAGAATTCAAAGAAATATTAAATAAATATGATATTAAATTGTATCATACAGAAAATGAAGAAAAATCAAGTATAATAGAAAGGTATAATAGAACACAAAATGAAAAAATGAAAATACAATTTGAAATTAATAAAAATTATAGATGGATAAATATTTTACCAAAAATTGTTAAAGAATATAATAACTCATATCATTCAACAATTAAAATGAAACCAATTGAAGTAAATAAAAATAATGAAAAGGATTTATTAGATACTGTTTTTAAATATAAACCACCAAAAATAATAACCAAATCAAAATTTAAAATAAATGATAGAGTTAGAATTGGAAATAAAAAATCAACATTTTCTAATAAATATAAAAATAATTGGTCTAGAGAAATATTTATAATTTCTAAAATTAATAATACAAATCCAGTTACATATAGTATAAAAGATCAAAATAATGAAGATATTATTGGAAATTTTTATGAATATGAATTGAAAAAAACCAATTTGTAAATTTTATTTTATATAAATGGAAAAGAAATGTTTAAGGTGTAAATTATATAAAGATATATCAAAATTTTATAAAGATAAAAATACTAAAGATGGGTTATATTATTATTGTAAAGAATGTAAGGATTTGTATTATAAAAAATTATATGATAATATTAAAGTTATTGAATTAAATGAAAAACAATGTCATAAATGTAAAGAAATTAAAGATATTTCAAATTTTAATAATTATCATTATAGTAAAGATAGAAAAAATGCAATTTGTATACAATGTATTAGAGAAATGTTTTTAAAACCACAATTTTGTGAATGTGGAAGAAATATTAAATGGACTAATAATTATTTAAGACATTTAGAAACTAAAATTCATGACAAAAAATTAACAAAACTAGAAAATTTAAAAATATGATAAAAATAATAATTTTACTTGTTTTAAAAAAGTTTAAATTTTATAAAAAAAATACTATAGAAAACTTAAATTGACTTATGAAAATACAACTATTAATTTTATTGAAAAAAATACTCTAGAAAATTTAAATTAACTTGTGAAAAGTTTGACTATTGATTTTATTGAAAAAATACTCCTAGAAAACTTAAATTAACTTGTGAAAAGTTGACTATTGATTGAAAAAATACAATTTAAACTATAAATTACCTAGAAAAAAGTGGAAAAACTTCTCATATTTTTAAGAGTTTTATTTCTAAGTAAAAATTATTTCTAATAAATGGAACGAACAAATAAAAATATTAATTGTCCTTACTGTAATAAAAATATATTATATAAAAATTATGATAGACATTATAATTCAACTAAACATTTATTAAATAAACAAAAATATGATAATAAAATATTTGAATTAAAACATTGGTGTAAAAATAATAATATATATAATTATAAAAATAAAACTTTAGATGAATTAACAAATATTAAAGAAACATTTGATCTTACAAATTATTCATTATTTAATATAGAAAAATTAAATGAAATTGCAAAAAAATTATCTGTCAGAAATTATGAAAATTTATCTAGAGATGAACTAATTAAAAGATTAAACAAAATTAAAGAAAATCCAAATAATTTAGAATATAGATCATTAAAATATATTCAAAATTTAGCAATTAAAAATAGTATTAAAATTGTTAATAAAAGTAGAAGAGAATTAATTGGATTATTAAATGATTATTTTAAAAATAGACCAATTCCAAAAGAAAATATAATAAATATTCAAGAAGCTTCATCATTAAAAGGATATTTTCAAGATTATATTTTAACAAATTCAAATGATGATTTAGATATTAATGATTATTTAGAAACTCAAAGAAATGAAATAAAAAAATTGATAGAAAAACAAAAATTTAAAAATATTAAAGGACAAATGGCTTTAGAATGTGAATATGAAAGAAAATTAATAAATGGTGAAATTCAAAATAGTAATATGTATTTTTGCATAAAAAGTTCAGATATTTTAAATATAGATGATTTTATTGATGATCAATTTAAGAAATTAATAGTTAGAGAACAACTAAATCAACCATCAAAAGGCTCTGGTTGGTCATTAAAAAGATGTGTTGAATTAAATCTAAAATTATCTAAAAATAATTCATTAAATGCTGGATCATATATAGAATTACCAAATGAAATTAAGAATAAAAAATGTTGTGTAAATTTTAAAAATAAAGATGAATATTGTTTTATTTATGCAATTAGATGTGCTATTGATAAACCAAATGAACATGCTGAAAGAGTTAAACAATATCAAAAATATATAAATGATGATATTTTTAAAGGTTTTGATTATCCAATAACATTAAAAGATATTAAATTATTTGAAAAAAGATCGTTTGACTCTAAATATAACTATCCATCAATGTCAATAAATATTTATAGAATTGATGAAGATAAAAAAATAGTGCCATTACAAATATCTGAATATTATAATGTAAAATTAGAAATTGATTTATTATATTATAAAATTGGTAATAATTGTCATTATATATTAATAACAGATTTAAATAAATTGGTATATTCTCAATTATCAAAACATAAAACAAAAAAATATATTTGTAGAAGATGTTTGACTCATTTCTACAAAAATAAAGACTTGAATAATCATTTAGAAATATGTAAATCATTAGAACCTTGTAGACCTATAATGCCATTTCCTGGTCAAAAAGTAAGTTTTAAAAACTATTACAAAAAGTTTGAACATCCATATGTAATTTATATGGATTTTGAAAGTATATTAGAAAAGATTGATAATTGTAAAAATAATCCAAATTGCTCATATACAAATAAAATTCAAAAACATATACCATATGGATTTACAATCTATTTAGTATCTAGAGTAACTAATAAAATGTATAAACCTATTTGTTATAGAGCAAAAAATGAAGAAGAATTAATAAATGTACCAAATAAATTATTTGAATATTTAGATGAAATTTCAAAATATATAGCCAAACAATATAATTCAAAAAATAAAAAGCCTATGAATTTAACTAATGAAGAAGAAATTAATTATAAAAAAACTAATATTTGTCATATTTGTGAAAATAGTGGTTTTGATGATGATAAAAGAATAAAAGTAAGAGATCATTGCCATTTAACAGGAAAATTTAGGGGTGCTGCACATTTAAATTGTAATTTAAATCTAAAATTCCCTCAAAGTATTCCTATATTCTGTCATAATAGTTCAAATTATGATACACATTTGTTTATAAAAGAATTAGCTAAAAAATATGGTAAAATTGATTTGTTAGCTAATACAGATGAAAAATATATAAACTATTCAGTAAATTCTGGTTATGGTTATGAATTTGAAGGTGATAAACCTAGAAAATTTATAAAATTCTCATTTGTAGATACATTTAGATTTATGGCTACATCAATTGAAAAATTAGCTAAAAATCTTAAAGAATTTAAGCATATAAATAAATTTATAAAAGAAAATGATAAAATTGAATATGATAATGAAACTTTAAAAATATTAACTTCTAAAGGTGTATTTCCATATGAATTTATTGATAATGTCGAAAAATTAAACTATGATAAAATATTAGAAAAAGATCAATTTTATAGTTGTTTAACTAATGAAAATATAAGTGATGATGATTATAAACATTATATAAAAGTTTGGAATAAATTAAAAATAAAAACATTAGGTAATTATTCAGATTTGTATAATATTCAGGATGTATTATTATTAGCTGATATATTTGAAAATTTTAGATCTGTTTGTTTGAAAAATTATCAATTAGATCCAGCACATTATCTAACATCACCATCATTAGCTTGGGATTCTATGTTAAAATTAACAAAAATTAAACTAGAATTAATAAGTGATTATAATATGTATTTAATGATTGAAAAAGGTATTAGAGGTGGTATTTCACAATGTATAACTAGATATTGTAAACCAAACAATAAATATACAAAAAATTATGATAAAACAAAACCTGAAAATTATATGTTATATATAGATGCAAATAATCTATATGGATGGGCTTTAAGTCAAAAATTACCTTATAAAGATATAACATGGATGAATCCTAATACATATACATTAAATGAATGGGAAGAAACAATATTAGAATTAGATGAAAATGCTGAATATGGATATATATTAGATGTTGATTTAGAATATCCTATTGAATTACATGATGATCATAAAGATTTACCATTAGCACCTGAACATTATAATAATAAACTTTGCACAACATTATTTGATAAAAAAGATTATGTTATTCATTCAAGAAACTTAAAATATTATCTACAAAAAGGATTAAAATTAAAGAAAGTTAATAGAGTTATAGCATTTGATCAAGATGATTATATGAAAAAATATATTGAATTAAATACCAAATTTAGATCCAAATCAACATCAGATTTTGAAAAAGACTTTTTTAAATTGATGAATAATAGTGTTTTTGGAAAAACTATGGAAAATGTTAGAAATAGATGTGATATTAAATTAGGTGACGAAAAGTTTTCATTAAAACAAGCAAAAAAACCTAATTTTAAAACATTTAGTATATTTGATAAAGACTGTATTGCTTCACATATGATAAAAGAAAAGGTTAAGTTTGATAAACCAATCTATATAGGATTTTCAGTACTTGATTTATCAAAATTACATATGTATCAATTTTATTATGAAAAATTAAAGAAGTTTGATCCAAATATAAGGTTATTATATATGGACACAGACAGTTATTTTATAGAGTTTAAAAAGGATCCATATAAAATTATTAAAGAAAATATTAATGAATTTGATACAAGTGATTATAAGAAAGAACATGAATGCTATAGTGAAAAGAATAAAAAAATAATTGGTAAATTTAAAGATGAGTTAAATGGTGAAATATTAGAAGAATATTGTGGTTTAAGATCAAAATTATATAGTTATGAATTTAATAATAAAAATCCTGTAAAATGTAAAGGAATTAAGAAAAGTGTTGTTGATAAAACATTACATATGGATGATTTTAAGAAATGTTTATTTGATGATCAAGAACAATATAGAGAAATGACTTGTATTAGAAGTTTTAAACATGAACTATATACAATTACAATAAATAAATTAGCTTTAAGTAATAGAGATGACAAAAGATTTATTTGTGAAAATAAAATTGATACATTACCTTGGGGGTATAAAAAAAATTATAAATAAATGGAAATTTTAATTGTTCCAAAAGAATTAATAAATAATGATTTTGATATAAAATTATATTTATTTAAAACTAAAATATCAAATAAATTTTTAATATATCTTTTTAAATATAAAAATTATTTTGTATATCATTATAAGTTTAATTTTATAATAGAACCATTTATAAATATAATAAAAAATTATGTTAAAGAAAGTTTTAAAGAAAATGATCAAAATTATATTAATAATTTATAACCATATGATATTGAATTTATACTATAATTTATGTATATTTTTAAATATTTTCTTTAATAAATTTAAATATATTTAATAATTTATTATTAAATTTTTATGTTTAATTATTTGTTTTGATTCTTTCATTTAAAATATTTATTAATCTATTTTTAAATTTTTTGATTCTTTTTTAATTTTAAAATTAATAAATATAAACAAAATTTTTTTAATAAAAATAGTATGTTTTTCATTATATGATAGGGGGGACAGATCGCCTCCCCTAAAAATATCTATAAATTTTACTTTATTATCATTATAAGTAAGACCCGTCTTTAAGACGGGTCTCAAATTTGTATATAATTTATTATCTTTATAAATATCTTTTGAATGTTTAAGGAGGGTAACGTTTTGTTACCCTTAAGTTTTTATTGTATAATAAGGTTACCTCCTTTAAAATTTTTTAAAATAAATATTATAATTTATGTGGGACCCATTTTGGGTCCTACCTAATTTTAATAAGTTTTGTACGTTTTTCATTATATGATAGGGGGGACAAATTGTCCTCTCTAAAAAATCTATGAATTTTAATTTATCACCATCTATATTTATCCTTATTGTTTATCTACCTTTTTTGATTTTAAAATTAATGAATATAAACCAGATTCATTAATAAATATTGTTTTATTATCTATTTTATTGACGCCCTGTTTTAGGGCATCTGAAAACATGTTTGTACATCAATTTCTAGGGTGTCTTAATTTGTGACACCTATAATTTTTATGTAAATTAATTTATCATCATTATGTAATAAGTGTAACTGTTGGTTACACTTGATATTTTTTAAGTTTTATATATTTTTCTTTTACATTATCAATTAAAACTTTTCTAGAATTTTTATATTTTAAAATATTACAAATATCTTTTACTTTAAACCAAGGATTATTTTGTTTACTAAATACAATTAATTTATTATTAAATATAAAATTATTGTAATTAAATCAATTGTTTTATTATTTATGTAGACAAATTTTATATTACAAATTTTGTTTTAATCTTAAATATACAATACTTTTAATATTTTCATTATTTATTAGATTTCCATCACTATCTTGAATAGATATTACAATATTTTGAATTTTATTTATATTTTTTAAAGGAATATAATCAATTTCATTTGGTTTTTCACTAATTTTTGATCCATATTCAACATTTGGATAAAATGAATATATAATTTCTGATTCTTTATGTAAATGTGAATGATCTTTATGATTTTCAAAACTAGGATCAACTAAATTACAATGTATTTCAATAACATCAAAAGGTCTAATTTTTGGTAGTTTTATTCCTTTTGTTAATACATTTGGTTCAATTATTTTATTATTTAACCCTAATAAATCAATTATAATTGTTGTAACTATAATTTTAACAGGAGATTTTATTATAATATATGGTCCATCATTTTTCAGTATAAAATCATTTTCATCAAATTTATTAATTTTCTTTTTAAATTCTATTAAACTATTAATAAAAATATTTTTTAATTCTTCAATTGTATAATTTCCTTTATTTATATCAAAATATTGATCTATAATTGTATCATCTTCATCTTTAATAGAATATCCATAACAGTTTTTATAATCATTTGGTATATTTGATATAAAATTATCTGAATAAAATCCACTTAAACCAATACTATATTTTCCATCTAAATGTATTGGATGTTCTAATCTTAATTCTAGTTTGGATGAATGACCAATTATTTTAAATAATTTCATCTTATTTAAATGGAGAAATTTTTAGAAAAAAAAGATAATATAAAATTAGAATCATATGATAAAAATAATAAAAATGATCAACCTATTAGATTATTAATTATAGGAACAAGTGGATCTGGTAAAACTACATTATTATTAAATTTTATTTACAAAAGATTAATTCCATATTCAAATTTATATATTTTTAGTAAATCATTAGAACAACCATCTTATAAATTATTACAAAAAAGATTTAAAAATATACAATCAAATATTAATAAACAAATTTCTCATTTTTCATGTGATGATGTGATTCCACTAAATGAATGTAAACCAAATTCATTAGTAGTTTTTGATGATTGTATTTTAGAAAAACAAGATAAAATTAAAGAATATTTTATAATGGGTAGACATAAAAATATATCATGTATTTATTTATCACAATGTTATTCAAAAGTTGATATGCAATTAATTAGAAATAATTTAAATATGTTATGCATTTTTAAACAAAATGAATATTATATGAAAAAAATATATAATAATTTTGTTGGATCAGATATGAAATTTGATAAATTTAAAACTATTTGTAATGATTGTTGGAAAGAAGACTATGGATTTTTAACTATTAATTTATTGAAAAAATCAAATGATGGAAAATATATGAGAAATTTTTCTGATATTAAATAATGATAATGGCTTGTTGTATATTTGAGTCAATAATTGATAGAATATTTATTTTATTAGTATTATTTATTTCATTAGTATTTATATATTTAATGCAAATTACAGAAATAAAGTAAAATAAATTGTGTTTAACATGATTTGTATTTGTGTTAACATGATTTATGTTTATGTTAACATGATTTGTGTTTGTGTTAACATGATTTATGTTTTGTGTTAATATGATTTGTGTTTGTGTTAACATGATTTGTTTTTGTGTTAACATGATTTGTGTTTATGTTAACATAAACACAAATCACAAATTTGTGTTGAACCTAAATTTTTCTTTGTAATAAATGGATAAGATATCTGTTAATGAAGCTAAAAAATTAGATGATATTGAGAAAAAATTAATAAAAGAATTTAAAAATCAAATTAAAATTGAAGATAATTATGAAAAAATTAAACAAAAAGCATATGAACCTATAACATCAGCGATTGGTAAAGTTGAAAATAAAATTGGTGAAGTCTTAAATGAAAATAAAAACCTAATGGAATTGGTACCTGTTGTTAATAATTTTGCTAATATATCAATACCAGAAACTGAAGAATTAAATTTACCTTCAAGTACTCCATTTAGACCAATCAGACAGCCAATAATTCAAGAAGAATCGACATTTATTGACCCAAACTTAATTTCACCTCAAACATTAGATAAAATTATTGGTCCATTAGCACAAAAATATTTACCAAGAACAAAAGATGATAAATTTGGTTTATATTGGAATAAACATAAAAAATCATTTATGATTGGTGATAAAATAACTGTAATTGATAATGATGATTTAATAATTGATGATAAAAAATATAATGGAACACATGGATTATGGAGATTGTTAACTTATGAAAAGAAACCAGATAATAATTTATATACACAAGATGATTTAAATAATTATTCAAAGATTTTATGGGAAACTAATTCAATTTATAAAAATAATGATCCAAATAGTAAAAAACCAAAATCTAGTAAAGGTGATAAATATATTAATTTAATTAAACATATTTGGGAATTAAAAGGGGAAATTGAAGGTTCAGGAATCAGACAATATACAGAAAATAAAATTGAATATAGATTTATAGATGATTTAAATAAATTAGATAATATTATTAATTATATATATGCACAAGAAAAAGCTGGTAATAATAATTTTTTAAATGAAAAGAAAGCAATTAAAGACTTTATATCAAATAAATTAGATGAATTAATTGAAAAACCTGAAGGAATTAAGTATTTAAAAAGAATTTTGGCAAATATTTCATCACCATTATTAAAAGATGGATCAGGTATTTTAAATGATGTTATAAATAATTTACCTTTTGAATTACATGTACCTGGTTATCAATATCTAGGGCCTGGAACTAAATTAAATAAAAGAGTAAAAAGAGGTGATCCTGGAATAAATGATTTAGATAAAGCTGCTAAAGAACATGATTTATTTTATAGAGATCATAAAGATACAAAATCTAGAAATGAAATAGCTGATAAAATTTTACAAGATAAAGCATGGGATATAGTAACATCAAATGATTATGGAATTGGTGAAAGATTAGTTGCATTACCAACATCAGGTGCTATGTGGATGAAAAGAAAATTTGGTATGGGTTTAGAAGTAGGATTAAAATTTTAATAAAATTTTTCATTAATTAAGTTAATCTATATTATAAAAAAACTATAAATTTTTTTCTTAATAAATGGAAAAAACAAATATAAACTTGACAGATAATCAAAAATCAAAAATAAAATTAGCATTTAAAAATAAAAGATCAGTTATAATTCAATTTAATATTGATCAATTTAATGAAAATGGAAAAGATATTATATTATTATCTAAAAGACAAATTAATAAACTAAATAAACATAAAAAATTAAATAAAGGATTAAGATTTGAATTTTCATATAATCAATTAAAAGAAATAAAAAATGGTGGATTACTAAAAGAAATTTTAGATTTTGCTGATAATATACCTATAGTTAAAAATTATACACCAAATGTTAGAAAGGGAGCAAAAGTAGTAAAAGAATCTATAATTCCTAAATTTAGAAATTTTGTTGATTGGTTAGATCATGAATTAAAAAATGTAGAAGGATCTGGTTTAGATAAAAAAACATTAAAAATATATGAAACAAAATTATAAAAAATTTTGAACCACTAACATTAGGTGAATTAGAAAAATTGTGTAAAAATATAAAATATTTTAGAGGTGTATTTATGAGAGATATATTACCTAATAAAGTTAATAAATTTGAATGTGGAATTATAAATTTAGATTCATTTGATGGAAATGGAACTCATTGGGTTTGTTATTATAAAAAAGATAAAATTAAATATTATTTTGATTCATATGGAAATATAGTTAATAAACCACCAATAGAATTAGTTAAATATTTAGGAAAAGATAATATATTTTATAATGATAATCAAATTCAAAATTATAATGATCCACCAATTTGTGGTCATTTATGTATTTTTATATTAAATGAATTAAATAAAAATAAAAAATTTGATAACATAATAAATAAATTAATCCTTAATAAATATGGATTCACAAAATATATTTGATCTGTTTGGAAGACAGAAAAAACATCCAATTAATATTAAAGAAGATTATATAAATTCCAAATTAAATACATTTTTTAATAATTTTAGTAAAAGTTTTAAAAGTCATGTAAAAAAGACTGAAAATTTAGTAAATGCTATTGGTTTATCAAAAAATTATATAAATATTAATGGTAAAAGAATTGTTAATGTAAAACCAAGTATAAATAAATATGATGTTATAGTTAAGTCAGAATTAGATGAAGTTTTAGATTCAATTATTGAAATTGGTAGTGATTATTCAGAAACTAAAAAAGATTTAAATAAAATTTTAGAATTTTTAATTAATATTGGAAAACATGTTGAAAATTTAGAAGAAAAATTAGAAAAAGAACTAAAATTTCTATTTGATGGAGTCAATAAATCAATAAAAGAATTAAATGCAGAAATAATACTAATTAAAGGAGATATAGATAAATTACAATAATTTATTTTATATAAATGGAGTTGATTTATTGTCTTAAATGTAAACAAAAAACTAATTCTAAAGATATTCAGATAATAAAATTAAAAAATATAAATATAATTAAATCAAAATGTTGTATTTGTAATTCAAAGAAAAGTTGTTTTACAAAATTTTCTCCCTAATAAATGGCTCTATACAGTTCATTTGATTTATTCATTATCAGAAACCAAAATCAATTAAACAAAGATGATTGGGATGATATTTCTGAAAAATATGAATTGAGTATTAATATGATGAGATTGTTTCAAAATAAATTAAATTGGCAAAAAATTGCTCAACATCAAAATTTAACTATAGATTTTATTACTGAATTCATAAATTATCAACTAAAAGATTATATTGATTTGATTTGTAAATATCAAGATTTAACTGAATATTTCATTCATGATTATGCTTTTACATTAAATTGGGAATTAATTTTAGAACATCAAAAAATATCAGCAAAATTTATACTTGATCATGCTACAGAAATTGAGTATTTTAAAAGTAAAAATGAAATTGATACATAAATAAAATTTGACATTATAAAATCATAAAAATTAAATTATGAAAATTTTACTTGTTTTAAAAAAGCTTTTGATTTAAAAAATTATCCTTAATAAATGGCTGATTACAAAAAATATATAAATGATATTGAAAGAGCTGAATACAAAAATTTCTATCCATTATCTAAATTACATTTAAATGAACCTAATAAAAAAACTGAATTTAATATAGATTTTGGAGATGGATTTTGTACTTCTAAATTTCAATTTTATATATCTGGTAAATTGACTAAATCTGATGGAACTGCATATGATAATGGTGCTAATATAAAATTAATTGATAATTTTGTTCCATTTTTATTTTCAAAAATTGAAGTTAGAAAACATAATAAATTGATTGATGAAATTGAATATCCTGGTCTATTAAGTACAATTAAAGGTACTATAACTTATTCAAAATCAGAAATAAATCAAATTAATAATGGTTTTGAATCAAATTTTAGTAAAGCATTTGAAGCAATTGGTAATTTATCTCATTTTGGATTAGGATTTTTTGAAAATGTAAATATTCCAATATACAAAGGAGGTTTTAATATAACATTTATTAGATCACAAGATAATGATGCAATTTTTAGATGGAAAACTAAAAAGGCTGATGGAACTTATGATAATGCAACATTACCAGCTGAAGGTAAAATAACAGTTGATGAATTTTTTATTAGAGTTCCTATAATTGAATACAAAACAACAAGTAAAATTCAATTAATTAATGAACTAAGCAAATTTGAAAAAGTAAATTTTCATTTTAATCATTGGCAATGCATTGAACAAAAAAATATTACAGGAAAGAATTTAAGTTTGGATATAACAAATATCTATAGAAATATTTATAATCCAAAATTTATTATAATTGGATTTCAAAAATCAAGAACAAATGATCAGTTATATGATACTTCTAAATTTGATAGTATGTATATAAAAAATATAAGAGTAAAACTAAATGGTCATTATTACCCTGATGAATTGGAAAACTTTGACATATTCAATGAAAAATTTAGAATTATGTATGAAATGTATCAAGATTATAAAAAAGTTTATTATAATAGTAGTAAAATGTATTATAATCCAACAGAATTTCTAGAAAATAGACCAATTTATGTAATTGATACTACAAAAAATCCAACAAATATTTCAAGTTCAAAAAATGATATTATTATTAATGCAGATTTTGATTATGATATAGTAGCTACTAGTAAAACAAATTGTTATATTATTATTGTATCTGAAAAATTACTTGAATATAATATAATCAAAAATGATATAATTGAAATAAATTAATCTATATTCTTAAAAATCAGATATTAAAATTTACTTGTTTTAAAAAAGCTTTAAATTTACAAAAATAAAACAAAATGAATGGATATGATGGTGTATTTTGTGTAGTGTTGTAAGTGTGCGTGTTTTCAGAATAGGCGCCTTAGTTACTCGTCACTACCACCTAGCTTTTATGATATTTTGTATTTTTGAATTTGAACCCATCACTGCCACATTCCAGGTTTTTATGTCCCCAGGGGCATCATTTCAGGTTCTATTGAATTATTTGATTTTTAGATTTTTTTGTGCTAGGTGGAGGAGAGTGTATTATTTGAATTTTTTAGTGTGCGGTGTTGTAAGTGTAATGTTGTATTAATGGGATGGACGATAGGCGATTGATTGAAATGATTAATGGAAATAGATTGGTGGTTAATGGAAATGGATTGGTGATTATGAAGGATGAAATGGATGAGGCAAAGGGTGCACCCACCATAGTATCTTGTCACACGGCTTGTTTCACAGTCATTATCCTATGGCCACTCGGATAAAGACCTTCCACCAACCACTGGACTTCAACTATGTCCTCAATAAATTATGCCCGAAGTTTCGAGCTTTGAACTCGGAACCTCAGGCATATGAGACTTGAACGTTAGCAATGAGCTAACCAGACTTCCGTTGAGTGATAAGACTGCATGGGTTTATCAGTTGAAGCGCTAGTAGTTCATGACTATTCCACTAGATAGTGCAACAATTGCCTATACTAAATAAATATCATTTTTAATCCTATTAATACATTATAGCCCATCATAAATCAACCAATTAAACATTTGTTTCAAATACTTTTACAAATAAATCAATTAACATATTAATGAATTTAAGAAACAACAAAAAAACTTATATCTCATTTAAAACCTAAGTTGTGAGGTATTATATCAAAGAGAAAAAAATATTAAATTCAATACAATTTTCAGATTAAAGATAACTTAATTATTAATAAAGTTATAATAGTTTAAAGTATTGGAGTTTGTGACAGGAAGTATTATTTTAACGGTCAGATAAGAGAGATAAGAGTGATAAGAGAATGTTCTCAACCAATATATTCTACAAGACTCATTATTTAACAACTGAAATCGTAGTTTATGAACTAAATAGGTTTATTTTATTAAATTTGCACAATAATTACTATAATTAGTATATATTTTGACCTGGGACCATGATAATTTCAGATTTAAAAAAAAATATATAAAATTTGAAATTTTTTTTTAATAGAACTTAAAATATTCATTCATTAAAACAGTTAAAGAATAGAATAAGAAAGATTTACATTTAATTATTACAAACATTAAAACATTTGATGATAAAGAAACTATTCTAGTTTAATTTGAATAATTATTCAGTATTCGACAAAATTTTACTTGTTTTAGAAAAATTTTTATTCTGAAGACAATTTTATGTAAATTTAGGCATATTTGTAAAAAATTTCATGAAATTTGCATATTTTTCATAAAAATTAGAATAATGTTAGACTACAAATTGGCCAAAAAATGGCAAAAATATTGCATAATTGTATTAAAAAACTGTGAAATTTGTTTGATTTTTGATTGTCTCCAAAAGTGTCCTAGGAACCCCATAGTACTATCTACTTATATATATATATATATATATATATATATATATATATATATATATATATATATATATATATATATGTATGTATATTTCTATAAAATAAAATTTATATATATATATATATAAATTTTAATGACTTATTTTTGGTCTCTGAGCACCTAAAAACGAAAAAGTAACATGGCCCCGGGCTTAAGTCTTACCATGAGACCTACGGTAATAGCTTATTCCCTCTGAGAAATTCGCTAATATACAAACAATATTTTTCAGCGAACGTGTTAATTTATTTGTTTTGAAAGCATTATTAAAAACCCTTACTGTATATGGTCATTTATCAATGCTCACGTCATATATATTCATTTTTATAATAAAGCTAAATCATGATAATAATCCCAAGAATAAATGATAATGAAACAAAAACAGTTACCTCATAAAATGATAGTTCACACAGGATCAATTGTTGGGTCGTATGTCCCGGAGTTGTGCCACAGTTGCCGCTGTATGATGGGGCAGTCGAGGGTGAACTCACAACTGTCATGGGGTCCGCTGACAAAACCTCCCTCCGCCTTCCTCAAGCCATTGATGAACACCGTTACAAACAGACAAGTCTGAAACCGAATAATCCTCAATCAATTGTAACTACTTGATATATAAAAATACTACTGCAGCAGTTATAACTCAGAAGTATTATTGGCTCTTTAGATATCATCCTGTGGATTCAATTCCCAGCTTGAAAGAAAAAGATTGATCAAACACTTCCATGACTCAAAAGTCATGTTAATCCGATGGTCCGCATGTACATAAAGACTATAAAGTTAGGGATTTGCGGCAAGAAGGATTGACAGTCAATTGCTGATCTCCCTCAAAAGCCATCCTGTATTTATTTAACTTTATCAATGTTCGGAGAATGTTAATTAGATTTTCTTTTTACATTTTTGTGCCGGTGAAATTTTGGTAGCTTTGAACCAAGCTAATTTTAATCGGGAGAGTTCACAGCATAAGAGAATCGTGATTTTTTTTTGGGGGGGGGGCATATAGAAAAAAACACTATTATGAGGTACTGTCCTGTCGGTAATAAGTTTTATATTTCCTTACACAAAGTTTTGAAAATAAGGGGTTTCCCTCCTACCCTTGCCCCTCCACGCATATGTTTCAGCATCCATTTTTAAATTAAAAAAGAAAATGGCAAATCTTTTCATTTATTTTTTTTTAAATTACACAAAACCAATAGGACAGCTTCTCAAACCAAAACAAAATATTCATTGATTCTTATTGCTATTTATGTGTTTTATTTCTTGAATATTTCATGAGTTTTCTAATTTTTATATATTAATATTCTAGGACATTGTTTTACTTTAGTTATTTGTCTGTATGTAGGGAAGGTTATTTGTGGAATATTTATATACTTATTTACATGTATTTATCTATTTTTTATAGATTATTAAGTAATCTATAAGTTGGATATCAATAAGAGTCCAATAGCATCGAAGAAGTAAAACTTAACTTCAATATATGGTTGCTGTAGTAGTGATAGCCTTTAGCAAATACAGACTAGTTTGTTTGATTTGTTTATCAGACAAAACAAATTACTTTGACAAACACTCTCATCAGTAATCATTTAAAACAACCAACATTTGACAACATTAATTCTGTGCATCTACAGTAGGCCCTCTCTTAACCGATTGTCACGGGACTGGGACTAGGCCGGAAAAACTTGAAATTATGGAAACTTGTAAAATACTTACTTACTCCCAGGGATATTTATATCGCAGGTGATATTTAGCCGCACCAACAAATCTTCGCAAGGCTATCCGCATCTTCCTTTAAAGCCCCAATTCTTTCCATGTCTGCTTTAACTTGTTTCCACCAACAAAATGATTGGGTGTTTTGTTCTTCCTCGGGGCCGCCTTCCAACAGTATTACCCTTTAATACTCTTCTCAGTCTGCATTCTTCACTTCTTCTTAGTACATGTCCCGCCCATCTGATTCTTTGACACTTAATTTCCCCTATTACATCAGTGCTGTTGTAAAGTTGTCTTATCTCTCTGTTTTATCTTATTCTCCTTGATCACATATAGGTCCATAAATCGTCCTTAGTATTTTTATTTTCTTTTCGAATACCATTAGTTTCTTTTCATCTCTCTAATTTTTTTTTTTCTATGTTTCTGATCTGTGAAGGAGGACTGGGCAAATTATTGTTTTCTATAGCCTGTTTTTTGTTTTGTGGGATAGAGATTTGGATGATAGTAGGCCTAATCTATTGCATGCATGGAAGCATTTATTAACAGAATTTATTCAGCTTTGAATCTCTAATTCATCGGTATTTTAATTTTATATTATTACTCCTAGGTATTTAAAACTGACGTCTTTATCAAATGTATGACCATCAATTTCTATGGGTTCTTCAGAATTATCCATGTTTCTTGTAAAATGCATGTACTTGGTTTTAGAATTGTTTGTTTTTAAGCCTACTTTTTCTGCTTCTCTCATAAATATTTCAGTTAAGAGTCTTGAGATCTTCTGATTTTTCTGCGATTATAACAACATTCTCTGCAAAGGCTAAAATGTTTATAAACTTGTAAAATTCAATAAAATGTATTATTGATACTTTATGAATAACTCCATACTGTATGTCTACACATGACACAAGTAGAGTAAAGCTGACTTTAGTGAACATTCGACAATATTTAGTAGTCTAAATTTTGGATTTCCCTCAGTGGCGCACCCAGAAAATAATTATGGGGGGGGCTATTTGGTCCCTGAGCCAACCGACGGCAAACTTTTAAAACCCCGGTTTTATAAGGCATTAATTACTTTAGTTTTATTTTAGCTCTTTGAATGCAAGTTTTGTGTAGGAATTATAGGAATCTTATACTCTAAAACAAGCTCCGTTTGTCCGGGCAAACTTTTTTTTCGCTCCAAGGATTTTTTATTTTTTGATTGAATATGGGGGTTTTGGCCATCAGAAATCGATTGGAGCTGGTCCCATGTCTGGGAAAAATCCGGTTTTCGTTCTAGAGCCCTTCAAAGTTTCCATGTTATCCTTATGGAGATTTTTAAATTGAACAAAAATCAGCTGATAACTGTAGATATAAATCAATGAGTTACATCTTTAACCTGTAGTTTAGGAAAATTATACCAAAGTGCAGCACCCTTCGGCCTGGCGAGTGAGCGAAGCGAACGAGCTCGTCTTTAAAATCGAAGAGGGCGAGTGAGCGGAGCGAACAATCTTTGTATGAGAACGAAAATAATAATATTACCGAGCTTAAGCTCGGTCCCCCTGGTACTGAATGATAAAACCCAGCTGATTAAGATGTTAGGTTTTATTTTGACAAAATCTTCTTATATCAATTAAACAATATGAGCCAAAAACTGACACAGACCTTAGAAGGCGAGTGGGTGAGGTTTACTGCTGACCTTTCGCAGTTGGGTTGTGGAAGGAAAAAACCCTTTTGTCCCACCTGGGGTTTCTCCCACCCACCACCAGAAACAAACAAATCAAGAGTGAGCGAGAATCGTTCCTTTGCGGGATTTGTAATATTATGAGATGCGTTTTATTTATTTACTTATTTTTAGTGCATTTCTTAGGAACATGAATGCAGCTATTATTTTGTAGTTGTAGTGAAATGCAACTCCTGCAAACCAGTATTCAGTACTCAATGTGTTAATAATGGGTAATTCTTGAGTTTAGCTACGACCAACGGAAAATGGAAATTTTTTTCCAAAATGTTGGAAATTTTGCACTGATTCCGAAAATGATAGTTTTTCCCGCGGAAAACTCGGGAAACCCCGAAAAATCGGAAAACCCGGAAATGAACTTTTTGCTCCGAAATGCGACATGTGGGTATTTAAAATAACCGGCATGTTGAGCTGATTACGAATATGTAAAATTTATTTTGATCTGATTCTAAATAAGCCAAAAAATAAGAAAAATGTCGGAAAAGCCGTCAGATGAACTATTTTTAAGTATGTAATGTGAGTACTCGAAAGACGTGGAATTTTGTGTAGAATACAAATATGAATATATTAATTGAATAGAACAAACTAGTCGTGAACAAAGAGAAAAAACCCTTATAAATAAAATCAAAACACCCTGAAACTTGCATAAATAAACCACGAGGCTAAAAATGTTTCAAATGGTTGTTACTTATGTACTACCTTAAACTATTAGGTAATAGGCAGTACAGTACTATAAACATAAGTACTAGCTTACATCACATAATCAAAATAACACTAACTTAACTAACATAAGCTAACTAACCTAACCTAACCTAACCATCATGTGAGTCATAACAAGCAAAGTGTTATGTGTAGAATACGAATATACATATTTACTATGTATTTACTATGTATGTATTTAATACATATTTATTATATGAAATACACCAAGTTAGTATTCACATGATGGTTGGTTAGTGGTTAGTTGTTAGTAGTTAGTTAGGTTAGGTTAGGTTAGGTTAATTAGTGTTATTTTAGATTATATGTGATGTAAGTTAGTACTTATGTATATAGTACAGCATATTACCTAATAGTTTAAAGTAGTACATCAATAAAAACGATTTGAAGCATTGTTAGTGGTTCATTTATTTATGTAACAGTAAGCTATTTATATATATTTGTCTATTTATCCACTACTAGTTTGTTGTATTCATTTAATATATACAAATTTGTATTCTACATACAATTCCACGTATTTGAGTACCCACTTAATATAGTATCTGGATTTTCCGGCTTATTTAAAATCGGATCGAAATACATTTTACATATTCGTGATCAGCGTAACATCCCGGTTAATTTGAATACCCACTCGACGTATTTCGGAATAAAAATGTCATTTCCGGTTTTTCCGATTTTTTGGGATTTTCCAAGCTTTTCCGCAGGAAAAACTATCATTTTCGGAATTTTCCATCAATTCCAACATTTTGGAAAAAAAATTCCGATGGTCGTAGCTAAACTCAAGACTTATCAAAATGCCAGTAGGTGGATGACAAAAATTATTTTTTTTTCTAAATTTTTTCTTATTTTTTTAAATATTTTTTTTTCTTGAGGGGGGGGCTACAGCCCCCTTAGCCCCCCCCCGTGGGTGCGCCACTGATTTCCCTTGCAATCTATATATAACGGATGCGTTTTATGTCAATAAAGCGATAAGTATAGGAATGGAAGTCTCTCAATTCCAAGAAAACGCCCGTTAAATCGACCTATTTCATAATTAAGGGCCGTTAAACCGAGCTCTCTTTTTTCCCCGGGCAGAGGCAGTTAATCCGGCGCCGGATGATCCAGGGATCCGGATGATCCGGATGATCCGGTTAAAAGAGAGTCTACTGTACTTGACAACATTATTATAAACTTTTCCTCAGGAAGTTCCTACTATTAACTACATTCGATTACTTATAAAAATTATTCAAAAATAAAGATAAGTTATCGTGTTTTTTAGAGATAGTTTATTGATATTAATGAGTAAATTTTAAAAATCATATGAAACAAATTTCGCCTCAACAGTAAATCTTGGGGTGTGACAGAACTCAAAACTGTCTGAGATTTATGTCAGTTGCATCAGAGAGAAGTTGAGCCTTTGTTTGGAGCGTTCTTATTTGTTTATTTAAGAGGTTATATCTTTTCATACAAAATGCTAAAATTTGGACTAACCGTCATAAAAAATCTTTAGAGACTTTAGAGACTTCATTTGAAACACCGACGCACTTTGGCGTATTTTAAGGTGAGTATGACTGAAGGGGTGAGTGTGATGATTGTGATGGATCAGATGAGGTGTAGCTTTGTTACTGACAAATATCAGCTGTTTTTATTTGTCAGGATCATTAATTAATAGCCCAATGACCAAAGGCAGCTGGGTCCAGTATCGAACCATCAAAAAGCACTAACTTTTCTCAGGATCGAACCGGCTACCTTCAGATTCAAAGGCGAGCTCTTTAACCACTCAGCTACCCAGCCAGTTAATATAATCATAGATTGTTATTATAATCATAGTATTAACAGCTTTTTTTATTAATTTAAAAGAATTAAAAGCCAAACTCTGTACTAGTTTTTTTTCAAATTCAGGTTGAATCAAATGTTTATTTTCATATTACACAATGAATAAAGAAGAATAAAGTTTTAAAACAAAACACGAATCTTAACAAACATGCTGTTGGTGTCAACTGATTTCAAATAAACTCAGGTCTCACTCTTACCACCACCCAATTTACTCTCACATCTCAATGTTAGCCTACACACAGTTGCTACCCCCGACAACCTCGGACTATTGGAAGTGTATGGTGGCTCTTTTTTAATAGTAAACTCAGTTGTTTCATCCCTACAATTGGCATATTTTTGCATTTCCTTCAAGTAAGTTTTCTACAATCATTTGTCCATTTCTAATTCTCATCTATTCTACCCTAAAACATAGAATTGGCTTTTAACATTTGAAACATACCTTTACCCTTTGAAGGTTGTGAATCGTTACTACTTTGTGATCAACAGTAAGTTTAACATCCTGAAACATTTGTAAAATAATCATAGTATTGGTGAATCATGACATGTATTCATTCACAAGATCCCTTTAGCTTCAAATGAATCCACTCATGATACTTTTCTCGTTAATCCTTTAGAGCCTAATGACTTGAAAAATGTTTTGTTAAGAGTGCACATCGATAGTTTGAATTACAGTAAAACCTCACTTATTCAAAGTTTCAGAGGTCAGCCAATTAATTTTTAATGAAAGGAAGTTTATAGTATATAATTTGAATTATAAAGGTTAGTGTAAATTAAAATTAAACTTATATACATATATCAACAGCATAATTCAAAGCAAGATTAAGACTATAGAAATGTGTAATACAGTGCATATATTATTTAAAGATAAAAATAGGTTTAATGAATATTTGAAAATATTGTAAACAAATGAGAAGTATAAATACCCCGTCGCAGCAGACTTGCGTACACACCAAATTACCAATAGCTAATATTTATTTAATCAACAAAATGTATGGTGAAATAAATGAGTAATGTATTGGAGTTATGTTCCAGTGACCAACCCTAAGTACGACCATGCTAAATGTGAGTGTGTTTGCTGGGTTTGCCACGACTTTCTGCCATTTAGCATATTTTATTATTATTATTTTTTTATTAACAGTGTCAAAATAACAAATAGTGTTTTGTCAGAGATAACAAAATTTTATTCGAAGCAAACCCAGTGACAATCTTTTATTAAATAGACTATTTCTTATGAATTTTTCCCTCTTGTTAACTGGCTAAACAGTTCACTCTCATTCATCCAACTTTGTGACATCGGAACTCTGCATCATTGGAACTGATAATCTGGTTATTATTACAATTTTTTGAATAATAATTTTTACTTTTAGTGCCTTAAATCTCCAATTCGTTACACCCCCAATATGGTAATATCACTTTTCACTAGGCGCTTTCCATCCCTAGATGTGATTGATGAGTATTTGCACGCAGTTAGGAAGAAAGGGGACAGGAGTAAACATCCGCTACCTAAACTGTCTGCCTGTCTGTCTCTCGAATGCACCTGTGAGTAGAATGTCAATTGACTATTGATATAGTTAAAGCTATTAAAAGAATTACTAGGGGGCCCGTGCAGCGCAATGCGCTGCATTTATAAAGGTACCTGGTTATCAAACCTTGCTCCATGGTAAACTACCAAGTAGTTACTTTGAATGAAAATTAAATTGTAGGGGAAATCAGATTATATCATATTGGTATTTCATCCATAGATCTTCATCAAAACTTCTCTAACTTCCCAATGTGATACTGTTGAGATTTGGTGGTTGGTTTTTAAGTTCCAAATTGGCTAGAATTATATGATGGTTTTTATGCCGATTTGTCTTATAGCCTCTGTCTAAAAACTCCTATAAAATTTAGAATAAATTCACAGATGTAAGATCTAGATAGTTCATCACACAAAAAACTTAAATAACAACAGAAGATAAATCAATATTTAACTACAACTCCTCTGACCTGTATGAGATCAACACTCACTGCGGCTGTTTTTCTAATAATTAATGTATGAGTTGGTTTTATGCCGATTTGTCTTAGAACCTCTGCCTAAAACTCCTATAAAATTGAGAATAAATTCACAGATGTAAGATCTAGATAGTTCATCACACAAAAAACGTAAATGACAACCGAAGATAAATCAATATTTAACTACAACTCCTATGCCCTGTATAAGATAAGCAACACTTACTGCGGCTATTTTTATAATAATGAATGTATGAGTTCAGTTAGTAGTAAACATAGCGAATGAACCCACACTATTAATATTTAAAACTAACTAAATCCTCTTTATCTTTACTTTCCATGGCATTACAGAATTTAAATAAAGAAATCACAAAAATTAGGAAAATCTACATCTTTGTTGGTGTGATCAATTTAGGTTTGATGTGGCATTTATATTTTGGTTAAAATTTCTCTTTTTACAAACCATTTTTTCAATAAACTTATTATCTATACTGGGGGGAGGGAGGGGAAACTTTTAAAGGTCGTCTCTTTCAGACAGGTGTAGCACTCTGCATTAAATTTTTTATATTATCATAGTAAACAAATCAAATCAAATAATTCTTTTTATCATTCTGCACGAAATCAGCCTGTTTTTTGTTCTCTCAATAGTACCAAAACCGATTCTTTTTTGTCCTAAGACTGAAAAAATCAGCTGGAAAATTTTTTAGGTCTTAGGACTGAAAAGTCAGCTGTTTGCTAAGTATATTATTATTGATTTGTTAATGTTGAGGAGCAGAATTTTGAAATTCAAACGTTATAAAGAGCATTATTTGTAAATAACAGAAATGTAAACAATGCATAATATATTACTTTGTAAATATAATCGAAAATATAACTTTATGGTTAATATTGTTAATGAACTAAAGTCTAATTTCGCACTATGATTAAAAAAACAATGCTCATCACTCGGAGCAAAAGTGTCTTTTTTATGCTTAATCATAAAAAAACCGATTGTGCATCAAGAAGACCCACTTTTGCTCCTAGTGATGAAAACTACTATTATTCATAAAATAATACACGATGCAGCATTAAAAATATAACATTTAAAAAAACCTCACATGAGTCGAAGACCTGTGCGTTGGGTGAGCTCAAGTCCATAGCTTCGTCAGTAGCCGTTCATTATTTACATAAAAAAATTACTAAAAGTAATAGTAAAATTATAACCACACAAAGTTGTTAAAAAATTTACAACAAATTCTAAAATAGAATGCTTAAAATAATTTCTTTTTATCAGCTGCTATTGTAATATTCTTAAATTTAAATTTGTAATCCACGGAAAAAAGCATGCATGGAGAAAAATAAGGGAAAATATCAAATATGACAACTTGACAATTATGAAAGGTAAGGTTATGCAGAGGGTAAAGTATTTTATTTTATTAAACAGGTTATTAAATTTAGACCAACAACCAACTATCCCTTTTTCTAGTTCACAGCAGTTTGAAAACCCATGCGCAAACTTTTAGTGTTCTATTGTAATTTTTGTTAACTTTTGATGTTGTTTCAATACCAATCTGATAATCAATAAAACCCACGTCAAAAATCTATATATTAATAGGCAAGCATGTTTCATTTCCTCCTTTTTTCTCATCTTGTGTGCATCGCAGGAGAAATCTGCGCATATCGTTATAAAGGTATTGAGCTGTAGATGAGCAGAATCACGTTTTAATTCATATCGGCCCACAGGGCTAAGCCCTACAGGCTTTCAAAGTTCCAATGTTAATATTATGGGAGAAGGATAATTGATTGAATCATAAGACAGCTGTTGTAATAACAAATGATAGCAAATAAGGAAGAACAGATGTTTCATTTATAAAACATTTTAAAATTAATTGGCTCAAGATCAACTGAATTTTTGGTCGAATTTCGACCAGTGGGCGATCTCTAGTTTCAATTAATAGACAATCCTCGTATTAAAGTATGGAATTGTGTTGATATTTCAGTACCAGTTGTTTAAATGCTTCTATTCAGCTAGCTTTTAACATATGTTTGTTTGTTTTACTATCAACAGCTGTTTTATTTTGCAATTTAGTATAAATTGTTTTCCATGTTAATCTTATGGACCAAAAACGAACTTGAAGGGCTTCCCGTGCCCTTCAGAGTACTAATATCAAAAATCTAAAACCTTTATGCAAAACTACGAATTGGGACAAACATTTTGACATCTCAAACATTAAAATTGGTCCAGAAATAACGGAGGAGTTTTGTTCACAAAAAACAGCCCTCACGTATTAATATAAGAGATGCCGGTTAGAAGGCAAAAAAGATTGTTATAAAATACAAAGTGGGTGATCTTTATGGGATCTGTGAAGGACAGGTTGAGGATCTTTATTTCTTTCATTGGTTTTTTATTCCTCTAAGTTCCTTGTTACCGTGTTCAAAGTTTCAGATTATTATTTTCAGACATTTTCTTGTGTTATCTCATAAACATAGTGAATATAACCTACAATTGGTCGCAGTAACGCCGAAAACGATGACTCACTACAGATTCCGCATCAGCATCTGAACTGGCCGTCCGCCACATTAGTTCTGATGAACGAGAGTGCACTGGGTAAAATAAAAATAACACTGTGTAAGATCAAAATTTGTGTAAACTGAGTTTTATCGTTGGGTTTTTAGAAGTAAAAATATTGCCTTACCTGAGAGTTGATTTCAACGGAAAAGTTGTAAGAGAAATCCTCAGGAAACTGTAAATCAACTGAGTTTAGAAAACAGTTTTTGTGTTTGTTAATGCGTACAGTGAAACTTTTCTTGATTCTCTTGAAATGTAGCTTAGTTTCAATTTCAAAGTCAACTTCTGATCTTAGGCTTTCTTCTAACTGAGGATTACCTATGAGCAAAATCAGGTTAGCTTAGAATAAAATATATAATAAAAAGCCAATTAATATTCATACAAATTTGTAAAAAGATATTACTGAGACTAGGAGCCTATTGTCAAAAATAATATCATAGGATATTACAGACGCTTCTCTAAGCTTTGATCATAATAGACAAGCTTTATTAAAATGTTCGATCAGTAATTTCTGCTGTATAACACGGTTTTGCGAGGAGCAACCGTTTATCTACAGTCTGATCAATTTTGTATAAATATCATATATCCTTATCAAGTAGAGGCATGAGTTGAGTAGCGACATTAATACTGTATCTTGCTACATCAAACGGTGTATAACCCCAAGTAGTTAACACGTTTGTAATGACCGATGGTGTCCATGTTCAAAACAAGCACAGGTAAAAATGTAAACAATGTGGAGAATGATTTGACTGTTAATTATATAAATTTTTTTATATAAAAAATGTAGATATGTATTGACACTATTTAATGTACCAATGATGTGCAGATGATGAATAACAATTTTTTGATTTGATATATATTATGTTTTTAATAAATAAATAATACATTTTACAGTTCTACGTGTGATGGGACACATCAGTATCATTAAAAACCCGCATTAAAAAATTAAAACCAAAACAATGCTAAACAAAATTTAATTACCTCACTCACAATTTAATTTGTGTTCCTACAAAAGAAATTTAGGTAAACGTAACCGGTACCCAAAGTAAAAAAATAATATTTTCTTTTTAAATTAATTTTACAATTTCTTTCCTTCAATTTTGTTCTGTTAGTTATTGAGCAGTTTAAAATTAAAGGAAAGGGTATGTGGGAAAAACCAAATTATATAGTAGTCATGAAATAATTAAATTTAGCACAAATGTAAGTTAAAATTAACTTTCATTTGTAGTATGTCACTTCAAAATTTAGAGAAGGTTATTTTCAATTATTGATGGAGTTTTCTTTTTATATTTATTTGTATAGTACAAATCAACTAAGTTTATTAAAACAGAGATTAATTGAAGAATTAAAGTAAAATTAATATTTTTTTATCAAACTTATTTTTGGTAAAAGCTGGCTTGCAGACCCATAGATCTGATACATTTAAAGTTTGTCTAGAACTTTTAAAATTCAGTTCAAGTGATGGCTGGAAAAATATCAGCTTAAAAAGGCTCGATCTCAAAGATTTTTTAAAAAGCTTGGCTTGGCTCAGTTTGAGTTTGAAAATCACTATTTGCACACCCCTACCATTACCCCAACAAAAAAGATTGAAAACAAACTTTTTGTAGTTTTTTGTTTTGGATGTGTTGTAGGGTTTTCTCATACCTCATATGTTAAGAGGAAGAACCCCACAACACATCCTCCAGCATTGTACAAACAAATCGGATGCCAGAGAAGAGCTGAAGAGGAGACTCGAACCTGACTGCTCTCACAACTCTAACTGAGCCAACCTATTCCCAAATACAGGTAATATTTTAAAGGTGGTGGTCCTCCAACAGTACAAGCAGTACAGACAAAGTGCGACTGACACATGAAATAACTCATACGGTACAGTGGAAGCTCTCATAACCAACCCCTACAGGACCAAACTATGTCGGAAAACTTTAAACCAAATAATACCAGAAATATGTGTTAAAAGAACTTAAGCATGATAAAAATGTTGCAACGCCATCAATTAATTGTTTCTAACAAATTTAGCAAACACGATTAGCACAGTAAAAAAAGTCTACACGAAATATTGTGAGCAACTAACTAAATTTGACTTGCTATGGGAACCTGACTTGCTATTATTGACATGTTGAAACATAATAATAATAAAAACATGACAGTTATTTTTAGAACATTATCACAACATCAGCTTGCATGGCAGAGGTTTGTATATTCCTGGAAAACGATTGGTTAATCCTGCAGACAGTTGATCCGAGGTAGGTTAAGTAAGCTTCCACTGTACTAAAGTGCTTCAAGGTACTGAAGTAAAAGACTGAATATATTTACCAATGACTGGATCAGTAAGCTTGCAATTGTCGGCTCCACTGAAGAAAATAGTTGGCTGCTGTTGCTTCTCCTTAAAATCTGTCAACGAAAATACTTCTATAAATAATAAATAAATAAATGTTTATTGTCATAAGAATACAAGTGATCATTGACATTGTCATAATTACAGTGTGGCTGCACAGTCAAAATGAATTAGCTCTAAAGAAAGATTTCTAAAATGTATAATATAAAATATTTGTTATAAAATATACATATATCTTTAAAATTGAATATTTTTAATACTAAAGAATTCTTCCAGTCTATAAAATGGGTGACCCAATAACCAATTATATAATTTTTGTTTAAAAACCTTGAAAGAATAACTTTTACTAGAACTTTCAAAACATTGTAAACTTTAGCAGATATTACAATGTGGCTGTTGGAAGTTTTGCTTAATCGATGAGGTTCCAATAAAGCTTAATGTTTAATTGTAGCTGTGATTGCTGAACTTTAAATAGTCTTGGTTTTTTTAAATGTTTATCATAACATCAAATATGTACAGACTCGCCTGCGGCTCGATGGGGGCTCCGCCCCCATGCCCCCCTTAGGGGTTGTCCGAAATTCGTAAATTACTAAAAATAGCCCAGTCAATGAAGGGTAAACACCGGAACAAATTTGTAACAGTTTGAAACCTATACCATTCGATAGTACCCACCTAAGGGGTCAAAACCCCAAAAGTCCCCAAAAATCCCCTGGTGGCATTTCGCACAGCCCCCCTTTAAAAACCCCCTGGACCCCTAATTGCATGAGTTTATAAAAACCCTTGTAGAATCGTTACCAGAAGGACTAGGGTCCTAAATATTTTTTTTTTGTATTCCTTATTAAATTGTCTACAGAAAGTGTCATTATGCATTTTTAGCTAAGGTCACTCATTAGTCAGTTATTTACAGTCAAACTCAAATTTTATTAAAATTTTAAAGTATTATTTTGCTTTTTTTAGGTCTAAGATGAAAATAAGAAGTAATTCGTAAAAGTGCTTGGGACAAAAGTTATAGGAAATTTAATAACGAGTAAATTGATATATATAATATGGTATCTAGGGTGACGAAAATCTTGTAACGGCCGTCCAAAGCGAGAGCGGTGCCGTTTGCGGGCCGGCGCTGGGGTCGCGTCGGCCGCCGCGAGCCAACTTCTGTTTCGCTCATCGTGCACCATGTAGATATGAATAACTTTGACAGTGACGTTGAAAATAGTTTATCTTATAGAAACACGTATTATGAATATTTCTACCTTCATTCGGTCCACTTTTTGTGGCATTGCGTGTAAAAAAGTGTTTGTCATAGTTTTTAATTTCTAAATGTTTAAACTTATATTATAGTTTAGGCACTTTAAACATTTTTGGGTGCGTTAAATCGGGTATTCATGATTTTTTGCAAAGTTGTATAAGATGATTAAACTTAATGATTTCAACAATTTTTGCCCTCGGGGGACGAACGCTTCATGGAAAAAATATGAAAAATCTTAAAATTTTCCTACATTATTAACTTTTTTGTAATTTTTATTTGTAAGGGCGATTTTCCGAAAAAAAAGTTATTCTAAAAACCACTTTTATTACACTACAATTGTAATTCGCTACAATTTAAGACCTCAATAATTGAAGTACAGTTTATAATAAGTAATTCTCTTCTTATTCCTACACTAATTTAAAGTTAGTATTTTTTTTTTCAGGGGAAAATTAAGGCTTGAATTTTTATCCATTAAGGTCAGCTAATTGAGTACTATTCATTGTTTGAAGTAAGTCCTAAACAATGGTAAATTTTCATTTTTAAATAAAAAAATAAAAATTTAGATTTTAGTCTCAAAATTTTACATTATTAACACTATTCTTTTTTTTTTTTTTTTTTTTGTCAATAGGCCCATTTCAATGCATGTGTCCATTTAATTGCAAATATAAGCAAATGCCAAAACAAGTATCAGCGTTGAATAAGCCATTAAAAATAATCAGGTCGGTAGATCCATGCCTGCGGATTTTTATATGGGTTTAAAGGGATCAAAAGTAATTATTTTCAATTTTTCGTAACTTACTTATTGAAACTTCACAATGTCATTTGAACAGCTTATAAAATAAATATTTTAGTGATTTGAAATTTTTAATAGGTTACTAGTACACGTTTTGCTCGACATCGGGCAATTTATTTTGATACAATAAAAAAGCTACGGTACATTTAGTTCTAAGTCAATAATATCCGACCAATCCAATATTGTGAATATCAGTCAACACCAAAAACTACAGCTGTACGTACGTTAACTGATGTTTAAAATGCTCAAACCCATCTCAAAGTTATTCTAATGGAAAATTTTCACATTCAATTTGTGGATCGCGCCCTTATTTTAAGTCCGATTCTCATAAATTTTTTGCTTAAGCAACTACAGACCAAGCCCTATCCAACAACACCGAAAACTTGAAAATCGGTTGAGAATTGTAGGAGGAGTTCTCTAGACAAAAAAAAAAAAAAAAAAAAAAAAAAAAATTGCGTATTAAATAAGTATAGATTTGGTGGCAGAGAAAATTTAAAAATATACAATACAAAAAAACATGTTTATTTTACGGGAAACAAAGAAACCCCATCTTGCTTATTCTTCATATATCTTCATAAAATTTAGTATGCACATTCATACAGTTAAGGATAGTTATTATTATCTCCAAATATTCACTTCACAGTAATACTACGTAAAACACAGTTAGTATTCTTTTTTTATAAATTGCAGCATCATTATGTCAGGGTCCGTGAGTAGTAGTACCTTTTGGGTACCATATATAATGTTTATATTTCATTAGTCTATTGCCATAGCAATATATCATACTAATTATAGAATGCCTGCGAACTAACCAAAATTATACATGAAGTTTATAAAAATCACATAGGTCTACGTTTACTACTGATGTAGGAATATGTAGAATTGCTGTGACTGGACCATTTTCGACAAATAAAATTTAATCCTAAATATTTGAAAGTCCATACCAAGTTTAGTGTAGATGTATGTGTACAAAAGTAGCTAGATAATGGGATCTACCGGTAGTTATTTATAATAAAATAACATTATTTTAAATTGTGTTTTTTGGGTTTTATATGCATCCAGATAAGTTATATCAAGAATTCAAAGCAATTATTTGTTTTTATGAGCTCTTTCAAAGGGTTTAAACTGAAGTGATAAGTTTTAATAAGTAAGAGAAAGATATTTAAAATACTTTTTTTATTGGTTTACAGATTTCATTTTGAACTGGCATACAAATTTTAACAAAATCACACGTTTGTTAGGGGGATGTTTTGAATTTTTAAATTTAATGGATAAGCTAGCTAATAACCCGTAAAAACTACCGCTAATATAAGACTTGTTATGTATTAAAAATATATAAATGTGAAGTATTATAATTTTTATTGGTCACAGAGTGCCCTGCAAATTCTGAGAGGGTATTAATCTGAAACAAAATTTCTACCATTTCTTTATCAAACGTTAAGTGTCTACAGTAAGCGTTTCAGTTTACTGATTACAAGTCAATATGACTATCTCCCCCCTAAATTCTAAACCCTAAAAATTAATAAATTTTAACCTATATACCCCCTCTTACGTTGTTATTTGTTTATCTTGTATTTGAACTATTTACAGCTGTTATTAAAAATAAAAATAAATTAACTTGTTTAGTGTCCCGAAAACCACTGTTTCGCGGTCCAGTCCCGAAAACTTTGTTTTCATCATCACTGTCACGGTGCTCCGGGGCTCCTTCGTCCCCAGACGTCGCTGCAGCATCTGAAAAATATTCATTGACTGCCGGGGGATTAGTCTTGACTTCACGGTTTGCGCTCTCTTTTGTTTGGAGTCATTGCGTGTCTGAATTTGAGATCAAATTCGGCGCCGCTGGTCTTCGTAAACATACCACTGCGATAAACGTTGTTTTCGGAACCGTCAGCTGTGATCGAAACTAGTTGATTCCCGGTGGGTTAGATAAACGTGTTGGTAAACAAAGTTTTCGGGACTAGTCCTCGAAACAGTGGTTTTCGGGACTAGGCCGGAAAAAAACTTCCAATGTTTGACACCACTAGCGCTGATATTCTGCTTACAGTAACTTAAGCCTCGTTGACTCCAATATATAAATGTCAAACAGCTGATTGTTTAGTTGTAAATAGTTCAAATACAAGATAAACAAATAACAACATAAGAGGGGGTATATAGGTTAAAATTCATTAATTTTTATCCAAACTGTATATTTATTATAGGTGGTATGATGAAAAGTACTGTTCGTAACTCGTCCGAAAGTGGTATATCGGTGCTCGATCGAATTCAAGTACTCGGCTTCGCCTCGTACTTGAAACTCGATCTTGCACCGATAACGACCACTTTCCGGACTAGTGACGAAATATACTATTACCAACACGTTTATCCAACCCACCGGGAATCAACTAGTTTCGATCACAGCTGACCGTTCCGAAAACAACGTTTATCGCAATGGTATGATGAAAATTCATTAGCTAACGTCATCCTATGCATCATGTTTAAGGTTGGTATTTTCTAAATAATATGCCACAAATTCGATCTCAAGAGGTCAAATATGTCAAAAGTTATTGCATTTCATAGTTTCAGCGCAGTATGATTTCCAGTGAAGTTTGACCGCCTGCATATTCCGGCTTGTTCATTCATTTGAGGTTGATTTTGCAGTATTAAAATCTACTAATGCCTTTTTTATGTACAAATCAACCTATCCTTACATTTAAAATTTTCTACTAACTCCTAGTGGGCCGAACTCAGTGGCATTGATCACTCAGATATAGAGTTTTAACGTTCAGTAATAACAAAGGTGTGGTTACAGGTAAAAATTACAAAAAAGGGAAAAAGGTGAGAAAATGTTAAGGTTTTTTATTGTAGGCCATGGTGTCACAAAACATGGACCGAGTGGAGGTAGAAATATTCATGATACGTGTTTTTATAAGATACACTATTTTGGCTTCCAACTGAATTTACATTTTTTTTTTTTACCTAAATTTATAATAACAATATTAAGCTGTCTCCAGACTTCTCCGCAACCCTCGTAAATAGTACTGTGGATTGAAACGTAATTAAAATTCTAAAAACTAGAAATTTTAAATAACATTCATACAGTTATAACGATATTCATGTTTTTTCTATTTCTTAACGAAATGTTTTCTTACCTCAATGAATAATATATTAAAACATACGTTAAAACAAATAGCTTATCTCTAGTGTTAGTTCTAAGTCAGGTTGAAATCATTAAAAATAAACCCTATTTATATGTTACCAAAATTTTTACCAAGCATCACATTTTAAATATGAATTTAAACTGTGTTTTTTATCATTGCTACCTCGTAAAATATTAGTGGTCTGCTTAGAAAAAGAAAGATAATACTTTGTTAATCAGCAGTGATAGTCTTAGATTGGTCAAAATAAGTTTTAATTGTTATTTTACGGATTTATTGGCATTTCACAAGGGATTTTAAATTTTTCCTATCATCTAGGGGCCATAATAAATCCATTGACCCCAAAATGATCACTATATGTTAAGTAGTTTTCTCTCTAGATGCTTAAATGCAATCTTCTATTATATACGATATGCCTGGATAAACATTTGCAAAAATAGTGTTGTTCTAGAGACTTAAAAATGAAAATTTAACATCGTTCCGGGCTTATTTCAAACAATGAATAGTACTGTGTAAACTGCTAAAACCTCAATTTTTAAAATAACTAATTTTTTAAATAGCTTAAGTAGAAAACTACTTATTATATTTTTAAATTATTGAGGTCTTAAATTGTATGGAATTAAATGCAGCGAAATACGAGGATAATCTTTTAGAACACCTTTTTTTAACTAGTCCTTGCATGTAAAAGTTACAAAAAAGTGAAAAATGTGAGAAAATGTTGAGTTTTTTCTATTTTAGACCTTGATGTACAAAATATGGACCAATTGAAGGTAGAAAATTTGAACCTACCTTCATATTTTCTATATTCATATTTTCTGTATTCATGGTACGTGTTTTTATAAGATAAACTATTTTCAACGTCACTGTCAAAGTTATTCATATCTACATGGTGCACTATGTAAATATCCGTTGACTCGCGGCGGCCGGCGCGACCTCAGCGCCAGCCCGCAAACGGCACCACTCTCGCTTTGGACGGTCGTTACAAGATTTTCGTGACCGTAGATACCATATTATATATATCAATCTACTCGTTATTAAATTCCCTATAACTTTTGTCCTAAGCAATTTTACGAATTATTTCATATTTTCATCTTAGACCTAAAAAACAAAATAATACTTTGAAAATTTAAAAAAATTTGAGTTCGACTGTAAATAACTGACTAATGAGTGACCTTAGCTAAAAATGTATAATAGCACTTTCTGTAGACAATTTAACAAGGAATACCACCAAAAAAGTTTTAGGACGCTAGTCCTTTTCGTAACGATTCTACAAGGGTTTTTATAAACTCATGCAATTAGGGGCCCAGGGGGCTTTAAAGGGGGGCTGTGCGAAATGCCACCAGGGGATTTTTGGGGACTTTTGGGGTTTTGACCCCTAAGGTAGGTACTATCGAATGGTACAGGTTTCAGACTGTTACAAATTTGTTCCGACGTTGGCCCGTTTTTGACCTTCATTGACTGGGCTAAAAGTCGAGTTGAAGCAGGTTAGTTCCACCAAAAAACTGGTCCACCAAGACAGTAAGAAAGCCGGTTAGTAAGCACTACATATTATCAACAATAATAAATAACCCCCGTCGCAGCAGACCTGCGTACTTAGCAATTTTCCAAAGATTTCGTATTTTCCCCATAGTTACCATAGGAATGTGTATGTTGGTTTATTGCCATGGGATGTTGTTAAAAAATGTTTGTTGTCAGGTAGAGTGATGGTTGAGTAAGGTATAAAAATCTAATTGTATCAATATTCGGCACTTTTTAATATTCCCAATAAACCCGATGGGGGTGAGTATGTAGGTTTGCCGCCACATGGGTGTTCTAATCAAATATCAGTTATACCCTACCTAGTGAATGTACATACTAAATGTTACTAAGTTATGTCAATAAAATATGCGAGACGGACTCATGAAAATAGACCTGGTCTTACACCTTCATACCAAATTTCATCAAAATCGGACAGTACTACGGACATTCACATACAGGGTCGGATTTACCGCATGGGCAACATGGGCACATGCCCAGGGCGGCAAATTTCAAGGGCGGCAAAATTTTGGAGAAATTAAAATTTGATCTGTATGCACGGTGCGTTGTCATCGTCATGGTCGCAGACAACATGACGTATCGTCGTGAGGCCGCAAAGGGCAGACTGCAGTCTGCGCGGATGCGTGTCAGCGTGGACGAGCCTCTATTTATTTGTGCCGCGGCAGACGATGTGGTAGTGGTGGGGCGAGGTGAGGGAGGGGGGAGCCGTATTCGTATTCCTCGCCGTCATCAGCCCATAGAGATGTGCCGTACTAGCCTATTTAGTGGAACAGTTCCGCACTATAGTCTCATATACCTGTTCCGGCGGAACAGTTTGGAACAACCTGATCCGCAACATCCCATGATACTGTTCTCAGTGTTCTGCGAGTCTGGCGACTCCCATGATGCTGTTGCGTATCTATCCTGTTTCGACGGAATAGTTTACAACAGCAATTGCAATACCCTACTAGTAGGCCTACCAAACAACTTCGTTGTTCCTGCTGAAATGTTCTCTCACATAATAAATTTTTCTATTAATTTCTCACACGACGCGTCGATGAACGTGTAACGTTTTCTAAAATAACATATTAACTCATTTATTAATGAGATGTCAAAGGTCATTTGGATAATAGCCTATTAATGACAACCACGAAGAACATTTTATGTTTAATTCAGTTTCTGTCATAATAAAAAAATCAACCTTCAAAAATAATTAAAATTGGGTTTGATTACAGTTACTACAGCCCTCAGCATTGCACATTCAGACACTTGACAAACTTTGAAACTAGCTTCGGAGGTCCTATGTCACTTCACACTCGTATCTGTTCCAAACGAATGTGAGTGTGAGGGAATAGTGTAGTGCTTAAGACGCGTATGGACCGCGAACTCCGAGTTGATTGGAACAGTTGGAACAGGCTATTTCCACCATACCGTTCCGGTACGAAACTGTTTTAAACGGGTAACTGTTCCAATGAAACTGTTCAGTTCTTTTTGGCACATCTCTATCAGCCCAGCCCGCCAAGTCACCATTTCGTTTCCGCTTGGGCGGTCAGTGTACAAACGTCATTCGTCAGTGTTATGTGGCGTTGTTAATGTCGCATTAGAACTGACAGGCTGTACGATTACGCTTGCGGCTTGCTTGTTATGCAGTAGTGCGTGTGCGACTGTGTGTTGTTGATTTGCTCATAACTCTTTAATGCTGTGTTTCGTGTGAGATTTCATTTCAATTTGATATAGGCCCTACGCAATAATTTTCGTTATATTTTTAAAACATAGGCCTAATGGATGGGCGAAAAATACTTAGTGGCGCGGAATACCAAAAATTAGATGAAGTGAAGAAGAAGGATAATGAAGTCCTTGCCCAAACTTTAAAGTTAGATTCCTTCTTAAAAAAAAATAAATAAAAAACAATGTCGCCGCATTGTGGTTCCTTGGAGAGTACAAAAGGGTGCCGGTGGAGGGGGTGAAGGGGCGGCAGATTATTATATGCCCATGGGCGAAGAAAACGTAAATCCGGCCCTGTTCACATATATATGAAAATTAACGAATTGTTTTTTTTTCTGGGGACCTCAAAATGAAAAAGTGGTCCCGGGCTTAGGTCTCACCATGGCTACTACCGTAATAGCGTATTCTCTATAGGGAAATTCGCTAAAAGCTTTGAAAATCGCCAATAGCTAGTTTTTAGAACCACTCCCTCGTTCCTCTTAATTCGTAAAATTGAGAGAGTTGTAAAATCATAATCAACCACACAAATATTCTAGGTATTATGCTGGATGGAGGCTCTACCCCCTTGCCCCATAATTAGTTGCCCCTATTCATATATTGCTGTAAAAATCGCAAGCACTGAACAGGCTAGTTGAGGCCTTCGCTTCCATACCCCCTTGTTGTGTTCACCGTATTAGTTTGTAGTTTACCAAGTCTCAAACGTTTAAGATTTCCCCATAATATTTTTAATTGAAATTATTATGGATTTAAAAAGCAACTATACTGTAGTAAACAAATCGTCGGGGGATTTGAAGCAATGCCTTGCCTCACCCTCCTAGCACAAAAAGGGTGAAATAAACTTAATAAAATATATGACAATGTAGAATGAATAACCTAAATAAAATATTTCAAAAGATCAATGAGGAAATAAATAATTTTACAGAAACAAAAACAGGTAAACATGAAAACAGGTTTGGTACCCGCCAAAGACCCCTATTATTCACACACAAAAATATTCGTTAGGAAATAAAAATGGACGTTATGAAATAATAATTTATTATATAGTTATTCTAGTCACTTCCCTTAAATTCCGTTGAAGTTTCAGGGATATTTTACAAGTTCAGTCAATGCAAAATTCATACCTCAAATACAATATAACTGTAGTTGGCTCTACTAACAAGTTATATGAAATTCAGTGCTAATAAAAGTTGCAAATCTGTCTTAAAACAACGATTTGAGATACGATAAAAAGTGAAAGGTCTAAAAGTTAGATTTATGTCACTAATTCACAAACAATCTATACTTTAACAGTATATGTAATGTAACAGAGAAATCCGTTCATATTCAACAGATAAGAGAGAAACACATAAATTTAGCTGGCAATAATTATAATTTTATTAAGTTCAATTTTTCCGAGTGGTTAACTTTTAAATATAGTGAATTTCCTTTAATATCACTGTCAAGCTAAATAAATACAAAAATTCAAGCTTATGGGGAAGCAAGATGCAAAATCAGCTACATAGGTATTAAATCAGCTAAAGTTAATGGAATGTTTTGCAGTAGGCCTAGATCTATAAAAACAATAAAAAACCTTTATATCAGGAAAAAGGTTCCCTACTTCAAGCTCTGTTCAAAGTTTTAAGAGTGTTAAACTTCTAAATATAGTGGATTTTGTGTTAGTTAATACTAAACTTCAAGATCTCAATACAATATTACTGTAGTTACTGACTAAAGTATGGCAAATATTAACTAAACATAGCCAATTTACCTCAAATAGTCGGAAACCAAAGTTTTTGGTAAGTTAGGAACAAACAATGTAAAACATCACTAAGTAACAAGCAAAGTAAAACAATCAGTTGCCTAACAATCAATTTTAAAACAATCAGTTCCGCCTAACAGGTAAAATAAAAAGACATAATATTGGCAATCATCACAGTTATTGTTTATGTTTGATACTTTTATTGGTATCGGTGCTGTCCAAGATGTGTGCGTGCACAATTTTAAGGATCTAAAAAGTATTACTGTACTTATGAAAAAAATTACGTCTATATACATGTGGTAAACCCCTCACATAAATAAATAAGTAAACTTCAAAAACATACTGGAGGGTTAAGGATCAACAAAACGTTAAATTAAACATACAATATTAACTGGCATTAATTATGAATTACTACTTTAAGCTCTATGTATCGGCTTAGGTATATTAGAAACAAAGTTGTAGTAAAATGAAATATGTTCGCTAAGATATTTGATGGGCGCAACCGTTTTTCTGGCTAGGGCAGAAAACCAAATTAATTTCACATTTCTTGTGAACTACGTGGTCGCTACATCTAAAATTAAGAAAACCAACTGTAAACAATGACTTGTCAAATGAGATGCAGCAATATGTTGAAATATTAGTTTTCATTATTACCTAAATTGGGTACTATAACGTTATTCCATAAATTTGCCTTGGGAAAACTGGGCATTGACTGGGCAGATGAAAATCTCAATTGTATATATATGTATATAGAACTTGATTTTATTTTCATATTGGGCTGGGTCCCAGAACTTGATTTTATTTTCATACTGGGCAGGGTCCCTGAGAGTCTTACGTTCCCTATAAACTTAGTAGAGCCTAGTTAAATTTGTTCAATAATATAAGTACGAGAACTAAACCTGTTAAGTGATCTACGTTTACCACGGATGTACTACTTTACCCCTTAATCTGCCTTACCGACACTACGAATTTCTGATACCCCAATGAGTTACACATGCGGGAGTATATAATTTAGATTAGATTTATTACTGTTTGGACTTCCCATTCTATAAAGAGGGGTTTGCAGTGTTCTTCTGGATCTGATATGCTCATAGTCCGTAACGCCTTTTTTTTCCGCCTTAAAATGTTTTCAATTTTACCAGACCCTCCCCAAAAAAGCAAACCATAAAAAGATAGATTGGAAATAGGCAAAGTAAGCTGTCTTCATATAATTTTTTGGAGCCTGATCTCTGAGGCGTCTTAAGAGATAAATAATACGTGAGAGTTTTAAAGAAAGATTGTCAAAGTGAAGATTCCATGAAAGTTGACTGTCAATATTTAGGCTCACCCAAAAATTTGGCTGTGCCTACAAAATTTTGATCAGCAGGAATGAAATTGTGTTTCAATGCAAATATAATATTTTGAGTTTTTTCTTCATTCAGTAAAAATCCATTAGAATGAAACCAATTTGATGCGTCTTGAATAGTACATTCAACGATGTTTTGTAACTCAACTATATTACTATTTTGTTAAAGAAATTTGTATCATCAGCGTAAATTAAATTATTGTTTTAATTTATAGCCGTTGGTAAATCATTTATATAAATTATGTATAAAGGGTGTCCAAGTACTGAACCCTGAGGAACACCCCATTTCAATAATTTTGGTTCAGACTCTTTGTCATTTGATTTGACTAGTTGCCTGCGGCGACTCAAATCAAAATTACAAATAAGTAAATATAAAATAAACGTGAGTAAGATGTGTGCGTACCCCTCTGGTTTGCCCTGAGCACCTCGATGATTGGCAGGTCCTCCTCCAGGTGGTCGCGTAAGTGGTTGACGAACAGTCCATTAGCGTCGGCGTCGCTCTCGTAAGCGTTCTGGTGGTTCCTCGTGGCCGTACCCAGCACAATGTTGCAGTTGCCGAGGTCGTGTTCAAACTCCGTCCTCCCGATCGACAGATCCCTGTGGCAGTTCAATAGAAATAATTGTTGGCTCGTGAGGTAAATATAAAATGTAAATTCAAGCTCAATTCCCATAGTACTATTGATAAAAGTAATTGGTATTGATATATGAAAAGTGTTTTGTCACCACTCTTCAAAAACATCTGTTTTCTACATGCATTGGGGAGTTAGGATTTTCAATACGTTATTTTCATAGTCTTTGGACCTAGAAACAAAACAAATTTAAAGGTTTTTTCAGGTTATATAAATTTATCAATGATCACAAACAATCAATGAATCTTAACTTAACTATCTATTAAAGCATTAGTTGTAATTCATCATTGTATAGGATATTTGAGGAAATAAATGTTTTAATGAATTTGTTATTCTGGCAATTGATAGTCCACAGAGTGTGATGTATAGGGTGTTCAAAAACTCACTTCAGAAACTCCGTGTCCTGATTCCTTGGATCAAAATGAACAAAAAAAATCATAGGGAACGTATGTCTTAAATTGCTTTGTTAAGACGCTAGCCGCCATTTTGTTTTTTACACTTAATAATTTTTTTTGTGTAACGGATGGGTGTATTAGTTTAAATTTGGCATGAACCTTTATCACACTAATGTTAATTTAAAAATTTAAAAAAGAAGATTTTATCGCAATGTGTATTTTCAAAATGGTGGCCATTTTATGTTGTTAGAATCAAATATCTCAAAAGCAGTATATTTTATCAAATTTTTTCATGTAACAAACAAGTTGAAAAATTAAATTATCTAACCAATGATACCAAGATTTTAAGGATCTGATATCAAATAATGGAATTATTGTCATTTTTCTGCATAAAAATATTGATTTTGCATGATAAATCATGCAAATTAGGATTATTTTAATAAAAAAATCACAATTTATGGTCAGATCCCTACAAACTTGGTATTATTGGTTAGATAATTTTGTTTGTACAACATCTTTTTACTTGAATAATTTTGATAAAGTTTACTGGATTTGAGATATTTGAGTTTAAAAACTTAAAATGACCACTATTTTGAAAATACACATTGGAAAAAAAATAATTTTCTTCCAGGAAATGAACATTGGTGTGATAAAAATTCATACCAAATTTAAACTTAATACATCTATCCGTTACTGAAATAAAAATTATTAATTGTAAAACCAAATGGTTGCTAGCGGCTTAACGAAGCATTTTAGGATATATCACTAAATCACTATTTTGAGACAGAGACCTCACATAGTGGGTATTTTAACCTGATTATGAGTGAGGGATGAGTGTAGGATGATTGTGGCGCGATCTTGTAGTCTTGTTACTGACTAAGGCCGACATTCTCCTTAGGCAGGACTGTTAATTAATAGCCCAACAGCCAATGGTATCTAGGGACCTACAGTTTACCGTGGGATCCGAACCACAATTTCAACCTCATATATACGAATTGGTCTAATCATGAGAATGGTCTTTATTGATGAACTAGTATTCACTAATGCGGACGTTAATCCCCACTAGGGAATATCGCATCCACAAGCCATCACTTATAACTATCCACAATTCGTCATGTTCCTCATGAACTTTTTTGTTCATGTTAATCCAAGGAAACCGATTTTCGGAAAAGATTTTCCAAACACCCTATAAAAATATACTTAAATGGATACCAGCCTACCACTAAATAAGGCATGGAAATGAAATTATTAACTTGAAAATAAATCAAATATAGAAGTAAGGATTTAAGGTAAAAAAGGTTAAAAAATTATATTTGTGTGTTAAAAATTTAGCCCTTATGCACAGAAGGTTTGAGTGAAATTTAAAAATTTATTTCAGCACATGGTTCAACATCAAAGTGGCTTTACAATCATCGCTTATCTTGTGGCCTCAACATTCAAACTTGAGCTTTAATTGAGTATACTCACTTTTGTACTATGTGTAATAATAATTTATAAAACTGTATCATAGCTGTTCATTGTTTTCATACTTTATTTATTTATTTACATGCTTTATTACAGGTAAAAATACCTAAATTACAATAAAGCAGTTCATCTAACATATTGTTGAGATACTTGTTTCACAGAAGTAAGCTTGAAATGGAATTAAATATACAGTATTCAATACAGACTCTTAACCGGCCACCTCGGGACCAGGCCGCAGCCGTATAATGAATTGGCCGGTTAAACTGATGTACATTTAAAAACACCAACCTACAATTTTATATTGCCTTAATACAATTCTGACTTAAAACCTCGAAGTATATATCACTATGTATAGTTTATAGCTAACATCGGACACCCATGAAATAAACAACTAAACTAAATTAATAATACAGTAATTTGTTTCTTTATTGAGGTCTACTGGATGGCAGGTCCAAAAGCATTCACTCCCGGTGGCATTCACTTCCGTCAAGGATAGTACATTTGAACTGGTTTGAGAATGTCAATATGACATAACGTTGAATTGAATGATACAGTAGATAAGAAAATAATGTTTCCGGCAAAACACAGCCGGTTAAAGCGATGTTGAGATAAAAAATGGCTGGTTAAAAAGATGTTATTTTTGTGTTAAAAAGGGTTTTTTTTTAAAGGCAGAGACCGGTTAAAAGGTGGCCGATTAAGTGGGAGTCTGCTGTGTTACAAAAAAAGCATTTATTTCCAGTAACGGGGGGGGGGGGGGGGGGGGGGATAAAAAAAGTATTTCAAGGTCAATGATTGATCCTATCTTTCACAGTCCAAAAGCACCCATGACCGAGGTATCATCATATTGTTCGGCCTGACCTGGACTCGATGAGGCAGCAGTCGAAGAGCATGACAAGCAGCTGTAGTTTGCAGCCCTGCGCCAGCACCTGGGTCAGCTGCTCGTCACAGAGGCAGTCGCACAGCTGGATCTCGTCCTTGGGGCAGTCTATGGGCATCATGAACTTGGACGCCAGCTTCGAGAACCCGTGACCCGCAAAGTAAAAGAAAGCTATGCCAAACAACATAATTTTCTTTCATCTTTACTTTAAAATATTGTTATTTTAAGTTTTTTCATTAAACGATTTTATTGGATGATTGTTAAAAATCAGTGAGTTAAAGGCACACACTATTGAACATATCCGTCAAGCATGACAGGACCCTACGACTTGTCCAACATGTTCGACAGTCTGTGGACTCCAACCCAACAGCTCGGTGGATATGTCAAGTTGGATGTTCGGACGGGTGGTGTGTCGGGACCGGCAGTGTTTTAAATCCCAATTTGTCAGGTCCGATGTCGGGTCCGACATCAGGTCAGGTGCCGGCAAGCATGTTCGATGGTGCGTGGACTCCTTTAGCTGAGTGTTGAGCGGAGCTTGGGAATGTACTATCTATGTAAAGTTGTTTCTCTTTCAAAGTGCTGGATAACTCCTAACCTGTAATTCAGTGCTAAAATTAACTGTGCCAGTGCAATAAGTAGTTGTAAAGCTCTAAATTCTGGAAATCATTGAGTTTTCAGGTACCACAGAGGGAGGGGGATATAGTATATAATTTTAAATTAATTAACTTAGTACCAAGAGTGAGCAGAGCATTCGGGGAGGAGATAAAAGGATGTTAATAAATAGAGCAGATTCTCTTTAACCTGGCACATCGTCAGTGAATTACCTACTCTGTAATTCAGTAACTTTCAAACATCGAAACAGCTCAGACTCAATTGTCTGACATTCTTCGGTCAGACACATTCTACAATCAAATCATGCCTCGGTAGCAATATATGTTGTGAGTGTGATTTTATTCAATTTGTACAAAATGTTCTTGTAGTCCCTTATACATTTCTAAGATTAAAATTGTGTTTCTATGTTTATTAAATAAAAAATACTTGTTTAAAAGTGGTTAGTTTTTTTATTTTTTTTTATTTTTTTATTTTAGCCCATTTAAATATATTTTACCTCACTAGTTTACATTTAGAATTTTTATAGTTATATCTCCAGTAATCCATGATCTTCAACAATCTGACAAGGTCCAGGTCCCATATGTGTCAGCTGATAGATCTGCTGTAATCGCTATTAGCGAGCTTTTCATGAATGGTATTCTATATTATGATGAACTTAAATCATTCAAAGAAATTTTGTTGCAATTGTAGCCGCATTTTCTACAAAAAGTGATCTGTATAACCGATATTAATTAACCAATCATCTTAATTAACCGATATTTAAGGACATACCTCGCCCAAAATGGCTACAGGTTTGTGATTTTTTTTCATTTTATACTTTAGGCATATTTGTACCTTACTGTATCTTTCTTTAGTTGTATTATATTATTGTTGTATTATCGTTAATATTATTGAAGATATGTAATGACTTATCGTCACAATAGTAATCCTATAAAACCTTACATATAAAATCCCTCGGCTCAACAATTTTAAATTAAGTAAATATTACTGTAACATGCCTAACTGAATGAGGGTTTTGATTGACACAATCTCTCCAGGGCGAAATCATTTAAGTCACTATTATTTATTTTAAAATAATGGAAGTTGAGTCAAAATCAGTCAATTGGTAATATTCATCAGTGCTGCCATAATATTTAAATGTGTTTATCTTCAAAAAACGGATATAATTAAAGTTACAACGTGTGGTGGAAGGAGAGTTAGCCAAACTCTTACTTGTCTGTAGTTGTAGAGGTTAAGGAGGGTTAAAATTTGGGGGGGGGGAGGGGTGATTTGTGCCATGGTCTTTGGGGGGGGGGGGGGTACCCCTGGGAACAACTGTTCCTATCTTAAATGTTTCTAAACCATTTTATTTCATAATAAATACACTAAATTTGACTGTATTTTTTGACTAATAAATACAGAAATTTATTTGCAATGTGTTGCAAATAAATTTCTGATTCACTGGAGAAACAAACACCTGATTTTATACATTCACTCGCTGACTTACCTGTGCTTCGCAACGGTACTCAAATTACAATGCCAAGCTGAGGAATTTTTCGCCATTCAGGTGAGCTCATGAGACCCTTGGCTGCAAAAACTAAAGAAGGTGCCCAACTTGGCAGCCACTACAGCAGTTTTTAAAGGCCGCATTTTTAATGGTAGAACACAGTATCGTTAATGTTTTTCTGGAGTTTTCATGTCAAGATCTTCCAACCAAGTTTATGGTTGTAGGGATTTTAACTTCTGGGAAAGCTTAAACAACTGGTGTTTAATCCTACATTCAAAAACCAACATCCACCATATTTACTTCCAACTTCCACCTTACAATGTGGTAAGTTCAACAGTGTACCATTTTGTGGGCTACTCAACTCAGATTCAATAATTTAGCATTGGATTTTAAACAAGATAAAACTTTATAATTTTTCTGAAGAGAAGTGACGCGTAACTAACACTAACCATAAGCATTCTCTGGCAGGACGCTGCAGAACCAGTGGAAGGCGTTGTACATCTCGGTGCGCGTGAGGTTGTGCAGGGCGATGACGTGGAAGCCGAGCCGCTGCAGTATGTGCGCTAGGACTGCGACGTCATTGCTGGGCGCATGTAACCCCTGGACCACAAGCAGAAGAACTTACTTGCTTCCGACACGTTAGACTGTCAGAAGTAACATATCAATATACTTACAAACATATAGCTTTGTATCTTATAGTCTAAGAAAATAATATTTAGAGTGTACAAAATTATACTTGTCGCTTTTAAGCATCACCCATTATTTTATTTAAGGTTATAAGGTGAAAAATAATAAAGTATTAACACGTGAATGTAAAGAACTGACCATCCATTATATTTTTGCACCGGATTTCAGATATTTAGGTTGATGCAATTATTACAATAGAGTCTCAGAAACCAGCAATGTTGGCTAGGAGCGCGGAGAATGAGTCGATGGTTTGCATTGGTTAGATTAAGTTAGATTAGGATAGATAAGTCAAAAATGTTTCCGTTATATTTGTTCACTCATCTTGAAAGTAAAACTCCATCAAAATATAATGTACATGTAAAAAAATAAATCACACATTTAGCATGTCTAGTAGCAATAGGGCGAGACTAACCATGAGGGCGCCTGACCTTAAGCAACCTATGGACCCATAAATCAGATGCATTTTTGTCAAATAAGCGATAATGAAAATGATGACACATAGATTGAATTATCTATGGTTACCTGGCCTAACCTAACCAAGCTAAACAACATGGTTTTTTTTAAAGAGGTTGGCGGTCCTCTTTTTGCCTTACTTTGCCCCGTCCACATAGACTATTGATCTGTCCGTGGATCGTATTAGACAAAGTAAGGTGAATGGTACTGATAAAAGTCACTGGCAGAACCGGCATTCGAACCCACGACATCGCTGCCATGGTCCTGAAGTCCGGCGCACTAAACACTACGCCGCTGATTCACCCAAACTAAATGGATGGTGCTTATAACCATCGACTAACTTAAGTTACCGTACCTAAATAATCATCATTACCTGCAGCTCGCGGTCCTGGTAATCCTCGTTGCCGATCAGCAGCGCCACCTTGGCTGTGGCTGCAGACACAACAGCAGCGAGGTTAAACTTTCATCAGCGTAAGTCCACACTCATAAATGTTACTGCTACTGTTAAACTTGAAATTTGGTATTAAGTATGTACAACTGGATAATTCACTTTCTATGTTTTCAAGATTATACAAATTAATTCCAAGTTGAAATATGTTTTACCAACTTTGCCTTACTTTGTCAAGGCTATACAAATAAATAAAACTAGTATACGTGTTGCTCGAAATCGAGCAATTTATTTTAATATAGTAAAAATGTTACTTTAGCTCTAAATCAATGACATCCGACCAATCCAATATTGTGAATATCTGTAATTACCAAAAACTACATGTATTTACAGCTGATTATTAACATATGTTTAAAATGCTTTATTCAATCCCAATGTTATTTAAATGGGAAAGTTTTAGATTTCAATGGTGGATAGAGCCTTTATTTTCAATCCGATTCTCATCAGTTTTTGGCGGAAACAACTACAGACCAAGCTCTATCCAACGACACAAAAAACTTGAAAATCGGTTGAAAATTGTCGGAGGGGTTCTCAAGACAAAAAACCCTTAGCGTATTAAATAAGTATAGATTTTAAGTGCACCAAATTTTTTTAAACCAAAAGTTGTGGCGCTAAAAGTTTTAAAATTAAAATTAAAAAATATGTTGTTTATAAAAGTTATTTGATTAAATTACCAACAGTTAACTAATGGGTAATATGCCAGAGAATATTAAAATTTTAAAAAATCACTACTACAAAATGTGGTGCCATACCAATGTAGTCATCCGGTGGGCGTTCAAATACCTGAAAAAAAATTTAATATGAATTAGTTGGATAGTTTTTTAGGTCGTTTTACAAGTTTGTACACATTTTGTTTCAATTTCTAAAAAACATTAGTGAATACATCTTATTTTAAAAATAAATTTTAACTCTGAGGACTGTTAACCACAAACAGAAGTCTTCCAAATCCGGACTTTGGTAACCAGGACAATAATCCGGGATCACGTATAACTCAGAAAGCCTGCTACAGCAGTAAAGTGCATGGGGTTTCAAGGTGTTTAGCGCCATGGTATCAGCCGGAGCACAATGTGGTGCTACCCACATCACACAATGGAGTGAGCCACAGTCTAATCTTATAGTCACCAGGGCCGTCGAGACCAAGGCCAGGCCTTGGCCCTCTTTGAGCCTGGGCTCCAAGTTTCAGACTTGGCTGACATACCCTCTCAACAGTCTGACAGTCACAACACTTGTATTGAAGCTACATGCAGTAGGAGTCCCCCATGTTATTGGTGAACTCAAGCCTGTGATTTTCATAACAAATCTGATTCCATTTGCGATTCAACGGATGGAATAGAGAAACAACAGGATTCTAACAGTGTCCTGATTGGCTGGAGAGTTAACTCAGATGCCAACCACAACGTACACTGACTTGTGAACCCTCACTAGCGCTTCAAGCTACCAATTTGCTTGTTACTGGTATGTCTTGTGGTTTTGGGGGACACCTGAAGTGACCGTGAGTCATGACTGTCTTCCACATACCTTGTATTAAGACTGTGAGTGAGCACTGAGCGTCTGGGCAAAATCATTGGCTCTGTGTGTTTGTGTCTAGCCCCACCCACCTCTCACCATCTGTTCCCCAGCATCGAGCCTTTGTTAGCCTATGTATTATTGGCTTACACTTGCCTCGCATGTCCACACACACACACACACACACACACACAGACCACTCAAATAAGTTTTAAGTTAATCCCTACCTATAAGTCCCTGTTAATCTCCGTTCAAAATTAATGTGCAGTAAAAATACAAAATTTTATTTCCCACCAACGAGAAAAATTCCCTCCAAACCGTCCTGGATACCTTCCAGGACAATACTGTTCATACTTTCTTCACAATCAGATGTTATTTTAATTTCACCCTTGACATTCTGCACATATAATAGCCCTGATGATAGTGTTACTTCACCTAATTGCCGTTGCAAGCGCTTTTTTTCATATCACAAACGTCATAAAGGGTATAGAAATTAAAACCTCTGGCTTACGGCGTTCTGACAATATTTGTTTATGCAAAATTGTCATTAAGTGACAGGTGACATTAAACAGCTGTAATAATTCTCAGTGATTGTGATTGGTTGGATTCTTGGAAGTGCGAGGAACGGGACAAAATGGGGGATTAAAATCCGCATTTCAATTGCAATTTATTTTGAACATTTTTTTGGGGTATAGTGAATGTACATACTACCAAATTTTATCAAGTTCTGGTATTTTTTTTTTTTTCTTTTCAAAACACCATGGGTGTGAGTACGTAGGTTTGCGGTTATATGGGTTTGGTAAGCAAATAAATATCAAGCTTTTTCATAGTGAATGTATATACCAAATTTTATCAATTTATGTCAATAAATAATCAAGATAGAGGGTTTTGTTGATTTCACATAAGAACTACATGGGAAACGTATTTTTGTTTTTTCTCCATAACTATTTAAGCTAGGCCTAATTTTAAAAAATCTAAATATTAAATTGTTTGTTTTTTAAAGCTCTTTTAAGTGGTTTAAGTTAATGTTGGTAAATTTTAAAAAATTGGAGCAAAAAAAGTCAAAACCCCATTTTTGACCCTTTTGAAATCCAATAAAAACCCGTTCCGATAATCCAATTATGCTGATTCGGGAACTCATAAAAATAGACCTGGTCCTATACCTCCATATCAAATTTCATAAAAATCAGAGGTCCCTTTTAAAAGTTATAAAGGATAAAAGTTATAAAGGATTAAAAGGATACATATATATATATATGTAGATATTTACTTATACATATGAAAATGAACGAACGGTGTCCTGGGCTTAGGTTTTAACATGGCTACCTCTCAATTTGTTTTTATTGGCTACACATCGCTAGAATAATCAAATAATTTTTTTAATCTATATATTTCGACTTCCTATCCAAAGTCAAAATATACAGATTTTTTAAAAATTGTTTTATTATTCTAGTGATGTGTAGCCAATAAAAACAAATTGAGATCTTTTATACCATCACGAATATAAGATCATACCGTAAAGAATTAAATGGCTACTACAGTAATAAATGTATTCCCTAAGGGGAAATTCGCTAAACTGTAAGAACTTTAACAACTATATAGGATTTTACAAAGATTGGGAAGCTTTCAAGAAGGTTTGTAAATAATTTTAGTAATTTAAATGATAATACATTTCTTGAAACACCAACACACACTGTGGTATCCATTTTCAGGTAAATGACTGAAAGGTGAGTGTGATGATTGGTGATGGATCAGATGAGGTATAGTTTTTTTAGAAATCCATAGATCTATTTAACCACAACAATTTGATCATAATTAAGTTACTCACAGAGAGCCTACAAGTGCTTGAAAATGTCTCTCCAGCCTCATTGTAAACTCTGCAGCAGTAAAGGCCTTCGTCTGTAGGCCCTGCATTCTTCACCTTTAAAACAAGAAGTTTTTAAATTACTAGTTGAGGTTTCCTCCAGGAAAATAGAATTCAAAAATCTAAAAGAAGATTGGCTTAATACCTTCACCAGGCTGTTCACCTTCACAGTAGACTTCACTTCACTCTCCTGTAGTCAGTTAAGTTACATATGTAATTCCCTCATCAATCAAACTGATGTCTTAACTTAACATTAACAATTCACATTTAAAATAGCAAGTTTCTGAGTTCTGAGTAATAAGGCAGACAGACCGACACTACATAAGGTTAAACCTTAGAAGAAAGCATTTCATTCCTGAAAAATTTAAGCCATTATGAGTTTCAAAGCACCATTAAGCACATCAATTTGTCTATATTTGTAAAATTGAGTTGGTAATACATACATGGAATCGAGTATGGCCAGTCAAAAAGTTTATTTGGGCAAATGTTGAAATCAAGTGGTGACATTAGACTCAAGATTAGCACTCACACAAATTCTGTTGGGTTGGAGCAGAGCCATGCAGAGTCCGCCTTTAAGATGTGCATCCAGTGTAAACACACACTCCTGAAGAGATTTGTTCAAATAAGTCTAAAGTTGAAGATAACTACCTCAAGAATACTGGATGGCTCATCGAGGACAATGTTGGGCATTGTGAAATCATCGTCGGAGCTGCGGAACCACTCGAACATCGGAGCCGGGTAACCCTCAGCCTGCACCGTCAACACCAGGTTCTGTCTGCTCGGCACCGACCGCACTCGCGGGAGGTCTACCAACAGAGTCGGCCGCACTGCCATCAGGTCTGCCATCACCTGCAACCAAAAAGTCAGCGTCTTTTAGAAGCAAACCATCAAAATATATTTGTTTTATAAATCTTTTAAAAGAAACTTTATATTAGATTTATAGAATTATAAGATCTAGCTTTTTAATGTATTAAGATATGGTAACAATAAATTTTACAGATACTTCCAAAAAGGGATCTGAAAAGACAAAAACATAAGTACACTACAAAACTTCAGCAATTTAGTCAATTGTCCTAGGTTTTCCTTCATCCAACTTACACCATCAGATTTTCACTAGCAGGAATTTTTTTACTTAGTCCTTCCCCCAGGTCAGTCTGAATACAGGCTGAAAGATCATTGTGGACATTTACACCAAGAGAATATGTTCAGCAAGGAGGGATCACTACCTCAATATAAATTGAAAGTTTATTCAGTCATATGAAAAGGTTAGTTTAAATCAGTATCCAGAAAACAAGACATCACCAATATAAAAAGGAATGGGCTGGTCACACGGCATACCACTAAGACTAGTAAACAATAACCTTAGAGAACAATTTATCATCATTGTAGGAAAATTGGTGATGAAATGAATGTTTATAGAATTTAATTTAACAAGAACAATGATTTAAGACCGTTCTTCATTGATTTCTCAATTGTTGTTTTAGAGTCAAGCTTAATATAGAATCATGATTGAGCACTCTGATTATCTACCGGTACTCTATTACTTCCAACAGAGAACTTAAACTTTTAAAAATTCCAGCAACATATTTTAGCTACGAGTATAACCTCGTAAAGCTACGAGTATAACCTACATTTTAACCTCGTATAACAATAACTGTGGTGGTATAAATATGTTTAAACAGATGATGATAATAGGGTCCCTGCACTGGAGTCACTTAATCGATCGAAAGTATGGGTCGTCAGGCAACACTCTTTTGTGGAGTTATTGCAGGAGCACTTTCGTAACTGTAGCTGATTGAGTCAGTATTTGTCTCATATACTGTACATGGGCTTTTGCCTGATTCTAGAAAGTATGGGGTTAAGTTGGGCCTCTGTGGAATTCAAGGGAGGTAACAGCTTTTATTACGAGGTGGGCAGCAGCATGTGGCTTGCCGGATAGTGACCTTCTTGGACTGTCTTGACTTGTAGTTAATTTTCTAGTATTTTTGCAGAATTCCAAATGTTTTACTTGTAGATATTTATCTGTGTTGATTAATAATTTCACTTTTACGTTTTTTGTTTTAAAATACTTTCTAGAGTTTTCAAAAAGGTCTACATTTTATACTTTTTTGAGAATTTATACTTATTTCTATTGTGTTCTATATTCTATATCTTCCGTAGTCATCTGTGTAATGCATGGTGAGGTTTTGGCTCTTTTGTTTCACTGCACAGTAGATATTATAATCCTTGAGCCTTTGGTCAAAATTTATTCCTGTTTGTCCAAAATAATTTTTTTCAGGTACAAGTTAAACATTTCATTTTGTACACTCCTTTTTTAAATAATTCATTCTTTTATAGATTCTATGTGGAGGTACTTTTGAAGAGTGTTAGAGTTAAAGTCCTTTTGTAAGAGAATAAAATCAGGGTGTAAAATCAGTTTGTAAGAGAATAGAAAGTATTTTGAAACAAAAAACGTAAAAGTGAAATTATTAATCAACACATATAAATATCTACAAGTAAAACATTTGGAATTCTGCAAAAATACCAGAAAATTAACTACAAGTCAAGACAGTCCAAGAAGGTCACTATCCGGCAAGCCACATGCTGCTGCCCACCTCGTAATAAAAGCTGTTACCTCCCATGAATTCCACAGAGGCCCAACTTAACCCCATACTTTCTAAAATCAGGCAAAAGCCCATGTACAGTATATGAGACAAATACTGACTCAATCAGCTACAGTTAAAAACGGCTAGAAGCCGAAAGCGCTCGCAATAACTCTAGAAAACAGTCTCACCTAACAGATCATACTTTGCATTGATTATACAAATATTTCCGTTCTTTTTTTTTCATTAATCTCACCTCGGAAGATTGTTTTTCACACATGTGGCCTCTGATTTCCTGGCGCAGAAGACACCAATATACACCAACATTTTCCTCTCTAAAAAATATAAAATAAAATTATATTACTTTATCACTTTCTAAGACGCCAACGCAACCAGGGTGTATTTTAATGCGAATATGAATGAAGGATGAGTGTAGAATGGGTGTGATGCCTTGTGTAGCTTTGTTACTGTCTAAGACCAGCTGGTTCTTTGGATAGGATTATTAATATAAGAATATGTCTACATTCCAAAAAAGTGGATAATTGAATCACTAAACTAGGGCCTCACTAAGACTGAAAACACAACGGTTAGTGTAAAACTAAAGTTTTTTTCAAAACCCCATTACAGGAAGTTAATGAATCTGAAGTTTAGCTTAGAATAAGTTTCATAGAGGGTATTAAATTTAATTTGGTGAACTTACTATTCCATCACTTTTATTTTTTGAGGCAATTAAGTATGTTTTAGCGAATTTCCCTATAGGGAATACGCTATTACGGTAGTAGCCATAGTAAGACCTAAGCCTCGGAGGCGCCGGGACCACTTTACTTTTTCATTTTGAGGTCCCCAGAAGCCAAAAACCCCATTCGTTCCATTGAGGGGGACCTCCGATTTTGATGAAATTCGGCATGGAGGTGTAAGACCAGATCTATTTTCATGAGTTCGCGAACCAGCATTGTCGGGTTATGGGAACGGGGTTTTATGGGGTTTCTAAGGGGCAAAAATGGGTTTCTGGCATTTTTGGACCTTATTTTTTAAAATTCATCAATTTTAACTGAAACCATTTAAAATAGCTAAAAAAAACAAACAATTTGGTATTTTGAATTTTTATCATAGCATAACTGGTTACGGGGAAAATCCAAAAATGTGTTTTCCATGTTATTCTTATGGGAAATCAAGTAAACCCTGTATCTTGCTTATTTATTGACATAACTTATTCAAATTTGGTATGTACATCATCTATATAAGGTTTAACTTATACTTGCTTACAAAACCCATATGGCGGCAAACCTACATACTCACCCCATAGGGTTTATGGGGAAAATAAAAAATTGCCAGAGTTTGATACAATTGTGTGTTTACATTCACCAATTATTGATTACCTTAGATTTTCTAACAACACCCAATGGCAGCAAACCTACATACTCGATCCTATGGTGTTTTTATGGGGAAAGTAAATAATCTGAAATTCCATTGGAAATTCGCTGAGTACGCAGGTCTGCTGTGACGGGGGTATTAATTTCATACCAGTTGAGCTATCCTGCTGAAGATGGTTACAATATCAGATAAGAGAAATATGAACCTCAGAGCGACACAATCTCAAAGCTTTTGAATGCAAGCCTACTTATCAAGGAAACAAAGTCTCTTCAAAACTTCCTTAATCCCTGAGGGATATACAGAATAATAAAAAATTTTGTTCCAAACTAAAAGGTTTTCTTTTTTTCATCTTTCTAAGCTAGTGGCTTTTTTTAACGTTTTGACGGGGAACAATCAAAACCCGAATCTTATTACTGTCCAACATCGATCAGTTGTTAGAAAGCATCATTAGCAGCATCTACAGGGTGACACGGGTTGTGATGTGATGTGAGAAGGCAGAGTAGTCCCTCAAAATTGAAAAAATAAATTTTCCTTCTACCACTGCAAAAATGGTTAGTTATTAAGATGAAACAGACTTATATCTTTTTCATTGTAATTTAGATAAATTGGGTAAAATTGCATGAAACTTTATATCATCATTGTAATAAACTATAGTTTCACTCTTTGCCTGTTCTTAAAAACTCTAAATAATATATAGTCCTACTTAGATTTCTATTACCATTTTATACCTGAAAGGAGATATTGAGAGTGTGTAGTTTGTTTGCCCAGGTAGAGGGTTGTTGTGATGGTACCACTGATATGAGATACGTGGGAGCCCTGAAGCAACACATGTCAGCTGTAAAACGTTTCCGTTCTCCACTCTGACAACATCCTCCCCCCCTCCAGGCTGCACTTCTATTACCATTGGCTCTAGGAACACAACATGTATTTAATCAAAAGCTTTTAAAATTTTTTTGAAATTATTCTCTTTTTCGAACTTAATATGATTAGAACCTTAACCTAAAAATAAAAATAAATTGTATTTATTAAAATCATTTCCATTTTTTGGGTGTTTATAATTGGTAAAATTAATTTGAAAGTGGAATAAAACATACTGCCACCTGGTACATATTTTTACATGCCTAAACTTAAATTCCAATCTGTCTTGGAGAAAAAATTGGCTCTGTAGTGTTCTGATATTACGCAGCAAGATAAAACAACTAATTTCTCTGGCATTCTTGTGTGTAGGTATTATTAAATTTTTACAGTTTTTACAAGTCAAAGGTTTTTAAGAATTAAAATTATTCTTCCATCACCAGAAGAAAAAAAACTTCCATTATCAGAGAAAAAAAAACTGGTTTGAGTGAAATTCAATGTGTAAAATACAACAACCTGCAGGGGTCAGTAAAGTCAACTCCTCTAACATGTCAAATTCTCGAAGCATGGTGCAAAACTCTTCAAATGAACACAGCCTATCAAACAACTCTTCCAACAGCCATTCTGCCGGACTGATTCCTTTCCTCTCCAAGTCCTTCGCTCGGTTGACATTGAGGTAGACTGGGATTCTACAAACAATCAAATCACAAGACATGAAACGTAACTTTTACACCAGTCAACTAATACAGCTAATTTTAACAAGTAACACAATCAATTTATGGAAAATTTGCCACCTTAAATCCAATCCTGAAGTGTCAGAAGCCGATTTTACTAAGGTGAAAGTCTTGTCTATCTTGAAAGTCTTGGTTAATAGTTTTTTTTCAGCTAAGTAAATTTTTGTAGGAATCAATTAGATGAGTTGTAGCATATTAATAAAAAATTTAAAATATATATATATATATTCAAATTCAAATTCAAAATTTTCTTTATTTGTTCATGTACATATAATACAGTAAATAGTGTCAAGCTTAAAACTAACTCAGTACATTTCAGGCATTTCATTACACTTCAGATTATTGTTATAAATAGTTAAACAGCATTCACACTACTTAATTCATAAAATTCTTCCAAGGAATAAAATGCATTATTTATTAAAAACAGTTTAAGCGCTTTCTTAAATTTATTTCCACTTTCTATCCTAATTATTTCTTTAGGGATGTGTTTAAAGAATACAGAGCCGGCATAGGATGGTTTCTTCTTAAATAGCTCAGAGTTATGAGAGGGCAATACTATACTACTTTTATTTCTAGTATTGTAACCATGTATATCCTCATGCTTTACATAATTCTCTTTATTATTTTTAACATGCATTACACACTCTAAGATATATAAACTGTAAACGGTTAAAATGTTTTGTTCAATGAAGTGCTGCTTTACAGACTCATCAAACTTTAGATTTAACATGGCTCTTAGTGCTCTTTTTTGGCCAACTAAAATTTTATTGAGGTTTTGTTTGGTTGTTCCTCCGTAAACACAGATTCCATAAGATATATGGGATTGAACATGGGCATGAAACACATTCTTTAAAACTGTTAAACTACAGAGGTAATACAATCTTTTTAAAGCGTAAATTCCTGAGTTTATTTTTGCTAGAAGATGGTCAATGTGTAGGTCCCAGCTAAGATGATTATCGATATGAACTCCTAAAAATTTAGTTTTGTCAACCTTATCTATTTGAATATTGTCAGCAAAAATGTTAAACTCATGATTATTTCGATTTTGTTTTGTAGTGAATTGAATATAATTAGTCTTTTGAGAATTTAATATTAAATTGTTAGAAGAAAAAAAATCCTGAAGTTGACCTAATTCTATAAAGGAGCTCACTTCCATTTCAATGTCAGTCTTTGCGGACATTATAAGGTTGGAATCATCCGCGTATAGGATAAGTTGATTTTTTATGTCACTAAGTTTACTAAGACAGTTTGGCATATCTTTTATGTAGCAAATGAATAATAAAGGTCCAAGTATGGAGCCTTGTGGCACCCCATGTTTGATTGTTTGAGAAATTGATTGATATTTTACAATTTGATTTCCTTCCGTTTTTGATATTTCTACATATTGACTTCTATTTTTTAGATAACTTTCAAACCAATTTAAGTAAAAGTTTTTAACCCCTAGACTATTTAATTTTTTAATAATTTTGTCATGAGATATACTGTCAAAAGCTTTAGATAGGTCCATAAAAATGCCAACTACTATGCTTTTCTCATCTATTGATTCAATTAAGGATTCAGTAAAACTAATCAAAGCGGTATTGATGGATTTATCCTGCCTGAAACCATGTTGTTCTGGGCAGAAGAGATTATTGTCACTTAAATGTTTTACCAATCTTAAATACATTGCTTTTTCAAAAATTTTTGATATTGAAGGTAAAATTGAGATGGGCCGATAGTTTTGGATTTCCGTTTCTTCTCCCTTTTTAAAAATTGGTACCACTTTTGAAATTTTGAGTTGATCTGGAAAAATTCCCGAGATGAAAGAAGCATTTACTAAATGGGTTAAAGGTTTGATGAGTGGATCCCTAGCAAACTTTATTACTTTTACTGGGACACCATCATAGCCACTAGACCACTTATTTTTGAGTGATTCAAAAATTTCCAGTACCTCTTTTTCCTCCAGTGGCGGACATCTAAAACTAGGAATCTGGTTATCAGACTCATTATCAATACAACCATCCTGAGCCGGTGTCATGTCTTTTACCATGTTTTCTACTATTGTTACAAAATAATTGTTAAAACTATTTGCTACATCCCTAGGATTAGTAATTTCACAATTGTCTGAACTTAAAATGTAATCATTTTCTAAATGTTTTGGATTTTTTTGTGTTTCTTTATTTATGATTTCCCAAGAGGCTTTACTTATATTTTCAGAGTTTTTAATTTTATTATCATAATAATCTTTTTTGGCCTTTATCAATTTAAGTTTGTATTGTCGACTTTTTTCTTTAAAGCCTGTTTTTAGGTATTGCAAACCTGAGTCCCTAGCTAATTTATTGAGTTCAATGAGATTGTTTTTTTCTTCTTTTAGTTCTTGTGTAATCCAATTATTAGCTTTTTTGGTAATTTTTTTCTGCACAACCGGAAATGATAAATCAAAGTAGTAATGAAAAATATTGTGAAAGGTTGTATATTTTTCTTTGATTTTTGAGTTGAAAAGAGAGATCCAGTTTTCATTTTCCAAGAGTGATTTAAATAATATCATATTTTCACTGGAAAAATTCCTTCCTCGATAATGAAGGCTCGGAGCATTTATCTTTTTAGGTAATACTGACAAATCTATTACTTGCCCATCATGATCTGATAAGGCAGTTATAACACCCTCAACTTTTATTGTCTCCTTATCAAAATTTGTTAAAACGTTATCAATACAGGTTTTGGAAGTAGCTGTAACTCGCGTTGGAAAGTCAATCAGGTAATCCATACCATGCCTAGCAAGAATATTTTTCAATTCTTTAGATTCAGGTGTTACAACAAGCATATTAATGTTAAAATCGCCCATTATAATTAAGTGATTATTTTTACGTAACAGAATTTCAATGAGAAAATTTAGACGAATTAAAAACTCTGAATTTTGTAACTGTGGTTTTCTATATATACCTACCAATATGAAACTAGTGCTATTAAATTTAAAAATAGAACAACAACATTCAAACAGTTTATCCCGACACAATGCTTCGACTTCATCAGATACCAGCTGCTTCCCTCTTAAACTCTCCTTGGATAAAATTACTGAACCACCACCTGTAGTTGTGGTGCGGGTATATTGTGTAATTAAAGAATAATTGTCTAAATTAAATCGTTCTAATTCAGTTTCATTCATGTTATGTTCGGACAAAACAATTAAGTCTGGATCTAAATCTGTTAAAATAACCTGTAACTGTTCTATACGAGTGGATAAATTTTGAATATTTTGGTGGAATAACCTTAGAGTTGAAAAACTTGTATTTATCTTGGGGCTGCCTGATGGCTTACTAGAGAGTTTAAAAGGGACTCTTTGAGTGGAGTGATGACAGGTGACTCATCCAATGAAAAGTTGACTAGAGACTCATTTGTTTGACTATTATCTAGATTTGTTGTCAGAACAGAATTTATGGGAGACCATCCCTTAAAAGGACTACCATCACTCAGTAAAGAACAATTCACAGAAACCTGATCTTGCACTTCACTGACACTCCCCTCATTGACATTATTCCCCCCCCACACCACTTGACACTTTAGCTGTAGGCAGGTGGCTTTCTGGTAGCGAGGCACTCGTACAGTGGTCGTCTGGGCCGTTGTGGAATGGCGTGTCGTGTGTGGTGGCGTTGTCCATGATGGAAGAAGCTACTTGTGTTGATGCTGATGGAGGTATGTCTACTCTGGTTGATGGGGATTTTGTGTGATTGTATGAATTGGTATTTTGCTCCAAAACACAGGCACTTGGACGGAAGAGATGCTCCAAAATTTTAACAAAGTCATCATGTGGAACTCCATTTCTGAGTCTTTTTCTTGTAGTGTCATTGTTAGTTACAACAATTACAGAGGCGCCGGTATCTTCCACAAAATTCAACAGATTGGATGCAAAATGAGATGGCCGAATACAGTCTCGAATACAACCTAGGGGCGAGCAGATGAGGGTCTTTATATTACGAGCTTTAAAATCACGGGCCAACTGCTTAAATGCTGAATCGTAGTTTGCCTTGTAGTTACTAAAGTTATTGGCATTCAAGAAATATTGTGGCTTCGTAACTAGTCCGTAAACAGATAGTCCGCTCTCAGATTTCTGGTGAGTTAAATTCCTTGCACAATAGTCCACTCTGGAGGGTTTTCCAAATTTTTCTTTAAAAACCACTGCAACTCCCTCACTCATTTGTTTAACATTGTCAAAATCTCCAGAGATGCAGTGGGCGAAGGCTACATCGGTGCTGTTATAATAATGTTCTATAACAGAGCCCATATCTGCGATCTTAATTTTTATGGAGTCGCTGGAGTATTTGGATGCACGCTTATCGATAAAGGTTGAGCTGATAACTGAGTCTGCTATCCTCCTGCAGAGGATTCGTTTTCCTAATTTGTTTAGGTGTTGTCCGTGGTTTGTGAAAAGATGTCGCTTAAAATCCCTAGTATCAATTAGATTTAAGTTTCTTGAATTTTTCAAATCAAAAATTCACTTTGTGGATTTCTCTGTTTATCAAGTTTTCCCATGCCAAATCATACCTGTGGAATTGGGTCACATACACAAAGTTGGTGTGGTTGTTTGCTGCTACAAATTCATTTATTTGTCTACTCACATTACTAGCAGGTTCTCTGTTAAACTGAGTTACATTAGACACGTTATTCGCCCCAGCAATTATAATCACAGTGTCTTCGCTCGTAAGATCATGAGCCATGTCATTAACATTGTTGTGAATATAATCCAGTGTTGCGCCAGAATTAGCACACACAAAAGATATATATATAGATATATATATATAGATATATACAGATTAACTTGATGAGCTTACTTTCAGTTTTGTTTTACAATACACTCTTTCGATCATACTAATCTGTCAGATTCAAACACCAATAATAATATTGGACTAGTATTGGATAATCAGGACCAATGACCTGGAATATTTTCTTATTACCAACTAAAGATTCTCCAAGATTTTGTACTTTTGATTCAGAAATTTACTGGTACCCCCAGTTTAGACAAGTGTTCAGTATAGTCTATGTGAAGAAATTTTCAGGTGATTCTTAAATAGGATATCTATGACTCTGTCCATGTAATTTATGAAGCAGTGGGTATTGTTTGGCAAGGTTTGGAAAGAGCTGCACTTTCACTTCCCAACTGCCAGTTTCTTTCCGTTCTTTCCTATTTGTGCTGCCAGTGGAAAATCAATTTGAAAGAGGAATAAACAAAAACTTAATCATACTGTCACAGGTACATATTTTTACAGGCCTGAACTTAAATTTCTTAATTGTATTAAAAACAGTGTGCCATATTACAGTTTCTTATTATTTAAACTGTCTATAATTATATTCTTTCACTTGACTGAATTTCACTCATAGAAGATTAATTATGCATCTAGCCTCTGGTAAAAATGTTTATGGAGCAAGAGCAAGAGTTCTCCATGTAGGTGTTATGGAAATCACAATCAATATTCCGAAATTCAGACCAAGCATTCAGTGTTGGGGAGTAGCGCCACTACTTGTTAAGTACCGTCAGTGTAGCTCCGCTTCTTTAGTAGCTATAGCTTGTAGCTGTCGCGAACTACATTTTTAGAATAGTTGTAGCGGATTATTTAGCTATTTTTCTGGCTACTTAATAATTGTATCGTATCGTATCTAAAGTAGCCAGAAAAATAGCTAAATAATTCACTACAACTACCGGTACTCTAAAAATGTAGATCGCTACAGCTACAAGCTATAGCTAAAGAATACTAAAGAAGCTATACCAAAGAAGTGGAGCTAATTAATTACAATAATTATATTGTATCGTATCTAGTGTTCACATTACATCATTCATGGTTTTCCAATAAACACAACACACGTGAAACCGTTGTATAGTTTGTCAGCTGTTATGTTTTTGCTCGTTGGAATCAAAGACTATTTTCAATCTGCTGCCACCACCAGGCGCTTAAATTGAGAACAATAACCAAAACATGACAATTAATTAGTCTCGTTCTCTTGTCGTAATTGTCGGCCAGCCGGCCGGCAATCAGATGATGCGCTAGTTGTCCAGAGTTACAAATAATTATATTAAAGTTAAACTAAGTCTAAAAACAACACATAAATAAAATACCAGTACCAAAAAAAAAACGTAATTATTTGTACTTGGAAGTAGGGAAATGGAGTACTAAACACATCATAAGAGAAAACCACGACCAGTTTGTAAAAGTAGATAGCTAAAATTTTAGCTACAGTGGCTACTTTTTACTTGTATCTGTAGCTGTTGCAACTATCTAGGTACTTTTTAAGAGTGGATAAATAGGTAGGCAGGTAGTAGGTAGTTTTAGATAAATTAAATGAAACAAAGTTTTACCTGTAAGTTGTCAGTTTATCAACAATGTTTTTCCATCGATTATTGTAATTCAAGTCACTGACTAGCTTCCGACGGATATTAGGAGGCAAAGCATCTTCAAGTAACTGATCCATTATTAATTTACGTACTGTTAGATCACAGATGATTGTGACCTATTTAGGCCTATTTCATCCTGAAAAATAAAGCAAAACCTACAAGTTTATTTAGAATTTCAAGATTGGTTTTCATTAAGTAGGTCTATCAACACTCTGTGAAAAAAATGGGTCTATTTAGTTAAGCTTAATATACTTACACCAACTTTTAAGCCTAGGCCAACCTGGTGGATGTTCACACTAAAAGTTTAGTGTGCGGCGAAACTTCGTTATCCGACTCTACCATTAATATCAATGTGGAAATGTCGATATTGCGATTAAAATTGTGTAGTGAAAACAATCAAATCAAAAACAATATTGAGTTAAGAAATGTTTTATAGGCTAATAATAATATAACCTGACTATCTAACCGTAAACCTCCATCACTTTTATTGACAGTGATGTTTATAACAACAAAATCAATGTTGTTTGGAAATACCATTTTTAAAACACATATTCCCTCAACACAATAGCCAAAATATACCTTTCTGATTTATATTTGGCAGCATTTGTGTGACGCCATTTTAGGTCTATCAAAGTCTGCTTCTTCTCACAATTAACCTACACAAACACAATAAACTTGGGTAGTTTATTTTGTGTTGTCTTGGATAATGTTACAGGTTACATTAGCTAAAATTTGTATAGGCCTACTGGTTTTTGTTATTTTCAGTTATTTGTTTCAATAACTTATATTTGTTTAATTGTCATAAGGTATATTTAATTATATTAGAACAAAACTAAATCAGGTGATAAAATCATAATCGTATCATGTAACTGTATCATTGATAGAATAGCAATATTATTGCAATATCAAAATTTCCACATCGATAATAACAATGGAGTCGGATAACGAAGTTTCGCCGTAAAAATTTACCATAATGTGGTAGGAGTAGAACTGACTAACCCACTGTAAATATAGCCCACTAACCTAACATAACCATTATCACCAATCTTGAATCCACCTGGCATAACCCATAAACACCGTTGACAATCCAAACAAACAATATGGGCTCAGTCAACTGCTGATGCCTCTAACACGCCTCCAGTGCCATTGAGTGCTTTCGGAATAATATTAGGCTAAGTTATCTTATAGACAAAAGGAAGGAGCAAATAAGCTCTTTTTCCGGATGAGTGACAACAATCACAAGCTAAGTTAAATGGTGGAGGGTGAATGAGCAGAGTAAAATTTTAATATAAATTTCCTAATAATAGAAATTAGGATCGTTAACCCCAACAAGCAACTGCTAGACCTAGTTCATTTTGATATTCTCCTTGAAATGAAATTATGGCACCTTATAGTAATTAATGATTGAAGACCATAGTCAACATAAAAGTGGTTAGTTCATCATAGGCCTATTTACTTGTAACAAGCTAACTTATAGACTCCTTAGTTTAAAAACAAAAATGAATTGATTACTTACATGGGATTATTATTTGTTAATCTACAAGACAGACACACCGGGAAGAGAGATTAATCCACAACATTTTGTTTTTTGAAGTAGTTTTCCTTGTTCAGTTTTCAAAACAATGAACAGACGATGCAAACACAAGCAGACGATGACGTGTTGACGTCATTTGGGTCTAGGAACAGGGTTGCCACTCTCCGACTTGCGACAGTCCGTGGCCATACTTAAACCAATGATTTAAACCGTGGGGTCTCATAGTAGCTACGCTCATAGCAACTATAATTTGAATGTTAACGTAGCAACTAAAATGGCAGTGTGAATTAGCGCCTACACTTTTAGGCGCTGGTAGAACATTTCAAATTTGTGTAGGCGTTAACGAGAATATGACCTATACTTTTTAGAACATTGATTTTGACTGTTATTTTGGTAAAATATATTTCTCTTGTAGCATCTAAAAGTAAAAAATGACTTTGAATTCCGACAAATTGCTGTATATCTCGATTAGCAACTATTCTACATAGCCACTAATATCGAATTTGTAACATAGCGCCTACAGAGTCGTTCGGAGTGAACAGCTCTTTTACAGAGCAGCTCTTTTGAACGACTTCCCTGCCATGACATCTGCAACCAGCAGGGTTGCCAAGAGATGGTATTTTCCCTGCGTTTGGGGATTTTATGGGGCTTGCTGGGATAAGCGGGAATAATTATGATGTTTTATGGGATTTTTATGTAGGATAACGAAATTTCCAATGAAACCGAGTATTTCTGGAAAAATAAATCCTATAGGAGCCTAGTTGATACTTATAAGGGCATGTGTTGTGAATTAATTAAGAAGGTCTAAATGTATTATAGAGTCAGCAAGTAAACTCTTTACAATGTGAATTCACATTGAATTTAATGAAATACAGTATTGTCTAAAGAAGAGTACTTCCGGTTAAACGTCGCGGTCGGATGCGCGCGTGGAATCGGCAGCAAGAAATCACCAACTTTAAACCATAGACAAAGACATAGTACATTACTAGGGGGGCCGAGCTTATGCGCGGTAAAATTTAATATTATCTCTTGCTTTTCTCAGACAAAGCTCGTTCGCTCCGCTTTCTCGCCCGGTCGGCTAAGTAGCTACAACCAATCCCCATAAGAATAACATGGGAACTTTATAGATGGGCTCTAGGACGAAAACCAGATTTCCCAGCGACAAGACCAACTCCAATTGGTTTGTCTCTTGGCCGAAACTATCATATTCAACCAAAATATTAAAACCCTTTGACGGAAAAACACTTTGCCAGTGCAAACATTGCTTATTTTAGAGTATGAAAATAATTACGTACAAAAGCTGTTGCATGGTTGTAAAATAAATTGGACAGATGAATAGATAAACCAAGGGTATAGCGAGACTGTTCCTCTTGGTTGCCGATAAACTCGAGATTGTGAGCACTTTGGTGTGCAATTTATCAAGAATTACCGGGGAATAACGGGAACATTTAATTTTCTCGATAAATTTGAGAGACGAGCTCTTTCGCTCTGCTCACTTAGACAGGGCCAAATTTAGGAGTAGGCTATGCCGCCTGTAGGCTATCCATTTTCTGCCGCCCCTCCCACTTACACTTATAGAAACAGACTCATTCATAGTTTAGATTTTTACTTATATATGGGCGTATTAACCTTAAAATATGCACGAAATTAATTTTAAGTCTAAATCAAATACATTTATGAACTGTATATTCTTTAAATGAATACTTTAAGCCGGGAATCACAACACAAAGAATAAATAGGTGACTTCACAGGAGCAGATATATACAACAGCAAACAGGCAAGGCAGTATTGAGGCAACTGCCAGCCCAAAATAATGTTTACTTGTCACAAGCTAGAAAAAAACATATTAATAACATGCCGCCTGTAGGCTATCCATTTTCTGCCGCCCCTCCCACTTACACTTATAGAAACAGACTCATTCATAGTTTAGATTTTTACTTATATATGGGCGTATTAACCTTAAAATATGCACGAAATTAATTTTAAGTCTAAATCAAATACATTTATGAACTGTATATTCTTTAAATGAATACTTTAAGCCGGGAATCACAACACAAAGAATAAATAGGTGACTTCACAGGAGCAGATATATACAACAGCAAACAGGCAAGGCAGTATTGAGGCAACTGCCAGCCCAAAATAATGTTTACTTGTCACAAGCTAGAAAAAAACATATTAATAACCACTTTAAATTAAAATTGAAATTTGTATTGTAGCAAATTGAGGTAGTAAATTTGAACAGATAATCAATTTTTATGGACCTACACCTTTGACCTTTATGTGTAAAAGTAAACGTTAAACTTTTTAGAAAATAAACAATAGGACAATAATCATAGCAAAAACGATTCACCATTCGACAACATTGGTTTATATATACAGTTATCAACTTATTTTTGTTCAATGTAGTAGCTACAACCAATCTCCATACGAATAACATAGAAATGGCGAAAGAACGGCTTTAGTATATTTAACTATTACAGTGTCGCTATTTTGAGACAGGGACCTCACATAGTGGGTATTTTAACCTGAATATGAATGTGAGAGGAGTGTAGGATGATTGTGGTGCGAACTTGTAGTCTTGTTACTGAAGGCCGACATAAGTTACACCTTAGGCAAGACTGTTAATTAATAGCCCAAAACAGCCAAAGGTTTAACGTCAAACGGGCCAAAGGCAGCCAAAGGCCCTACAGTTTAACGTTTACAGGGTGTCTCTGAACTCTCTACCGCCCTTTTCAGAGGTATTATTCCTAAACCAAAGACAAGCCAAAATATCATATCAAAATTTCTAAAATTTCACAGTTACTCGTACAGCCACCATTTTGTATTTTGCAAAGAATAATTTTTAATTTAAGAACATCTTGACGAAAGCAATTAAGATTTTTTGTAATAAATAAAATTAAAAAATAAAATAAAAAAATAATTATTTGAAATTTGGGACACAAATATTTTAAGTAAAGACCTAGCTGTAAAAAAATTATCAACTTTTTATAATTCTTATTTTCAAAATGGGGGATGTTTAAAATCTTTAACCTTAAATTTCATAACAACTTCATAGGGTAGAAAAGTTTATGTTCTTGCGTGTTTTTGGGGAAATGTAATTTAAAATCCAGCGATGTAAAGATTATGAAAATCGGTCCATAAATAAGAGAGATAGAGCGATTTTACTGATTCCAGTCACGCTTCAGCGGGAGCAGTTGTGGTACGAAATCCATTGTTGAGCTGGCCCCTCGACCGCGCTTTTCGCGCGGCAATCTGCTCAGGTGCGTGACTATTTGGATTAAAATCACTCTATCTCGCTTATTTATGAACCGATTTTCATAACTTTTACATCGTTGGATTTTAAATTAAATTTTCTAAAAGTTTATAGTGACATGAACATTGCTAACTTATGTACTTTTTGTGTAATTTAAGGTTTAAATTTTAAACAGCCGCAATTTTGAAAATATTGATTGTAAAACAAATTGTTCAAATTATTATTATTTTTTTTTTTTAATTAGACCTTTAACTTAAAAAGTTGTTTACCAAGTTTTTACTTATTACAACAAACCATTCTTAAATTCAAATTATTCTTTAAAAATACAAAATTTCGGCTGTACGGTTGTCTATGGAGTTTTGGAAATTTTAAATATAATATCATGACTTGTCTTTTTAGGTCAGGAATAATATTGTTTATTGTTGAATGCCATGAGGCACATTAGAATATTAAAAAATACAATAATTCTCTATTAATAATACTTACTAGCTGTGTACCCGTTCCTCGCACGGAGTGTGTGTGCAGTTTATTAAACCAATTATATAAATGCTTTCACAAATTAAATATCAGCTTCAGTTGGATTATTCCAAAGTATCTAGATATCAAGTTGTATGCTTAATAGGTCCCAGGTGCATTTATAAAAATCTTGTTACATCCATTTTTCATTCGGGTTAGAAGTTATCTATCTATCTCCTTATTTCTATAAGTGTTTCGTCTGTTACGTCCCTTTTTCTCTCGACCTACTGAACCGATTTTTAAGATTGAGAGTCATTTTAAAGCTTAGGATATATTGCAGTGACGAATCGTAATGAAAAAGGTCATATTGTTTCGGGCTTCGCCCCCCTCGCCTTTGATTTATTTCTAGAGGGCGCTTTAAAATGTTGACCAAATTTTATTGCAAGTTCTTTAATGTGAACTAGAGATCGCCTCCTGATCGAAATTCGATCAAAATTTCAGTTGATCTGGACCCAAAAAGCTTAAAGCATTTTAGAATCAAAACATCTGTTTTTCCTGTTTTTCTAGCAGTTGTTATTACAACAGATGTCTAATGATTCATTCAATTCTCCTTTCTCCATAAGATTAACATTGGAACTTTGAAAACCTGTGGGGCGTAGCCCTGGAGTCCAATGTGAATTAGAATGTGATTCTGCTCATCTACAGGACTATACCTTTCTAACGGTATGCGCGGATTTCTCCTAAGTTGCACACAAGCTGAGAAAAAAGGAGGAAACGAAACATGCTTGTGTACTAGGAATACGCTCCGATGTCCGTCCCGTACAAGAATTTTTTACTCACTTTTTGAGTTATTAAGTGACGCTTTTTATGGTTTTTTTTTTGTTAGGGAGAGTTGAAAAAATGCATTACGCACACAGGTGCCAAGCCTGTAGTGTGGGGCTCCCCTAAAAGCGGGTTTACCCACTAAATAACCTCGCCTCTATTCTTTAAGATTCTAACCTCGAGTTGTTTATCACATTACGTCAGGCTAGGCCTAAATTTTTCTTATGCCAGTAGGGCTCACTCCTTATCCAGCCACTCGATCAAGGGATCTGGGCCACTTTGCGGTCCAGATAATGTTTCTTTTCCAGGAGGATGCCCCGGACGAACTGTGATAAACAATCCCAGTTGCCCTCATCCTCCAAGATCTTTTGGCAGACCGAGTCCACCGAAAATGCACCAAAAATTTGTGTGGCCTTCAGGCGGGGCTCTTCCCAACGGGGGCATCGGAAGAATGTGTGTTCCGCATCGTCGGGAACGCCCGAGCAATAAATGCAGTCCGGTGAACCGGTCTTGCCCATCCGGTTCAGGTACGACCGAGATAGCCGTGAATTGTCAAGAATTGGCCGCCGTTCCACCCATGGTTGGACGTGCTTGATAAGTCGCGCAGTCCATAGTCCTCGGGTGTTGTGCTCCCAGCTGTGTTGCCACTGCTGGAAGGTTCTGGAGCGCTCTTCTGTTCTTGCCGTGTCTTTTTAATATCGCCTTGTCTCTGATAAATTGCCTTCCCCTCTCCTGCCAAGAGCTTGACAGGAATAACTCCGGCGACCACCAGGACGGCAGGCTCGGACACTGTCCGGAAGGCGGAACACACCCCAAGCGCCGCTCGACGTTGAACCCGGGCGAGTGGCAACCTGTACTACTCTTTATCGAGAGCGTCTGCCTACACCTCTGCTCCACAAAAAAGCAAGGACTGAACCGCGGACATCAACAGACGTCTTCTGCTAGATAGTGGAACCCTGACATTGGCCATCAGTCCACTAAGGTAAGTGACTACCTTAGCGGCCTTGTCCGCCATACGGAATATCTAATCTCTCCAGCTTAACTTGGTGTCCACCATAATCCCGAAGTACTTAGCAGCACGAGTTGATTGGACCACCTCCCTTCCCACTCGGAACGGAACGACGGTGTCCATCCTCTTCTTCGTAAGGATCACAATCTCCGTCTTACGGAGAGCAAGCGAGAGACCGTGTTCGGACATCCATGTGTTGGCCACACGCATGACTCGGTTCAACTTCAGTTGTGTCAGCTCAACGTTGCGTGCGACAATGAGAGCTGCGACATCATCGGCGTACCCAACCAAAGTGGTTTCCTCAGGCATCTCCGACCTCAGGAGGCTGTCATAGGCAACGTTCCAGAGATCCTGGCCGAGTATTGAATCTTGAGCGGCACCAAAAGTGACTTCCATCGTCTACGTTCCGTCCCTTGTGTCGTAAATCAGGCTTCGAGAGCGGAGCTAATCCTCGATGAGTCGCAACAGATATGCAGGAACGCAAAAGGTGTTGCAAAGCGCATCCAGCATATCGACCCACCTCGCCGAGTTAAAGGCATTCTTGACATAAGCGTGACAAGAAGCACTACTCAGCGAGAGAAATGGTTGTGGCTCTCGGCTCCCTTCACAGCTCTCTGGACTTCGGTGATAGCGTCAATCGTTGACCGTCCCTTTCTGAAGCCGTACTGACGGGGGCATAAGTACCCGGCAGCTTCCACGGCAGACGCCAGGCGGGAACGGATCATCTTCTAGGACAGCTTCCCAGCCGTGTTCAACATGTAAAAAGGACTTTGGGACGACGGCAGCTCGGGATCACCTTTGCCCTTGCTGATGAGTACAAGTCTGGCGGTTTTCCAGGGAGCCGGAAACACCCCTTCTACCAAACAGGTGTTGTACATTCTCAACAACAAGTCAGCATTAATTGAAAATACTTTCTTTAAAGCCTCGCTGGGAATCCGTCCGGGTCAGGATTCTTGTTGCTCTTTAGGGAGAGAACGGAGGTTTCCATCTCCTCGAATGTGAAGAGTGGAACGTCATCTAACCGTCCGAAGTCAACCGGCGTACATCCTAGGCCTAGCCTACAAATAAATACATACCAACAATGATTTTATAGCTAAGACCTCAAAACAAGCAAGTAACTTAATAATAATTATGTTTATAATATTAAAGGTAAATAGATTGTAGAGAAAAAAATACAATTTAAAATCCATGATTGCAAATTAATAAAAATCAAGTTATGTAAGTATTGTAGAATTACGCTTACTGAACACTTAATGCATATTTTCTTACCTGAGACATAGGCTACAATGGCACAACACTTTCTAATTATTACTTGTTCCATTTAAATCTTTTTCCAAATATTGGATGTATCCCATAATTAGTTAATCGCATAATTCCGTTTACATTTTTATAGAACAATAATTTTAGTACGAATCAATCAAAACAAATTATTAAGACAATGTGATGTACATATTCGATAGCAATTCATTCCACAACATGCCTATCTTTTGGCATAATTTGTAACTTCGACAAGTATACATCGGTGTTGATCTATTTAATTTAACAAATAGGTCTGTCAAAATATCAATTAAATTTTATTTAAAAACGTAACACAATAACGGCGAGCAGATGTAAACAAATCTGAAGAAGAGGTTATATTGTTTTCAGCATACACAGCGACAACTCAGCTGCGATGGGGGAATATAAACTGATCATAGCAACTAACTACATTAGTCAAATCATGTAGCCTAAACAACTAAAGTTCTGTCAAAAATTCCGGAAAATAAGCTCTTTTAATACTTGAAAATAATTGCTCGATTATAGTTTATTACCTAGTTTAAAATACTTAAAATCTAACCTGAGAATTTCATTGAAATCAAATTAGTAATAAAAAAGCCTTTTGGGGGTCTAAAATTCGCCTAAGAGAAATTTAAAGTCGATCGTAAAGAATTTTATACTCTATGTTCCATATAGTAAAAAATTCAATTAATATATAGATTGTAATTTAACAGCTGATTACCTTCAGATGAATTTTAAAAGCCAGATCGTAAACAAAAATAGATCTCTGTCACTTCATAATCAACATTCACGTTGTAGGTGAGTTTCACTCACACAGGAAGGATCATAAAATGCGCAATTTGCGCAAGGGCCACCTCGTTTCTATTAATGTGTTTGTTGCAGTTTGATTAAACATTTATACTGTATTCTTATAGTGATTTACATTATAGTTCTATGAGTATACCATGTCCCCCTCCCATCTCCCATCAGTCCATCACTCCGCACCGTCCAGTCAGTCAGCTGGCGATGGTCTACACTCGAGCTGCGAATTTGTTTGAGTTCTCGTGCGGTGTTTTCTATTTATTTTGTTACTTCTCAGTGGTTAGTAGTTATTTGTTTGTATAAATATTAGTAATCTCGAAATTATTTTGTAAATATCAGGATCGCGTGTTCACTTCGTTATAATGCTCGTATAATAATGTATAATTTTGACCTATAATTTTTATACAATAATTATAACTGGACTATAAATATGGAATCTATTTAATGCAATTAAAAGTAATGAAAATAATTTTCTGCTTGCATAACTATTTAAAAATAAAAAACTTCTTAATTTGTTCGAAGATGTCGTTTATAGTTCCATGGTTGGAGTCCGTACGCCATTGTTCAACAACTCGGAGGGTTATCGTTGTCCGTCGGGCAGCACTGGTTTTTGGAGTCCCAGAAGCGCTTTCGGCGGCTTGTCATTGTCAACTGCTACTGACATTTTACATCTTAATTTGGCCATTTTACATCTTAATTGGTTTAATTAATTGTTTATCAAATGCAAAAATGTTCGATAATTTACCACCGTTTTATCAGCAAAATTGTTACGTACTGCAATCATCTCCTGAGGCTGAATGAAGTTCCTCATATACGTGTCTTGATTTTGAATTGACGGCGACACTTTATTTATATGTTCATCAAATGTATGTGTAGACATACGAAAATGATTGAAAATTTACTTTCCTTTTTTCCTAAGAAATAAGTGTACAACAACCCATGCAAGTTCCTTTTCACTATGATTGGGTGAAGCGAGTGAACCTAAATACTGCGGTTCCGTTTCTTTTTTTTTCCTATGCCTTAGCAAACACGGCACAGCCATATTCTTACGTGTACTCAGCACATAGAATCTATAATATATACAGCCCCATGTGTAACTGACTCACTGACTCACTGATGATAGTAAAGTCCTGAAGCGACCGTTTAAGCTAGAGACTTGAAATTTGGCATGGACATTCTTTGAGATGTTTCAATTTAGAGAAAATTATAAAACTACAACTTGTTTACATTTAAACTATAAAAAAGGTAAAAAATATAGATTTGTCGGTAACGTAGTTCAGCCGTATCGGCGTATATCACCGCGTGGTATCGTAGATCACTTTGCAGGTTTAGTTCTCGCTCGTGTTTAAATGATTTCTTTCAACTACACCCGTGTTTGATACGAATACGTAATCATGATCGTCTTGTGTAGACAACGGTGTTTCGATGCATAGAGAGCGGGTTATTTCACTATTGTAATATTCGCTTTGATTTATACAGTAATAACGGCCATAAACTACAAATTTTCAACTTTCAAATTAAAAATTTTTTAAAAAGACGAGGTGTTGGTTAGGAAGTACGTTGCTTCTTAAAATGTCGTTCGGAGCGCTATTATAGTCGCTTAGTTCTCGCTTGTATTTAAATGATATCTATTAAGTACACCTCTTCCCGATAATTATTCTCAATTGGGCGCATGGATGTTTGCGTATGGCTTTCCCTCTGATTGCTGTGTTATTTTTGAAAATGAAGTTTACTGAATCGAAAGCGTATCTTTTCATTCAGGTGATGTCCGCTTTGATTTCTATATTAATTGCTAAAAATATTTTAGGTCTTATTACATTTTCTATACTTTAGTTTTCTCATGCTGGAAATTTTCTTGTAGGTTTTCGCACAAAAAGTTACCTAATACAGTAATTATAACAATTTTCAACTATTTGTATGCTGTCTCTCTATATTATGAATCCCCAGATTGAATATAGCGCTTCAGTTGATAGTTCTGGTGCAGTTTTACTTTGGAGAGTTGAACGTGTCCCAACATGTTTGACATCCGGTCTTTGACCTATTTGCTGCTGTCCAATCAGGCTTAGATTTTAGTTTAGGAAACAATTGAACATATTAAGTTATAGAACGATTAAACTTTTACATTCTTACCTTCACTAACGTTTACCTACTTCCGACGTTTTTTAAGACCATCTACATATCTGATGACCCATCGGGCTGAGAAATATTATAGTAACCAATTAAATAGTAAACTCAATAGTAATTTTTCTCGCTGCCACTTTGTCCGTCAAACTTCCTCAATGCAGTGCTCTCACCTAAAGTCTCAATTAACCCTATTATTGTTGTAAAAACTATTCTATGCTTATCAATTATTGTAACTCTTTCAGTATATTTTAATTTAACCAATAATCCTTTTTTGGCTATTAATTTCACAGTTGTTTTTTTTTACCACCATTGGTTGAAAATGCATAATGTACGCCGATTTTATGGTTCTTATGTTGCAAATTCATTATATAGTCTTCATTTTAAGACTATATAAAGAATTTAAGACTTCATTATCATAGTACCTAATACCCTGTGATCTATTACATACTACTAGGGCTCTATTTTTATAAATTTTCTGAACTGATATATATATAACATTTAAAATTGTTTAATTAATAATTGCTGATTTTGAATGATAAATTTGTTATCGTTTCTTTATATGGTACATATATGATTCCTGCGTTTCTTGGCCACCCCGTGGCGGAACTGAAGCATCTTAGCCTATACCATTTTTTTACTAATTTCAAATATCTTGATTTTGTCCCTTTTTTCTTCTATTACATAGAACGATCCTCTGTATAAACTTATAATTTTATTCCACTTTTATCTTTTCAGAATACAGCTATTACCTCAATCATGTGCAATCATAATCGTATCTCCAAATTTTCACACAACAACTTTTGAGCATGACTATTTACATATTCATTAATATTTCACAACTCCATTATATTTTTTAACGAATTAAGGGGAACTAGGGAGTGGGATTAAAACATGAGCCGTGGGCAAATTTCAAAGCTTTATTTATTGTGAGTAGTGTGTGTTGGCGGCTTCTGTTACTGTCGTTGGAGTTGAGCCCTCAACTAGCCTGTTCATTGTATGAGGTTTTGACAGTAATTTACGGAATTGGGGCAACCAATTATTGGGTTGGACCCTCCATCAAGCATAACACCTAGAATATTTACATAAATAATATTTATTTCACAGCTCAATTTTTTAAAACTATTTACTAAGGAGGGGTATTAAAACCTACTAAGAGGAGATTATTAAAGCTTTTTTTTACTATTGATTGTGAATTTAGAGTATTAGATGGTTTTGTTACTGTCGTGGCTGTTCATATCTTGTGTGGAACTAAACTATTTCAAACTTGACTTTTTATTAATTCAAACTAGGGGGCAACTCCTAAGGGGGCATGGGGGCGGAGCCCCCTTCGAGCCGTAGGCGAGTAATATATATACACCTGGAACTTGGAACGCTCACACCGTTGTCAGAACCCGCAACCTGGGAGAAAAGGGCAGGCAAGAATGACCAAATGACTAATTATGGCAGTGAGCGCTTTCATTCATACGCTTGTTCCTCATGCATACAAAAAATAACAAGAATGAACCTTACATATATTAGTAATCTGCATAAACTACTGATTCCAATTGTATACAAATATTTGCATTTTTATATTAGGAAAGGATAATAATTATTAATAATTTTTTTTAACGTGACATTGAAAAGTTATTAAGCGAGAAAGTTTTTTTGGGTTAGGATCAAACTCTCAGCGGCAAAGTTTCAGATTATGAGTTGAGTTTATCTAGAATTTTTAAATATTACATTTTTACCTAACAGTTTTAGTTTCGGATATAATCGATCGCAAAGCGAGCGTTAAATGTTATCGACGACGCGCTGCCGCAATAATATAAGCATTATTGCGACACGTCGATCGCCGTCATCGGTCGACTCGAAATAATCTAATAATGCCTCTTCAGTGTAAGGCAAATTGAATTTGGATTATTTACTTATTTTCAATGTTAGTTTTTTAGGTTGTTTGTACTATCTACATCAAGTGCTTTGTTGGATATTGTGTAACTTATGTCAAATAAACTAATTAAAAATTAATAGTACAATCTATATACTAGCAAACAGTTAAAATAAAGATTGTGGGAATATGAAAATATTAATTAAATAAACTAAAACAATAATTATAGAATTCAGTCTTTTCCAATTTTATAAATAAGCCTACATTTATATTTTGATTTTTTTCATATAATTTTCCCTAAAGATAAATATAATTAAATAGCCATTTCATATGAATGTGGGAGTAACTGAAATAAATAAAAGAGCCAGTTCAGCTCGTCTTATGTTTTATTAAAACACAACGAATAAAGTTTTATATTCGTATAATTTAATAAGTAAATATTTGTCAAGTAATTTGATAAAATCAAAACATATAGGCCCTAACTAAATTACAGTAAATTAAAATTTAACACTCGTGAAAATAATTGCCGCTCCCTCTTATTTTACAATTAATGCAGGTGAACACTGAACACGACACTATTAATGTAATAACTATCCAACTCAATGCATTAACAATTAATTTAAAACTCACATCGTTAACTCAAACTTTACCTTATGAAACGTCCACTCGTTATGAGAGAAATTAGGAGAATACAAATATTTCATATGTGAAAACAATTAATTGTAGGCTAATAAAACGCAACCGAAGAGATAATCTTGACATCGCGCATAGACGCGATTCTCCGAAATCTTCAACGTCGCTCCACTTTTATCTTCACACCTGTCTTCCGAGAAAACTATTCGCTTAAAAAATTGTAATAGAAAGATTGAAATTCTTTCATTATCTACCCTAGAAGTCTTTCCTGACCAATAAATAAAAAATATTTACGCTTAGTAACTTTTTCATGTTCTAGTTGTGTATTGACATTCGTTTTTATTTAATAGCTAGCTGTTTACTAGTTAAACATAATGAATAATTCACATCGTTATGACCAGTAACTCCTTTTCTTTAAAACGTACGTGTTTCAATGCATTTGGATGGTTAGCGACCGGCAAAGAAGCATGTAAGTCAGTGAGCACACTAAAGCTTTTGGCTGCTCATTTTGCGTTTTTGCCTGCCCTTCAGAACACGGGTTGCGGTTTTTGGTTCGAGTTTTGCCTTGCGTGAGCGTTTCAGGTGTATAATAGAGTTCTATTACTCAGCACCAGTTCTACAATGAGACTAAATTATTTAACTGCGCAACATGGCTGGCTGCTCCGCCGGTTCTGGCTGTCTCGCCGTGCCGTGTGCATAGAACTATAATGTTTATATGTTTATAATGTTTATATTTCTATGGCCGTGTGTTCTGGTCGCTCAAAATACAGCGGCGACAGCTAAAAAGCCCCATATCTGGGACTTTTGCCGTCCCGTGTCTCCCCGTTCTTATTTTATTGTTAATAATAATAACTTGTTCCTCTGATAAAGTTTATCTTCAATAGCATTAGATTTTGATAACAAAATTATTCTACTGACTGCTTACCACTGACATATGTTATATAGCGCCAGTATACGGCCCCGAACATGACTTGGAAGACATATAGACTTTACAATACCAAATTCCTTGGGTTTTGGGCTCCTGAATATGAGCCCCCGTTGGCAGAACTCACATTGGGCACCATCCTTCACGTGAGGCATATATTCACACGCCTTTGGAATCAAACTATGGGACAGCTGTGCAAAAAAAGTCTTAAGAGATTATTAATTCTTAAAAAAATATGTACGGATAGTTCAATTTAAAAAGAAACATATTTTGTAAAGAATTATAAACACATTTTCAAAGACATTTTTGAGACATTTTCAAAACGCATGAAATTACTCGCTCTTCCCTGCATTTATGTTTTAGAGAAAGTTTTTCCATTACTACATATAAACTACATAAATCGCTTAAAATCGATTATTATAATTCCACATTTAATGATCCGAGTCTTTGCCCGTCGATATCCGACGGGTACAGCTCTCCCCTCCATATCCGTGGTGATCGAGTGGAGCGCTAGGCAGATGGTGCGAAATACATATCAAAACTAGCTAATAGCCCATAAAAAATGACGGGTCATTTTTATTCTGTAATATATTATTTATAAAAAAAAGACTATTCATCGAAATCATTTTTTATAAGTTTGAATGGTCACAAAATTTATGAGAACCCTGACAACATAATATTAAAATTATTCTTATGGCTACTAATGAATTTATAAAAACATTTTTAGTAAATTCACTTTATGAATTGTTTTATGAATTCATGAGTAGCTATAATATCTAATAATTATTATTTACCATGGAGAAAAATACATACCGTAAGGAATTAAATAATATTAAAACTTTTTTCTATTTCTTTGGCAGTGTGAAAGTAATAGGCTACATCATAAGATTTTACAAAAAATCCTATGGGCCTTTGGGAATTTACACATAAAAACCAAAGATAATAGTAAAGGTTTTACACCTTACTTTAATTTATTTCATTCCAGTTATCTTGCCAATTAATTATTGGTATAATTTCGCTGACTCAGGGTCCAATTTAATTTACCAGAATCGGGAACTTGGGTTTAATTCGCTTAACGCCCAAGAATTAAAAATCTGACCGTGTGTTTCTTCAACCTCTAGCAATCAGAATTTTTGCCTCCTTAGGTTCTTATTAAGTTTGTTAGATCCATGAAGAGTCCCATTATAGGTTTTGGTATCACCAGCCCATCGCTGAGCACCAGGCCGTGGGCTCTTCAACAATACTTAAGACAATTAACTAATTGAATCATGCTTTATCGGACTTGACTTTTATCAAGCAATGGTAGAAGTACATTTCCTGGGTGAACTAAGTGCTACTGGACGTGTTTTGCCAATTGTCATCTAAATCAATCATATACAGGGTGATTCAGACCACCCGTCCACTATTTATAGCAGGAGAACAGTTTGAGATAAAATCATGAAATAAAGTTTTTTCCCACTAAATTGCATATGGGCTTTCCATTAAAAATATTTTCATCAATGCCAGTATACAGGGTGTTCCAAAACTGGAGGTCACGGGTTCGAATCTCAAAATTTTCTTAAATAAACATGCAGATTTTTTTACATATTTTAAAACGTATTAGTCAAAGGAGCATTTTCGTGAAAACAGAATGAATTTATCTTTTTTTGTTTCAAAATGGCGGCCATTTTTGTAAGAAAAATTGACATTTACGGAATACCCTGTAATCTTGTATTATTTGTCAAAAATGACTCCTGATTCGATATACTTATTTGAAATGAGCTAAGCTTTGCAATGATATGTCACAAGACCACATTCATTCAAAAACTAAAATTTCCAAAATTTTATAATTTTGAAAATTTTAACTTAAACAAAACTCAAAAATTTTAAACGTAAACATATGTCATATTGTATGTCATCTTAAAGCTCTCGTTGAACTGAGCAACTTTGTAATTTACACTATCACCGTATCTCTTGTGGTTTTGTAGTTATAACAAAAAAATGTCATTTTTCCATATGAATTGCATGTTAATTGTTCAGGGCTTTATAGCATGGAAGTCCTCCTTTGATTGTTGCCGTAACATTAAATTAACATGGCAGTTATATGGAAAAAATGTATTTTTACGTTATTACTAAAAAACCACAAGAGATACGGTAGTAGTGTAAATTACAAAGTTGCTCAGTTCAACGAGAGCTTTAAAAAGATATACAATATGACATATGTTTACATTTAAAATTTTTGAGTTTTGTTTAAGTTAAAATTCTCAAAATTATAAAATTTTGGAAATTTTAGTTTTTGAATAAATGTGGTCTTGTGACATATCATTGCAAAGCTTAGCTCATTTCAAATAAGTATATTGAATCAGGAGTCACTTATGTCAAATAATAAAAGAATTACAGGGTATTCCATAAATGTTGATTTTTCTTACAAAAATGGCCGCCATTTTGAAACGGAAAAAGATAAACTCATTCTGTTTTCACGAAAATGCTCCTTTGGCTAATACGTTTAAAATTATGTAAAAAAATCTGCATGTTTATTTAAGAAAATTTTGAGATTTGAACCCGTGACCTCCAGTTTTGGAACACCCTGTATACTGGCATTGATGAAAATATTTTTAATGGAAAGCCCATATGCGGTTTAGTGGGAAAAAACTTTATTTCATGATTTTATCTCAAACCGTTCTCCTGCTATAAATAGTGGACGGGTGGTCTGAATCACCCTGTATACAGGGTGTCCAGCTTCCACCTTTACAAACTTTTCCAGGTTATTAAGCATGCCAAAACAAACAGAAAAATCATATAAACATATGTCCGGAAATGCTTCGTTAAGCCGCTAGCCGCCATTTTGTTTTTTACCCTTAAGAAATTTTATTTCCGTAACGGGTTGTTGTATGGAGTTCATATTTGGCATGTACCTTAATCACACCAATGCGCATTTTTAGAAAAAATATTATTTTTTTCCGATCTATATTTTCAAAATGGCGGCCATTTTAAGTTTTTAAACTCAAATATCTCAAAAACCGTAAATTTTATAAAAATTTCACTAGACACAAAAAAGTTGCCAAATTAAATTATCTAAACAGTGATACCAAGTTTGTAAGGATCCGGCAACAAATAACGGAGTTATGGTGGTTTTCCTGTAGAAAAACACTGATTTTGCACTATGATTAATGCCAATTTAGGTTATTTTAAGAGAAAAATCTCAATAACTCCGTTATTTGTTGTCGGATCCTTACAAACTTGGTATCAATGTTTAGATAATTTAATTTGTCAACTTTTTTGTGTCTAGTAAAATTTTTATAAAATTTACGATTTTTTAGATATTTGAGTTTAAAAATTTAAAATGGCCGCCATTTTGAAAATATTGATCGGAAAAAAATAATATTTTTTCTAAAAATGAGCATTGGTGTGATTAAGGTAGATGCCAAATATGAACTCCATACAACATCCCGTTACGGAAATAAAAATTCTTAAGTGTAAAAAACAAAATGGCGGCTAGCGGCTTGACGAAGCATTTTCGGACATATGTTTATGTGATTTTTCTGTTTGTTTTGGCATGCTTAATAACCTGAAAAAGTTTGTAAAGGTGGAAGCTGGACACCCTGTATAGTGGGGGTTTACAAAATGTGTTTTTTCTATTCCCTGTCTTTGTTTGCAATTTATTAGTCTAATTTCTTCTTGTACATTTTATTACTTTGGATATTTCTTCATAGTTCCTAGTTCTGATTTGTCACATTTTTTATCAATCTTCATATCAATGAGATCAATAAACTATTTGTTAAAAATGTTGAAGCATAAGAAATGACCATTTCTAAGAAGTTAAAGAATTATAGTTAACTTAAATTATCAAAAATAAATGGAATAAAATACGGTAGTGAGTATTTGAAATTGAAAGTTAAATTGGCCTATATTTATATCTCAGCATTTTTAAATTTAAAATAAATCCCTTTGAAAATAGAATTTCGGGACTTTTGGCCGTCCCGATACCATTTTTCAGGGCATCGCATGTCATGATCAAAAACCGGGACAGTCCCGGTTTTCCGGGAAGTTTGGTCACCCTACCTAACCACCATCTCTCCCTAGAAGGATCAGGTTTAAAAAACGGACTGTATTTACTAGAGCTCGCCCGCTGCTCGAAATTCAGTTCATCTGAGGCCAATTAGTTTGAAAATGTTTGCTACAACATCTGTTCTTCATTATTTTCTACAATTTGTAATTAAAACAGCTGCCTAATGATTCTATCAATTACAGTATCTTTCTCCCATAAGATTAACATTGAAACTCCTGTGGGATGGTTCGTTCCTTTTTGCATAACTACATCCAAATGAATTGTAAAAATGCATTCTTTTCCTTGACTAGGCCTTTAAGTCGAAAATCTGTATAGGTCAACCAAGTTTCAATTAATTATAACAAGGCGTTCTGAAAATTTAAATTATTCCTAAAAACACAAAAAGGCTGATATTGTGCTTATATTAGTATTTAAAATTTTTAATGTAGGCCTATTATTTTTGGCTGGCTTTGGGACAGGAATATTACCTGAAAAGTTGTTAAGAGTTCAGGAACTTAGTGTATATATATATATATATATGTGTGTGTGTGTGTGTATATATATATATATATATATATATATATATATATATATATAGGCAGTGAAACTTAAAGAAAAAAAATATATATATTAATTAACATATGAAACTTTTATTTTGGAATATTACAAAGCTTGAAAACGCAATGATTCACCAAGGTCAAATTATGTCAGACCCATAGTCTTTGTAGGAATTAATTCCAATTTTATGTTCTGTAACTCTGTTCTTAATTTTGAGGAAAAATTGATTTTAATTTGAATGTTTATTTTTATTTTTTGCCTTAACTTTTCATGTTATGTTTAAGAACATCAGAGTTTGCCGGCACCAGCTACCTCCACTAGCCGACACATCTTGGAACATAGATCTACACTAGATATTTGACTCCAAGTTAAATGTTATTGTATACCGTAGTCGTAGTCTGCCCAATGTCTAAGTGTGCTGGTCCAAGATATTACTACGCAATATGTTGATGATGCTGTAGGAAGATGATGATGATGACGAGTTGTTCGCCCCTCGTGTCTTGTGTTCATCGGCTACCACGAAGACTCCAGCAGCAACCGCCGCAGCAGCCGCAGTAGACACACCAACCCCAGCGGAGCGCCGGTATACAGCCCCCAACATGACTTGGAAGATATAGACTATTTACAGTATTACCAAATTCCTTGGGCTGGGCTCCTGAATATGAGTCCCCGTTGGTAGAAACTGCCTTGGGCACCATCCTTCATGTAAGGCAATACATACAGGGTGTTCGGAAACTCTCCTCCGAAGCTCCGTGTGGTGATTCCTTGGATCAAAATGAACAAAAAATACTATGGGGACATGTCTTAAATGCTTCTTTAACCCGCTAGCCGCAATTTTGTTTTTACACTTAGTAATTTTTATTTCCGTAATGGATTGTTAACTTATTAGTGGACCTAACATAAAAGTAACTTATAAGTGCACTAGTCCATAGTTTATGTAGCATTGCACGTGTCATTTCATTTCATTTATTCAGTCACAGAGTACACCATATACAAAGGTAATACCTTAATGGTAGGTGACAAGTCAGTTGCTTAAATCTAACAATCATTGCTGACAAGACAACTTATTCTGATAAACAAGGAAGTTTAAACTATTAAAGTTGTTGTTTTAAGTATATTTCCCCCCTCGTGTCTTGTGTTCATCGGCTACCACGAAGACTCCAGCAGCAACCGCCGCAGCAGCCGCAGTAGACACACCAACCCCAGCGGAGCGCCGGTATACAGCCCCCAACATGACTTGGAAGATATAGACTATTTACAGTATTACCAAATTCCTTGGGCTGGGCTCCTGAATATGAGTCCCCGTTGGTAGAAACTGCCTTGGGCACCATCCTTCATGTAAGGCAATACATACAGGGTGTTCGGAAACTCTCCTCCGAAGCTCCGTGTGGTGATTCCTTGGATCAAAATGAACAAAAAATACTATGGGGACATGTCTTAAATGCTTTTTTAACCCGCTAGCCGCAATTTTGTTTTTACACTTAGTAATTTTTATTTCCGTAATGGATTGTTAACTTATTAGTGGACCTAACATAAAAGTAACTTATAAGTGCACTAGTCCATAGTTTATGTAGCATTGCACGTGTCATTTCATTTATTCAGTCACAGAGTACACCATATACAAAGGTAATACCTTAATGGTAGGTGACAAGTCAGTTGCTTAAATCTAACAATCATTGCTGACAAGACAACTTATTCTGATAAACAAGGAAGTTTAAACTATTAAAGTTGTTGTTTTAAGTGTATGTCCCATGTCAGCACTGAGAAACTCATCAACACTGTAAAACATATTGTTAGCTAGGTATTTAGTGAGGGTTCTTTTAAACTTTACTTGAGAGAAATCTTTTACTTCAGAAGGAAGTTTATTATAAAGACGAATACCCTGGTATGACGGAGATCTCTCTAAGGCAGATGACTTATGGAGTGGATATTGAAGTTGGTTGTTTCTTGTTGTTCTAAATTCAAATCTCAGTTGTGGTGAGATTTGACTAAAATAAATTTATGCAGATTATTTTTCACAAACAGGAGAGTATATAGGATGTATATGCAAGGCAATGGTAAGATATTCGATTTTCTAAACAGAGGTCTGCTTGGGGTAATATGGTTTACGTGCATCATTGTGCGTATTATACTTTTTTGGATCTCGAAAACAGAATCACTGGACTGTGAGTTGCCCCAAAAAATTATACCATAGGTTAAGTGTGAGAAGATGTATGCATAATAAACCATCTTTAGGGTTGCAAAATCTACAGTTCTGTCAAATTAAAATTCAACTCCCCCCCAAACACATGATAAGCATTTTTCTAGTAAAGTTTGCACTCACATCTCCTACCTGTTCTCGGAGCGGAAAGGTTCAGGTATTATAATAGGCTATTATTTATAAACTAAACACAATCGTTTTGTAGACAGAGAACCAGTAAAAACTGCATCTACAGTACCATAATAAAGGTTTTATTTTTCAAATTAATGAGTTAAGGATACTGTAAGCTTTGTTCCCCAGGAGGAGGCTATATTAAACTAATCTTCATTTAGGCCTTCGAGCAATGTGTCAGTTGAAATGTTATGTTACATTTTCTTATTAGGAATTCAATATTATTAATTTCTTATATTTTATAAGAACTAAAAAAATATATTAATTAGAATATCATCCCAAATTTCCTTAATTAAATATCACCACTTTTAAACTATTCAGAACAAAAATTCCTCGATATTCACATAGATAGAAAACTTAATTGGACAAAAGTTTTCTAAATTCATAAATTTATAAACTTATCTTTTATTGGACAAAAGATATTGATTTTTTACAAGAAAACTTAGTTCAACAAAATGTGCACTGAGTATACTTTGTAAAGGTATCATCTGCAGATGTTAGTAAGGCTCAAGATAATGTGATGACATTGATCGACAACACATTGAAAAAAGTGAAAAGAAAAAACTCAATTAATACCCTCTCTGCTAAGCTATGGAATTAATTATGCTCTGTGCTGCAGCAGCAGATGCACATAGAGCATTGATATGCAAAAATTCAATTATAAGAGTTTTGTCACAGAGTGCACCGCAAACAAAATGCAAGGTAGTTTCCAACAATTTTAAAATTGTAACTGTCTCTTCCATTTTTATTCTAGAAATTCTGAAAAGTGTTTTTGAGAATCCAACATTTTTTTGAAAATATAGTTTCAGGCATAGTTAAGTCCTAAAACACAAAAAACCAAAACTCATTTCAATATCCCCAAGGCCTACATAGTTTGTCAAAATATAAAAAAATTTCCACTATGTGTGATTAAAAATATATAATAGGCGTAAGATTTTATAAAAAACTTTTTCCATTTAAGTTTATATCTTGTATAAAAAACATCTTGCTTAAAAATCGCATTACACCTTGAATGAATTTTTTTATGATAATTTTGGTGACATTCATGACTCAGGTTGCAGTTTGCCTAGGTAAATAGAAGAATAAATAAATAATAAATATATAAATTTATTCACCTCAGACATGTAAACATGCGTTAGGCAGACTTAATCTAACTTAAATTTATAATACATAATAATGATAATGCTTTATTGACAGGTATCAATAAGATACATAGCAATAACAATTAATTCAACTTAATAATACACAGTGTCTACTGCCAAGTAGATACAAAAATATGTGACTTTTCGATGACTTTTGGGGGTGAAAAATGTAAAAAAATCAGGGACTTTTTCATTGTCTATTTAAAAAATTTTGGGGTGAAATTGCTAAAGTCGCAAAACTTTTGCTCACAATCGCATTATTTTCACAATTTATACAAAAAATCTGTGACTTTTCTTACATTTTAAGGAAAAAAAGTGACTTTTTGGTGACTTCTGTGACCCCTAACTAAAATAAGTGACTTTCGGTGGCTTTTGGTGACTTCAGTGACCAGTAGACACCCTGTAATAAATTTTAATTTTAACTATGATGTCCAAAAATCTTTAGATAGGCAATCATCAACATTGTATGGTGCTTTCATTAGTAATTTTTCAATTAATCTTCTTTTAAATATTTTTACTGGCAGTTCCAACCAAATCAAGGGTATTGTATTAAATAATTTTTCTTCCATAAATTGAAGATTTTGTTGAGATTTTGTGTATTTGCATAAAGAAGTTTTTAATTTATTTCTGTTTCTTGTTTCATATGAATGATTAAAAGAACTTTGAGGTTGTTAATTTTTTTACATAGGTTAATTAGCATAGGTTTTGTATGCTAATTTTTTTCTATATGGTTTCTTCTTTTTCATCAATATAAATTCTTTGTTTTCTTCTCTTTTACATAAAAACTTTCAAGTGAGTATAAAGGTTCTTCCTCAAGTAAATGTTTTAACACTTTCAATTCTTTTGATGATTTTATTTATAATTTGTTTTTATAAAATTTATAATTTTCCGTGATATTTTCATGGGGAGATTTTTCATATAAAACTGCTCTATGAAATTTTGTAGGAATTATCGTTGAATTTCTGGTCTGGTATTTATATTTACATTCCTCATGTATGAATTCTTTATTCTTCAAATAAAATTTTGCCATTTCATAAATGTACAAGCCAAATACTGTTAAAATTCTGTTGTTTTTAAATAAATTGTAACAATGTTCCAAACGGTGTGTACATAATTTATAATTCTGATAGCTCTTTTTTGTATTCTAAAAATTTTTATCTGATTTTTTATGGAAACAATAATTTAAAGTGTTTTGAAAGTAAGCAAAATAACACATTTTAAGAATATTTCTATCCACACATTTTGAAAGGATTCTAAGACTAAAACATACTGAATTTAATTTCTTTACTATATTTTTGACGCTGGTGTTCCATGAAAATTTTTCATCAATTTTTATACCAAGGAGGGTTGAGCTTTTTACGACTGGAATCTTTTCATTTTCACAGTGTATTTCTTTTATTTCATTTAATTTATGGTAATGCCAATTGGTTTTAGTGTCAAGTAAAAGGCATATAAAACACATTTAAATTTGGTTTAAAACACCAGTGTTGGGGAGTAGCGCGCTACTGTAGCTCCGCTACTTTTTTAGTAGCGTTAGTGTAGCTTCGCTACTTTTGAAAATAAGTAGCTTGTAGCTGTAGCGAGCTACATTTTTTTAGTAGTTGTAGCGGATTATTCCGCTACTTTACTCGCTACTATTGTTTCAATAAAATATAATAATTGTGTTTACATTTCATCATTCATTGCTTCTAAATAAACACGAGAGAAGGTTAGTCAGCTGTTATGTTTTTTCTCGTTGGAATTGAAGGTTACTTTCAATCCATTGCCACCACCAGACGCTCCAATTGAGTACCATAACCTCATAACCACAACATGACAATCACCAGTCTTGTTCTCTTTTGTGTTTGTTGACCACTAGATGCGCTAGTAGTATTCTACTAATATGCGCCTATAGAATAGAAACTAAACTGTTGCACTATGCTTGCACACCGCCAGGATCGCTCAGGTCGGCAATTAAGGAAAGGAATGTTTACAACAATGAGAAATGACGCTAACTCAATGAATTCAAATAAATAGGCAATTGTAACTGTACTGCCATAACGACTCAACTAACATAACCTCAATTACCTTGATTGATGATTGATGTTAGAAGTTGATGTGAACTTTTACTGTAGGCCTACTTCCCGAACTTTGTAAATTTGTACTTAGTACTGTACAGAGTGCTTCATACTTATATTCTGTTTCTGTAGTATCAATGTATACAGAACCGAACAAGTAGGGACATCCTTATGGGGAAGTGAGAACGCCGCCCCTGAAACACAGATAGCACCACCAAGATGGCAAGGATTATGCTGATTGGTTGAATGGAAACAGATGACTAGAATGATTTTATAGAGGTTTGTTGTTGTTTTGATTTTTTGTAAACAAATATGCTCATTTTGACATTTGAGAGGTAGAAAGAGCGCTTCCCGTGACAGTAAGGAGAAGTAATCCTAGCATCAGCGCTTTATTTTCCTCTGGTTTTCGGGGGCAAAACTAAAATTTTTTAACATGGGATGTCCCTACTTATTCGGTTCTGTATACATTGGTAGTATCTAATCTAACAATCAACATCATGGCAATTGGTAGGCCTAAAAGCGAGATTAGCCACTAAACTGAAAAGCTAGTCCAGTCCTTCTTGACGTGTGCATACGCCAACATTATTAACCCTATTGTGGCCGGTCTAAGAAAAATGTTATGAACTTAATAACATTAAGTTCCTGGTGAAGTAATAAGTTATAACTTAATAAATCTTGTTGTTTACGTCTTTGATGTAAGTCTTTTTATTCGACAATTTATATTTTCATGCCACTATTCTGTTTACATTACCTAGGCTCCATAAGAGTCACAAATTATTATATTAAAATGAAAATATGTCTAAACACAATACCAAAAGAAGGAGTAGGCCTATATTTAAAAAAAAATTAATTTTACTTTTAAGTGGGAAAATTGGGTGGTTATATATTAGCCTACAAGAGAAAAACAGGACCAGTTTGCGAAAGTAGCAAAGTAGCTTAAATTGTAGCGAGCTACTTTTTTATTGTAGCTGTAGCTGTAGCAAGCTACTTTTTTGAAAATGTAGCTGTAGCTGTAGCTAAGCTACTTTTTTGAAAAAGTAGCTGTAGCTGTAGCTAGCTACTTTTAAAAAGTAGCTTCCCCAACACTGTAAAACACCTACTATATTGTGCAAATTAGTAAAGCGAGTATGACTGGAGGGTGGGTGTCCACATCCCTATTTGATCATATCTAAACTTGAGTGGTAACTCAATAATTTTTAGGGTTTAACTTTTTACTGTGACATTAAAATCTAACAAACTGATTTTTGCTATGAAATCAGATACAGTTACAACTTTACCAAATATATAAAGGGTGCAGTTCCATATAGAACCTATACTGTACTACATTGAATAGTAAAAATCCATCGATATGGTAAATATATCAATCGCATCAAATATTGAGGAAAGGCTACTACATTTATACATCATATATCGATACTGGAATGATCTGCAGTTCCTTACAGACCCTAAACTACTATCGAATGAAAAATATAACTTATTGATGTGATAGACATAAGTTATTGATTGGATGAACTGCCAATACATTGAATATCAATTGAAAAGTAAAATTTATAAAGTCAAAAATCTAATATCAAATTAAAAATCTAAAAATGATTCAATAACAATATTTACAGTAAGTCTAACATAGTAGTTTTTTTATTTTTTATTTGGAATTAAAAAGTAACAACATTTTTTGATGACAATAAAATATACCAACTGATAAGTAACTTAATTGATAACAACTAAAATAAGCTTATTAAAAAAGACTTAACTTAAATAACAAAAGACAAATCAACTAACTTAAAAGCCTCTTTTTTTGGTTACATCTGCGTCCTCACTACAATCTGATGATCAGGGAATCATCAGGTTCTCTTGTAGGAACATCTATTTTCATCTTCTCCACGTGAGCTCAAGTGCTCACCGATGTGTTGATATGTGTAGCTGTTTATGAATTATGTGACTGAATAATAAGACCAATCTGTCTAGTAGGCCTATAATGTTTGAGTAACTTATGGGGAGAAATTTTGTTTAGCTCTTTACTTCCAAATTTACTGTGTACAAGTCTATAATTTAAAACTATCTTTCCACAAAACAACACTAATTTACTAATAATAAATAACAACTCAAATTCAGTGTGATGGATAACTTAGCCTAAATCAATCTTATTGTGTCTACATCCCTATATCAATAGATTTTTCCATTCAATAGTAAATAAGGCTCTTTACGGAACTGCACCTGCATTGAGTGAAGACAGTGTTAACTTATATCATAACGTAGTGGCAATGATATGTAAAAGGAACACTTGCAACTAAGTTATCAATAATTGTTGAAATAGGTGTGTGCCTTCAATTTCTTCGATCGTCCATAAATCACATCAAAACTTTGGCACAGGAGGCCTAGTTGTCGTCATTATTGTAAACTAATGAGGAATCAAATCATATCAGACCTAACTTTGGATTATATCATCTAGGCTCTCAATCAACAATAAATTAGTGGCACTTCAAATGGAAATTGTCACTCTGATCCCAATCTTTTATAGGTATATTGCATTGCCACAATAAGTCCAAACAAATTTTAATAGGTTTGAAGAATCATTAAAGCTATTTTTGCTTAGGTATGGTTTGTAGAAAGAGGCGATTTGTAGGGTTCTCTTCAATTTAGTATGATTTGTAAAAACCACCCTTATCCCACTTTAACAACGCATGGCATGAACACGATTGTAGTGGAACGTATAATTAGGGTTACCATTTTTGAGGCCAACCCCGAGCATTTTTGTTGTACCATATGACTCACTAACTGAACCATACTCCACTCCCTCCTCCCTCCCCGGTGAATTCAGGAAAAAAAATAAGACACATTTATGTTTTCACAAATTTAAAAATAATACAGTAACCTAATGTTTGTTAGGCAAGATGATGAAACAGAACCAGATTGAGTAACCATTAATTGTGCTTAAAAAATATTCCTATCCAAGCACATCACACAACCTTTTTTAAACATCATTTATAACTGTTCAAACATTTTAATGTATTGCCTGCAGGTCCTAAGGAGGATTTGCCATTTCCGAAATTTCGAAAGCAACTGAAGGAGTTTCTGATCGACAGGGCACATTACAGTACCTATCTATGATTTTCTTTACCAGAGGAATTATTTTTTTATTTTGTGTGTGTGTCAATGCAATTTTGTTTTGTCCATGGCAAATACTCTAGAGTGAACAGGAAGAGTTTCATTATCATAAAATAATGTACTTCGTTCAGAGAATCCAAAATACATTATAGGCTATGTCGTTGGATAACCTAACTTAGATATGGCTCCTATACTTCCCAGGATTAAAGATCATCAATGTAAGTTAACATAATTTTTATTAACTGCTTTCTTTCCATCACTATTATTCCCTCTGAAGCCCAAAAGGGTGCAGTTTCATAACTGGGCTACGGTATTATCGAATAAAAGGCGAAAATTTGCTTTCCGACTCCACCGTTATTATCGATGTCGAAATTTTGATATTGCGATAATATTGCTAAGTATTCTATCGATGATACGATTACACGATACGATTATGATTTTATCACCTGATTTAGTTTTGTTGTATAATATAAATTAAACATAGCCTACCTGTTGACAATAAAACAAATATATTGCAAACAATTAACTGAAAATAAAAAAAAAACAACTACAAATTTTAGTTAATGTAACCTGTAATATTATCAAAGAACAACACAAAATAGGCCTAAACTACAAAAGTTTATTATGTAAGTTAGGTATATCTTAAGTGTGAGAAGAAGCAGACTTCGTTAGACTTAAAATGGCGTCCACCAAACAAATGCAGCCAAATACGAATCAGAAAGGTATTTTTAGCTATTGTATTGAAGGAATATGTGTTTTAAATGTTTCCAAACACCATTGAATTTGTTGTTATACATCGCTGTCAATAAGAGTGACGGAGGTTTACGGTTAGATTGTTAGAGATTATTATTATGAGTAGGCCCTATAGTACATTAAATTACCATATTTCTTATGATTGTATTACGCATATCTTAACTCAAGGATTACAACTATCAAATAATCGCAATATCAAAATCTCCACATCGATAATATTGGTGGAGTCGGATAACAAAGTTTCGCCGAATAAAAATATCGATCAATCCAATTAATATAGTATGGGATCGAAAATTACTGTCAAATACAAATTTTACCTCAACAAAATTTGTTCTAATCCCAATCTATCACAACATAAACTAATCTCTATTAAGTAATGTGAAGGACCAGCCTATGCCCAGAAAATTTTAAACGTGAGAGTAGATCACACGTACCGCAAAAAAAAAAACAAAATGTTTTTGTTTATTGATACATTGGAAACTGTTTTCTTAAGGGTGGGATTACACGTGAGAGTTTTTCACTCTCGGAGAGTGGTTAGTTACTCTCATAAAAATCTCAGACAGCTGTTGATAGTACTCGCAGAAAACTGTCTGGGATTAACAATCTTGGAAAATTTCCTTGTTGTGTAAACACCTCTGCGAGTACCTGCTGAGAGTACAAAACTCTCTGAGAGTGAAAAACTCTCACGTGTAAACCTACCTTATTATGGCCTAGACGTCATAAAATAACGGCATAAATAATTTTTTAACATGCAGGTGGCATGTAAATGCAGAAATAATTTAACTTAACCTTTGCCTATCAATTAGTACAAAGCCTAACTTATTTTAGCTTTGTTTTCAGAATGTAAATAGACCTAGACTAAAAATTTGGGAATTTTGTAGGAAATCATTATTTTTCTTATGTCAACTTTCCTGTTAATTTCAAGTTACTTATAGCCTAGGTCACACAAACTATCTATCGGAATGCTAAAAAGAAAACACACAACTTACTAAACTTCATTTATAATTCCTCCTTTAAAATAAATTTATTTTTTATCAAGTACTTAACTGTTTAACTGAAATGAGCCCAACAATTCACTGAAATATTATGAAAACAGAGACGACACAGACAGAGACAACGTTACGTTAAACGGACACGGTAGATAAATATCCGACCCGTTCTCTTGGTCGAGCTGAAAATCCCTTTTTATCCCGTCAGCATTTGAAACCGTGTCTTCCCACAAAAATAGGCCTATACATTTACTTTCAGCGCAATTTTTTCCAAATATATACAAGTCTATAATTGTACAACACAAGAATAACATCAAATTACATTTTAGTAAATTTGTTTTTTTCCTTTCTTCTAAATTACACAACTTATAAAATTAGCAATAATAAAAAATCCCCAAGAAATATCCCCTATTTGGAAAACAACCCCCACAACTGGCAACACTGCGTGAACTGTTGTTCGCTAGAATTGAATGTTAAGAACAAGGAGGTTATATTCTAATACTGGAGGTAACACACAATGCTAAAAAGGCGAGCCGCTGATTTTGTTTGGTTGGCAATCCTGAAGTACCAATTTGAACTGTTTGCCGAAATGAACGAGTCAGCTAAGGGAGTCAAATGAATTGTGAATCAATTGCCTGGTGAATCGGTTTTAATGGGCAATTATTGGTAAGCAAATATGCATTAAAAGGGGAAAACAAACAAAAACAGAAAATAAATTTTATATATAAAAATTTATTTAAAAAATTTGGTAATTAGTTTCAAGTTATGGAAAACATGTTTATTTTTTTTAATAAGATAAAACTATTTTAATAAATTAAACTATTTTAATTGCAGATAATATAGAGGATAGTTTTTGTATTAAAAGAAAATTCTCCTCCAATTCTACTAGGTGTCAATTATAATTAACTATCATATAAGTTATATTTCAGAAAAGTCCCAATAAAATAAAATTTCAGAACATAAAATTTGTGGCCTAAATAAGTTATTAATTATGATTATATTTCTTAGGCTATTTATGAAACCACTATTGACAACTACAAATCAAATAAAAATCCCTTATTCTGTTAAATACCAAACTAATCAAATTCAAAATTGGTTACATTCAAGGAAATTAGAAACACACACGTAATTATTATTCAAGACTCTTGATTCCTTTACCGTTTGCCGGTTAGCGTACCTATTCATTCGTTCATTGTTCCCAGAAGATTCGAACCATTTCGTTGATTCGAATATCTTTTAGCTACCGTTCAAAGAACGACAAAACGGTACTTCAGGATTGCCAACCAAACAAAATCACCGGCGCGCTTTTTCGCCAAAATTAACCTATCAGTGTTACCTCCAGTATTAGAATATAACCTCCTTGGTTAAGAACCATTAAGGATTCGATCTTTTCCTACCGTTCATTTTTGTAGGCGCTATCAAGAAATTCAAATGTTCGGTGCTACCGAGAATTTGAAAAATCTAACAACAACTACGTAAAAACGAAATAGTCTACTAGCAACTACGCTTTAGCGACTGCGATATCGTAGGCACTAACGAGAAATTTTAATAATTGTGTAGGCGCTAATCAAATATTTAAATTTTCATTTTTCCCGCCTTTTCGTAGCTGCTATGAGAACATTCAGTTTTAGTTGCTACGTTTAATTTCACTTTGTAGTTGCTACGTGCGTAGCTACTATGATACCCCGCCATTTAAACGATACACCAACCAATACTATTAATATTGACTTTGGATACTTTGGCTATTAACTTTTGTATAAATACATTTATTTTAGTGATATATAAGGGTTACAAGCATTATACAGGGTGTCCAAAAAAAACGTTTACAGACTTTGGGATGTGATTCCTGATACAAAAGTAAAGAAAAAAGTTCCTATGAAGGTATGTCCTAAAATGCATATTTACCCAGATATCCGCCATTTTGTTTTTTCCACTTAATAATTTTTATTTCGGTGACGGATTGATCTAGGAACTTCATATTTGGCATGGATCTTTATAATACTAATGTCCATTTCCACAATAAAAATTATTTTTTTCCAATGCATATTTTCAAAATGGCGGCCATTTTAAATTTTTAAACTCAAATATCTCAAAAACGGTAAAATTTATAAAAATGTTACAAGACACAAAAAAGTCGACAAATTAAATGATCTAAACAGTGATACCAAGTTTGTAAGGATCCAACAACAAATAACGGAGTCATTGTGGTTTTTCTGCAGAAAAACACTGATTTTGCACTATGATTAATGCCAATTTAGGTTATTTTAGGAGAAAAAACTCAATAACTCCGTTATTTGTTGGCGGATCCTTACAAACTTGGTTTGGTTGTTTAGATAATTTAATTCGTCAACTTTTATGTCTCTTGTAATATTTTTATAAAATTTACCGTTTTTGAGATATTTGAGTTTAAAAATTTAAAATGGCCGCCATTTTGAAAATATGCATCGGAAAAAAATAATTTTTATTGTGGAAATGGAAATTAGTATTATAAAGATCCATGCCAAATATGAAGTTCCTAGATCAATCCGTCACCGAAATAAAAATTATTAAGTGGAAAAAACAAAATGGCGGATATCTGGGTAAATATGCATTTTAGGACATACCTTCTTAGGAACTTTTTTCTTTACTTTTGTATCAGGAATCACATCCCAAAGTCTGTAAACGTTTTTTTTGGACACCCTGTATAGTTTTCTTACAATTATGATCTTCTCTAATTTTGACAAAATACGTCTTGAGACGTAAAGACCATTAGGCCGTGGTGTAATGCTATTTTGCGTCGATTTTAGGAGATTCGTTGACGCTAATCATGTTCTTCCTGACATATACCAGTGAGTCGAACGCATATTATACTGACTGAAGATCATGAATGTTTATGGTCTGGGGGGAAAACGTTTGTTAATGGTTGACTACAGCTGCTACCTTCTACCAGATGAGGTGTAGAACCAGCATGTGTTCATTTGTTACTGACCATTGTAATCTGCATTAATTTAACAAAAAAAATAAAATAAATAATTAAAAAAATTTACAAGAGAATTGAGGATTGTATAAACTTGTGGACAAGTTTATTCAGCGTGAGGGGGAATATAAAGATATAAACAAAAATTAAGTTATTAATAATTTATTAAGTATTAGAATCAGGAAAGGCAATATTTCATTTCAGATAGTTCACAATGAAACAACAGGAAGTGATTGTTAAGCACTTCCTGTTGACTCAACAAGAGGTCAGTCAGTTCAATAAACGGCAATTCTGCAACCATGCAGAGTTGCTAAAACAATTGCTGACAACAAATGCTACAAACAAACTGCTAAAATGACAACAAATTGCTAAAACAAATTGCCCCACCTCAGCCTATCACAAAGAAAGCAGAACAAAAGTGTACAAAATTTTGAATATGATTGGCCAGTAGGCGGGGACAAGGAAATTGGGGGGAAAAGATTCGAGCAAGAAGAAGGGGGGAAAAGGAGGCAGAGTGGAACATGACGGCGACTGATTAGGAGGTAGTTGGGGAACCAGGAGATTCAGAAGTTCTGGACAAGTCAATAACTTCCAGACTTCAGTCACAGGCCCCAACCATTAACCCATCGTCACCTGCTAGACACCCTCACACACCCCGGGAGCACGTGGTCCAACATAACCGAGCAAGGACCGTCTAAAGGACTCCAAGGACCCTGCCCAAGGAACACCAAGGAGCCTGCCCAAGGAACACCAAGGAGCCTGCCCAAGGACTGCCCGAGGAGCCTGACCGAGGAGCCTGACCAAGGAGCCTGCCCAAGGACTGCCCGAGGACCCCGCCCAAGGAACACCAAGGAGCCTGCCCAAGGACTGCCCGAGGACCCTGCCCAAGGAACCCCGAGGAGCCTGACCAAGGAGCCTGCCCAAAGGACTGCCCGAGGAACCTGCCCAAGGACCCGCCGTCGCAGCCACCCTCAGCCACTCCGGACGACTTAGGTTCCCGACAACGGTATGTCACGACCACCTTCAAAGTTAGGGGCGATGAGGCCAAAAATGATTAGGAGGATTTAGTGCAAAACAATTCCAAGGTACTAAATAAAATTCAAAGTAAAGAACAGGAGAAGTAAATTTGATAGTAAATTTTAAAGAAACAAATTAATGATAGAATAACAAAATTAATAATAAAAGTAAAAATAAATAGACTTCGTGTTAAAAATCAATTTAAGTTGATAAATAAGTTCAACATAGTCCACATGGGCTCATTGTAAATAATCTTGTAAATAATTGTTAATCTTGCAAACTAATTAATTTTATCGTCAATATTCTCGTAGCATTCATTCTTGTATTGTCATTTTGCATATTGAATTTATTCGTTTATTATATTTAATACATGTAAGTGAATGAAAGGACAGTGATTCACCAAGAACTTGACCTAGTAACAAGAAGTGGTTAAGTGAATTTACTTACTGAATACCAAAATATACTTGTTTTAATTGTGAAGAAGAAAGGACTTGAGGCCAGAGGCCACATTTGCAATAATATAATATATAAAATATAAAGTACTTCTTATGTCAAAGTAAGGACACAGTTGTATACCATGTACAAAACAGATGAGAATATTAGGGACCGGAGGCCTCCATTTTTGAATGCTTAGTAGATATAGCTAGCAATAAATCATTATTTGTTCACAAATACTGTGCCTGCTCAATTTGATCCCTACCTTTCACTAGCCTAAGCGAGTAGGAAAATCTAATATATATTCAAGGGTAGAAATACTATGAGAAAGTCTTACACCATCATATACTCACCGGCATTTTTTTTTTTTTTTTTTTTTTTTTTTTTTTTTTGTAGTCTACTTGGTACTTTGAAGGTCATCCAGTTGGAAGCAGGTGGCGTTGGATCATATATATTATATACTAAACACCTGGATAGGTAAATGAAATGGCGGAATAGCGCTAAAAACGAGCCGGCTTCCCCCACCACTAGCCAGTATTACCGCCGATGTGCCGATGTGCCGCTGCCGCGCCGCGCTGAATATCAGCTGACATGATTGTTGACGGTGCGTCAGCTGCATTCTTGTTTGTTTACATTCTTTTTTAAATGTTCATTTATAATTATGATGATGAAAGATGGTTCTGTACTGCGGAGCTTTTGGATGTATTAGTGCCATTCCAAAGGCTGAAATTTATCATTTCATAGGTAAGACTAAAAAATACAGTATCACTGTAGTTTAATTAATTAATTAATTTATTTATTTTAATTACAGTACATAATTACTCGCACAGGGTTGGCAACACTGACCATGAATACTGGCTTTGTGGCTAGTGGTGGGGAACCTCGTTGGTTCGTTGATTGGATCCGTCATTGGTCGGGTTCGCGTTCATCCACCGCTTCCACCGCAACCGGGATTTAGATAATCACGTTACAAATCAAAATGGTCACGTGATAAATCCCGGTGGATCCTAGTGACGTCATTTTGCTGCCGTCTTATGAACCCACCGGGATTTTGATTGTTGACGTTCACGTGCCTTTTTTGCTAACCGCAAAACAAATCCACCGAATCCCGGTTGCGGTGGATGTAACGTGAACCCGACCATTGAATCCCTGCTCACTAAATCCGTCATTAAACTGGAAATGACTTAAAATTTCAACCAACTAAATCGTTGGTTGAATCCGTCATTAAATTCGTCCCTGAATCACTGCTCCCAAGGGACGCAGCGGTTTATGTTGTTTGGATGGAGGTTTTGGGGTTAAGTTTGTTGTGTTTGTTTGGTGAGGTCAGGACCGACGAGGTTTAGGTATTTTTCGTGTAGCATTGACAAAACTCATGAAATTTAAAGTTGTAAAATGACTGACTTAATAAAAGATTTTTAAGTTCACTCATAAACTTTGACGAATTATTTTCTAATCTCATGTAAGCCGGAAGTTTTTTTTAACATTTTCTGTCCTAAGTACAAGAGTTTTTTTTTTTTTTTAGTCACTCTCAAAAAGTGTCACTTTATGATGAATTTTAAAGGTGTCCTTAAATCTAGTGTAATGTCTATGGAGTTTAGTTTGAGATTTCAAGGTTGTTTGACTTAATGTAACAGGCTACTTCTAACACATACCAACTAGGCACGGTCAGAACACCCGGGGGTTTTAAATAAATACTCCCGACAAGATGTGCGAGGGTGAAGCCTAAAAATGTATCTGAGAGCCTTTTTTGCCAGATCAGAATTCGATTCAAGTTTTATAATCGAATGCTTCCCAGAGGACAATCGATTAGGAGTATAGGGCTCGAGCAAACAGTGGTAGATTTTTTTTTAACTGGAGTTTTTGGAGATTCCGCACGCTGCGATGGACAAAAATTCCTTTCGCTAGCTTGGTTTCAATTTTTCCCAACTGCTTACTCCAGTACAGGGATTCGTCCAATCTCACCCCCAATCACATTAGTTGGCAATTTCGAGCTCCTTGTCCCTATGAAGAGGCTTTTTGAACTGTTTCCAATTTTGAGTTTTTATGAGTCTATAAATACAAATAAAGTTTTTATCAGCATTCAGTGTCAATTTGTTTTGTTCAAAATATTGGGCCAGACAATTTACTTTGGTGAAGTTGTTGCCTCCAGTGAACAGCTGGCATAATTTGTGTACCTAGTGACAACTTTGTGTTGTCAGCAAACACAAAGATGTTGTTTTCTGGGATTGCCTTTGTCATTTCAGGAATGCAAGCTATATAAAAAGTATAGGGCCCATAATCGATCCTTGGCGAACACCACTAAGGATCGATTTTTGGGATGACTGGACGGACATTAGGCTACTTTTGTTCCTGTTTCCCAATCAATTTCATTCACTTGGGATCTGTCACTCATGTAGGATACGACCCACGACAGGGCAGCACCTTTGATTCCAAAGGCTGAGAGTTTTTGAAAAGGTATGGCCGCATCAATACGATCAAAGAGGCCTTGCTGAGATCTGCAAATGTTCCTACTACAGTGTCCCCAGCCCCATTGCATCAATGCAGTCATTCACAAAATCGATTAATGCCAATATTATTGATTTTACTTTCAGAAACCATACTGTCTTCTACTGAGAAGTTTATTAGCCTACTCTCCATGTAGGAGACTAGTTGGTCACAGATGTCTTTCTCTCACCTACAGTACAATTTGAATGAATTATGACTTTTCAAACAATATTTATGTTGATTATGCTGCCACAAACGACTTACTTTTGTTTATAATATGACTTTAACAAAAAGAGGTTGGTGGGCCTCTTTTAGAATTAATTTTTTCCGTCCACATAGACTATTGATCTGTGCGTGGATCGTATTAGACAATGTAGCGGGTGAGCCGCTACAGTACGAGGTGATAGGTACTGATAAAAGTAACTGGCAGAACGTGGATTACGAACCCACGACATCGCTTCCATGGTCCCGAAGTCATGCGCGCAAACCACTACGCCATCGACACCCACTTTAAAATATATCGGAAGGCAATCAGCTTTTAAGTTACAATTCACATTTATAAACATATCGTACAATTAAAGTGGGTCACCTGTTACCTGTTACCTCCGCAGTCTGTCCCGTAGAGACCCGATGAGGCATGGGACCCGTCATAATGTAGGCAGCCGAATTTGGCCTTGTCCAACCAGGTGTTTGGGTTTGGGTTAAGGTAGTGCTAAGTAGGGTACGGAAAAGGTTTTTAGGAAAAATCAGGTAGCTCATAGTAGCACATGTTGAGCAGATGTTCCTTCAGTTCTCTCTTAAATGTATTAAAATCCTCAATTTCTTGAATATGTCTTGGAAGCTTCGAAAAAAACTTGGTACCGGTATAACTAGGTTTGGTCTCAAACAGTCTTAAACTATGTTGGGTTGCATGATTAACATTGTGGTTTCTAGTGAAATAATGATGAACATGAGGCTGTATCAGATTGTTGGCTTTTACATATAGAACTGCTTCAAATATAAAAAGAGAAGGAACAGTTAAAATTTGCAGCTCCGTAAACTTGTCTCTACAGGAGTCTCTAGGCCTAAGTCTAGAGATACATCTGATTGCTTTTTTTTTTAAAATGAAAATGCGGTTTAAATTAGCCTTGCTTGACATGCCCCAAAGCACTATTGAGTATCTTAAATGACTTTCAATTAGACTAAAATATACTAGTTTAGACAGAGGTAAATTATTAAAGACTACTATTTTTCTTAAAACAAAGAGATTTGAAGTTAAAGTTGAAGCTAACTTATCAACATGCTCCCCCCATCTGAGACCTTCGTCCAACCTCACTCCCAGATAGTCGACAAAGTTGGATTCCTCAAGAACCTCTTCATCCAAAAGCACAGAAGGTGAGAATGAGCCGGCCCTAGCTAGATTTCTTTTTTTCTGAGAAGTGGCAATGAACATGTAATTGGTTTTCTTGGAATTTATATTCAAATTGATTGCAGAGAAGTACTGGGAAAGAGCGCCGAGCTGGCCAAACGTCTCTCTTTCCAATTCAAAGAGATTTTTATTTCGAATAAATAGGGAAGTATCGTCTGCGAAAATTGTCAAAGAATTCTGAGGTACGGAACTGGAAATGTCATTTACATATATTAAAAAGAGGACTGGACCTAAAATAGAGCCTTGAGGGACTCCTAAAGCGATATCTGCAACTTGAGATTGAAAAGTTTTTTTTGAACCAGAATCTAAAGTGAAGTTAACTGAAGTTTGTTGCTTTCTATTGCTTAGATAAGACGTCAGCCAGCCCAACGCTCTGTCTTTAATACCAATTTGTTCAAGCTTCTTAATCAAGATTGCATGATTCACAGAATCGAACGCTTTGGAGAGGTCAATAAAGCAGGTAACCGCAGTATCTCCCCCCTCCAAAGCATCGACACACTTATTCACAAAATCTATCAGGGCCAGCTTTGTGGATTTGTTTTTCTGAAAACCAAATTGGTTACTAAAAATCAGATTGTGATCATTAAGAAAAGTCATTAATTTGTTGCAGACGGCTTTCTCAAGTATCTTGGAGACGGTTGGAAGGAGTGAGATCGGACGATAGTTCTCGGGTAGGAGCTTGCTATTTTTTTTGTGAAGAGGCTTAACTACAGCCAGCTTCCCACCGTCCGGGAACACTCCCTCCGTCAGAGATGCGTTGACCAAATGCAGCAAAGGATCAATCAATTCATCAGAACAAGTTTTAATTATTTTACTTGAAATTCCATCGTGACCTGCAGAATTCTTGTTTTTCATTGAAGTAATTATTTTCCTAAGCTCTTTTACTGTGATTGGATCAAAAGAGTTTAATTCAGCATCAGAGATAGGCTCCAAGTCAGTACAGGTCTGTAAATTAATGTTACTATTATTGCAATTGAGAAAATGATTATTAAAAAAATTGCAAACAACCTCGGGATTGCTATTGACTCTACCATCAATTTCCAGACTAATATTGGGCTCATTTGAAGTTACTTTTTACAGGGGGGGCTCAACATTTAAGGGTTAACATTTTAAAGCGCCCTCTAGAAATAAATCAAAGGCGAGAGGGCGAAGCCCGAAACGATATGACCTTTTTAATTACGATTCGCCCACGCGCTATATCCTAAGCTTTAAAATGACACCTCAATCTTAAAAATCGGTTCAGTAGGTCAAGAGAGAAAAAAGGATGTAACAGACGAAACCCTTATAGAAATAAAAGAAGATAGATTGTATCTCCTGATACGTATGTTAGAGATAGCGGTTGAAACAAATCAAATAAAATTGCGGAATTGACAATAAATTACTTGCTGAGAGGGTTCGCAGAGCTACTAATACCTTGTACAGCAGTCTTGGTGTATTGCGGTGTTCCTCTGCGATGTCGGGCCATGGTCGAGGGCTGAGCGGGCGGTACATCAGGCGGCGTCGGCGTCGTCATGTGGGTAGAAGCAGCTTCTGTCTGTCATCTCGAAGGCGGTGGCGGATAAATCGGGAATCACAATGACTGACTCGATTGTTACAAATTACTGAATATATTGATACATTAAATAAACAAACTGATTTAAACTTAATAACAGATACGTGAAAGAAAACATTTTAAATTGTCCATTGAGTAGCGTTGGCGCGGTCAACTCGATGCGTCACCGGCCGTGGCTGGAGTCGGAGTGCACAGTGGAAGTGGACTGGGGCGTCTTCATGACGTCGGCGGCAGTGGCGGCTCGCCCATAAGGACTCCCGGACGCCGCCCCCCCCCCCCCCCCCAAGAATTTATTAAAAAACCAAAATAAATAAATTAACAAAAATATTATTATAAGAATATTTAACACAATGACAATTGTATAGGTCATAAGTTGAAGATAGAAACAGATCGTACCGAAATAAATGAAAATCGACGACGATTGTGGCTCTAATTCTATCGCGGCCGGCTCGGGCCGGAGCGACGGCCGCCGGACGCCGGCGACGAACGCCGGACGCCAGCCACGGCGTCCTAGCGCTCTTGTAAAATCAAATGGAGACGCGCATACGCGCACCTCACTCACACAGGCACACACAACGGCTGCTTAATGCAACGCTCTGCCCGGCGCCCTAGGCTGCGCGCGCCACTGCTCCAGCCACTGCTACCAACCGAGCAGTGCCAAAAATGTGACTGTAAGTTCCCTCGCGTTTCAGTCGTCCGTCTGGGTTCTTTTGAGTGTAATGTTGTACGTGTTGGTGTGTGTCGTGTTGAAATAGTGAATTATATAGATTTGTGAGGAAATGTAAATGGATGATAGTGAAATGGGTGACGTTGGAGATGAGCAACATTTACACCAGGTAAATCGTATAGTAGGTAATAGAATGGGAAAAAAACATTGAATATTAGAATTATTTTGAAGAACCCGGGGATTCCAAGGCCCAATATAGTTTTAATCAAATGCAAAATTGAACAAAGAGAAAAAAATGTTTTAATCAAAAGTGTTTTAGAAATTTATACAATTAGGCCAATTGGCTCTGTGGCTGTAAAATTACAAACTCGTTTTTCTGTAACACTTGCTTGATTATAGAGATTCAGGATCTTAACTTAACTGTTGGTGGTATTTCAGAGATTAAACATTTGAACTAAAAAGTTAAGAAATACTGTATAAAACGAGTGACAAACACAGCAATGCGTGTATAGAATTTGATTAAGTATTTGGAAGGATTGACATTAGGTTTGCGACATTAAATAAAACTATAGGCCTAAAAAATGTCTTGAGAAATGCAGATTTTTTTTATATTTATTTATTTATTTTTGGTCTGGATTTCGTTTAGCAAAATCATTGACTATGTATTCATAGTCAATTGCAAAATAATCCCAAAATGTGATGTGTCCTTTAAAAGTCAATAAAACAATTGATTGTGTTAAGGTTTTCAGGTACGATAAAGAATTTGAATCTGAAGTACAAAAAATAAGAAACTCCCCTGAACTGGATTAGTCCAGTGTGTGAACAATAGCGTAACTGAACCCAGACGTAAACATGGTTTGAAGACCGGAAATATATTGTCGCAAAGGAATGTGACATCTTAACTTCCGGGGTACGTAGCGGACCGCTTTCAATTCTTAGAACACACCTGTCCGCGGAAAAATTATTTCTGTCTGATTTGTTTCCTCAATTCAAAAACAAATGTCACAAAAAAGAAGTAGGCCCATGCATTAAAACGTATTCATATCAATGAATAAAATTGACAGAAAACCAATGCTTGTTTTAGGTCTAATTGACCTAAAAATGTCATCTCTGTTGTACATAACTGATAACTGCAGAGTGATAACTTTTCGTCAGCAATTGTGATACAGGTATTAAGATTTTTAGGCTATATTGCAATTTAATTCACCTTTGGGATCGAATTATACCTGTTTGGTGGAGTAAATATTATTTATGACACAAGAGATAACCGTTTTTCCTGAAGAAGAGACATTACTTATCTTCACTTTCGTAAATATAAATAAAATAATGATAAGAGCCCCTCCACCGTCCCTAACCACCGGCCGCCACTGGTCGGCGGTGGCGATAAGAGAATTAGTAGCTCTTTCATTAAAATAAAATGGTAAAGTACCAAACACGTACTACAGGTTTTACGGTGTAGACTTAATTCTAACTACAAAATATATGCAAAAAGATCTAAACACAGCTACACAAGATCTACAAAAAATACATCAACAAAAATTTATGCATGTACATCAACAGAATCTAGTTATAATTTCTAAATGATAATAATAATAATGATGCAATAAAAACTAGCAAATATGGTACCAATCTTTAATTTGTTGATACAATCTATTTTATTCTATATGAGGTTATTCTTTTTCCAGTTCTATGGACGAAAATTATTGACACTAATTAAATCAAAGTGAATTATATATAACTAAGTTAACTTCCAATACAAACTAAAGTAGTCATAGTGTACTACACAAGAGCGAAAAATCCCCAAAATATGCACTCTGGCGATGCGCACAGCGGCAGGTAGTCCACTGCGCTTGCCTAACGCTCCAACAGTGTGACGTAACCCAAGGACGGCCCACTTTCATGCCTCAGTCAGTCAGTGGGCCAAGCGCCTGCTGTAAGTGCCGCTATGAGTTGCCCACCTTATGCCGCCGCCGTCCTAGCCTCCCTGCTGCTGGTGAGCATCTTCCTTTGTTTTGTTTTGCTTTTGGGAAAATATGAGGGACTTGCTCTTTTATAGACCCATCCAAAGGGATTTTATACTATAAACGAACACATTAAACAATTTTTTGACTAAGGTATTCGTATTTATAATTTATAACAATTATTCTTGTGTTCATAAACTTATTAAAAGATTGTGTTCATTGTGTCCTGAATATTATTGCATTGTATGCCGAGGAAAACGCAGAATTAAAATGCAAAACATTGATCTTTTATACAGAATTGAGTCATTTTATATAACCAGTAATTATACAGTATAGTGATTCAGAATCATCCTTAATATGCTAATGTGTCCAGTCAATCCCGACTCTATAAAAATTAAGCAGAATCCTATTATCTTTATCTTCTATCTATCTTCTTATTAAGGGGTTCTTCTGTTACGTCCCTTTTTCTCTCGACCTACTGATCCGATTTTTAAGATTGAGGTGTCATTTTTAAAGCTTAGGATACAGCCCGTGGGCGAATCGTAATGAAAAAGGTCATATCGTTTCGGGCTTCGCCCCCCTCGCCTTTGATTTATTTCTAGAGGGTGCTTTAAAATGTTGACCAACTTTCATTGTACGATGTTTATAAATGTGGATTGTAACTTAACAGCTGATTGCTTTCAGACGAATTTTTAAGTCAGATTGTATACAAAAACAGAGATTAATAATAATTTTGAAGTATTTTTGAAGTAAATAAATCAATAGTTTTAAAGTATAATGGGAGTTGTTAACCTAAAAAATATAAATGTTACAAAATGCGCAATTTGCGCATGGGCGCCCTAGTTATTAAACATTTATTACATACTATAATTCCTCATAATATTAATTTTGACCGAATGGATCCCCATATTAAAAATTTTTAGTTTGCAAATAGACAATGTGATAGGTGCCGTACGAATATTTTTTCCAGGGGAAAGAAGCAATTTCTCCCTTCCAATTTGACAAACACTTCGGAAGTACACTTCTATAGAGAACAATACAGGCCTAAGGGTGGGTTTACACGTGAGAGTTTTCCACTCTCAGAGAGTTTCATACTCTCAGCAGGCACTCGCAGAGGTGTTTACACAACCAGCGAATTTTCCAAGATGGTTAATCCCAGACAGTTTTCTGCGAGTACTATCAACAGCTGTCTGAGTTTTTTATGAGAGTAACTAACTACTCTCCGAGAGTGAAAAACTCTCACGTGTAAACCTACCTTAACAATAACCTCAGTTTCTTTGTCCGTCAAATATAATATTTCTTGTTCAAGATTATTTTGCATGACATTTAATTTTGCACATTGCATAGTACAGTATAAAGATTTTTTTCGATGTCCTTTTTTAACCATTGTGAGTAGTCACCTCTTTTGTACTATGTATAATTTTATAAGTGACTTAATTAACAGAGATGTAGTTATTGTTATTTCAACTGCAATTCGAAAAAAAAGGTTGAGGTTTAATATCTGCATGCGCTATTGAGTCAGCGACGGTGCAAGTCGTTTGCTTTGCTGCTGTAAAACAAATCTATAAAAGCTATCGATCGGCAGTGCCGTTATTGCTGACTGTGGAGTTCGATACAAAACATTCGTATAAACAGACGAACCTCAAGTTATCGTGGGATTTCAAGCTATCCACTCAAGAATGAATAAATCAAGGGTTTCAAACTTCTTTTTTTTAGCTCGCATCCGTTGTCCTTAGAGTCAAGGAATTGGACAGGTCAAAGGGCTTATCTTATGCATAGCTGCCCTACAAAGGATAATTCTAATCTAGTTCTTTGTTACCAGAAAGGTAACAGTCAATACTATAAAAACTGGACTCCACTAGAAACTTTTTAACTTCAACTTTGAACTTTGTGATTTTATTGATATTTTGTAATTTTTCTGGCAAAGCTTGGAATAGCTTGATCCCACAGTATTTAGGCTTGTGTCCGAAAAGAGTTAGTTTGTGTTGCTCTGCATGAAGTCCTTTATGTCGGGTGTGGTATTTGTGATTGGAAAAGGTTGGTGAAATATTTTGGGTTTTTATATAGCAGACTGATTCAAAGATGAATAGTGAGGGGACCGTGAGAAGGCCTAATTGTTTGAAAGCATCTCTACAGCTGGTCTGGGGCGGCATGCTCAGGATGGCCCTTATTGCCTTCTTTTGACAGACAAAAATTCTTTCAAGGTTGCCCTTAACAGCTCCCCAAAGAATTATTGAATAAGAAATGTGTTGTTCGAAGAGGCCAAAGTAAACCAACTTTGATAGGGGAAGGCTACCGTAGGTTCTAATTCTACGCAGAATATAGAGACCTCGAGCTAACGACCCCTCAAGCTTCTTTAACTGATCTTCCCATCCCAGCCTATCATCCAATCTCACCCCCAAAAAATCAGCTGTTTTTGAAATTTCAATTTGATCCTCTCCAATAAATAGGTTCGGAGTCCTATTGTTTTTTGAATTTTTTCTTTGGGCAGTTTGGATACACATGTATCTGGTTTTTTGTGGATTTAAATTGAGTTTGTTTGATGAGAAAAAGTTAGCTAATTCATTTGCCTTTTCATTAGACTCTGCCTCCAGTCTTGGCAAGTCTGAACCATTTACGAATAATGTTGTGTCATCCGCAAACAAGTAGACGTTACCTATTGGGACACAGTCTGTGATGTTGTTGATGTAAACCAAGAAAAGGAGAGGTCCCAGAACGGATCCTTGCGGAACGCCGTTCGTAATGATCTTTGGAGTGGAGGAAATTTTTTGAAGTTTTGAAGCAGAGTTTTGCAAAATCTCAGTGATCTGGCATCTTTCAGCTAAGTAAGACTCAAGCCATTTCAGCGCCAGACCAGAGATTCCGATTGAGGCCAGTTTTTCTAAGAGAATTGCAGCATCGACACAATCGAAGGCTTTTGAGAGATCTGCGAAACAGCCAACTACTGTTTCCCCAGCCTCCATCGCATCGATGCAGTTGTTGATGAAATCAATCAATGCCAATTTGGTTGATTTGTTTTGTCTGAAACCATACTGTCTGTTGCACAGTATGTTATTGTGTTCCAGGAAATGGTTAAGTTGCTCCGAAGCAACTTTTTCAATTAATTTTGAAACAGACGGTAGGAGGGAGATTGGACGATAGTTACCAGGATCGGTCTTGTCGGACTTTTTGAAAATCGGTTTTACTATGGCCATTTTGCAGTTTTGTGGAAAGGTTCCAGAATTCAAGGAAGAGTTGATTATGTGGGTGAGAGGGCGAGAAACTTCCTCTTTGGAGGTCTTAAGGACATGCATACTTATGCCGTCAATGCCACAGGAATGTTTGGGTGTCAGTTTTGCAAAAATTTCCATAAGATTTTCTGTTGTGATGAGATGAAATCTTTCCAGTACTGTATCTTCACTTAGGTATTTTGGGAATCCAGACAGAACTTGATTGCTAATGTTGGAATTGAGGTTGTTTGAGACATCTACAAAATAATTATTAAAAGCTTCACATACTTCTTCTGGGTTTTCTATGGTTTCTCCGCTAATATTTAGAACAATATTACTATTGTCTATGGAATTATGTGGTCTGATGGTATTGATTATTTTCCACGAGTCCTTAGATTTATTCTTGGATCGTAATAGACAATCACGTGCCCATTCTATTTTGCTTTGCTGAATTTTGCTTTTGTATATTTACTTAGATTGGTTGTATTTAAGTTTATCTGACATCAACCCTGTTAATTTCCAGATCGAATAGTGACTAAACATTGTCTCTTTAGCATTCAAGATCTCGTCATTCATCCAGTTGTTTTTTCCAAGATTTCCCTGTTTAATTTTAATTTTTTTGATTGGACAGCTTATTTCAAAATAGTATTTGAATGTGTTTATAAACTCATCATACATTTCGTCTACATTTGTCGCATTGTAAACTGAATCCCAGTTCTCTTGAGCTAGCCTAAATTTAAGTTCTTTGAGATTTTCGTTGGTAATATTTCTTTTTTCTATAGTCTTACTGTTATGTTTATTGCATTCTGTGGATCCATTTAGGCCTATATTTATGAGTATTGCCCGATGATCAGATATGTGAGGCTCTATCACGTCTGAGTGTAAGGTGACAAAATTTGTGAGAAAGTTATCGATGCAAGTACTGGTGGTTTCTGTAATACGGGTAGGCTGCAAAATGTTGGGTTTCAGATTGAAGCTTTCGATTAATGTTGTGAATCTATGGAGTGTATTATTATTGGTCAAGAAGTCGATGTTGAAGTCAGAGCCTATTATTAAAAGCCTGTTTTTTTAATCAAGTTTTAATAGATACTCATATAATTTCTCAAAGTATCTGTCGAGATTATGGTTATATGGTGATCTGTATATCGAGACTAATGTAAAGTTATTTATTCCAACTGTAAAATTTACTTCTACGCATTCGAAAATCGTTTCCTCAGAGTATCTTATTCCTAAATCTGTGGGCTTCACATTTTCTATGCCAGATGAGTTTATATTTTTAAAAATTGCAACACCACCCATGGATTTATCTTTTCTACCATAGCCTACAAGCAATTCATAATTATGGATGTGTATGGCTGTCAGACTATCTTGGTCAAGTCCATGTTCGTTAACCAAGAATAGGTCGGGGTTTTCCGAAGACAGAAAGTGTTCTATTTGTTCAATTTTCTTGGAAATTCCCCTTACATTAAGATGAATTATTTTTAGATTGCTACTTAAGATAGGCCTATGGGTTTTTACATCAGATTGTTTATTAATTGAAGCTGAGTTTTGATCTTGATTTTGAGTTGGTTTGCATGTCAGACTATTTAAGAATGAGTTATTACCTAAGTTTTTTCCTGTCCGAGCGACTCCTTTAAGTTTTTTGCTATTATTGGTTTTTCTAGTGAAGTCAGATAGGCTATTATTAAATTAGAACATCTTTACCTTCTTTGTTGAGATGCATTCCATTTCTTGTATAGCAGCTATGATCCAGCATTGAGTTAAGGCTAAGATAGGCTAGGCTATTTTCCATGCAAAATTTCCTAACTACTTTATTCTGTTCCCTAATGTTGTCATTCAATTCCTTTTTATACTTAAGGAAGGGTGTTTCCACAAAAACCAAGTTTTTAGGTTTGAGTTTACACTGGCTAATTAAATTAAGTTTTTGTTGCACCTCGACTATTGAATTTTGAGTGACATCATTTGTACCGCCCACTACCACACATATGTCCTCTTGGCCCATGTCCAACACTTCGTCCCTCACTGTGTTGAGGACAGCTGGCATGGGTGCCCCGGGGAGCACAGTAGTCCGCGTAGGCCTACTGAACCCCCCGACGCACCTCATGTCCACCACCCTCTCCCCACAATTACGAGCATGACTATCACCGATGATGAAGAGGCGCGGTCGGTTACTTTTACGTTTCCGGGGCCGTCTGGGTCCGAGCCCTCCCCGACTCCGCTCTGGCCCAGCCGGTTCCGCATTTACAGCTAGTTGTTCTGATGGAACCATTGGGACCGAATCCTCGTCAGCATCCCCCAGAGCCTCAAAAGAATTTGAGACAGGCAGGGCATAACTCGGTTCGGCCTCATCCACAATCCTACGCCCCCCACCCCGGGCAACCACCCTACTCTAGCTCAATTCGCTTTCATCTGGCCTACAGTCCTTAAGTCTATCATTTAAATCTATCAACTGAGCCTCTTTCAAATTAAGTTGCTCCTGAAGTTCCTTTTTTTCCTGAAGAAGGGACTCGGCCAATGCAACCGCTTTGTTGTACTCGGCCTTGATGACATCATATGGCAATGGATTTTTACCTTTTTTGAGGGTTTTTATACAACTAGGGCAGACAAAGGGGTCTCTTTTAGTGATCAGCCTGAAAATAGCCTTTTTTATTCTACTACAAGCTATGTTGGAATGGACCCAACCGTCACAGATGTCACATGCAATTGAGTTTGACTTATCATCTAAAATGGCTTTAGAACAGGTTTTGCACATTACCCCAAGATTTTTCAGAGGGGTTGGCGCTCTAGGAGAGTTTTCATGATGAGAATTTTGAGGGGTTTGCATTTTGGAAGGTTGAAAAAAAGATTTCCTGATTTGTGACAATGTGACTCCTAGACTAGGGCTGCCGAGTGGTGACCAAGGGCCAGAAAAATTACTATTGCTATCTTACCTTGAGTAAAAAGTGACATGAAAATTTTTATATTATCCTTTGCAGTGGTTTAAGGTTGAAAATCAGGTTAGAGAGACTGGGAAATAGGTTTGGAGTTAAGAAATAGGATGACTCAGCTTGGCGTCGGTGTTGGACAAGATGGCGAAGTCCTTCTTCCCAAGACGTTGGCGGATGTTCTGCGCTGATTCCTCTTCTATTTTCCAGTTTACACTTGAGTTTATTTGTTTAAAAGTAAAAATAGACTTTATATTAACTGTTTAAAGTAAAAAAATTATCGGAAAAATGAATTTAATTAGTTAAAACTGCAAGAAATGTGGGAGGCCAGTTCCCGGCCATTTGTCTCGGCAGTGCTGCCAACCCCAGCTTCAAGCAGCCTCCGTACTTTACGTATATTTAAGATAAAATCAATTCATTAAATATATTGACTTCGTTATCTCAGAATTTTACATTCAAGCACTGAGAGTGCACTTGGACGATGCGTTATAACTCTATGGCGATGGCGGAAGTGACGTAACAGGTGCAATGTTGTTTTGTTGTGCCGGTTCCGCTCGGGGGCTTGAGATCCGTTGTCTATCGCAATAGCTACTCAGAGCGCAGGTCAAGGACCTCAGACCACTGGCACACTTCGCAAACCGGTAGGATGTGATGTGCTGCAAGTGCGAACAATGCTTCACATGCCTTATTGATGCGTGCAATAATCTTGCACGCATCAACTAGAGCCACTGTAATGAAGCTTGTTGCTACAACTAGAGCCACTGTCGGTGATGAAGCTTATTGCTACAATTAGAGCCGCTGTCGGAAATGAAGCTTATTTCTACAACTAGAGCCACTGTCGGTAATGAAGCTTATTGCTACAACTAGAGCCACTGTCGGTAATGAAGCTTATTGCTACAACTAGAGCCACTGTCGGTAATGAAGCTTATTGCTACAACTAGAGCCACTGTCGGTAATGAAGCTTATATTGCTAAATCGTGGCGAGTTGCAGGTTGATGTTCCCATTATATTTTAATTAAGCTTTAATGACTCGGGCTGTTTCATGCTACAAGTAATAATTGCGACATTTCCACTTCTACTGAGCACTTTCGTAGTCACTGGTCACCACGGATAAATATCAACGGGACGGTTTTTGTGCAATGGATTGAACTTTTGAGGGCAAATCAGTTTATTAATGAGTAATTATTCAAGTACAGTACTGTATTGCAAAAAGGCACATCCCGAGAACTATATAGTCACGGGTTTGAGTCAGAATAGGGTCAAGAATAAAATACTGATGTTATTTTTACTTCTCCTTTTATACATTTATACCGATTTGTTGAGGTGTAAGATACTTAGGTGTTCTTAAAAAATCAACTGGGGTATAATATTAAATTTACAAACAGTGGGCATCCATAATACCTCCGTCGCAGCAGACCTGCGTACTCAGCGAATTTCCAATGAAATTTCAGATTATATACTTTCCCCATAAAAACACCATAAGATCGAGTATGTAGGTTTGCTGTCATTGGTTGTTGTTAGAAAATCTAAGTTAATCAATAATTGGTGAATGTAAACACAAAATTGTATCAAGCTCTGGCAATTTTTTATTTTCCCCATAAACCTCATGGGGGTGAGTATGTGGGTTTGCCGCCATATGGGTTTTGTAAGCAAGTAAAAGTTAAACCTTACCTTGATAATGTACATAAGAAATTTGATTAAGTTATGTCAATAAGTAAGCAAGACATAGGGTTTTCTTGATTTCCCATAAGAATAACATGGAAAACACATTTTTGATTTTCCCCGTGACCAGTTATGCTATGATAAAAATTCAAAATACCAAATTGTTTGTTTTTTTAAGCTTTTTTGAATGGTTTTAGTTAAAATTGATGAATTTTAAAAATTAAGGTCCAAAAATACCAAAAACCCATTTTTGACCCCTTTGAAACCCCATAAAACTCCGTTCCCATAACCCGACAATGCTGGTTCGCGAACTCATGAAAATGGACCTGATCATACACCTTCATACCAAATTTCATCAAAATCGGAGGTCCCCTTCAAAAGTTATCAGTATAACGGACACACACACACACACACACATATATATATATATATATATATATATGTATATGTATATATGTATATATGTATATATATATATATATATATATATATATATATATATATATATATATATATATATATATATATATATATACATATATATGAAAATGAACGAATTGTGTTTTTGGCTTCTGGGGACCTCAAAATGAAAAAGTAAATTGGTCCCGGGCTTAGGTCTTACCATGGCTACCACCGTAATAGCGTATTCCCTATAGGGAAATTCGCTAAAAAAAAAGAAAATAGCGAGAAACATAAAATTTTGAATGGACGCAAGTATAAAATTTTGCCAATTTGAAATTTTATAATAGATTTCTTTTGCCTTTACATGCATACCGACTATACTAAGATTGGCTGAATAACCATCTTTACGTAAATTCTTGTGTAATTAATTAATACAAAATAGATAATATATAGTAAACGAGGTATTTTCAACAAATCGTCATTTTCTCTCGCCTTAGAATTACAATGGGGTGCCCTTAATTTTATCCTATTTCGAAGCCAGAGTTTCATTTAGGGAATATTTAGAACTAGAGATCACCTCATGGAAGAAATTCGACAAAAATGTCATTTTATCTGGACCATCGATATTTTGTGTAGGCCTATATCTATGATCTGGACCCAAATAGTTAAAAAATATTTTATAACTGAAACATATCTGGTCTTCCTGATTTGCTAGCATTTGTTATTACAACACCTGTATAGTGATTCAATCTTCCTTAAGATTACATTTAAACTTAAAAGCCTGTAGGGCATAGCCACTTGGGCGAATTAAAACGCGATTCTGCTCATCATACAGGACAATACTTATTGTAAAGAGAGGCGCGGTTTTTTCATACGATGTTCACAATCTGAGAAGTGAGAAAACCGGAGGAAAAGAATCAAAACATGCTTGCAAATTGATGTGTGATACTGCTTATTGGGCAGATCGCTTCACCAGAACAGTCCGTAAAAGTAGACGGACCGCTCACGGGACGACCTGAACCCTTGTAAAAATTAAAGGCTAGATGTGCTAGCTGAGCCAAGCGTCACCAAAGCTCTTTATTTTCCTTACTCATTAGTTTAAGGCACGAATGAAACCAACCTTAATATGGGGTAGTGGTTGTGGCGGTTTGATAAGAAAGGGGCGAGAACTAAAACTTGAAAATATTTGTGATTATTAGGTTTTACTTAACAACCGGAATATGTTTTAAAATTTGAGTCCATTTCATTTGATTGCTTATATTATTCAGTAATAACGGTGATTAGGATGTTTTCCAAATTTATTTTACTTGAAAAAAATCTGAAATTAAATTGCAAGTATCTGTACTGTGGTGCACCCAGTTGGCGACGATCCGAACTAAGAGCGCGACAGCGCTTCTAGCGGCTATTGTGACAACTATTAGAAGATCGATAAATTTACAGATCAACCATGCAGGGGTTGAAAATTGAGTTGATAACCTATATAAAAATTGACCCACCCGCTAATACGGTATACGATACAGTATATGTGTACTTGTATATACGATATATGTATATACAGGTATTATATTACCTGTATTTAATATACCTAAAACTGCAAGCAAACTGACTAAATATGCATTACTTTAGGTTTGCAATGTCTTATTAGGGTCCTGATCTATATATATTACGTTTATTTTAATATTCGTAAAATCCACTTAAGGTTTAAATCAACAATCAACATTGTAAAGATACGGAATCGGGAAATATCGATTAAAATATTTTGTCGACTAAGAGAAGTATTTATTATTATTTTTTTTTTTTTTTAGACCCAGCTCAAGATCATAACGGGATATTTATTTTCTGTTGAACAAACATGCTCGGAATAAACTCGTCTTTGACTCTCATTTTCAATACTTTTCACCATGAACCAATTAGTCGTTTTGTCATTAACTTGTTATTTATTCCAATAAACCTGTCACAAGTGAATATGGTGAAGATTTATCAAAATTTGTGGAAAAGTAAAATTAATAATGGGATGATTTGTATAATATAAGTTGGTGGGATATTTTTATTTCAAAAGAGATTCTGAGACAGAACCTTTGTCTAGCAGCTGTCTATGCTCATGCTTAGACAGTTTTGTTTTAACATAATTAAAGATTACAGAGATAATGTATGACATTTTGTATGTCATTCATAAGGGGAGAAAACTCAACTTAAACTTCTGATAAACAGTTAGGATTAGGGGTAAAAATTAAATTGTAAAACAGTCTTACAAATAATAAAGTGTACAATCCAAAAATGCCATAAAAGCGAATGCTTATATATTTAAATTCAAAAACTTCTGGTCTAGATAAGTTTATAGGTTATTTCTGGTACACTCTGTACATTTAAATTAGTGTCAATCCATTGAATCCATATAACGTAACCATTTTATCTATAAAGGCACAATTTGTTTTTGTGAAAAATTAATTCTGTAAATTTTAAAATGGGTGTACGGGTGGTCTGGTCACCCGGTATAAATTCATATAAAACGAACAATAAAACTAACCAACAGAAGTATATATGTGTTTATTTATGTGGCATTCCGTTATACAAAACTCTGATATAAGCTAACTTTTAAACTGATATTTTTAACAAAATGTTGACTACTGTAACAATTAAAACACATTTTATTTTAATAGCCTATTTAGGATAATGTTAAAAAATGCATTGGACATGGATAATAATTATCATCCTTAAACATATTTTTATATCAGCAGCCTAAAATAATAATAATGGTGTTTATACTTTGGTACATCGTAGAAGAAACACATAATTAATTATAACACAAAAAGGTTGTCAGCACCTGTAATGCAAACGTAGACAATCCACTTCATCCGTGTTGCCAAGGTTGCGTTTCGCTCGATTGCAGGCGCTCACTGATCTCTTTGACAAGTTGGAAAGTTATTGGAATTGGAAAGGGTGCAATGAAATAGAGAAAATTTTTAATTATTTTTTTAAGATTTTTACGAAAACATCTCTAACCTTTTAAGGAAAAAATTACATTTCTAATTAATTATTACAGTGTTAGAGAGTTTTTGCAACATCCGATAAATCTTACGGTAAACTCTAAAAACGCTACTTGATATAATTGGCAAATTTATGGTTAAAATACGTAATCTTACAGCAATGGTTAAATTTTACAAATTTTGCGTAATGCGTGCCAGCGATCACTTTTCAACGATTTTCTCTAACTTCAAGCAGTAAAAATAGTTAAATCAGTCATTAGTATAATAACGTTTAGCGTTTGCCGTATTCATTTGCCGAATAAGTGTAAAAACTCTCTATTATAAAACAATTAATTATTAGTGGAATAAAATAAACGCACTCCTTCAACTGTTTCGTTTGACCAAGATATCCTCAATTGATCCAACAATTATGTTAGATCCGCTTTTAAATTAGTTATTGTCTTTTATTTTTTTTTTTTTTGTGGCCTTCCTTAATATCCTTCTTGTTTTAATAGTATAAATATAAAAGTGAGTTTGTCTATTTGTTTGTTTAGTTAAACTATTGCGGACATTTTCCATCACTGATTAGTAAAAGAAACTTATGACGTTTCAGCATCTGTAATTTTATCACTGAACAGAAAACTGTGAAAGCTGTCAGAATAAGAACAATAAAAAAAAGACTGCAGAAATGCAGGAGTGTACAAATGCCGTGTCGCAATGTGTAGACTACCTGGCAACTCCAGTCCTTGCTAGTCGATCAGTGCTGGCCCTAGTTCATGTGTTGTCAACTGATTTGCGAAATTCAGTAGGTTCTCTATAGTTTTATTTATTGTGCAGTATAACCCATTGCACACTGCCCCCTCTCTCTATCCCCTAAAAATTGCTGTTTCATTTTTAATGTTTGCTTATTACCTTGCTTATGAAAAATATAAGTTTTATTAGGTTCATTTAAGTTGTGTCATGTCTGTTACCTTTTGAAAACATTAACAACGTCCAAAATTATATCTGAGGCAAAAGAATGAGGCCGAATAAGTATATGCATTTTTATTTAAATGCAATAATTCACTCTTTTCGACATCCTAGCTAATACCGTACTGTTGAAAACGACATATGGAGGGAATGACAGAAAATGATGTTAATGAAGCCAGGATTTGCCTGTACTTCCGGAAGGTACATGAATGCTGGATTCCCTCCCATAAAGAGATCGCACTATAGTTCTTCCCTAGAGAAAATTTAGAATTAATGAGAAAGTTGACTTGTCTTAATCGAGCGATGGCTGTTCAGACTGACTGTGGGATGATTTGCTCCAGGTCTGTCTCCAGCGGCCGTGGCCGTCGTCGGCCGCGGTGCCCGGCCAGCGGTTCCCCTCCAACCAGGAGGTGCCCACGGTCAAGGGAGTCATAGACGCCATCCGCTTCGCCCTCGTAGGCTCCCCCACCTACCACGAGAAACAGCACTGGGAGTTCGACCCCGAGGTAACGTTTACCATATACTGACAGTTTTTTATTCAGAAATAATTTACATCACAAATAAAACAGTACATCATGAGAGAAACGTTGTCTACCATCTTGCTTACTGTAGCCTGTGTCCATAAGAATTAATGTAGAACATTTCCAAACCAGTGTGCAGGAGAGCCTTATGGTCATATATTTACCAAAACTATATAAAATTTACTATTTCTGTTTTAGTCCCAAATACCTAATTTCAACATTCTAGCCCAATTAGTAAATTTTGTACTCAGTGAAGGCTTTGTTAGGTTTGCTTATGGCAACGTATTTTTATCATTTCGCCCCTTTTACAAAAATATTTATTTAAATATAAGCTGAATTGTTCACGGCTTCCTACTCAAATTTCCTTAAACAATAAAAGGTATTGATTAATTTTTCATTTGGTAAACCCCAAACAGTGAAATATCAGTTCCTCGTGTTGGTGCACGCCACTTAAACTGTATGCCCTTTGCTCATAGACTTTCAGATAATCTGAACGCTGTGTTTTGCGATTTTTAAATACTGTACTACTAGTCTGGTATAGGCCTACGTTTGCTCATTAAAAAGTTTTTGACGTTATGGAGCGTGTGTTCAGGTGTCGCAGAGGCTCGACTGTTTTCTCTCATGGAGCGGCGGTGTTGTTGTTTGACGTTGTGGGATGTGTGTTCAGGTGTCGCAGAGACGCAACCCCGGGTACGAGGCGCTGCATGGCCACCACTCTGCGCTGCTGATAGAGCGGCTGGGGCTGGGCGAGGACGGACGGGAGGAGGAGCGCCGGCAGCAACAGGCGATACGGGACATCGGGGTGCCGATCACGGGGAGGCGGTGACAGCAGCGTCCGAGCAACGGCGACACACGACAGTCACAGCGGCAGCCGCAACGGGGACCCGACAGTGGGTGGGCGGGCAGGGGTTGACAGACTCTACGACATCGATACCAAATATATACTATAGTCTATTTAGAGGGACTAGCAATAGTAAAATCTTTATATGGAACATATTTTATGGGTAAAAAAATTTCGCTCTTAACTTAGAGGGTCATTTATGGTGATTCCACAATACTTTTAGAAGAGCAACACCTCTTTGCAGAAATCAGGTTTTATTTTACAAAACTGTTGTTCAAATAAATCTGTAGCATGGTTTTGATATGTGCATTACATCGAAAATCTGTAATATAGTCACCCAGGGGGATTGTGAGGCCAGTTTGGCGAGGGTTTTATGAAGAGTTTGACACGCTAGTTTGGTGTGAATAGTATACTCCTCATAGCACAGCGACTCACGCTTTGTAAATACTATAGCATACACGTACATTAATAAATTAAGTACTAGATCACAGGCACGTATCTTTATTTTTTATTCCCGTTTATTTTTTACTCATTGTTGATGACACAACGCATTACTGTGTCAATGTTTGTGAATGCACACATTACTGGGCCTAATGGCGTTACTATGTGTTCACGTGCAGGAGGTCTGATGACGTCAGCTCTGGTAACCGTTATACAGCGACTTTCTCCTCTCCGCCGATTTCTACACACTCCCAGAGATCGGAATATCACGAGACAGAAACATCTCATTTTAAAACAAAGCCATGGTGGTTCTACATCAGGAGCCTAAAATAGATATGCAGTAGGGACAAGTCATGATAAGTGATGGATCTTAAACACATGGGGATTTCATTTTAATTGAAGCCAGTGCATGACCACAAATTGCTATAATCAAGATGACATGAATTTTCATTTTATCTAAGCACGAGTTAAATTGACAGGTTGTAAAATCGTCTGTAAACTCCAAGGAAATAAATACTTTCAAATGAGCAAAACACAGGCATTTGCTTAAGACATTTTATATATCTGAAGTGGAGTATGAAACCCCTATAATGAGCTCCACACCACTTTTTTTACCCGGTGATGTGTATTAAAATAAATTAACAGTAAAACGAGTTTGATGATAAATAATTACAACACAAAATGCGATTTAGTAAGATTGTATATCCTGTCAAAGTTATAAAGTTTCATCTACAGTATTTCCATTGAAGAATTAATTATCTTGCGTGTTAATATCTTACAAAATTTAACATAGAAAAACATAGATAAATTGTGGATTTAGATACCCATCAAATTGAGCTTAAATCAGACCGATCTGCATAGAAGAACATTTTTACGTGCAATAAGACGATAATTTATAACACCCCTCCAACAAGCATCCCTGACGTGTGGCGACTGGTAAGCCTGTCTGGTGAGTATGTGCACCATGACGTGTATCGATTATCAACCACAAAACAAGAGGTCCTGAATTTAACCCAAACTTCAACATAAATTAAAATTAGGCCTACAAGGAAAATAAATTGCACAGTAGCCTTCTCTTCTACTTCTCACAGTAAGGCCAACAAATTCACCAAATGACCTACCGTGAATCTTGGAGGGCAGTCTTCAAGATAAATTGGTTTTTAACGCTGCAGTAGAGAAGAATAAAATTATATGAATACTCATCTACCATGACATCTACAGCGCAATCTAAGCGAGGGGAAGAAGAAGAGGGCAATGACGTCAATTGCGGAAGTGAAAGACTTTCACTCTTACTTTCTTTCGCAGCCTCCGCCACAGTCGCCTTCACCTTAACCTTCGCTTCTGCAGACCGCAGCGGCCGTGGGCTACTATCGTCTGAAGGTGCATTTGGCCAATTAGAAACATGTGCAGTTGTGTACACACTACATAACTAATACATTAACTGACAATTTTTATACGGTGATAACTTTGAAAAGTGGTACAGAAGGGCCTTATAATGTTACCAATGAAAAAATAGAAATTCATAAAAACTTGTTTTTCGGCCAGGTAAGGGAGGCCTGAGTCATATCCACCCCCTTCCGGGCCATTGTTATTGGGAACCATTAATCAATCTATCTATCAATAAATCACGGCATTTGCCTTGAGAAACATACAACCTTATCCCAGAATGGCCACGAACCTGCAATTAATTATTTCCTCTAATGGGCTGAGTTACCCATTTATAGTAGGTACTTTCTTTGTTTTAAATACATGCAGGGTAGAAAAAGTCTGGAAATGATAATATCTTTAAAAGTATTTTTAAGTAATAAAAATACAACTTTGCAAATGGATTTTGTGTGACAAAGTCTACTTTCTTAATTAATTACTACCCTTGAACCTCCAAGGGAGTCAGAAGAAAATCTTGACTGTAGGCACATTAATGGTCTAAAAAATAGAGAACAATTCCTCAAACACAACCTCAAAAGGATGACCCAGTCCGAGTCAAAAATGGCAGGCGATCAAACTTTTCATTAAAATCATATTGCTGAAAACAAAAAATACAATAACTCCCGATCCGATGCTCCTCTCGAGGTCGTGTTTGTGGCAAATTGCTCAGAATGCAAAGCCCTTTAAAATTATGTATCATATGACGTAGGTGAATGGAGTTTTTCCCAAAACTTCCTTTAGGGACATCCCTATTGGAAGTCGTCAGCGAACTGCATTGGTTTACGTCATATCATACATCATTTTAAAGGGATTTGTATTCTGAGAAATTCGCCACAAACCCGACCTACAAAAAGCGAGTGTATCGAGAGTTATTGCATTTTTGGTTTTTCAACAATATGGTTGTAATGCAAAGTTTAATCACCTGCCATTTTTGACTTGGTCATCCTTTTGAGCTCGGGTTTGCGGTACATTTTCTCTATTCTTTGAGAAATTTAATTTGATGGAAATATTGGATTTTCTTCTGACTCCTTGGGGACCGTCCCTCTTGGGGGTCCAAGGATAATAAGTACTTCAGCAAATAGACTTTTTCACTCAAAATCCATATGCAATGTTTTAATTTTATTGCTTTAATACTTTCAAAGATGTTATATGGTTTCCAAACTTTTCAACCCTGTTTTTGTATCCTTGTAAATTTAATAATGTAAAATATCTGCTGAGAGTAACACGTAGAAGGCTTTACTTACTTATAACAAGTTTATTTAAAGGAGTAAAGAGCGTGTTAAAAAAATATATTTTCACTTTTTAATAGTTTTGATTATAGTCCAGTAGTTTTACGTTTGTGTTGTTCGGCTCAATGTTTGTATACAGGGCGTTTGGAATCTTTTTTTCTAAACCCCAGAACTCCACGTATTGATTCCTTGGATCAAAGTAAACCAAAAATTGCATGGGGCATATGTCCTCAAATGTTTCGTCAAGCTGCTATTTATACGTTTTTGTAACTTTAATATTTCCCTAACGGAATAAAAAATTGTTGTATTAAGTTCATTTCATCACATCAATGATCATTTTCAAGACAAAACCTATTTTTTCTATGTGTATTTTCAAAATGGCGGCCATACAGGGTATGGTATACGTTTTTAACTCAAATATTTCAAAATCGGTAAATGTTATAAAACTTTAACAAATAACAAAAAAGTATATGAATATATTACCTAACCAGTGAAATAAGTTTGTAAGAATCGAACCACAAATAACCGATTTATTGCAGTTGTTTTAGTGAATTTCCCTATAGAGGGAATACGCTATTACGGTAGTAGCCATGGTAAGACCTAAGCCCGGGACCACTTTTCTTTTTCATTTTGAGGTCCCCAGAAGCCAAAAACACCATTCGTTCATTTTCATATATATATATATGTGTCCGTGGTACTGATAACTTTTGAAGGGGACCTCCGATTTTGATGAAATTTGGTATGGAGGTGTAAGATCAGGTCTATTTTCATGAGTTCGCGAACCAGCATTGTCGGGTTATGGGAACGGGGTTTTATGGGGTATCAAAAGGGTCAAAAATGGGTTTTTGGCATTTTTGGACCTTAATTTTTAAAATTCATCAATTTTAACCGAAACCATTTAAAATAGCTTAAAAAACAAACACTTTGGTATTTTGAATTTTTATCATAGCATAACTGGTTACGGGGCAAATCCAAAAATGTGTTTTCCATGTTATTCTTATGGGAAATCAAGAAAACCCTGTATCTTGCTTATTTATTGATATAACTTAATCACATTTGGTATGTACATTATCTATATAAGGTTTAACTTATACTTGCTTACAAAACCCATATGGCGGCAAACCTACATACTCACCCCCATGGGGTTTAAATGGGGAAAATAAAAAATTGCCAGAGTTTGATACAATTTTGTGTTTACATTCACCAATTATTGATTAACTTAGATTTTCTAACAACACCCAATGGCAGAAAACCTACATACTCGATCCTATGGTGTTTTTATGGGGAAAGTAAATCATCTGAAATTCCATTGGAAATTCGCTGAGTACGCAGGTCTGCTGCGACGGGGGTATATTACAATAACCTTAATTTGTATGAAATGTAAAGCAAAATCAATGTTTTTTTTCAAAAAGGTCAATAACTCCTGTATTTGTTGTAAAATCATTACAAATTATCGTTCTAATCTAATTAATTTAATTTGACAACTTTTTTGTAATTTGTAAAAGTTTGATAAAATTTACCGATTATGAGATATTTTAGCTTACAAATTTAAAATGGCCGCCACTCGTGTGTTCGTCGGACGTCGTTGTTGGTGTATTGAGGTAAACATAACAGTATGCGCTTAGGACGACAGGTTTAGGAACATTATGGGAACAAGATACAGTTGGGAGGTTAGAATAGCGTCGGTCTCATCCACGAATAACGTGTATGGAAACAACAAAACTGTTCATTATCGAAAAATGTTTTTAGATAAGCGTTTAACACGTCCTTGAAGACATCGGTTGGGGTGAAGTACAATCACAAACATCGAGCTGAGTGAAAGTGCCCGAACTGAACAAACAGGTCGACAGCCGGCTCTGGAGCAAGATGTTGGGACTGGATTTTATTTAAATTTGGAAATCCCAATCATTGGACATTATAAATATCTTCTATTATAGAATGTTGATAATAAGAAAAGAATGTATCGAATGTTTCAAACTCTAGATGCACAACACAAAACATAAGCATGTTCTTTAACGTTAAAAAGAAGAAGGCTAATTTAAGCTCTTTGACAATCAATGGTGGTGGAGGAATGGATTTTCCTCCTTCAAAAGCACTTCAGAAAATACACACTATAAGATAGGAGCTTGATGAGCAATTCGCCCAATACCTTTGAAATTTATAATTCCTGATGTGTTAAAATTATTTGAGGGGAAAATGAACTTTCCCCCCTGCAATGCCCCAAAATTTACGGTTTTGTTCCAGAGAACATATGGACCACCTTTAAAACATTTACCCTCCAATGGTATTATTTCCTACAACAATTACCAAATACAATATGGCGACACAGAAAATTTTTGGAGGGTTAAGGAAAATTAATAGTAGTTTTAATTAATTACTAGTCTCGAAAGTGACTTAATGCGGGCAGAGATTGCATTTACGCTCGAGGCGAAGCCGAGCGTGGAAAAAGCTATCGATCCCCGCAATGGCACTTTTGAGACGAGTATTGAACATTATTTTTCATTACGATAGCGAAAAATTTGTACAACATGAATATATTTGTTTATTCAACTTATTATCAAGAAAAAAAAAAACCGAACTCATAATGCTGAGTTTCCGTGCTTATGTTGAGGTACATACGCACGGAAACAATAATGCAACAGCAAATAATGAAACAGCTGATCGGTCTGCACCACAAAATCCCATAACGGTTACTTTCCGGGCACCACAAATGCACAGAAAATTAACATTATGTAATTTTGCCGTGCAGTAGCGGGAATAACGTATTTTCTTAGCTCACTTTACGTTTAGAAAGTGTACTTTTGTGTGTGGTAATGAAAAATATTGTGTTCTTAAGAGTCATCTTCACCCCTGGGCCAGTAGCCCATTGTTGCGCAGTCGGCAATGTTAACCATACGGCTTTTATGCTAAAACATAGTATTTTATTCCTCTTGTTTCGGATGCCGTTTTCCAACCGATTTTCTTTAAACTTGGTAAGTGTTTAGTTGAATAGTTATATTAGGCCTCTCATACCTCGAAATTTTAAAAATTTAAGAAATATTACTCTTGTATGAGGGGCCTAATATAACTATTCAACTAAACACTTACCAAGTTTAAAGCAAATCTGTTGAAATACGGCGTTCGAAACAGAGGAATAAAATACCATGTTGTGCATTAAAAGCCGTATTTTTAACATCGCCTCCTGCGCAACAATGGGCAACTGGCACAGTGGTGAAGATGACTCTTACAATTATTGTTACTTTTTATTGAGAACAGCTGTAAATATTGGGATAGAACTACAGTACTAGTGGACCGAGCTTATGCTTGGTAAAATTATTTCTGGAAAAAGCTGTGCCGCTTACCTTTTTAAGGCCCGGTTCACACGAGCGTCAAAATACACTGCGTGCAAGCTGCGTCGACGCGGCGTCCCCGGTGCACACGAGCGTTTACGTGTGTACTGTTCCATTTGAGTACATGCACTGCTCAAACGCCGCTGCAAAATAAAGCTGCATCAACGCAAACGCAAAACGCTCGTGTGCACCGGGCCTAAGACCAGCCCGTACGCTTCGCTCACTTGCTAGGCCAGAGAGTGCTGCACTTTGGTATACATTTTTTGAACTACGGGTTAAAAATGTAACACATTTGTTTATATCTACAACGATCAGCTGATTCTTGTTGAATTTAGTAGCTACAAAATATAACCAAGGATGCAGTGAGAACGTTGAAGGGCTGTAGAACGAAAACCGGATTTTCCCCAGCCATGGTACCAACCCCAATCAATTCCTCGTAACCGAAACCAATATGTAAAAAATCATAAATTCTTGGACATAAAAAAATTGCCCGTGCAAACAGTGCTTGTTTTTAAGTGTAGTAGAGTACTACGGGGACCGATATTATGCCCGGTAAATTTTTATGCGTCACTCTCCTTCCTTAGACAAAGCTAGTTTGTTCCTTTTACTTGCCCTCTTTCTTCTTTAAACGGAGCTTGTTCGCTTCGCTCACCTGCCAAGCCAGTAGGTTCACGTTGGTAAAATTTTTTTGAACCACGGTATAAATATGTAGCAACGAGGTGGCCCATGCGCAAATTGCGCATTTTATGATTCTGTATGAGAGAAACTAACCTAAAGTACATGTATGTTGGTTATGAAGTGACAGAGATCTATTTTTGTTTACTGGCTTTAAAATTCATCTGAAGGTAAGTTTTATTAAATTACAATTCACATTAAAGTTCTCGTAATAAAAGTTAGTCAACATTTTGCAAGCGCCCTCTAGAAATAAATCAATGGCCAGGGGGGCGAGCCCGAAACGATATGACCTTTTTAATTACGATTCGCCCACGCGCTATATCCTAAGCCTTAAGAGTCATCTTCACCCCTGTGCCAGTAGCCCATTGTTGCGCAATCGGCAATGTTAACTATACGGCTTTTAATGCAAAACATGATATTTGATTCCCCTGTTTCGGACTCCGTTTTTCAACAGATTTTCTTTAAACTTGGTAAATGTTTAGTTGAATAGTTATATTAGGTCCCTCATACCTCGAAATTTTGAAAATTTAACAAATATTACTCTCTGTGACGTCACAAAATTACTCGATTTTCTTTAGTAATATTTCAAAATTTTGTAAAATTTTTAAAATTTCCAGGTATGAGGGACCTAATATAACTATTCAACTAAACATTTACCAAGTTTAAAGAAAATCGGTTGAAAAACGGCGCCCGAAACAGGGGAATCAAATACCATGTTTTGCATTAAAAGCCGTATGGTTAACATTGCCAACTGCGCAACAATGGGCTACTGGCACAGGGGTGAAGATGACTCTTAAAATGACACCTCAATCCTTAAAATCGGTTCAGTAGGTTGAGAGAAAAAGCGACGTAACAAAAGAAACCCTTATAGGAATAAGAAGACAGATATGTTTTTATCTGATTTTCCTGTTAATTTAGTAGCTAAAGAAATCTTCATAAATAAGGAAAACATGGGAACTTTGAAGGGCTGTAGGACGAAATACGGATTTCCCCAGCCGTAGGACCCACTCCAATCGATTTCTGGTTTCCAAAACCCCCAAATTCAAAATAATAATAAGTATAATAAATCTTGGATAACAATGTTCGCCCGTACAAACAGTCTTGTTATAGAATATAAGATTTAATAATAAGGGGCTATTAATTTGTATTTTAAAATCTCCACGAAGTCGACCAATTCTTTAAACGACCAAAAATGTTACCATGTTTATCTAATGGTAGCAGCATGTTAATATAGCAATGTTATTAACTACGGTACGTATATATATTATTATAATTACATATTTTGCCATTAGAGTAAAATGCCACGACCGCTGCAACATTGACATCGTATGACAAATTTAACTATCAACTACAGTGAAGAAATTATATAGGCCTACCGTAGGTGGTTACTTCGAGTTGTTGCACCAGTAAGTTACACGGTAGGCCTACTTAAACAGTACACAGTACCAGTTAGTGGTAGGTAGACCACTAATATCAATGCAATTTATGAATAGGAGGACCACCTTTGGTAATATTATTTCTTAATGATTCCACTATGTTAAAAAAAAGAAAAACAGACGTAAAACTAAATCACCTAATTCTGAAAACTTTGAAACAAAAAAGTTGAAAATGAAGGTTACAAAGAGGTGTTTTATAGTCAATTATCCCATCTTATCGCCTCTATTGGTTGCCGACAATGCCCTCGACTTGGAAGGACACGGTCAGGACAGGAGTCAGTCAGCACCGTCTGAGTTACGTCTTTTCTGTCTCTGCCTTCTACATTTCGGCGCGGCGGCCGCTGCCACTGCCGTCTAGATTTCGAGCCCGACTTCCTCGCCCCACACTCTCGCTTTCTACCGAGTCTTCCGCACTTTCCCTCGGACAGCCGCCTCTGCCGCCGCCAGACCTCCAGACCACGTTCACTCTCCGCCGGGCGTCATGCCTAGGCCGCCGCCGCTACCGCTGCTTTTGGTAAGCATCACCTTTACTCTAATTCTCTGGGATTCTGTGCTTGGTTTTTCGATTCCGCTTTAGCCTATTTTTGGTTCCACTCTTGATTGTTCCTGAGAGCTTCACGTCCGTGTCTTTCATCAAGTAGGATGTACTGTACTTATAGACATATTTCGATGAATTAATGAATGTGTGTCTGTTTTTATAGCATTTGTTTAAAAACTTTACGTTGAGTAAGATGCTTACTGAGTTTATCGAAACGACCGGGAATTATTATAAAGACGCTTTTTTTCTGTGGGAAGTGCGTGTGTACTGCAGTTATTTTAAAGTAAGAAGAATATCATTCAGGCCTTGCGGTGGCTTATATTCGTTTCTCACGTTCATTCGGTTAGCAGCATTATGGATGGGTATTTTATCAGTGTGACTTTTAGTCGTTACCATTCATACCTGATTCATACCTCTCCTGTCAGTTAATTAAGCACTTTCAGTTAATTTTATGAAACGTACCTAAGCCACCACTCATGAGGTTACATTTTCCAATTAGTACGAGCAATTATAAGATCAGCTACAATTTCTGTGAGTTTTAATAACCCATATATTTCGAGGGAAAAAACTGTACACTACTCCCGTGTCGTGTTTAGTCATAATAATTATGAATCTTCCCGGACAGACAGACTATTTGGTTGATTACATATGCAATTTGAATGTATGTGTGTATCAATCAGTAACTGTCCCGGTACTCTCACGTCTCCTCATCCGCCCTTGGGGTTATTTGGCTCCGCTTCGTAGTTCTACTCTAGTTGGGATGTCCAAATGCCGGTTTGACTTCGGTTTCCAGGAACTCGACTGCAGACGGTTTCCCTTTTATATCTGTCTGATGACGTTTAATTAAAAATGAGTAAGGTTCGGTAGCTGGTTAAGCGAACAAACATCTTTCCAGCAGGCGATAAAAAAGTTCTTTAAGTAATCTAAAGTAGTAAGATGTATAATTTATACATCTTCAGCGAAAATTGTAATTTAAAAAAAAAAGTTGGACAAGGGGAGATGTCGATGTCACGATTAAACCAATAGTGCATTAATAGGGACTAGAGATCGCCTGCTGGTCGAAATTCGACCAAAATTTCGGTTGATCTGGACCCAAGAAGTTTAAAAACATTTTAGAACTAAAACATCTGTTCTTCCTAATTTTCTTGCAGTTGTTTTTACAACAGCTGTCTTATGATTAATTCAACTTTTCTTTCTCCATAAGATTAACATTGGAACTTTGAAAGCCTGTGGGGCGTAGCCCTGGAGTCCGATGTGAATTAGAATGTGATTCTGCTCATCTACAGGACTATACCTTTCTAACGGTATGCGCAGATTTATCCTACGTTGCCCACGAGCTGAGAAAAAAGGAGGAAATGAAACATGCTTGCGTATTAATATATAGATATTGCATTAATTTAATAATTAATTTTTTCTCTTATGGTTTTCAAAGGGTTGATTTTTATCAAATATCTCAAGATTTCAAATTAATAGTACAGTAATTGAGGCGCGAAGAAAATTCTAATAGGCTTACTAGATTGGTCATACTAGTTCCAATATTTATTATTATACTCTATAATATTTAAGGTTTTAAATATTGTAAATATGTCGGTGTGTAACCTGCTTGGGTCCTCAGTGACCGAACAGTGTTCTCCCGAAATTTTTTTCGGTATTTATTTCCAATGTAAATCATAAAAGGTCAGTAACTATCTGTTTGAAATGTTACTTGTATTTTATTATTATTATTATTATTATTATTTGTGTTTGCCGAACAAGTTGGCCACGAATGTTTGGCTAGTGAGACGCGGCTTTTAATTAGGCACAAAGGTGAAATGCACTGGTTTTATGATACTTTTAAAATTATGCCTGTTTTAAAAGTTGGTTTGACGGACGCAACATTTTTTATAATCCTAATTTTGAAAAGCTTAGCACACTACGCGCCGAGCGGTCGAAAAGAAAGTTTCCACGCCAACAATGAAAGTATGGCCTCATTCCCCCCCCCCCCCACACACACACGAGCTGCCTTCCCCCTCCATTCGGTTGCCAGCTAAAAGTAAAAAGTAAGGTAACAGTAACCGCAGGACACGATAGTGAGGGGGAGGGTTGGAGGGGGGGAGGGGGTGGAAAAACCGGTGGCGCAACCTGGGGTGCAACGTGCGAACTGCTGCGTAATGTGTACCCGTACCGTCGTCTGGTGGCGTAACCCAGAGGAGTGGCGGCAAAAATAGGTTTGCTGCCACATCTGTCTACGTCGGCATGAGCAAATGGAAAAGGGCAATACCTGTCTTTTAATTATATTAAATAATACATTTAATAGGCCCGCGGCCCATAGGTTTAAGGACTTTTTAATCAAGAACTGAAAATACTCTCGTCGCAGCAGACCAGCCTACTTTGCGAATTTCCAATGGCAGTCTTTACATGCCTGTACCAAATTTTATGATGATCAGACAATTTTTGTAATAGTTATCATGTAAACAAACACTCAAAATTGAAAATTATATTTTCATCATACCATTGCGATAAACGTAGTTTTCGGAACGGTCAGCTTTGATCGAAACTAGTTGATTCCCGGTGGGTTGGATAAAAGTGTTGGTAAACAAAGTTGTTTTAGGAACTAGACCGCGAAACAGTGGTTTTCGGGACACTAAACAAGTTAATTTATTTTTATTTTTAATAACAGCTGTAAATAGTTCAAATACAAGATAAACAAATAACAACGTAATAGGGGGTAAGGTTAAAATTTATTAATTTGTATCCAAACTGTAAATTTATTAAAGGTGGTATGATAAAAAGTACTGTTCGTAACTCGTTCGAAAGTGGTATATCGGTGCTCGATCGAATTCAATCGAAACTCGATCTTGCACCGATAACGACCACTTTCCGGACTAGTGACGAAATATACTATTCCCATAAAATGAGAGCATGTTAAATTTTTTAGTAAATCATTATTGATGCAGTTTTAAATATGTTAAAAAACCACTCCGTATTCATAAAGTAGGCCTATACATAAAAAGCTACAAATTTATATACATATAATTGTGTAATCGCAGAGGTGGCCCTAAACTATATATACAGTGTAGCTCTTATGAAAACGACATTAATAGATTTACTCCAAAGGAAATTCTCTAATATCTTGGTAACCAGTGGACTTAGAGCAATAATGATTCAACATACCAAAATGTTTGCTTTTTTGAGCTGAATTTAAATTTTCGAACGGAAAGTTAATCAAATAAAAATATATATGTGAGAAATGGCAAAACCCCAGGTTAGGGGGGTAAAATCCCCCACTTTCCCTACTGAAGTTGGGCCGATCTTACTGGTTCACGAACTAATCCAAGAGAATCCAACTTTACATGCCTGACTTTTCATGATGATCAGATAATTTTTGCTTTAGTTATCGTGTAAACAAACATTGGGAAAATTCTATTTCCCATATAAGCCCATGTTAAATGTTTTAATAAATCGTTATTTGTGCAATTTTAAATGTGGTAGAAAGTACACATAAAAAGCTACAAATTGATATATAAAATTATGCGTAATCGCAGAGGTGTCCCTAAACTGTATCAAGTGTAGCTCCCATGAAAACGACCAAAATAGCTTTATCCTAAATGAAATTTGCTAAAAAGTTTTTATATGAAATATCGTATTGGATTAAAGATTGTTTTAATTACGGTGGTACGCCAATTTTACTACTGTAAAAAGATAGATCTATGCTAAACCTAGCAGGAGCTGATGGAATGTCGAATGTCCGAGAAACATTAACATGGAGGACTTCCTTCTCTTTCACCAGGTAGAACCATCCTCGTTATAAGTGCTGCAACAGCAACATTCAATTCTCTATCTCTTATCATGTCAACAAATTGGAACAACCAGAAAACATTTTTAAACTATATCTTCGGTTACAAGGTGTAAATGAAGCAAACATACAATTAGGCCTGCAATAATGATATTAAAATAGGTTCTAGACAAACTTATCTATCTCGTTTAGTTTATCGATATTTATAACCAGTGATTGCGCGGCAAGTTATTTCGAAATTAGGTATTGGTGGAAACATTTGGATTAAGACACAAGCAATGCCATTTTGATTACGGTAGTTTGCATTTATGATGAATCTTAAATCGACGGGTGGAAGAGCGCAACTTGGCTAGAGGAATGGAAGGAGTGACCTATATTTCGAATGCGCCTGCAAACCAACACGTACACCGCAATGCAAAAGGCATGCCTGGCAGAGGGGGGAGGGGTGTCGAAGGCACGCAGGCACTAACCTAGATTGGTTGGGAAAGGTTTCAACTATAATGTCAAATCTCGGTTGCAACGCAACTCGTTGGAATCTTTGCCTCCTTATTTGTAGGACTAAAAATTATGCATTCACTTCTATTAACATAGGCCTAAGTACATTATGTTAGTTGTTCCTTATTAACGAGTTAGGCCTAATGTATGTTTAATTATGTTAACCATACTAATTTGTAACTACTATAAGTTAATGGAATATTTTTTTGGAGATATTATGAAACCTTCAAAATATAAGGTATTTATCAATCATCCACTCCATTTCAAATGGAGAAGAGTTGATTAAATCGAACGGTAATTTTTTTTTTTTTTTAAGAAGATGAAAAAATGTGGACTTGGAATTTAATTCTACTAGAGTAATGTTGCTTGGAATCCTATAGGAGAGAAATTTTTATTTTCTAAAACAACTCTTGTTGAACATTTTTTGTAGGCCTACATATAGTAGATGCCAAAATTAGAGAGACTGGAGGCAGGTAGTCCTGGCCCGTCCTAATCCTTTGTTGTCAAAACATCCCCTATTGTAGGGCGGCCGACCGGTTAGGCACCGGAATGCCGCCCGGGTCTCGGGGAATTCTCAGAATTTTGGCCACTGCCTAAGGTGTAACTCCTATTTTGTCTGAGGATTATCCCTTTTTAAAATGGTTATTAAACATCGTAGAACTATGATTCAAATTTTGTTATAATCGTCTAATCACACGCAACACATAGTCCATGAATTTTTATTGTACGTGCATTGGTTCGATTATTGGATGATTGAAGCAGTGGCCAAAATTCTGAGAATTCCCCGAGACCCGGCCGGGCGGCCTTCCGGTGCCGAACCGGCCGGCCGCTCTACAATAGGGGGTGTTTTGTCAACAAAGGATTAGGACGGGTCGGGACTACCTGCCTCCAGTCTCTCTAATTTTGGCATTTACTATACACGTTTCCAAGATGACCTTTTGGTCTTTTGCGTAGCATAATACCCATAGCGGCTTACAGGCTGAAATCCCTATTTAGCTGCCTTTACAAATTATTCAATTAGTAAGAATTAGACCCTAGCTGAATGCCGATGTATCGCCTAATAATTCCATGTAATAATTATTATTTAAATTTTAATATTTGGCGAAATCATTGTTCTCAACCACTTACCACCGAATCTTGAAGTGAAAGCATAAGTTTTAAAAAAGTAGTAAAAAACCATCGAATCATAATTTGAGTGAGAATAATTTATTAATATAACCCAGTAGCTAGAATTTATAGGTTAATTTCTTGGATAGTACTTTGCTGATGTCCAATGTTTACACTTTACAGATATTTACTTTAAAATCAATAAATTTCCTTACCAATGTTAATCAAATGGGAAAATTACGAACTTTAAGGACTTGTAGGGCCCTTCCTTTTGAATGGAAATTTACCAATTTACTTAAAAAAAAATAAAAAAAACTTCACGCCGAGCTCTATCCAATAACATCAAAATCATTCAAATCGGTTGAAAACTGTGAGAGGAGTTCCTTGTACAAAAAAAACCCTGTCACGTATTAAATAGGTTTATGTATAGAGTTACTTTTTGCAATGGAAATTGTTTTTGGTAATCAAATAAACCTCTTTCTATTTTATTTTACAAGTATTTTAAGTGAAGAGTATTTAGAAAAGCATTTAAAAATTTCACATCCTGTCCACATTTTTCAAGTAGGAATTTATTCTCCCTGAAGATTCTCATAAAAAAAAATTAAAAAGTACCGTGCGGTTTTTTATATTAAGGTGCTATGTTTATGTATACATTTTGAAATATATAAACCAAATTGGAAAGGGAATTAAAGCTTTCTTTCAAAGTGCTTTTGAACAAAAGATTTTAAAATACCCATCAATAACTAATAAAACCCATTTTGTTCCAGTATGTGCTGCTGATGAGCTTTATTTTGCTGATGGTGATCGATGTCTCAGAGTCTCTCCAACCAAGGGCTCCCAACTTCCAGTATTTTGAGAGGTAAATTACCTACTTTTAACAAGAAATTCAACTTTCAATTTACTAAAGATTTTACAATTTACTAATTGCAAATCATTCGGAACATTCAAAAGAGCTTACTTATATATAATTCAGTATTATAAACTTTAAAGCATTTAATTAGATCTCAGATCTGATGGTCACAGAGTAGTTCTAAAAATGTTTTTCTATCTTTTGGTAAATGACACTTGTAAAATCTTTATATTCCCCCCCCCCCCCTCCTTATTTTCTGATACAACTTACTGAAACTTGGTGTATGCTTTCATCTGGTTTGGCTGAACTTATTGTTCCCTAAATTGGCAAAGTGGCAACAAACCTACATGCTCAGACCCAAAAGGTATCCATACAAAAAGGAAATAGGAATAAAAATGCCATTGGAAATTTGCTGAGTAAGAAGTTTCTGTACCAATTTCTGAGAATTTAAAAGTGAATTTGCTCTTCAGCTCTAAAGACTCTGATTAAAGACCTCATAAAAAAGTGGTTATACAATACAATAATAAATCGTAAGCAATTAAATCTTATGACTGGTATTATGAGTTGCTAAAAACCTATTTAAGGATAGTAATAAATCTTATTCTCATTCGTCTGATGATGTCTTCAGATAATGAAATGCAAAAAAGTAATTGATGCACACATTGTTAAATGACTTGCTTTGTGTGTTGATGTGATTTGGTCTAATGACCTACTCTCTAGTCATGGGTATGATATTAACATATAATTGGGGTAATTAATTTTATTACGAGTTTGTTTTTCATATCCAACCAAACACAGCAGCCCTTTGAGTCTTGCTTGTACTATTTTAGAAAAGTATTATAACAAATCTTTCTCCAAGTACTGAATTAGTTTTGAATTACTGATGTGATAAGAAAAAAATTGGTTTATTGTACACAATAAACAATTCAAATTGATTCAATTAATTTTCTTGATCTCTTTGTCTTCAGGCCCAAGTACAGATACCCCTACTATGATGAGAATGGCAAGGGTAAACTTCTGTATGGCTACGGAGGACCAGATCTCTACCAGTACAAGTCCTACTCTCCACTGGAGGGAATACACTAACTCCCATCTTAGAGCATAGAGTATAAAACTTCATCCCCTTCCCTATCATTAGAGCATAGAGTAAGGTGAGCCGAGGTGGAAACATGTTACCAAGTTGAGCAATCAGTTGTATTGAAATGTCAGTCTGGCATTCACTGCTTTCACTTTTCATTATTAGATTTCAACAGTTAATTTTAAGAAATGTCATTTGCACTTCATTTCATTTTCTCATGTTTTTCTTGTTTATGCAATCTTTTAATCATTCTATTATGTAATATTTTCAATCCTCATTAATATGTTAAGACATGCTTATTCACTCTCTTTTCATCACATTGTTTCTTACCATTATACTTACCACCTTCCTTTATAACATCATTATAAATATTCACATAGAAATACATTAGCATCAGATTGATTTACCTATTTTGATATTAGCGCATAAGTTCATTTTCATGCTCATTTAAAAAGTTTTTATGATTTAACACACATTGCACTGTAAAGTAATTTTTAAAGATTATAAGATAACATTATGAAAACCCAGTGGTAAATACCAGACTGTTTACACTATTGTTCGTTAGAATTAAGATCATTTAATAAACTAACCTAATCAGTAGTTTGGTTATTCCGTTCTTCGTGGTGTATGTCCGCTACCAGGCCTCAACCTGTGAACTCTTGCTTCCTCTGTGTTAAGGGAACTGTTTTCCTGCTTATTTTGTTTTTGTTTATAATGTACAAATTAATTAAGTAAACTGCGCTTTAAAGTGGTAATATTTTAATAACTTTTATACTATCACTTATTTTGTACTGTAAATAATGTTTTCTCTGTGTTTGAAGTAATATATATTTTGTGTTTTCATTTGAATTTTATTATTTATTCCTATATTGTATTTTTTTGTATTTAGTTTGGGAATCATATTTTAAAAATGAATTTTTTTATCATTAAAATTCAAAGAGTTGACAAAAAATTTAGTAATGTACATAACACTTAGTGATAACTTTTTGTTAATCTCAAGGATATTGGACGTGATTACATTTTCCAATTCTCCATTTTAAATTGATATTTTCAAACAATTTCGTATTGTTTTCCTTGACAGTACCTAATCTTATTCCGTCAATGATCCTAATACAGCAGTATTATAAATAGGAAAGTGAGTGTGCTTATTTATTTGTTTGTCACACAGGCACAGGAATCACTGGACATTTTAAGCAAAAAGTTTGAAAAAATGAAGATAAAAGATCAGAGTTTGTTATAGACTTAGTTTTGAAAATAAATATCAGAACTGTGCCCCACAGGCTTTGCAAGTTCCCATGTTATTCTTCTGGAACATGTTTCATAAAGGCAAATGACTACTTAAACCATTAAAACATATATTATTTTTGTAATCACCACTTTACAAAATGTAGATACAAGTGATAAGAGCACATAACCTGAAGCTGGGGAATTTTCTTCATGTGAAACAAATGAGGTATTTTCATTCCTGACGATATTGTTCCTGTATTTTTGGACAACCTGGTGGGTTGCTGCTGAAATCAAGTACGCAAAAAACTGCTGACAGTCTGAGTTATAATCAGTGACGTAACAAAGCTAACGTCTAAGTCTAAGAGTAACAGGGCTTGTGCCCCGGGCGCCGATCTATAGTGGGCACCAAAATGCCGGCTCTTATAGGCAAACTAGGCGACCGGAGGGGCGCCATTAAGGGCGTACACAAATAACATAATTGTTATTGAAGAGCACCCCTATAGGCTTTTAAGGAGGATGCCTGCAATCGGAAGTCAAGAGCACCCCCTATCGGCGGTAAAAAGCTTCCGTTATGTGCAGTAAAGAGCGTCCGCTATCTCCCATAAAGAGTGCTCCCGATCAGACACGAGCGCTTTCGATCGGTGATAAGGGGGCCCATTATTAGCTATAGATAGCGCCCCTAGATATGGTTAAGAACACCTCTGATCGGCAGTAATGTGCGTCAGCTCTTGGTCATAACAAAAAGCGCCCTTGATGCAAGGCCTACTACACACCAGGACGGAATGCTAAGAAAGATGACACCACAGAAGTAGTGTTCCACCTGATCGGTGTTGCCAAAAGCAGCAGGTACCCAATTTACCCAATTTTCAGGGATTTAAGTGGAAGTTGGGTATATATTTGATTATTTTAAGGACTTTTCATTATTTTTTACGAAAGGTTAGAAAAATTGTTGTTTAAAAAAATCTGAAAATAAATTTTTTTTTTATTGGTTGCTAAGAAAAAATTTTATGAAAATTTCCAATAATGAACTTGATGGCAGGTAAGCATGACGGGTGTGAGCGTAGCGAACGGGCTAAACTTGATGGTGGGTAAGCGTGACGGCGAGTATCGTAGCAAACAAGCTAAGCCTGATGGCGGGCGAGCGTGACGGTGAGTGAGCTTAGCGAACTAAATCTCACAGCGAGTATGGCGGGTGAAGCTGCGAAAAAAGCTAGTGTTGTATATAAGTATAACATGTTTAATCTAAATAAAAACTGTTATTGTAAATATAATTCATTGTATATTCAATGTATCAAATTGAGTTCTTGCCCGGGCAGAAAAATCCCTAGTTATGTCCCTGGTTATAATTTTGAGACTCTTGATTTAATTTGTTCTTATTTTAAGCAATTGAGCTAAACAGACTGATTTACAAATAAAGTAAATAGTTATTGCAGTATTTTTTGTGTTTTATTACAAAACAGCTTTAATAATAAATAAGATATGTATTATTTTGTTCAATGGACTTAGTGGTAAAAAGCAAATCCCATGGGCCAATTTCGTCATTACTATCGAAAATTAACTCTGACTTTGAGCTCCTTTCCTGCTATATAAAAAAAAAAAACATGGGGATTGGAAATTTAATTTTTTTTCTCTAATACAACTAAGTTTTAATGTTAGTCACTTAATTTTTGCAAGTGGTCATAAAAATATCAGATGATGGAGAGTCACAGTCCACCCCACAAAATTTAAACTGTTTGAAACACTGTTATTCACTACAGTAAAACAATCTAAATTAAAAAAAAACTTTTCCAAAAAGGAGAGGCCATGACTGTTGTCAACAATCACGACTAACTGATACATATAATTTTTAATATATTCAGCCGCACTCACTCACTCACTAGGTACACAAAGAACCATTTGTTCTATATATTTGTTAATATTTGTTGTGACATATAATTTTGGTTGTGTACGTTTTTTAAAGGACAACATTGAATAATCTTGACCATCTCTAACGTTGAACACAACACTTATTCTCAAGTAACAGCGCCAAACTCATAAAATTTATTTAATAGTGTAATATATACTATTTAATAGTGTCATAAGACTATTTAATAGTGTAAATCTATACTGTAGTATCAAACTTGTAAACATTGAATGAGTTAGCAATAAGCTAGGGGTGTCTATTCAGCACAATGCGCTGAACGTATCAGATTGGAATGACATTTCAGGAGTTCCATTGCTCCTATTCTACTTTAAACATGTGTTCTCCTGTTATACTAAGTTTTAATGTTAGCTATTAAAATATTCTTTTCAATAATCAAAATTATACCCTATGTTGATCTTATAGGCAAAAAATTTACTTTAAGAGCTGCTTTTGCCTTTCAAAATGAGAATATCTAAAATTTAAAATGTTAATGCAATACAGTGGAATGAATCATTTTTTTTATAAAGCAAACATTAAAATTGGTCCAGAAATATGGAGGAGTTGAGTTAAAATATGACTTAACATACTTCTATTTATAAGGATTTATATAACTTATATCAACTATGACTGGGTTGGTATATATTATATATTCCCTATTACTTTTTAGTTTGGCAGAAATTTGCTAACCCCAATATTATCATTAAAATTTAGATCTTCCACTTAAATTTCTGTAATCAACCAATGATACCAAAAAAATTGACGAGGTTTAGTTATTCTCATTTTAATTTCTAATCCTATTTAATTATGAGACATTGAATGCGTCTCCAAGCGTAGAGTAAATGAGGTTTTTCTATCATAATATGTTTTTTATTTAGTATAAAAAAATTCCTTTGTAGGTAATATGTCTCCTGGATATTATATGCATGGTAGCCTATAGTAAGCATAGATGCAAATGGAAAATAAAAAAATAAACAATAAAATTCTTTAATAGGCTATTTACATATTTTACAGATTTAGCAACAAATATTCAGTGTCGCTATATTTCTTCAATCTTTATTCTTTAGTTCAAAATGAACTATGCACCTTATTTATTTGTAATTTACTTATCTCTGCTCCCAGAGTAAAATTGTGTCAGAAGCTTATTCCTCTTCACCTTCACTTGGGCTTATTTTTACCTTTATCTCAACATCTTTTCTGGTTTTCGTTTTTGGCGAGGTAAAATCGTATGTCCTGTAGTGTTTTGTTTTGTTCTTTGAAGGCTGAAAAATAAACACAATTAAACTGAAACTGAAAAAGTTTACCTTTTAATTTAGTGTATTAATGCACAAAAGTGGCATGGCTTTTAAGATGAAAAAAATTATTTGTGCCTCATTAATTATTTTGAGTTTGGAATTCATTAATTACTGAACAAGTCAGTCATAGTTCCTATACCATCACACATCAGAATTGCAGATGTGCTGTGACTTGGAAGCTCATAGGCACAACTGGACAGGTTCCTCTCTCACATTTTCATAGGAACAGGACATAAGACATAAGATCTTTATTTCCGTAAAATATTCAGTTGAATACATTGGATTCGTCACAATTGTGTTATTTATTATAGGTTATTTTATACTTATAGGACATTAGACGTACTATGTTAATAACCCTTTGAGTGCTAAAAAAATACTACTTCACTTTTGAAAAGTCCTGGGGAACTATTCATATAAATTCCGAAAAGTACTAAGGGGCCAAGGGGGCATGAAATAAAAATTAAATAAAAACAAAAATTTCAACCTAAAAGTACTAGACAACGATATTTTGTATCTCGATCGTATGGAGAATCAAACAAAATCATCGGTGTTTCGAAATAACAATTGAGTCAACCGATATTCCCGTGTAAGTCCGCTGTATTGATATTGACGGCACGACAATATACCGGCATGATATATTGTTGCTTAGCATTTCCAGGGAAAAAGACGATAAACAATGTATTGTTCAATAGCACTCAAAGGGTCAAAATGAAAAAATCCACTGTTTAATGATTTTGATAATGAGGGACTGGTTGGGACTGTTTTGTGTGAGTGTATATGTCAAATAAATGTTATGTGTAAATGTGGACTGTTTTAAACTTTGATGAGCTTCAATTATTTGAACACATTGAAAGTAAGAGTTTCAAAACAGCTAAGATTTGAAAATGGCCTTTTGAGGCCGAAACACTTCGAGACTTGACTTCGAGAGTCGTTGACGGTTTAAGGTCAGTGACTGTTGTATGAAAAGTTTGCTTAATCTCCATCTTAAAAACATAAAAGATTGAACCCTCTTACAACACCACCATTTTGTCCATACAAAAGGTTAATGTTTAAATTTTCTTCAGCAATGAAGAATAGCTCAAATGAAGTACTGTATTGAAGTTGAACGTCAATATTTATGTATAAGCTAAATAAATATCTAACATATTATAAAAATTAGTAAAAAATACTCATCCCTGTACTAGGTAGACTTCAACTAAAACTGTGATTACTGTGCCTTTGCTGCTTTTGTTGTGTACTAGATGCATGTTAAAAGAAGCTCAATAATTGTTTATAGAGGGTTCTCTGTTCATGCTAAAAAATTAAGAGCATTACAACTTAAATTTATTCTTAAGTACGGTATTAAATTTTTGAAATGGTCAAATTTACTGTTAATATTTTTTTACTGCTTGTCTCTAGTTGTTAATAATTTTAAAGAAAACAATTGTTTGCATGATTTTGTGAGTGAACATTATTTTATAGAGATAAAATACTCAGCGCCCGGCCGACCTCCAGCAGCTGGTCGGAGTCCACTAGAGGCGGCCCCTGGGGAGCCAGGCCCTGGCCCAGCCGCTCTATCAACAGCTGTCCTCGCCGGCCATACTTCTTCTCATACTGCTCTCTGAACCTAAACACCATCATTTTTTTAATAAAACTTTTTTTACATTACATTTGTATCTATTTTAATTTAAAACTAAAGTACTACATTCTTGGAATAAAACTTCTTCAACTTGAGGTTTAAACTGTTTATCACTGAAGGCACATGTTACAAATAACCCAGAAGTTTGATATTTCCCCTATAGCACAACTACGTTTCTTCAATATTCATTTATTGTTTTATCATTATTAACCATTATTGTCTCCTTGTTCAAAGTTGAAAGCAATAACGTGATATTTTCTGCAGGTAATTGACATTGAAATGACAACGTTGATTTTTATTGTAGGCTATATGTTTCAAAAACTACCCCAAAATTTAACAATAGTGTTTTTAATATTATATGCTTCATTTAAGTTTGAGAAACTGTTTGAGTTTTGTCTTCGTTGAATAGTGGTAGAAACTTTGTTGTTAATTTTAATGTAAAATTAGTTGGCAAAAATCAGGGCCCCGACCATCCCCTACACAAGTAATTGATGCAAATAATAACTGTGGGAAATATTTTAAAGCTACAGTACTGCCAAAAGCAAAAAAAAAAGAAAAAAGAAAAAGCAAATACTGTACTGATCATTATCAATGCTAAAAATTATGCAAACTATACAAAAGCTTTAACTATACAAAACTTCGCTAACAAAAATCCTTTACACCTTTTCCGAATGGATTCAGCACCTAATTACACCGACAAAGTAGAGGAAATATAATATTTCAACTCATTTGACAGATTCATTCTTCTAAATATCTAGTCTAACTTTGCAGGCTCTGACATTCGCTATAATCAAAGATGATATTGTAGACGGCTTAGATCATAGAATATTTTAAGCCGATCTACAATAGTAGAATCTCTGGCGTTGTACGTGTGCATCTAGTAGATATACAAATTTTGGTAATGTGCCAAACCAACCAAATTGAATTTACACAAGAATAAGACTTCTCATTAAACGAAAATCAACTGGGTGAATCAACATTCAACCAAATTCCATTCCCCAGGATGGCTTTCAAAGTTTATGTGTAATTAGTACAACCTCTTTATAAAACTAATATACAATTGGCCCACACCATGATATCCATAAATGAAAAAAATAAATGGTATTAGATAATTGACACTACAGTAACTCTCTCCTAACAAATGAATGGAACAAATTGGTATATTTAACAAAATTAAAAAACTATGAATGTCTTGTTCGCTCCGGGCGTAGTATTGAGGGCCACCGATCCAGGCGACCAACGAGCAGGAGCAGCATAAGTTCGACGTGTGCAAAATTTAGTTTTTCACTTTTTTGTACTCACGGTGCGCCAAAAAAATGTATCTCCTTACATCTTAATTTCAAAATTTTGACAAAAATTGTACTTCTATAAATACAATAGTGGGGGAAAAAGTAACAATAAACTGGAATAGGTAATAAGAAAGTCATCATAGTGTGGACTTCTCATTCCTCACCTATACTTTTTATTAGTTTACAGATATAAAAATCATCACTCACTTTCTTTGGTTGTTTAGTACAGTAAAATAAGGCCAAAAATGACCTTTTGATCGGCAACTGATGTGCGTCCATGAAATTTTCAGGAGACCTTCTTTTAAGCTCTAGAAAAAGAGATTTGATGAGTCCCCAAAAAATAAAGTTGTTTTAGACCCATAAAATCACTTTTCAAAATGGCGGTTCTTTTGTAATGGGATAAATGTTGAAAAAGCTTCCCTTTTTCATTTTTTACGTGCATCTCCTTAATATTAAGTTGTGGGACCAACGCCAATAATTGTTGAGTGCTGAATACTTTATATTTAACGGACTTCATTTTTTGGCCGCCATCTTGGATCCGCCATATTGGATACAAGCAGAGCCATGCTGTGACGGCTCGTGCCGCCAGCACTCCATATAGTAACGATTTCTAAGGCACTGGCCACAGCCGCGGTGTCCGACAGCCTGTTTCCAGAACCTTCTCGAATCGGTCCGCGGAGCGAAAGATATTCCTACGCACGGTCGCTCTCGCCCCATTTCGCCATCATCTTGTGTCTGGACTACATCGCTGCAACGCCATGCTCGGATAAGTAGTATTTCCATAGTGGGGGGTTTCGGTAGGCTAGGGATGAGCGGGGGAATGATAATTAATTAATTAATCTCAAGTACAATTATTATGTAGCCAGTCAATTAAGGCTGTAACTTGTTCTGTAGAGGTAGTCTGGAACCTTAAGGCTCATGTCGTTTCACGACATGGGCCATCAGCCATAGGATGGGTTTCAGATTTCTAGATACAGTTCATTATTAGATATTCACCTTCCAATTAATTTAGTATACGTAGATTATAATTATCTCATCAAAATGGCTTGTTCTGGTCTGTGCTTGGCTGCGATCCGTCCCTGGGTAGTACCCACAGTATGTCCCTCAGATACGTTTCCTAGGTTCAGTCAATAAGCCACGAATTTCCCAGGTATCTCATTTCACGACATTAAAACCTCAATCCTCAACCATCTCCATAGTCACCCTTCAGTTAATCACCTACAACCTAGAGATGACTAGTCAGCCCATTCATGTTGTTGGTCGAGTTCAATAGTCCATCAATTCAGTTTGCCAACAGCTACTCTCTAAGTTTTAGTTCAATACCACCATAGGTCCACAATCAGCTTTCCGAATACCCATTATCCATAGGTAACCACCATATTCCGTCCCATATGGTAGCAGAGCGTGTGGTCCTTATTAGTGGTCCACATGGTCCACGTGGTCCTTATTCCTTTTCTTACCACATAATACCTACTAAGACTAACTAAATCTACGAAGGTCTACCTAATTAAGCCCTACTGCTAGTGACTAGAATTTCCCTAAGTGACGGCCGTCGAGAGAACAGAAGAAAGGTGAAGATAGGAAAGTAAAGCAGAATTGTGACTAGGTACCAGTTGGCATTCGATGGATTGTAGCCTGTACACAACTACAACCAATCGACAAGAACGGAAGTCATCCGAGGCCCCTCGCTCTGGGATTGAGGAAAAAAAAAAAAAAAACAAAGACAAGGATGTGCGTGCAGATTATCGCCATTTCCATTCACTTGCCTTTGCAGATTTCCGGCATTTCAATCCACTCGCCTTTGTAGATTATCGGCAATCCTGGAAGCCTCTTCCAACCACGGTCCCTACCTCTTTTAAGGGGGGGAGGAGTCCGGGCAATGTCAATGTCCAATTCCGCAACATTCAAAGGAGTTCGTCTCCATCTTTTTCGCTTCGAACGAGTTGGCACCACAGGGATCCCAGCGTGGATTACCACCCATCACCGAACGCGGGTTCCTGAGGGTCTCTCCCAAACACGTTCTAGGGCTCCGCCGCCCTTTCGACCCCGTGATCCACCGCCCGGTGATGAGATGGCGCGTCCCATCCTTTTTTCAAGTCAAAACAAAAGCAAGGATTCTAGGGAATCACACCTCCCGCACCTCCACCATTCCTACCTTCACCCCACAAGTCGCGGTGCAAATTCTTTCCGAGAAGGGAGTTTGGCTGTGACGGCTCGTGCCGCCAGCACTCCATATAGTAACGATTTCTGAGGCACTGGCCACAGCCGCGGTGTCCGACAGCCTGTTTCCAGAACCTTCTCGAATCGGTCCGCGGAGCGAAAGATATTCCTACGCACGGTCGCTCTCGCCCCATTTCGCCATCATCTTGTGTCTGGACTACATCGCTGCAACGCCATGCTCGGATAAGTAGTATTTCCATAGTGGGGGGTTTCGGTAGGCTAGGGATGAGCGGGGGAATGATAATTAATTAATTAATCTCAAGTACAATTATTATGTAGCCAGTCAATTAAGGCTGTAACTTGTTCTGTAGAGGTAGTCTGGAACCTTAAGGCTCATGTCGTTTCACGACATGGGCCATCAGCCATAGGATGGGTTTTAGATTTCTAGATACAGTTCATTATTAGATATTCACCTTCCAATTAATTTAGTATACGTAGATTATAATTATCTCATCAAAATGGCTTGTTCTGGTCTGTGCTTGGCTGCGATCCGTCCCTGGGTACCCACAGTATGTCCCTCAGATACGTTTCCTAGGTTCAGTCAATAAGCCACGAATTTCCCATTTATCTCATTTCACGACATTAAAACCTCAATCCTCAACCATCTCCATAGTCACCCTTCAGTTAATCACCTACAACCTAGAGATGACTAGTCAGCCCATTCATGTTGTTGGTCGAGTTCAATAGTCCATCAATTCAGTTTGCCAACAGCTACTCTCTAAGTTTTAGTTCAATACCACCATAGGTCCACAATCAGCTTTCCGAATACCCATTATCCATAGGTAACCACCATATTCCGTCCCAATCCTTAGGAAATGCGAGGCCTGGAGCAAAATATTTTTGCGAGGCCTTATTTAACGGTGATTGCTGGGGGGTTGTGGGGTATGGAACATACGACAGCATGTGTCCAACTTATGTCTAGACGTTTTCCGACTGTCTATATATGTAATCAATCCATTAGACCTCCTATATCTTTGAAATTATTTGAGTTGCAGAAATGAAACTTGGCACAACTATTAATTACAGGGTCTCCCTGAACTCTAGACCCTCTAGCCCTCTACCCTCTCTACCGTCTTTTCAGGTATCATTCCTGGACCAATGACAAGCCAAAATATCATATTTAAAATTTAGTGATTTAATACAAATAGTCACGCATATGAGCGGTTTGCGGCGCAAAAAGCGCGGTTGCGGCGCCAGCTCAACAGTGGATTTCATACCAAAACTGCTCCCGGGGAAGCGGTCCGACCGTGACTAGCCTCAGTTATATCGGTCTACCTCACTTATTTATGAACCAATTTATATGACGTAGTTGGATTTTAAATTAAATTTTACAAAAAACACATAAGAACATAAACTTTGCTACCTTATGTAGGTAGTTTTTATGTAATTTAAGGTTAAAGATTTTAATTGGCTACCACTTTGAAAACATGAATTATAAAAAGTTGATTATTTTTTCTAGCTAGGTCTTTACTTAAATAAACTGTGTACCGAATTATCACTTATTACGTCAAGCCGTTCTTAAATTTAAAATTATTCTAAAAAATTAATTACAGAATGGCGGCCGCACAAGTAACTGTGGTGTTTTGGAATTTTTAAATATGATATTTAGATTTTGGCTAATCTTTAGTCGAGGAATAATACTTGAAAAGGAAGGTAGAGTTCAGAGACACCCTGTGTTAAGTCGTAAATGCAAATGAATTTCTACATTTCTAACATTTACTGTTTCAAGTTTCAAGATGGCGGTAATTAAAAATGTCCAAAGCTAAATATTTTTAAAAGCTGTAAATTTTACAAACTTTTGCAAACTTATAAAAAATTGCATGATATAATTACCGGAGTAAAAATACTAAGATTGTTAAGATAAAACAATGGATAGTGGAGAAATTAAAATCTTATTTTAAGAAAACACGGGTTTTGCTCGTAAAATTAGGCCTATGTAAATCTTTATGATATAAAAAAATTAAAAACTTAGATTAATCTGTTGTTTCTTGTTTGATCATTACAAACCAAACTTAGTTTCAACTTTTTTGTTTGCAGTTTTTAAGATATTTTTAGCTTTGAAAATTTTAAATGGCTGCCATTTTGCAACCATAAATGTTAGGAATGTCAAAATTCATTTGCATTTGTGCCTTAACGCACTTAACAGTTGTGCCAAGTTTTAATTCCGTACCTTAAATAATTTCAAAGATATAATGGATCAATCAAAAAACCACATACAGACGAACAATATTGAAAAACGGCTAGACAGGCAAAATCGGTCATAAATGGTTGGGGTATCTGCAAGAATGCTGGCTCGGCGGCCGCTAAGCTGGGTCCCGTCACCCCGCCCGCCGGCCGCCGCTATCAAACGATGTTTTGCTTTTGCATCCTTTTGGTCGCTACTATTACGTACTAATAAGAATCGCGTTCGTAGGTTTTTAAATCACAATTATTGAACATATTGCGCGGGTAATTAAACCGATATTTTAGGTACGTATCTGTTTATTAATTTATCTGTTATATAATTTTCATTCAACCTAAACGTTTATGCAACTAACTTTTTAGCGGGCAAGGCCTCGCGGTGCGAGGCCCTCCTCAGCGCGAGGCCTGGAGTGGCCGCTCCACTCGCTCCACCCTAAAGACGGCACTGGATACAAGTTGTTTTTTATTTATTTATTTATTTAAATAATTGTTTTTTTCTAATGTGAAGATAGTGTTGTGACACATCATTTCAGAGTATATTTTTTCGCTGATTACAATGCCGCAATCCGTTTTTGAAAATATATTTCCGTTTCAAAGATATACGGAAATTAAAATTCTTCTCTATACATTTCTTATGGACGTTTCAAATTTTGAATTTATTTATTTTTTATTTTTCTTCATATATACTCTTTTAATTGAGATGGGCTGTTAATTTTAGTATCAGATCACCCATTGGATCATTGGGCTCCTTTAGGGTTTTTGTTCGTTTGAATTGCCTTGGTTTGAAACAGTTTGAAAATTTTAAACTTTACACAAATTTCAGAAATGGAAGTAATTTTTATTGAAAAGTTTAAGCCGCGTCCGCATTGGCCGAACATGTTCGCCGAACAAAGTTCTTCCGAACATTTGTTTGTTCGTTGCTAACCTTTTAGAATGTAAATCATATGGCCGGTTAATTGTTTGTTAAGAATGTTTGTTGATTTTTGTGTTCGCCGAACAAGTTCGCCACGAATGTTCGCCCAGTGCGGACGCGGCTTTATAATATCACATTTTAATCGTATCCAGTTTTAACAATCAATATGTGGAATTAAAGCCAGTAATGTACCGTGTAATTTAAGACCAGAACGAATCTTGAATCTCATTTACAACTTGAGTTGTACGTCTTTAACTGAAGATGAATTTCAGGAACCAATTAATTTTATGTTGATTAGACGGTTATAAGCCACTTAAAATCTAACGAATTTCAATGATCAATAACTCAAATTAAAGATATTGATGTACTAACTGCTTTAAGACCAGAATTAATTTTGTATCTTATTTAGAACTTGAGATATTAATCTTTAACTAAAAGCGAATTTAAAAAAAATTTAAGTTTCTATTAAATAGAACGATATATAACTCGTCTCATAATCCTCCAAATTTAATGAAGAATAGCTCAAATTAATGACGGAATATTACTGAGTATTTTAAGGTCACAATGAACAGCATTCCTCAATTCGAAACTAGATATAGAAGAAAAATAATGCAAAATAAATTTAAAGTTCGAAATGTCCATAAGAAATTTATAGGGATAAATTTTAATTTGAGTGTATCTTTAAAACGAACCGAGATTTTCAAAAACGGATTGCGGCCTTGTAATCAGCGTAAAATTCTACTTTGAAATGATGTGTCACAACACTATCTTTACATTAGAAAAAAATAACTTTCGTCCAATATGGCGGATCCAAGATGGCGGCCAAAAATTAAAGACCGGTCAAAATGAACTATTTCTCATTCAAAATTTATCACTGGTGGTGCCACAACATTATATTGAGAAATGCAGTTGAAAGATAAAAATAAATATATTTTTTCAAAATGTATCCCATTAACAAAAACCCACCATTTTGAAAAGTGATTTTATATGTGAAAAACAACTTTATTTTTTGGGGACTCATCGGATCTTGAATTAGAGTGCTTAAAAGAAGCTCTTATCAAATTTTTGTGAATGCACATCAGTTGCCGATCTAAAACCCTAATTTTACTGTACTATGTTACAAAATATTTTTCTTGAATATATTGAAGAAAGAACAAAGTATTAGACCTACACTATAAAAAGTTTGAAATTCAGTTGTCCCTACCTTAGCCCAGCCTCAGGGTTGAAGGATATTTTCTGCACCGAGTTAACCTCCGGGCCAAACCCCATAAAAAACCGCAGCAGAGTTAGTCTACTGGGCGGCTCGGCAGTCTTGACAGTCATGGAAACCAGGAGGAGTGCGGATGAAAACACAATCTGAAACAAAAACACAGCAAAATGGGAACCCTTAACAAACATTTGTGATTTTTAAGACGCTTTAATACAGTGTTTTTTTTTTTTTTTAACAGTGTCTAACAGTCCTATAAAGATCATGTTCAGAATGTTTGTAAGCAGTTATCAAGAGTAATTATCTTTTAGTCAATCTAAAAAGTCATGTAACATTTACATATTTATGAATTGCATATTTTGAGATTTTGCTTAGATATGTCTGTGTGGGGAAATGGGGTTGGAATTGAGCAGGTTACAAAAGAAAGCAATAAGAATATTGCAAATACACCTTATTTGAATCACTGTAAACCTCTGTTTATAGAAACTGGTTTTCTGACAGTCATATATTATAGATTTATGAAGTTTTATCTTGATAAAAATAATGTTAACTTAAGCCTATTATCAAAAAGTACGGAGATTTGTACATACAACACCAGAAATAACTGTAAACTAGAAATGCATAGAAATAGATTAAAAGTGTAACCATTTCATAGTCAATGGAGTAACTAATCAGATGTGTAAAGTAAAAAGTGTAAATGTAATAAACGGTATCAGTTAACTGACACATATACTTTCTCCCAAGAATATAAAAAAGGTGTTAAAAGCTTCAAAAATTAATGTCTTGATGACTCAGTCGGATAGCTACGAGCTGAGCAGTGCGAGTTTGACCCTATGCGCGTCTGTGACTTTTAGCAACGTACTGCGTTTACCGCTAAACAAAAATTGAATTTCCTCCGCAACCACTTGATGTAGAGCAATAATTTAAAATACTAATTTAAAATATCGTATTTAGTTTTTTGAGCTTGATTTAATGGTGATAAGTAAAATTTATTTCAAGATAACAGCTATTTTGAAAATCCAAAAAATTGGTTTTTTTTCACACTTTTTATTTTATAATTTTTGAACGCGCATTTTCTCGGAGATGCGGGTGGTGTCATTTTAATCAGCATTTTAATCCTAATAAACCACAAAATTTTAATCAAAATCGTTAGAGCCGTTTTTGAGAAATTTGGATTTTTCACGTTTTTTGAGGGTTTTTGGGGGTAAACTACCCTTAACCCTCCAGAGGTCGCTTAAAATTTAAAACGCCGTCTCTCGCTCAAGGAGGTTTCCTCCGGGTTTTAAATAAATGCACAAAATGTATTATAAATACTTTTATTGTTTGAAATAAAAACAGAAAATTATTGTAAAATAAATTTCAAGCAATATCCTTGCAGGACAGAGCAAGAATGGTAAAGTTAATTTAACAAATAAAATAATTATAACTATTATGGATTATACAAAATATATTTCACTTTTTTTACTTAAAACTTAATATTTTTCAATAACAGTTTTGTAAAATAGTATGAAAATAGTAAAAATAACGTTTTGGGGTACAAATAAAAAAGGATTTTGTATAAAACTGAACTATCAGATTATATAAAAAATACTATGACGTGTTCCTGCATAAACCATAAATTAAATGGTATAACAAAGATACTACAATCAATTCAAATAGTTATACATGGAAAAATAAAAAGTTACTTCAATTAAAAACAAAGCTAAAATGGCAACTGTAGCCTAAACAATTACAAATAACCAAATTAAAAACGATCGCACACGGACTCTTCCTCCGGGTAACCAAATAAAAAACAATCGCACACGGACTCTTCCTCCAGGTTCACAAAACACACAAGGACGCTCACGGAGGAATCGTCCAGCACCTCAGGACAGCGCTCGCCAAACTGACCCTGGACGCTGAAAGCGGGATAAGGGTACGTCAAATACATGGTGAGGAGGGGGGCGACAGCTACACAAAAGGACAGTGCTGTCAACCAAAAGATAAATATTTCCCACAACAATAAAAATTTACCCGGAGGATTCCTCCGCTTAGCGTCCTCTCGAGGGTTAAAAATAAAAAATTCAAAAAAATGAAAAAAACGCCTGGAATTATCGTGGGTTTGGACCTACATACCAAATTTCACCAAAATCGGACCATTGGGACATTCTCTAGCTCTGTTTACATCCAGACACACAGACACACACACACACACACACACACACACACAGACAGACATCACTCCGAAAACCACTTTTTTGGACTCAGGGGGCACCACAATGGATAAATCCACCATCAACTCAAATTCGAAAATTTTGACGAAAACAATACTTTCTCCATATACTATGGTATAGGGGGAGAAAGTAAAAATTGACAGATTTTATAATTTGAGATCTTAATTTTTACTTTCTCCCTCTATACCATAGTATATGGAGAAAGTATTGTTTTCGTCAAAATTTTCGAATTTGAGTTGATGGTGGATTTATCCATTTTGGTTCCCCCTGAGTCCAAAAAAGTGGTTTTCGGAGTGATGTCTGTGTGTGTGTGTGTGTGTGTGTGTGTGTGTGTGTGTGTGTGTGTGTGTGTGTGTGTGTGTGTGTGTGTGTGTGTGTCAGGATGTAAACAGAGCTAGAGAACGCCCTAATGGTCCGATTTTAATGAAATTTGGTACATAGGTCCAAATCCACGATAATTCCAGGCGTTTTTTTCATTTTTTTGAATTTTTGATTTTTAAGGGTATTTTACCCCCAAAAACCCTCAAAAATTGTCAAAAATCAAAATTTCTCAAAAACGGCTCTAACGATTTTGATTAAAATTTTGTGGTTTATTAAGCTTAAAATGGTGAATAAAATGACACCACCCGCATCTCCGAGAAAATGAGCGTTCAAAAGTTATGGAGTAAAAAGTGTTTCAAAAATCAATTTTTTGGATTTTCAAAATCGCTGTTGTCTTGAAATAAATTTTACTTATCACCATTAAATCAAGCTCAAAAAACTAAATAATCCAGTATTTTAAATTATTGCTCTACGTCAAGTGGTTGCGGAGAAAATTCAATTTTTTATTTAGCGGTAAACGCAGTACGTTGTTAAAAGTCACAGACGCGCGTTGGGTCAAACGAGCGCTGCTCAGCCGGTAGCTATCCGACTGAGTCATCAAGACATTAATGTTTGAAGCTTTTAAAATCTTTTTTATATTGTTGGGAGAAAGTATGTGTCAGTTAACTGATACCGTTTATTTTTAATTGTCTTTTTATTGAGTGGAGCCATTTTTCTGTTCAAATATTTTATCTGACGGTGTTACCTTTTTTTTTAATGAAAAGTATGGTACAAAATAGTTATTGGATTAGTCTGTGATATTTTTATATATGCTCATTTTTTCAACCTCTTCAACTTAGATTTTTTATTTAATTAGGCCTATAAGAATGTTTGACACAATTGGAGAATGAGACTTATGCTATAAGAAGCATTGATAATATTTAATATCAATGACAAAGTCCATTGTAATTTATTGAACAACCAATAAATATTGTCTATTGTTCAGTCCGTATATAATTTTATTTGGAACTTCACATGTAATAGTGCACGAACACACAGAGAGCGACACGACGTCATTCATTCAATGCGATTCAAACCCATGTAATTTGTCACGTCGCTCTCTGTGTGCTCGGCTCAGTGGATTTGGTTCAATCGGGTCGCGTCGCTCTCTGTGTGTTAGTGCATTTATTGATTTTACAGTTATCGTATGATAACAACAGTGGTAATTTTATTTGTTTGAAAAACAATTAATGGTCAATTTATGTTTCACAGAATTTTAATATCAGCTACTCTGTAGATTAGGAGGATTATAAAATAATTACATTTAAATATTAAATGTATATTTATATATTACCTTATGGCTTTCTCAGCAAGCCCCCATGTTCTAGCAATAATTTTTAAAATCTAGAATTAACTCTTTAGAAAATGTGCATAAGTGTGTATAACAAATAAACCCTAAAACAAAATTGATGATCTCTTGTTACAAAGCCAAATTGAGGGTTCTATAAGCCATGACATCGGAATTAAAGTATCTTCAAAAAATATTAAAGAAATTGAAAAAACATTGACGTTAACTACAAACAAAATTCAGGATTGGTGCAATGCAAACAAACTAAAATTAAATTGATCAAAAACCCAAAATATCCATTTTAGCTTTTCAAACAATTTTAACGATAATTGCAATTTAAATTCACTAAAATTTCTAGGAATTGTGTTGGATAGTAAATTTGATTGGACAGAACACATACAGCTTACCTTGAAGAAGTTGAACAAAGGTCTATTCTGCCTTAGAAGACTGAAAAACAATGTCAGTGAAGAAGTCTTAATTCAAGTTTACTATGCATACATTCATTCTATACTCAGTTATGGCACACTGTTGTGGGGAAAATCAAAAAATTCAATTCAACTATTCAAAATTCAAAAAAAGGCTTTGAGAACCATTTGTGGAGTCCCATCCAAAACACATTGTAGACCTTTATTTCAAAAATCGAACATCATGTCTGTTCCATCTATATATGTCTTCCAGTCTCTAATACATCTTAAGAAAAATATTCAAAATTACAGTGAAAATAACATATGTCATGAACACAATACACGATCAAAGAACCATTTAAAAATTAATAGATTAAAATATGCAAAGTCTCAAAAAATGTATTCATATTTAAATGTAAAATTTTTTAATGCTCTATCTAAAGAAGTTAAAGGATTATCAACAGAAAAATTCAAGAGATACATCAAACTATTAGTTCAACATAGTTGTAATCAATAGTTGTAAATTAGCAGCCTATATATGTGCATAAGTATTTATATATATATATTGTAATGCATCAATGATGCCTTATACAATAAAGATTATTATTATTATTATTATTATTGCAGCCCACCATCAGACTTCTGGGCCCCGAGAGAAAATTTACCAACCTGGCCTTACATCTTCATGTGTACCATGACAGCATGAAGCAGAAAGACAAATAAATTAAAACATGAAATAAAATTAACATCAAGACATCTTTTTGAAAGAATACTTTTCCATAATTTATTTTAATAATATTCAAATTTACAACAAAAAAATAATAACAAATAAATAAAAAAAGCAAAATAATAATAATAAGTAAAAATTATGAGCTATAATATTAATGATAAAAAATTATTGTATGGATCAGTTATCCTAATCAATGTGGTAAACTCACAAGAACATTCATGGTGCAGTGTTGCTGTGATGCAACATGGGAGGCTGTGCTGTGAATGTTGTCCGTCTTTCTCTTTCCTGGTTCTCACTTTCTTCCAGTAGAAAGTGAAATTGGACCAAAGGGCAGGCAGACTTGCCCAGGTTTGGCATTTTTTATTAAAGTAGGTATTACAATTCTATAATTCATGTTAACATGAAAATTTGTTGTAAGAAAAATGAAATTTGTTCTATGTTGGGTATTTCTAGCTTTGGGTTTTCTTTGGTAATTTGTAACCTTGTATAATGTTAACAATTGATTTTATCCTAAATTTCAGTAAACTTAATACTAAAATTAATTAAAAAGGCAACGGCTAAAAAAGAAGAACGGCTAGAAAAGAAGCATGAGAATTTGTAGTGAAATAAAAAATAGTTTAAGGGTGGTGTTTTCCAGATAAAAAACTTAGAAAAAATAAACAACTTACTAAAATGTTGTAACCAGGATAGATAAGGAATATAATATACAGTATTGGGAGTTAAAATAAAATCAATAATTTTTGGGTTGTACAATATAGTATAAGGAGTGATTCTTTCTAAAAATTTCCAGTTAATAAAATCCTAAGGAAATCAACCTTAAGGAAATTGGTCCAAAATAATTTCTTATTCATGGATCAACAAAACAAATTCGCAAGACTTAAGTGTAGGAGAAAGAGAAAATGTAAATTCTGTCTATTATTGTAAATTCTGTCTATTATTGTATAGAAATCCCAGTTAAATTTTTGTACACTAATTAGCAGTGAATATGCTCCATGCGTCAGCTGGACTTGTGAACTAAAATAATTAAAGGAAACTTAAATTGGGGAACCCCCTTTTTTACGCAACTAACTTTGAAAATTTTGATACCATTTCCCAGTATGGTTGCCAAATTTAAATTTCAAAAATAAACCTCCATATTTTATGATGATTTTACAATGCACATTTATAAGATGTAAAGCAAATAGGAATGTCTTCTAGGCCTATTTTTAAATATATGGCGCAAGTTCTATGTCTTAACGGTTTTTTTTGCATGAGTTATGGACATTTGAACTTTCCCAAGCAGAAAAGGCATTTCGAGAAAAAAAGTAAATGTAAAATAAAATGCCCTTTAAAAATAAAAAAACAAACACATAATCTATATTTTTTCCAATAAGCAATTTTTTATTAACAATTTTTTCAAGCAATAAATGTTGTATATGTATTAATTTAAAGCTTGTAATTCTCTTAACTCCCACTAGAATTCAAGAGTAAACTTGGTTTAACACATTCGCGCCAGTGGCGAAGCGTGCGGTCATCTCTGGATTCGGCGATGACCAGGACAAATTAATAAATTTAATGTATTAGTAAATAACAATGATAAACATACAATTTATTCCTTGTTTGCATGAACGATTAATGAAAATTTCGTCAACGTCATTGTGGTAACGTTCAAATCCGCTTCAAACTCGCAGTTCACAATCAAGCTAAGCAAGCGCCAACGACTAGCGCTCGCGCGGAAGCGCTAACATCCTGCGTATCTCGTTCACCCCCCCGCGCATCCCTCCCCCCAAACCTGCAATCATTTAGGCTCCCGCTCAACCACGCTAGATCGAGCGAGTCCGGCAATATTCGGCAGCTCTCGTGACTTCTCTGCAGCATCCGTGAAGTTTCGGCTGCTGGTCCATACATTGAATGGAATACGACAGTCGTTCAGCAGACGATGCGCAGTCTTATCGTTAACCTTACAATAGTATCACGTGAATAATAACATTATAAGATGATTTTAGTCGCATTACATGATTTGATATACTTGTTGTGAATAAATTATATTTATAAATAATTTTCTGGGGTTTAACTTCATTGTAAATTTCCTCTCAGCCCCTATTAAAGAAAAATTGGGTTTCTAAAAATAAGCATGCGATGACCGAGGAAAAATCTCATGCCTCGCCACTGATTCGCGCCTACAATTGTGGCCATTTATGTGGCTAAAAATGTAGCCATGTCCTATTGCTTTACAAATTGCATCGTTTTGAGGTTACGATTAGAGCATGGGGCTATGAAACCTGGCACAGTACTAGACAGATATGTATGCTATTTCCTGTCGAGGTGGGGTCTGACCTGCTGGACAGAGCTGCATCCTGAACGATGTGGCTTACTTTCGACCCATGACTGAGTTGTGAGTCTTTTCACGTGCAGAACTAAGTAGCACACATTTTGTCCAAGTTTTTAGTATTGTTTTAGCTGTTATTTTGCGTTTGGATTTTTAACAGTAATATGTCCATAATTTGTCGGATACTGATGATCCGGAGTATGACTTCCAAATATGCATCCATAATTTTTTTATGTGTTTGACAATTTTTCCTAAGTAAATATTCAAAGTAAATATACCTAAAGTTATCCAAAACAATATTTACAAGATAAAGTCTTTCATATCTATCTATATCTTTCAAGTGTAAAGTCAATACTCCAGTTCTAGTTGCTACAAATGTATCCATGGAAGATGACGTCAATTTTTACTATCGAAAAAAAATACAAGTATTAAAGTGTACCCGTAGTATCACTTCAATACTTAGGTAAGAGTTTACAATTTTTTTAGTTCCAGGTTGGGAGGACGGGTTGTCTAAAATTGCGAAGTGTTGTCAGTTGCGAAGTGTTAATTGCAACATTTAGTACATAAGTGCATAAGAGATACCTCTTGGTGGTCCTGCATTATTGAAACAAGTTATAAAATGATAAGTCACATTCCGTAACAGTTGACTAGATAGATTTCAGAAGTAACAGGTATTGGATGGTTCAAGCTGATGCTAATGTCTAGGTTCCAAGATGTCTTGTAGAGGAAACTATAAAGTACAAAAATATGCAAAAAACCAAAAATAAATATTTTTGACCCAAATAACTTAAAGCAGAAGTACAGAAAAATTCACTTTGCTGACATAATATTCCTTTTGGTTTCTGCCCCACATATGATTTTACGACTTTTTTTTCTTCAAAAATTTTCCTTCTCAATACTTAAACAGATCATTGTTCCAGAAGTTCCATTTCACCCCATGAGGAGGAAGAAATTTAACAGTGATTGTCATTAAACAGTTAGCTGTGTTAAACCAAAAAAATTGATAAATGCTGATATAATAATTTGTGAAGCGGTTTGTTTATGAACGACTCCTCGTGTAATATGTTCTTTGAAGTTCAGAAGGGAAATCAGAAATTAAGGATAAAGAAACTACCGTAACAACTGTACCGTGTGGGGTTTGCCAACCACGGTTGGGGGGTTCAACACAGTCACCCTGAATTGTCACCTGGCTCAATGAAAGAGATTATCTTAAAATAGTAAAGAAAAAAAGGTTTATTCAAACATTTTTCGCGGTCACTTAATATAACCGGCATAATATACTTTCTCATTTACATCTGCCTTAGGTTCTGAAAAAAGATGGTTTGGTTTGTTAGAGATTTCACCCGTGATTTGTTGTAGGTAGTTGAAGTTCCAGAATACTTTCTACCAGCCGCAGTTAGCATTTCTCATCTTAGTATTGCCTCAGTTAGTATTGTCCCTAGTTGACAGATTTTATTTTTTGTACCTCTCCTTATTGTGTGAGGTTATGCATGGAGATAAAACTTATCACCTACTTTGTGTTTCTGTAGAGCTGTTTATAAAAATGCTCAAAATTACACACAGCCAAAAAAGTGAGTTTCATCTTTAGAAAATGGATAACAAAATTACTAATGCAGATTACTAATCCAAATATATCTTTATTGATTGAAAAGGTTTTATAATGTTTAGCAAAACATTGACAATGTAACACTGAAATAAGTTTAAAAAAATAACCAAAATAAAGTATTACCAACATAAAGTGTTTGATTATTATAATAGTCTCATAAGGCATATAAAAGGTTTTAATAAAAATAAATTAATAAATAAGTCACAGAACGGACAAATATTTAGTTATATTATTATATGATTAATTTCTTAATTTCTCGATAGCCCTTACTTGTATTGGTAATGCTTTAGAATTTAATCCTAGAATATATTTCAGAATAAAATCCAATTATTCTCATTATTAGCACTTTCAATTATTTGTAAACTGATAGTTTTGAAACATGATAATAATGTCAAAATTACTATAAAATGTCTTTTTCATAATAAAACTGATCTTTACCCGAGAAACAAAACAACAACAAAATTAGAACAAAGAATAACATGCAACTTTGGTATAATTACTATTAGGTACTTTTGTAGGATTAAGAATCTCTAATAGCAGCTTTTCATATGAGTTCAAGATAAATGATAATAAAATATTCTCATGTAAAGCACACAAAATATGGTGCACAAAATCTACATATGTACAAAAACTTTAAGTTTATTATCTGAGCCAAGAAAGACTTGAATTTTGAAATGAAAATCTGTTCAATTACTCTTGTATCTAAGTTACTTTGTTTGGTTTGAATTACGAAGAAAGTTTCTACATCAAAACTTCAATAATCTTGTGAAAAATCAAATTGGGAACACAAAAAAATTCAAATAAAAGAATAATCCCCACAAAAAACTGTTTTCAAGTCTTTTTTTGGCTTTTCTATTTTTTACACTATATACAAAAAACCTAACAGGCAGTTATCTACATAGCAAAATACAATACAAAGTATACAACGATGAGCATATGAGTGTGTATATTTGACAGCAGAGCTGGGTAGTAGGCTTGGAGATATCACAGTTACAATACGTTGGGCTGCTCCGGGATGAGGCTGAGAAAGAAGCTGGAGAAGGCAGCCCAGGTGAGGGCGAGGGCGGAGGGGGGCGCCGGTGGGGCGGGGGGCGTGTCGGGGGCGGGGGGAGTGTTGTTGTTGTCGGGGGTGGGTGGTGGTGTGGCGGGGGCGGCGGCCTCCTCCGGCTGATCGAGCCGCTGCACCGCTCGGAAAAAGCCGACTTGATACCTGGAACCCCAATAAACAATAGTTAATGACTTTTGTTAAGCAAAAATACAAAATGTCAGTTTTATAGCCACTGACACTTTATTTCACCTTATAAAAAGATATTCTGACAAACTGCTTTTATTTACCGGTGCCATTGACTATGTACACTAATGTGAATAGACTTCTCATCCAATCTATTTTGTTTGATACCAAAATTTTGGAACGTTCGTGTACGCTGCGCCAGAGTTGCTGCAATCGATGTTGTTATTATTCAGCTAGAAGTTCAGTGCTGTAAAAACATTTTATCACAACATAAACATAAATCTCCATCATAAAATGTTTCATACTTGACTGAGAAGAGTGGTAGTACTGATTTACCTATCATATTTATTTCTCTTGTACTTTCATGTACGGGGCGGAAGATCGCGCCACCATAAATTGGTTTCAAACACGCCTATGCTATGAGAAGTCTATTCATGTTAGTGTATATGCCAATACTTAAAATTATAAATTAATGAACATTTCTTAAACGCAACCGCTTTTACATGGTCAAATTGTCATTGAGGGCCGATATTACAAGCCTGATTGAGTGAACAGCAGGAGTAAAATAGGCAATGAGCAACACAAAATTCACAGAACTTGACTGTGCATAGATTCGTATCATGGGCAGATCCAGCCGATTGTAAAGGTGGGGCTGTCTGGTCTCTCATGAATGGGATTTCAGCCTAAAAAATAACAGTAAGTGATTTTAGCTGCATATAGCGCGGAATATCTTGGCCTGAGTTGGCTGTTTACACCTCAAACAATTGGAGTGAAGTGATAAGGATGCAGACCTTTTACCATATGGCTTTTGGTACCATATGGTTTCCAATTTAAATCCATGAGTTTAAGGATCTCCTCTCTTCTGGTATCCCTATTTTCTTGTTAGGAATAGAAACTTATATAAATTACTAAAACTCCACCTCAGCAGGGACATAACCAGGGATCTTAATGAACACAATCCATGTCACAAGTGGTTGACAAAAACCCTTCTGTTCAGTGAGATAATATACTATCCGTTTTTTTTTCCATCTCAGGAAAACGGTACTGTACACCAAGAGGTAGAAAAGACATTTATAATTATCTATAATGGGACAAAGGCTGATGAAGTGCCATTTAGCCATTTAGAACATTTACGAAAGGACATCCTCCAAGGAAGTCTCTGAGAAAACTTTTTTGGCTTTCTGTCACACTGTACATATATTTTAATGCTGTTAAATTCAGAACAATATGATGGCATCTAACTCTTTACTTCCCGTTTGAAGATCGGCAGGCTCTTTACTGTTGGGCACAAGCGCTCTTCAACACCAATCGGAGGCGCTCTTTACTGCCAATGGCAAGCGCACTTTACTGTCAATAGTGATCAAATTTAACTGACAATCAGCGCACTTTTTAATACCAATCAGAGGCGTTCCTTCCTCCAATAACGCACAAACTTAAAAGACAATCGGCGTGCTTTTATAATTTTAATCAGAGACATTCTTTACCTCCGATAGCGCACAAACTTAAAACCAACAATCGGCGTGCTTTGATAATGGCAATCAGAGGTGGGCGCTCTTTACTGTTGATAGCGAAAAAACTTTACTGAAGATTGGCACGCTTTTAACACCAATCAAAGGCGCTCTTTACTGCCGTGAACGTTACCGACGATCGGCATGCTCTATACCCCCAATAGGGGGTCCTCTTTATTGCTGCTCTTTATAGCAATAGCAGACTCTCTTTAATGCCTATAGCGGGCATTCTTTACCTCTGATCAGAAGTGTCCTTAAATTAAAAAATGAAATTAAAAACATCAGTCAGAACTCATTTTTGAAGGGTCAGATTGTGTCTCTCTGGTATATTTTCTTATCTGTATATTTCTTATACCAAGCACTGAAACTTGGTATATTTTCTTAGAAGAATCAACCATACCAAGTTTCATTAAAATCCAAATCGGTGGGTGACATAGTCTGGATGACCAACGGAAAGACCAAATGTGATGTTTTAAACAAATTATTTAAGTGAAAATATAATATTTTATCTCTAACAGGTTTTCTTAAGTTACATGAAATAATTAATAGTTTTTCAGCACTTCACACTATATAACTACACACTATTTTATGCCCAAGGAAATAAATATGCATATCGGTGTTGTATTTTTTGACAAAATCAAGTTTTTTAGAAAAATATTAATTAAAATGATTTTTTTGTTGTTGATATGATATGGAATGACTCTCTTGTTAGGAGTTTTAAATTAATATTATTAGTTTTAAATATTTATGGTGAAATAATTATTTTTTCCAGTGTTATGGTTTAATTTGAGATAGTTTTCTCATTAAAAACAATTTTAACAAATGACTTTTGTTAAGGTACTTTTGTTTTTTAACTTTTTTCTTTGTTGTTTAACATTTTAATATTTTTGAGAAATTATTTAAAAGAGGGGAGGGGTTGCAAATATTTTATGTTTTTAAGAGAAACTGTTTTATTATAAGTAATCTTTACGCTCCAAACTTATCAAGCCGTATTCGTTTCACTAACTTGTCCCACTAAGAAGTAAAACTCACAGGTACATGATGATTCCAAGGGTGGAGACAACGAAGAAACGTACAGGGGAGGAGTAGAAGTAAACAATGCTGAAAAGCACCAACATTCGGCTCATGATGTAAAACCAGTCCAACCAGTCGCGGTTGCCACGTGCATCCTCTTCATCCACATCTGCGCAGATGACAAAGACTTTAGAAACATGATATTGTACAGAAATCAATCAATCTCTTTATTCGTGTAGTATACATCTTATGTAAAATTGAATTGTGTCACGTTATTCAAAATTAGAATGACTTAAGTTTGGTAGTAGCACTCTCTAGCCAGAAAGGCCTTTTTTTTTATTTATGATATACAGTAGACTCCCTCTTAACCGGCCACCTTTTAACCGGTCTCCGCTTTAACCGGCCTACTCTGGCACAAAAACATCGTCTTTTTAACTGGCCATTTTTTATCTCAACATTGCTTTAACCGGCCATGTTTCGCGGGAATCTTTGTTTTTTTATGTAAAGTATCATTCAATTTCACATTATATCATGATGTTCTCAAACCATCTAAAATGTACTGTCCTGGACGGAAGTGTATGCCACTGGAAGTGACTGTGTTTGGACCTGCTATCCAATAGATAATATAGGAAACGAATTATTATTAGTTTTTTTGGTCACTGATTTCATCGGTGTCGGATGTTAGTTATAAATTATATAGAGTAATATATTTATAGTTGTTTTTTTCAAGCCATAATTGCATTTAGGCCATATGAAATTGTAGGTTGGAATTTTTAAATGTACATCGGTTTAACCGGCCAAATCATTAACTGGCCGAGGCCTGGTCCCGAGATGGCCGGTTAAGAGGGAGTCTACTGTACTTACAGATACCAAACATAAAAAAAAACTAAAAAAAGTGGGGATGTTCAGAATTCTGTACAGATGGCAGTTGATTAGATTCTGTTTAAATAAATAGGGTAAATGTAAGAATATCTTTATATATTTATTTTACTGGTATCAGCAGAAAAACTGACCATATTTTCTAAAGAGGATGCAAAAATACTTTCTATTACAATGCAAAATTGTATACATTACTGTTAACAGGTATTTAAAAACCAACTCTTAAAAACAGAGTTCTTTTTTTGTTATTTCGTGACCAAAATGACAACTTATAGTGCCAATGTAAAAAATTGCAAATTTAAACTCCTTTTAGACTAAAATTACTTATCCTATGGTTGAGTAACTTATTTTTGGGCCAAAATACTCTGAAATCACAATTTTAAACCCGATCTATCCCGCTGGATTTAAAATATAAATTAATCGCAGTAGTAATATAGTATATTATTTATAAATGGGAATTAAGTTAGCTTAGGAAAGAAGAGCTTAAGTAGCTTTATGTTAAGTTAGCTAAATAAATAAATAAATCTCTATGTCAAACTAGTTAAAAAATAGTATTTTAAAAAGTATGAAAAGTGGTGTAATTAACCACCACTTTGCCTTGAGATGGAAAACTAATTTGAAGTCAGTCCATTGATATATATTTTTAATCTTGAGCAAATTTTAATACATTACCTTTTTTAAGTATGAAGAATACAGAATACGACCATTAATTTTGTAAGATTTTATGCAATTGCTTAAATTTTTAAGGAATATTACTACTAGGCCACTAGGCCTATTATTATTATTATCAAATGACCAGAGTGACCAGAATGACTGGACAAGTCTATTATGAATTGTTTCCTCATACTTAGTGAAGGAATTGATGTTATGTTTTCCTAATTAGTGACAGATCCGAAAGTAAACAACCACTGTAGTTGACCTCCCAAATATATCTTAAAGTAAAAAAGTCTCACCAAATATTTAGGAAAATTTATTTTTTAATATATTTTTCAAATATTTTTAGATGCTCTCCCTATATTTTTTTTCTCAATTAATTTCCCAACTTTGAAAAGTTTCATATTTCATAACGGATTCCTTATCAAGTCGACTGGAAATATTAGCACTATCCTTAACTGAATTTTTTTCATGAGGGATAACATTGGGATTGGGTTGAGCATTTTGAACATCTGTTAATGTACAGCATAAATAGGAATTTTATGAGTGTACTCAATAAAAAGTATAAGTAAAATTTTTTTCAATACACAAACTAAATTGCCCAATTTTGATAATTGTGTACACTAGTTATTCAATATTAAATGAAACTGTTGCACTTATAAAAAAATGAAAAAAATTACTGACAATGGATATGTGAGTGGGGAAGGTGTACTTACTAGGTGGCGGGGGGTTGGCTGGGGCCTGCTCCTGCGGGGGGTGGGGTTGTGCGGCGGCTGGGCTGCCACTCATGCCTGGCATCTGCATCATGGTCGGCACCCCTCCAGTTGCCATCCTGCAAACATCACAATCACTCATTAAAGTAGTCTTTCTTAACTCATGCGCCTTTACACGGTTTATTACTTTTTTACACCATAATGCACAAAAACAGCTGTGCCTGTTTGACAGTGAAAAATTAACTTTTTTCCGTGCACTGCACAATCAATTTACCTTATTCTATATGATTTGAAACTCTTATGTTTGAGGTTATGCAGAAGTTACTGGTGAGAGGGGTTGCTGCTCATCCTTTCAAATATTTTATTGGCTTAAGCCTTTTTTTGTTTAATTGTTTTCTTTCACTTCCGAGACGGTAATTTTTTATCACAACGTTTATTGTATCAGTTTCTTAATCAATTGTGACATTTTCTTTCTAAACTATTACTTAAAAGCTGTTACTTTTCTTTCCTTAATGACAAAAGGTTTACCTTTAAAACAAAACAGGCAGGCCTAATTAGAAGTTGCTGAGATAAATTTTAAATGATTACGTTTGTTATTTAGAAAAACCCGCTATTCAAAAATGATTGTCACAAGTTTAATATATTTTTTGTTTAGTTTTAAATTTGAATGAAAACATTTTTTTGAATGTAAGGTACAATGCAAAGAAAGTTGTATTTAACTCGTCCAGCTACGTGCTCGAATGAAAATCACTCACTTTTTAACATCTTGCATTGGAACTTTCATACTTCCATGGTAAAACACGGTTTACCGGGATAGAAACGTAATATACAATTAGTGTTTTTGCTTGTGAAATAAACATTGATTCTAATTTTTAATAAGGGGTGCAATAGTAAACAGCCAAAAGAAATCAATTAGAAATACAATAGTTATTGAATTTCGGTATCAGCCAAATAAGTATACAATTCAAGTTGCATTAAAAAATCAATGGTTTTAATATAACTGAAAAAGATAGTTTATCCTTTGTCCAATAATTTTTTTAAAGTTTTTAATATCTCTCACAAACATTAAAATAAACATAAACAATACAGCGTTTCATCATAAGTATAAATGAATTATACTCTTAATACAAGTTGAACACTTTTGTTAAATCATAATTATTGATGTACTGTGACAAGAATGGTTGCATAACGAATTTACCATGTGGCTATGGGAATTGAACATTTGGTTTGTCATAGCAGCACATGTTCAACACATGTCACATGTGTCAACGGTCCAATAACAGCGAAACAAAAACCTTTTACCTACAATCTCAAGGCTTGATTGACTTTTAATACAAGATTAATGAGTCTGAAAATGAAGCTGTCTGTGACATTGATTATAAGCCAAAATTAATATACTGCACCGTTATAACTAAATATGATTATTTATATTCCTATCATATCTTATTTTCTTAGATTATTTTTATTTAAAGTTACAGTAGGCTATAAACAGTTTGTGGTTCCAAAATTTTACAGAGTTTAATAATGTATAGTACGGTATTTAGAATATTTGAGTTATAAATCTTGAAAATTTATCAATCTTAGATTATAAATATTGATAATTTTTAATTTTTGTGTATTAACCAAAGTTAATCACAAAATTTTAAGCTACAGTTGGTTACATATTTTATTTACATTTACTAAAATTTTGATAGAACTAAACAAATACAGTAGCCGAAGTGTACAAATTCATTTCAAGATACCATTATTTTAGCGGGTATTTTCTCAGGTTGAATGTTCACAAACCTTTTTTAAAATATGCATAAATCTTTTGCTTCGGCTCCAAACTGTAACCTTTCATCCTCCTATATTCAGATTCTATTAGTGGGTTATTTCAGATTTTAATTAATTATTGTGAGTACGGGTACTGTTACAACAATGTTAAAAATAACATTGACAAAAAATAATATATAGGCTAGATTAAAAAGTGTGATACTAGTTAAAAAACACAAGTTCACCCACCCAAACAAAAATATTTTAGTCGTTAAGGACCCTCCAAGCTAAGCAAAACATCCTTATCCCCAGCCATGGTCTTACAGGGTGACTGATATAAGTGTGCCAGCTGTTTTACTTGAAAACTGTAAGTAATATTGAAAAAAGTTAAATGGTAACCCCAGTGGGTATTTGATTCTGCATTTTATAGTGATTTAAATACTTTTGAAAATCCCACCGTTTTTATAATTAGGCGGCCAACTCAAAAATATTAAATACAAACCCACACTTTTTATGCAATTTTTTAAAATTGTAAATGTGCTTTTAAGACTATATTCTGTGACAATGTTCTATAAACGTAACGGTTAGGGAGCTACAGCCAATTAAGTTCATTTTTAGTTCCATAAGAATAACGTGGGGTAAACTTTAATTGACTATATATCTTCTAAACCATTCAGCAAAATACAAATGTCTTAAAATAATGTTTTAAGATCATATTTTTCATAATAATACCAAATTTTAACAAATTTTATTATTTGTCCGCCATATTAGAAAAAAAGTTAATTTAAGCGTAAATGATAATTTTTATTAGTGAAATGATCTCAAAACATTATTTTAAGATATTTTTATTCATGATAATTTTTTACTTTACTAAATGGTTTTGGAGATAGAGGCAATTAAAGTTTGCCTAATGTTATTTTTATGGGACTAAAAATTAACTTCAATTGGCTGTAGCTCCTTAACCGTTAAATAAAAAATATGTCAAAGAATAAGAAAGTCTTAAAAATACAAGTTCAATAAAAAAATGACATAAAAATTGGGGGTTCACATTTAGTATTTTTTAGTAAGACACCATATTGGAAGACTGGCAGACTTTTTGAAAAAATTGAAATCACCATAAAAGCAGTACCAATAGTCCACTGAGTGATCTTTTTTCAATATCACTTATGGTTTGCAAGTAAAACAGCTGGCACACTTATGTCAATAACCCTTTATATATAACAATGGTGAATGATAGCCAAACCTCGAAATTGCTTTAGGCAAATAAATTGTACTCATTTTCAATTATTTACAATCCAGGACAGATTTAGATCTGTTCCCGTTTTGCACATGTGGTCTTTCCATAAGATTACGTTGACTTTTATAAAGAGGCCATTTATGTTTGTGTACGTGCGATTTGACACGTTATTTTAATGTTCTTTTAAATCACCTGACGAGATTTTCATGGATATCCTCGTAAATAGAAGCATTATTAACCTCACCTGCTGATGATGCACCTACAGACCTAAATCGGTGCTGGATTGCAAATAATTGATGGTGAGCCCAACTTATATAACTATACTAAAGTTACAACTTACAGCTGCATGTACTGGGTCATGTACTGGGCGTAGGCTTGCTGCATCCACGCCATCTGTTGGGCGACGGTGGCACTGTCGTAGGATCCCCCGGTGGTGGGGGGCCAGGTCGGGGGCATGTATCCGGGAGGCGGTGCTGTGAATGTGAACGGCCACTGTCCCGGGGGAGGGGCGGCCCTTCGGCGCAACCCTTCACTGCTGGTTGACGGCGATGCGGTCGGCTGCTCTGCGGCTTGGGCTGACAATGAAAATCCATGATAAAACTACCCCTAATACAGTCAACTCCCGATTATCCGGGGGCGGGTAAACCGGGTTGCGGATTAACCGGGGTCACAAAACGTCAATTTCAATTTGATTTATTTTCTCAGTTTTGACAAAAATACCATCATTCCTATTGTGTTGAAATTAGTTTTTGTACGCGTGCTCTTGAATAAATTATCCCAAGCGACCCTTCCCCTCACCCCACCCACCCGTCCCCGGCTGCTCGATGCCAAACAATAGAACACCTGACCTTGGTTTTTTGTCCACGTTAGACCCTTTCATTGTGTTCCTTAAGGTTTGGCCAATAAAAAATAATAAATATTGGAAACCCACGGACTCTTAATTAAAACTTGTTTGTTTATTTCGTGTTTTACTTAATTTTGAACTCTTTGTTTTAACCGTGGTTTTGGGTTAACCGGGACCCTTCAACCAGTCATTACCCCGGATAATCGGGAGTTGACTGTACAAATTTTATCATGTCCAGGTGACGATGTCACTTTTTGCCTCTTTGATGTTAGTTAAGTGAAATTAAATTGCTGTTTGGGACTGTGTGGATCGAAAATGTAATACCGTATTTTAGCTTCTGATGAAATGTGAAGAAAAAATGAATTAAATGGGAGATTAAAAATAATAACCAAACTGTTATTGCCTGCAATAAGTAAAATTGTAAGAATACATAATTACAATTAATTACAATACTGTATAAGGCACAAATTCAGAAATCCCTGGTTTGATGCCTGAGTACTAAATCACTTGAAAAGCAATGATTTAAGCCGGTTAGGTGGAATCCAACAATTTCACTCACCAGGCTGTGTAGAAGGCATTGCTGTTGGCTTGCTAGAACTTGGAGTGGCTGATCTCAAACTTTCTTTCGTTGGAGAACAGACCAAATGGACGGTGTGGTTCTTCTGACCTTCATAACTGCGTAGAACATCTTTTAGAGTAACATTATCACTGAGGAGCTGGCCTGAATATATCAATTTCTGGTCTTCTGAACGCTAAACATAAATATGATATATTTTTTATCTTGTACACAGAATTAAAAACAATATGGGTTTTTTGTTCAAGGAATATCAGAAGAAAACTTTGTACACGCTAATACTGAAAACATAACTATACATCACTCAATGTTTTGTTGGCAACAACAATAATTCAGTGTAAATTAATTTACATTTAAATATATGATGCTTTGAATAGTTTGTTTTATTAATAACAGATAAAAATTATCTGTAATTGTCTAATACACTTTGTTATTTGTAATGGAAACTTAACCAAAATAATTGTGTGTGTGGTTTGTTGTGGTAAAGGTGTTGTATAAGAAGTAAAACACAGTCATATGTGTAAGATTATAATACAGATGAGCATTAAAGTGACACCTGTCCTAATCAGCTGGTGGCCGCAATAATTGCAGGTGATGTTAACTACCCATTAAAGTGGTACATATAGTCTAGTAAAATTAGCTTAAAAAATTACTGAACCCGGAAGTAATTGCAAACTAATACATTTTGATCGATTCTTATGTAAAATTACCTGAGAAAACCGATGGTGAAAAGTCTACCTACCACCATTGACTATGTACACTAACGTGAGTAGACTTCTCATAGCATAGGCGTGTGTGAAACCTATTGATGGGGGCGCGATCTCATGCGGCGTACATGGAAGTACACGTAACATATGATAGATAAATCAGTATTACCACTCTTCTCAACCAAGGATGAAACATTTTATAACTGAAAGTTATTTTTATGTTTTGGTATAGTGTTTTTGCAGCACTGTAAATTCAGCTGAATAATAACAACATCGATGGCAGCGACTCTGGTGCCGCGTACACCAAACTTCCAAATTTTTGCCTCAACTTTAAATGATTCCAGACGAGTACCGTGTTGTGAACAAAATCACCATGTGTAAATATAAATGTGCTCAAAACTTGGAGCCTTCAAAATAATTTTTGTTGCTAATTTGGTAGGAAATTGCTTTAGCTAGGAAAAGGTGTTTCTACCTAGATCTTTCAAACTAAGTTCAAATGCGTTGTAATATAGAACTGAGCTGACCAAAACAGCTATCGGCATCACATTGATCAAAAATGCTTTTTTAATTCTGCATGTATTTTAATTTTTTATTTCTTCCTTTGTCTCTCCTGTACTACCTGATATCCTCTTGCGTACCCGGTTGAGAAACACTGGTCCTATACGGTAGGCTATAAGATTATTCAATATTTTACTAAAAACTCATTCTTAGTAAGCTTAGAATAGTCTGAATCACTTCCAATGACAATAATATATGTTTTGGGTTAATGACAATATAAGCATTTAAGTTTGGCATAAGCATTTAGATTCAAGGCCTACTTACAGGCTTGCTAGGATAGACTTCAGACAAGTGTCCTTTCAACATTTTAACAGTCCAATTGATTTCACACTGAATTGTCTGGTCTTCTATTTGTTGATTTGGTGCTTTCACAATCAGTATTACCGATTCTTCCATTGCAAAGTCGTTTCTATTGCCTGAAATGAAGAAAAAAAATCAAAGTCACTGTGACTGTTTTGTGATGTACTGTTTATTGATGGTCTCAAATGAGCTCAATACCGTACAAAAATAGGGGCTTTTCATGGTTGAAATATTTGGTACATGCGGCCTATTCTTTTTGTTATGAGTTGTTTCTGATAATTCTTGTTTGTACAATACGGTAAATTATTTCCTGGCTACTTAGGCCTATTAAAACTTACATAAGCTTCCTTGTTATTTAAAGTGATTAAAAATATTAGGTAACAAAGTATATATATAGGCCCTATAATAGTAATAATGGGCCATACGGAGACCCACCTAACCCCTAAAACAATTAATACTAAGTAATAGGCCCTAAAAGATACTTTGATGACTATAAAGGTAGCAACTGACTTCCATCCAATATTTTGTTGTGATTTTTAAGTCACCAAAAGTGTACGGTATAACTAATAACTTAATGCCTTCTAGACATTGAAAGAAAGCTACTAATATAACTTGTTATTCAATTCCAATCCAGACTGAACTGAAAAAGAGATTTTAAAAATAATTCCGAAAAACGATAAAACAGTGAAAAATTTAAGAATGACACTCAGAGGATTATGAGTACGGTATAGGCCTAAGCCTATTCTTACTCTTTTTTCTATAATGACAACAGCTGGATGAGTCAGCATAAATTGGCAACGTAGGCTGTGATGTTGTAGCCTACATTCAGAATTGGGACTATGGTGACGTCCTCTAATCCAGCTACTTGGAGGTCACGAATTGTTTATGGTTATAAGCGATGGCTTATGGATGCGATATTCCCTGGTGGGGATTAACGTACGCACTAGTGAATACTAGTTTCATCCATAAAGATCATCCTCATAATTAGACCAATCTGTATATATGAGATCAAAATTGTGGTTTGGATCCCACGTTAAACTGTAGGTCCCTAGATACCATTGGCTGTTAGGCTATGAATTAACAGTCCTGTCTAAGGAAAATATCGGTAACACCTTACTCCTAGTAACAAGACTACAAGATCGCGCCACAATCATCCTACACTCATCTCTCATTCATACTTGGCTTTAAACTACCTATTGAGTTAGGTCGCTATTTCAGTAAAGGTATAAAGATAGGCCTATAAAGGATGTCAATTTTGTGATGCCTAACATAATAGCCTATATCTGATTAGGCCCTAGGCCTTGTTATAGTATTTGGGAAAATGACCAAGAAGGACTTACTATTATCAAGTGGGCTATACTTACTACATGGGCTTGGGACCTAAATTTTAAAGTTAGAAGGATGGATAATGGAGGATATTAATGTATAATGGATAGGGCCACAAGTTTACACTGGGCCACTACAAGTAAAAGAAAACAAGAATAAGCTATGCTGAGATAAAAAGGTGGGCACTAATGTTCATGAATATTGTCTGCAAGATATTGGATGGCAATTAAATTGGTGAATAGAAACTAATCCTAATGTATCATTATCCAAAACTTTTTGTTTAGATAGACTTGCTTATCACAGTTCATGGTTCTTGCAATGAATAGGGACTAAACATAACAATCAGTGAAAGCTACGGTACTGACATAAGGTTAACTTACTGTGGTAAAAAAATACGTTTATAAAAATATGAAACGTTGCAATAATTCAGGAAACACTGGCCTCCAAAATGAACACAAAAAACGTGTCGGTTTCAAGAACGGCACAAAAATTTCTCCTGTCACAATGACGTCTTGAACTTCACTTCTGCTAAAAATTGGACACTTCCATTTTCATCAGAAATAAAATCAGATGATTAAAGGAGGATGATGGTTTGGCTGCTTCTGATTGGTCCGAGATCAGTCAAATTGGATTAAACTTTTTTCGAACTTGGAATACATTAAACAGCTGTTGTACCATCGTCTGCTAGGTAGCATAAAAGCAGCTGACTGTTTTAAGGTTATGTGATTTGTAAAGTTTTAAATTTCACTCTAGCTACATTTTATAAACAAGAGAACTTGAGAATCGCACTGTAGTGTCAAATGGTAAACAAAAACAATCTTCAATAATAATTTATCTGGCTTTATGACAGTAGCTTGTGTAATCAGTCCGTTCTCTCCTCTCTCATTTCTCTAATTGATGTTGTTTGTAATGTAATAAAAGTCTTAAGGGTATTTCTAATATTTATACATAGCTTGTAGTAAAATGAGTAGATGGAAAGAAGCCTCATCCTTAATAATAAGTGCTGCATTAAAAAATCAAAGAAATAGAATACCTCCGCCAGCACTGCCAGAAAAAGAAAAGTATGACTTTGATATATTAGCATTAAAAAAGAATGAAAGTTTACCATCTGGGAACCCCCAGCTATGTGTTTTTCCAGGAGGGAGTGTTAGTTTGGCAGATTCGGCTCAAGAATGGGAAGGTTTGTTCGCAGAGAATGGCTTAAATATGAATTCATTATCGAACTCATTGGTAGGCCTAAATAGTAACATTTCGAGGCTCCCTATATTCAGTAAACACAAGGAAGGTATCCCTCGCTGGCTGTCATTGAGGATAACAGCCATTAGAGAGACATTTGAAGAATGTGGTCTGTTACTTTGCAGAAGTAATCAATCGAAGCATTGTGAAGCTGAAGATAAAATCTTCACTAAAACTACCAGCCACTTAGCGGTAGATGGAGTTGAGTCATGGAGGGAAAGGGTGTTAGAAAATCCATATCAGTTCTTCACCTTATGTGAACATTTTAAGTGCTATCCAGATGTTGAAAACTTGGTTCTATGGAGTAATTGGCTTACTCCAAGCCACATGAACGAGAGATTTGATGCAGTTTTCTTTTTCACCCACTTGAGCAATTTAAATTTGGCCAAAGTGTCACCTGACAATCAAGAGATTTCTTCTACTGAGGTAAAAATGTTTAGCCTAGGTATAAATGTGATTAAAACATTTTAAGTATTACAGATACCGTATATGCATGAAGCAAAAATTTGGCCCTACTTTTCAACTAACTTACTGTAGCCCGACCACACCTCAATTTCAATTAGGTGCGTTGTACCTTATCAGTACAGCTAAATTATTAATGAAGAGCATTACAGTAGACCTATTTAATCACCTATTATTGTAAACTGTCTGTTAGCGATAAGTCTCACTTTCCCCTCCATTCCAAGACTCGCTCCCCTTCCATTGGCTTAGTTGAGTTCTCTCTACAACTAAGCCAATGTTGCGTTTTCACTCACTGTCCTGTGTGTGACATTTTTTGCACACCATATCTATTCAGCAGGCCTAACTAGGTTTCTTTGGAACTTCTCTGTAGGCATCCTTTGGGTCGGCCCTTTGACCTCTTGAATCGATTGGTATAGATTAAATTGATAGTTGATATGATTGATATAACAATCGGATCTATAGGCCTAGATATTTTCATTCTATAGGAGTGTAGGCGCTATTTGACACTGTACCCATCAAAGAGGCTAATTAAAAGGCCGCTTCTGTCCTAAGGCTGGCTTCTGATTTTTTGGCAATGTACCGTACTTAAATCTTGTTCAATATAGACTACTTAAGTATACTTAATCATATTAATTATTTTGTTTCATACCTAAAGATTTTTTTTAAGACAAATTGTTTAGGCCTACGCCACTTAACTTACTTATAGGCTTCAAGGGTACCTATCAAATTTCACTGTAAACACAGTACAATAAAAACGATAGTGTGTAACATAATATATATGGTTACTGTGTTTTTGTGACTCATTTTGTCTTAATAATTACACAGTAGTTAAATAGTAGTAGACGTATAGGCCTAAATAGCCTAATGATTATTGAACAATGAATATATTTATTGTCATCGGCAAATACATGCATGGACAAAAGTCAGTGGCAGTGAAAACATTGTCTGGTTAAGTTCAACAACATTCATCAGTTTCCGGTTTTTTCGATACACAAAAGGCTGAAAATACATAAATTGTGATGTGGTAACTAGCCAGAAGAATACAATATAAATATGAAATGTGAAGACAAATCAGCACAGATATTTTTGGTCAATGATGTCTCATCAGTTATATCTTATAGACAGTGCGAACTACATAATATTTGTGTGATGACGGCCTATTACTTAAAAAGTAAATATGCTTCTTAAAGGCAATTGTGTAATAGACCATGATATCCTTTACTCTAATATCAGTAAAGTATAAAAAACGTATGCACACAGATATCAAAAAATGGCTTGAACGATTTTCTCAAAAGTATTTAATTTAAAAAATTAGGGATACAGCAGTAATTTTTAATGTTCTTTTATTTCAGTGGCTTACTCCAGTTGAACTTCTGGAACTGTCCAATGAAGGAAAAATATTCCTCAAACCACCCCAGTGGTACGAGATAAATGCACTAAGAAGCATTAAAACTTGTGACGGGCTGAAATCAATGATCAGCCACAAAAGTCGGAATTGCCATCTATGGATGCCGGTCAGGATAGTCGCCAGTGATGGTGAAGTGTCCTTATTACCAGGTAATCTGGCTGTATATTGTATACAGTATATCCAAATATACTGTACTACTTGGGGCACCTATCTTAAAATGACCATACTATTGTCACACCCCGCCCGTAAATAATCGGTCACCCGATTGCCACATCTGGCTGGTGGTCATTTTTTATCAGTAAATTCAATGAATACTTTATTTTTGTTTATCAATAATGACAAACACCATGGGCCGCTGTTACTCATTTAAATAGGCCACAAGAACACTCTATACATCAGGAGACATCACCATCCCTTCATTAGCACCAAAAGACTGAAACCAGATTATTGTATTATAAATGGTTGTAAAGTTATGAAGCTGGTGAATGCCAGCGGAGCAGTGTTTGTCATTATTGATTGGCAATAATAAAATATTCATTGAATTTATTGATAAAAAATGACCACTGGCTAGATGTTGCAATTGTGTGGCCGATTATTTACAGGCGGTGTGTGGCACTGTAACCACTCCAAGTTAGTAATTCAAAACACACCAATTTATCACACAGCCATTTCTCTAGCTTTGCCTGATTCTACCCGGCTGTCTTGACGTCTCATTCTTAAACAAGCCTAATTCTTTCGTTCATTCCAAGAGTCATTCAGTTGATGCAAAAGTAGGAAAACCGCCTGTTACTTTATTGTTCACTGAATGTCCCTCCTATTGTACTTTAGCAGTGACAAGGCTGGTAGAATTTACCCAAATTTTCACTCTCCAGAAAATGATTAATAACCCTAAAGCCACCCACACTGTTATATTAAATAAAATTGTGTTTCATAATAGGTAGTTGTTGTTCCTAAAAATATCTAAATCCTTTGAATATTCTCTGCCAAATGTTGCACAGTACTATTTGTACATTTATTTGTCTTGTGATTGATTTTATGTAATGAAAATGTTTTTGCTGTTTCCAGGAGATGAGATGTATCCAGATGAAGTCGATCCTTTCTTTCCTTCTGCTATTCTTAAGAATGAACAGACATTGTATTCTCTGAGATGCAAGAAGATGCACAGGATGGAGCACACTGGAGCAAAAACACATTTGATAGATACAAGGTCACATTCATGATTTGTCAAGTTAACAACATGTTATCTCCCATGTCCAATATTTCTTGGTTGGAATTGAAATTTCGTGTGAAAGAATTATGAATAGTCGGAAATATTGTTCAAGCTGTATTAAGTTTTACATCTCAGCATGTTTTCAGAGATTTAAAGATGTAAGCCTAATGAGGATAAGTACGCTTACTTAAATGCAATGGTGTGGAATACTTTGGTTTATTGGAGTACAATAAAAATAACTGTAAAATATGAAATGGTCAGGAGCCTATATTTAGGGTCTTTCCGTTCAACAATCGCAAGGCGCTTGGCTTTTAGTGATCAACGTAATTTCGGCCAAAGCCTATACATGAGCTTCTGGCAGTTGAAGGGTTAAAACTCACTTCCTAACTATGAACGCTGGCAGCAAAACTGAAAATAATAACCTGGGTTGTCCCTTGTTAAAGTGGAATGTATACATAATCACTGTTAATCGATTTGCCATTTATTTATATATTATACATTAGTAAATTAATTTTGTAGAGTGTAAATATTTAGTTAGTTCATCTAATGTATATAATTTTAATCTGTCTGAATAAAATTAAGTGATCAGTGTTTTAAATTATATTTATTTTCTTGTTTACTGTGTACATAAATATTACCTTGTAATGTTTGTTATATTTACAACAAATTATCCTGTAAAATGAAGACTGATAGTTCATTACTTTTGTTCTGAAATTTATATTTTAAGTGGTGAACTTTAAACCCTACAACCCTTAAGGTGCGTTTACACTGGAGGTTGACAACCAAAAGTTGTCGACAATAGCTATATGGATATAATAGAAAACGTCAACAACTTTTGGTTGTCAACCTCTAATGTAAACGCACCTTTAGAATTCTTTTTTTTCAATGTTTTATTGATATTTTTTCATAAGTACCATTTACCTAATTGGGTCATAATAATAATTTGTTTGGTTATATGGATTTTATTTGGAAAATGAACAAACGTTATAGTTATTTTCTATGTAGAACAAATCATATTTAACTGAAGCATAAAGTTTTTGAACTATACAAAGTTGAACTGCATGAAGATTTTGAATCATTGAGAACGCTACAGTTTATAAATAGCACAATAGTAGTCTTCAACACTAGGAGTAAAAGTGGATCTTTATGGTCGCAATCATGTTTTTAAAACGAGGCGCAACCGAGTTTTTAAAAACGATTAAGCATCAAAAAGACACTTTTGCTCCGAGTGATGAACAAAGTTTTTGATCATATTGCGGAATAATTAGACTTCTGATTGTTAAAAATATTAACTAAGTTATAAAGTTGTATTTTCGGGGTTATATTTATAAAGTAAGTAATATGCAGTGTTTACATTTCTGTTATTTACAAAAAATGCTCTTTATAACGTTTGAATTTCAAAATTCTCCACCTCAAAATTAATAAATGAATAATAATATCTTGGACTATATACACTAACGTGTATAGACTTCTCATAGCATAGGCGTGTTTGGATTTGAAACCTATTGACGGTGCGATCTTCTGCTCTGCGGCATACATGAAATACAAGTGACATATATGATAGATAAATCAGTATTATAACCCTCGCCACATAACTTGACGAATGAATTTTCACTACTATTCAGTTAAAATGATTGGATAATCAGCTGTTCTATAAAAAATTGCATGCAACGTAAGCTCGATGTTTTTGGAAAAGTACCCCCTCGCCCTACCCAGCTGTTTTTGGCCATTTGTCAACTTATGTGGCGTGACTTATACCACTCTTCTCAACCAAGGATGGAATATTTTATGACTGAGGGTTATGTTTGTGGTAAAGTGTTTTGGTAGCACTGCAAACCCAGCTGAATAATAGCAACATCGATGGCAGCGACTCTGGCGCCGCATACACGAAACTTCCAAAATTTTGCCTCAAACTAAGTGCATTGGATGAGAGGTCTATTCACGTTAGTGTACATAGTCAATGATAATATACTTAGCAAACAGCTGACTTTTCAGTCCTAGGACCTAAAAAATATTCCAGCTGATTTTTTAGTCCTTGGATGAAAGAGAAACATTTTTGGTACTATTGAGAGAACAAAAATACCCCCGTTGTAGCAGACCTGCGTACTCAGTGAATTTCCAAAGAATTATTGTTTCAACATATCAAACTTTGTGGCTATCTTATATAATTAATAATCTTTACAAGGGAATATAATATAGGCAACGAGGTTAAATAGATATAGAGTGCTCACCGGATAGGGAAAAGTGTCCCTTTTTGACTGACGCCATGTTACCCACGATTCCCGCCGTTTCCTTGGTAACCAAGTCCTTTGTTTACACTTTCCCAACAGTAATTTACCATTTTTACCCACACCTCTCCGACGTTTCTATGGTAACCAACTTCAATAGCCTGCTCACAGACCATCAAATCAAATTAAAAACAAACAACAAATAAACATGTGTTTTAAAACTATCATCAGTAATTTTTTAAGCTTGTAGCGACCAATCAAAATAGCTAAAACTAGTAACCAAGGAAACGAGAGTAAAGTGTGGGATGGTTACCAAGGAAACGGCGGGAATCATGGGTAAAATGACGCAAATCAAAAAGGGACACAAAATTAACATGTGATGAGCACTCTATATCTATTTAACCTCGTTGAATATAGGCCTATTTAATGGCATTATATTTTCACTATATATTAATATTTATACTGCAATAAATGATTTTTAACGGTAATAAAAGTCACAGTATCTAGAATAGATTTCTTGATAAAAGTGTACATCCAAAACTTTAATGCAAAAGGAATGATTTGTTTACAAATACCAAAACATAAACATTTCAAATTTTGAAAATGCAGAAAACAGCTGATCAGTTGATTAGGAACAGACCCCTTATTATCTCCATCTCTCTTGCTCCCATTAAATTTTTTTTAACAAAATGCATACCTTCTAAAAACTCCATTGATTTTTGTAAATCCATATACTAATGTGGAGACTGAATGTCTTAAAATTACACTCTGTTTTATTGTATTCGTAAGACTTGTGGGTGTTAAATATAGTGTCAAAAATACTTCTGTTTATGAAATTTAACAACTGTTAAAACATGTGTTCTATAAGATTTTTGTTATTGTTTTCAATAATAATGTTGTGGTTACTTATTGAGTATGATTCAAAATTTAAATGACCTAATAAATTATTCATTATTTATAGAAAATTTAAAGTGAGTAATATGAAGGGATTACCTTTTATCCCCATTCTTTACAAATTTGAAATTGATGAAGAAAAGTTGTTTCTGCAAGTTTTATTGGCATTTTTTGCTTTGAGTTTTGTTTACATTTTTTGTAAATCCATGAGGATTTGTGGTAAACAATATAAGAAGACAAAAAAGAAAATCACAAATCTCGGCGCCAGATTAGAAGTTGTTTTAGACCAGCAGACTCCAGTTTTCGACAACATCTTGTGTCATAATCGGTTGAGGTATCGCCGCAGTCTTATTGCTAGTTATTTAAGGGAGTTAAAAAATGAACTCGGCGAGCCTGTGAAATATCCTATTATTTTTCCCAATTTTCCGAACAGTTCATTGAACAAGAATGTTTCCTGCTCCTCTATTGTTTTAAGGGAGAAAATTGATTTACTTCCTAAACAAAGCAATGAAATATTTTCAATAAAGGAGGAAACTGTTGGAGAGAGTGTTGATCAAGAAAACCTAAACAAAATTAATTGTAAAGGTAAACTGGAAAAAGACAAAAACTATGGATTATGTAAAAGCCCTCTCGAATCAAAAATTTTCAAAACCTTGGAAGGTCCAGGAAAGAGACTTAGGGTGAATCCGAATGAGAAAAGAAAAACTAAAATTCCTAGATGGAACGTAGAGCATGTGTTGAAAAATGTACAGAACATGAATTGTGGTAATTTGACAGTGTGTACTGCCTTAACTAATACAAATTCACCTTTCAAAGTTAGATCTTTTAGGATTAAGAATCGTTTTATTAAGAAAGAAAGTGTTGTCAATCTGCTTCCTGGAAATGACAAAAGCCAAGGTTTACTAGAATCGTCAGATTCTAATTTTCAAGCTATAAAAGATATAAAAGACTCAGAATTTGATACAAATCAAGAAACCAATTTTACAAGCGGAATCGTTGTACAGGAAGCACGAGAAAATAGTTCGAACCAGGAGGTGGTAGAAAATCAGTCAGTTGAAAGTTCCACATGTGAGAGCGATAGTGAGTCCGAAAGTTGCTCTAATCCATGCCTGCAAGTGCCATGCAACCGCTTGGAGGTTCCCTACAAAAATGTCACCTGTCGCCCAAACACTCATCTGACCACTATAAATGAGGAATCTGCTGAAGAAAACTGTCTATCAGAATGAATTAGTTTGTTGCCGTAATAATTTCAAAATCACTAAAATTTAAAAAAATTGGAAGACTTGTAAAAATTACCTAATTTACTATTATTATGGCTGGACCTATTATTTTAAAACCTTTGTTTATTTCTTGGTATAAAATTATTAAAATTTAATTAAGAAAACCAGCAGTACCTTTTCGGAATAATTACTGAAGCGGTTATAACCCTGTTATATTTACATTTTTAACAGCTTACATTGTTTTACAGTAATTGATGGATTATTGCCAAATTATATAAATAATTGAAGCAACGTATTATCAACAATAATACAAATTTAAGTTATATAAAAAAAACTAGATAAATTAGAAATTTCACATTGTTTTATAAATGGTCTGTTAATATAGAAAACTTTATTTTTTGGGTGGAAACACTTCCAAATATCACATGTCAGAACTTATTTGAACATTAAATTATGATAAAGTCAAAAAATGTACAACTTTTTGGCCAAATTTTGTAAAAAAAAAAATAATGTAGAGCTCAATTTTCCATCCAGTACACTAACCACATGTCATAAAGTTAACTAGGGTTGGTTACCTGTGCGGCGCAGTGCGCTGCATTTACCCGAGTACTTTGTAGTGAAACCTTACCCCTTAGCATAAAAAATTCAAAGATTTATTTTGCTTTTAACATATGTTTTTATGATTTAACATTTAACTATAAACAGCTGTTTTATTTGAAATTTTATAAAAATTGTTCCAAATGTTAATCTTATGGACAAAAAACGAATTTTAAGGGCTTCCCTTGCCCTTCAGAATGCAAATATCAAAAATCTAAGACCTTATTGCAAAACTACGAACAGAGACGAATCTCATGACATCTCAAACATTGAATTTCGTCCAGAAATAATGGAGGAGTATTTACAAAAAACGGCCTTCACGTATTATATATATAGATAGATATTTAATTCAAAGTTCCCCTCAGATATCTTTTTAAAACACATCTCCACTAAAGATTTACAGGGCATCGTCCTCTTCTGCTTACATTTTACTCACAAGCATCAATAAACAAATTTTAAAAAAATTTACAGCTTATGGACGGCCATACATTCAAAACATAGCCATACGGATGTCGTTTGACCAAATCGTTTTTAAGTAATTAAAATCTGAATCGTAATGGAACAATTAGCTAAGGTACAAATTAATTGCAGGTTTTATTATAATACTACTTTCATCAAATTCTAAACGCTCATTGATCTAGAACCTGTATTTTAATTTAAAACCTGTATGTTAAACGCCCAAGTAAACAACAAAGTTTAAATTTTGTTTAATTTCTTTATGATTTTACTTGTAGTTGGAACAGTTGTAGATTAAATCAATAAAACAAGTGAAATTTTTTTAAATTGTTGCAACGCAATCAATTGTTCTTAACACAATCATAGTAAATAAAAATCACACAGTTGGTATCAAAAACGGTTAAGTAACAAATTAGCAAACACAGAACAGTAAACACTGCCAGCACCATAAAATATTAAATAACAATTTACTGAATTTGATTTCCTACGGTAACATTTGATCGACCTTTTGTAACTTTTGTAAAAAAGTTGTTTTCAGATCATTAACAGAAATCAGCTTGCAAGGCGAAAGTTTGTATATTCACGGGAAATGGTCGGTTCATCGGACAGGCGGATGATCCGAGGTCGGTTAGTAGAGCATCCACTGTGAGTTACTTTCACTTGGCAGAATAAGCTTTGTACAGGTAACACATGATGAAATAAAATAAGCAGTGTTCTAAGTTTATGTTTTATTTTTCTTATGTACATTATTGTTTAATGTAATTGTACACCATGACACTAAATATGCCAGACTATACTTTTTCAATAAAAATAACAATCATGATATAATACAATTAATAATGAAATAACAGTTATGAAAAATTACAAAATCAGTCAAGAAATCAGTACAAATAAAAATATTATTTACAATTCTTATTAAATGACAAAATTAAAAATAAGTATTAAGAAAACTAAAACTTGTAAAACTAAAAAATTAAATTATATTACTGTACTGCATGTATGGCTAGAATATGGATATCTTTGGTATAACGCTATTAATCTTAAACTGAATATTGTTCAACTTAACTCTAGCAGTGTTACCTCAGCATTATATTTACTTCACCAAATCTTAAACTAGGTAAAAATTAAGTGTTGCCTACTATGTTAACCTCATATACTTAAAAGAATCATAATATCAGAATATGAATAAATGACAACATTTAATATAACTTTAACATATTCTTCCAAACACAATACACACTGCATATCTAGATCTGTTTTTAATATTTCTGATGACAATAGAAACAAAATGTACAATTTCAGCATATCACCAGGATGATTAATCTAATGAAAAGTACCTGGGGGCCGAGCACTTGCTCGGTAAACTCAAACTGTAATATTCTTAATAGTAATATCAGTTACAGACAGTGTGCCCAGTGCAAAAAGACATTATGCTTGTTCAAGAAGAGCTCGTTCGCTCCGCTCACTTCCCTTCTTGACGAGCTCGTTCGCTTCTTTCACTCGCCTCTCAAGTTGTTTCAGTGCTTACAAGTGCTGCACTCTTGTGTATATTTGTTGAAACACATTTTGAATCTGCAACATGTGGATTCTAATGATTTAGTTAACAGTTGTTATCATCATTCTTAATGCTTTTGATTTTCAATTCAAATGTAACTCTACAAATTGATTATTTGTTTTATACTTTTATAGTACTTTTATTCATCTTAACATTCATAACCAGCAGTATGATTTTAAATAATTTAAATCATTTTAAATGATTTATAATTTAAAGTATGATTTAAAAAATGATAAATTATTTTTATCATACAGTAATACCATTTATTTAATAATTTAGTAACTGGCTGCCATGCAATACCACATGTTTATACTGGAACACGTGGTCTGCACTTCGGCAGTTGAGTAGTCAGCTGTTTTCATTATTTTTTTGTTTTGATTTTTAACTCCCTAAGACCAATGTTAAAAAAAAATTTTATTTCAATTAAAGATTATAAAGAAATAAGAATTGTCCTGGTATAGGAACCTGTATTTATATTATTTTTATCCTAGAACAGTTATTTTCAAAGTTTAAAGAAAATCCTTCAAGCCGATTTAGAGATCCTTGTGCATACATACATACAAATATACCTTACTCGTATTCAAGGTCTGTAGAGGAAAAAGCATAACTAATGTCAGCTGAATATCTAGTTTATGTGTTCCGGATATGAAGCGCCAAAACTAAAATCTAAGTCAAGTTACGTTATAATATTTACCATTACACCGCTGATTGGAAAAGAGACTGAAGCAGTCTTGCCACGAGTACAATATTAATCGTAACACCATATTACTCTATTTTACATTTGGATTGTTATTTAATAACAAACCATTAGTTAATGACCAAATTACCAATTACCAATCAAGGTAAATATAAAACCATAAATTTTACCCTAGTTTGCTTTGAAATTTTAGTAATAGTTGAGACAAAAAATCTCCAACGCAAACGAGAACAATTGTTTTTTCCTGCAGCGTTGGCAACACTTGCAGGTAACAAAGAGTAAAATGTTATTTTTTTAACACTTTTTTAACCGACAAAAACTCTGTGGCGACATCCACAGATGTCACAGAAAGTGGCACCATTGCTCTTATGAGACGTAGCTCACCTGGCACTACAGTCATCTTGACTCGTATTAGAGTATAGGATTACAAATTTCACCAAGTGTACCTTACATTTGGGGGGGTCTGGGTTTTAGGGGCCCACCATCCTGCGATGAATTTAATGTGGATTTTCATCTCTGTTAGGCTACAATAGAAAACTACATATTTACATGAGCACACGATTATTAAAATGACAGTTGAGTATGCTGTTTTCAGCAAATCTTTTATCTTATTTTTAACTCCATAAAACCAATGTAAAATTTTTATTAAAGATAATAATGAAATAAGATTTTCCTAGAATAGAGCTGGGTACACGGCTGGGAAGCTGAGTGGGAATAGAGTTTGCCTTTGAAGTTTTATTAATGGTTTGAAACTGGACCTAGCTGTCTTTGGGCTATTTATTAATGATACTGACAAACAAATTAGCTGCTATTTGTCGAAACAAAGCTAAACCGCATCTGACCCATCACAAACATTTAACATACCAGAGTGTGTCGGTGTTTCAAGAAAGTATCTATTTAAATATTATTTTAATATCAGAACCAAACTAATTAGAGAAAATCGTTTCAGCCATTTTCAAGATCCGCCTACATACATGCACATAAATATAATTAACCTGTATTACAGTACAGGATGAATGTCTTGAAAACAAGAGGTTTGAAAAACCATTTCATACTTGATAAAGTTTGTAAAACCAAAATAGTACAAAAGAATATTGTTTGATTTAAAACTTTATTAATAATTACATGAATTAGGTAATCAGTTGTAAACAGAAGATACAACAACTATGCTGACTTAAGCTTTTTAGAAAGGGACTTTTATCTCTTCTAGAGTTAATCGAGATAATCACTAACAAAATAAAAGCTGTACAAGGTTTAAATATTGTAAAACTTTCAATACAAGTCTGTTAATGAAACATTCATAATGTATGAAATGTAATGGATAAAAAGGAAAAAGAAATACAGATAAGTACCTAATGTAACTGAATAGTACAGGCCTAGTAAACCAAACAACGATCAAAATTAATTTCTATATCTTCAGATTTAATCTGAGCTGTGAGTATATTAAGGCATGAGAGATGGTGTTGGGGAAATATATTATACATATTTCTCAAAAGTCGAATCTGGACTTGCGGGATTGATCCTTACATGTTTGTGATTGTTCATTTTTGTAGTTTTGTATGAAATTATTTTTCAAGTTATTCTAAGCACAATCGTTTGTAAGGATAATTGGATAAAAAGTAAACTTGAAATAGGTTTTGCCACAGCAAACAGGTTGAGTCGGGAATTAAAAATTTGTTGGTTATCAACAGACTCCACCACCAACTCTAGCTCGGCTGCCTTGGTTGCCACATTATAGCACATTAAAGCTCAGATTAAAGCTGAAGGAGTAGATAGTATTCATCTATCTACTCTTTTATTAAACTTTTATTTTACATGGTTTCATTAAAGGTTACCAGTTGACTTTAATATCCTTTAATGATACCAATATTATCGTTCATCCAATATCCAATATTCAGGCCATAACATACAAAAGCTGTAAAGTCAACCAATAACAATGAGTAATCTGATTTGTATCTATGAAAGCGGTTCTACCATTGAGTTTTTCGTAGACCTTCTTCACCCATTTATAGCAATATGACAAATACAGTGGAAGCTCGCTTAACCGACCTTGGATCAACCGGCTATCGCATTAACCGACCGTTTTCCAGGAATATACAAACTTCTGCCATGCAAGCAGATGTTGTGATAATAATCTAAAAATAAATATCATGTTACAAGAGGTCAATCATACGTTACCTTAGCAAGTAAAATTCAGTCAGTTGCTTTAATATTTCTTGTGGGCAGAGTTTACTCTCCTAACTGTGTTTGCTAACTTTGTTATTCAACAGTTTTTAATACCATAGATGAAACTGATTAACTTGATATTTTATTAAATAATTGATTGTGTTGAAAACCCCATGAAATATTTTGAACTATCGTGGCTTAAAGGTCCTAGTAATAGAATCGTTGCATAAACTACTACTGTACTAACGCATATTTCTGATATTATTCGGTTTTATTATTCGGTTATAAAGGAAAATCAAAATGTTAATAAATAGGTAATTTCATGATGAATGTTTTATGAATCAATGCCATTATTGTACTAGGTTATATAATTGTACCAAGTTTGACACCATTCTGTACTATGCATGTACTATAACGAATAAAGAAAGTTTGATTTGATTTTATTTGATTTTAACAGACCTTTTTCGTTATCTGACTATGGTCTGGTCCCGTAGGAGTTGGCTAAGAGAGCTTCTACTGTAGCGAATAGTGTTGACAATGTTTTTTACTATTGTAATGTAAAGTAGTAACTTAAAAAAGTAGAATAGTAATGCAAGTGTGATCATTTTTAAAGAAATCTTTCCCAAATTACGGTGCAACTCCCCAGTCATGGTATACATTGCAAATCTAAAGAGTTAACAGATTTTAAAAATAGTCAACCTTCTTCATCACGCTGAATGACAATGGTAATTTTTTCATCACTCAATACTTGCAATATGTATTTTTTAAATAAAATTAAATGTAGAGTTATAACAAATATAATTTAAGTAAAAAAGAGTAGTTACGTACATTAAATAACCTCAAGATTGCTTTATAGTTAAAATACACAAAAACTTTATATTTACAGTATTTTACACTATTTACAGTTTTTACAATCTAATACAAGAGTAATAATAACTAAATAAAAATTTTATATGAATAACAAATTACTATGATATATGGAAGACATTATACTTAGTAGGATTTCTTCACCGTAAAGCCTGTTTTAAAAGAGACAGAAATTACAATGGCAAGTTGGATATAACAATTGAATATTTTAGTAACCGAACAGTATGATTTAAGTTGTGCCTGAATCTTAACGAGTGTCATAATCTAAAAATATTTATCATTGCTTAGTTGATCGCTACAATAATGTATGCAGTCATTGGTCAGAGAGAGGTTGATTTGTTCACCTTTGATTACCCTGAGAGTTGAATACCACATGGCTGTATTGTTCAATGCACTAACAGGATTTGAAGCCAAGGCCCTTTACTTCGGCATGGATTACTGACATCAATATAAATAGCAAAAATGCAATGTTAAAGATATTATTTCAAGATATTCAGAAAAAGTTTTTAAACTTCTTAAATCTATTGATTATTTTTTTCTTTAGGGTAAACCCCTAATCCGTTAAAATATTTAAATTATACCTTTTAACAATATTTTAAGAGAAAAAAGTTAAAAGAGAGCTCAATAACATAGTTTTCGAGATGTGGAAACACAAATCACTGCGATTTGCAATTTGAATCTTTTCTTGAGGTTAAAAATTAGTTATGACAAAAGTTAAAACAATAAACATCAGGAAAACTGTTTTATACAGGCAAAGTTTTTGTTGCAAGTGTAGTAAGTATTTTCTTTACTATTGAAGTATCATTTCAACAGTTCAAAATCGTTTAGACACTCCACCATTAAAGCTCTGAACCTTAGTGGTTCCAAAATGTAGGATGACTCACAATCTGAAGAAGTTCATAACGTCAATCATGCACAAAAACAAACGATTCTGTGAAATCTTGACTGAACCCAGATCCCATTGAATAATGGGCTATTGATTAAAAATACTGACTAAAGAATGCACGTTTATAAGACATTAGCAAGGCATCACACTCAATGAACATTCATTCACATTTGTATTCTGAGTTACCTTCATTGCTCTTTTTATGATTATAATTTAAAACTTTACGCTTTCAGTATTTGAAAAGTTTTATTTTAATGTTTGCTATGTTTTGACTGTTTTTATACTTTTTTCGATTTAACTACAATTTACATACAGGCATATATTAAAAAAAAAAATCGAATAGTAACCCACAGACTAAAAAATTAGATCTCTCCCCCTAACCTAGTTGGATCACAGTGGCATTAGACGGCAGGCACACGTATCGATGTCATGAGTCTGCGCAGCCGCGTGGGACGTTTGCGGCGCGGTCTCGTGCGACAGCGTAGGAAGCGATAGACGCCACACAACACCGCCACCAATAGCAGCACCAGCAGCAGCATGGGCGCGGGCGAGATGTCATCCTCACTGAGGTAGTCGGGCACGTTGACGTCCTCGCGTCGCCAGCCCCCGCCGCCGAGGTCCCACAGTGGCACGTCGGCGTCCAGCGACAGCGACAGCAGCTTCTGCGACTTGTACAGGTTCCTACAAATAAGAGACAAAAGACTACAGTGGCGTGAACCTAAAAAAGACACACCAAATTTTATGGAAACCATCTGTTACGAGAAGATCGACAAGATTTCCCTGCTCTATCAGCCCTATTTCTTAATTAAACCTCGTAGTATTTTCCAATGCTTCCTTTGGATAAATTATGTTTCTATTTGTCAAACTATACACAACTATAGAACAAAAGTAAAGTTTTATTTACAGCTCTGCCATGCATTTAAGATCGAATCTGACTCCTGATTGGCCATCCCTCTCATATAACAAAATCAACAGTCCTTTCTAAAAGGTGATATTAAGGAAATATATTTTTTTGTCGGTAATCATTCAGAAAATGATAAATCCATCTAGGACTTCATCTTCTCCCTAAACACAACTATACGGTTGGTTTTAACAGTTCTAACATTTTTGGCAATACCCTTCCATTTTAATTTATCGTAGACTCTCGCTAATCCAGCAGATAACAGACCAGGGTATGGCCGGATTAGTGGAAAAAGCCAATCTTCCTGGAGTCAATTCTACTCCTATTACATGCCTAGAGACCACGCCAAAGTCGGACGATGACAAACCTCGACAAATTTTTAGTCCAGCTTTGTCAAGTAGGTCAGGCGTCAAACCTTGACTGCTTTAAAAACATCCATTTACGTTTAAAAAATTTTTTTAAGGTTTTTTAGTTTACAGTAAGACTGCCTGATGATAGCTTTTCTATCGAAATGGCTTCCATAAAAATAAAAAACTAAAAGTATAGTAGTGTTGAATAATTTTAAGTTTTAAATTGTACCATTATAGAAGTGTTAACCTATGATTACAGAGGGTCTTCTGTAATGGTATTTAATTACTTTAATTGTATAACGCCATCAGCCCCATAATGTTCACAGATTTTTACTAGCAACTTTTCTTGCAACACTTGATTAATGAAACAAGATATAAACGTTTGAAATCTAAAATCTTTTGTCTTCAGGTTTAAGACTTATGAGACATTCCATGTAGCTAAGGAGTATATTGCTTTTTATGTTAAACATCCTAAATGTTACAACTTGTTAGTAATTATTATTCTAACAGCCTTGATACCTTTTTATGAAATTAATGAAAGTTATTACTTACGTAATTGCCTTAAGGTATCAAAATAATCCTCAAATCAATGAATTGCCGGACATGTTTCGAGGGCACAACCCCTCATGAGGGGTTGTGCAATCAAATCATGTCCGGCAATCCATTGATTTGAGGATTATTTTGATACCTTAAAGAGTCTGCACTACCTGCGCCATCTCGGCAGTTTTTCCCATAAGAGCAATGTTAAATTTGAAACATCACTGTGAGTTTGTTTTTCGTCGGAAAATTTCAAACTTGATGTCATTTTAAATGTTACCACAGTATCTAGTGCTTGACGTGATAGAAAATTAATTTAAAACATTTTCCACTCGAAAAACGAATAAAATATAAACATATTTTACACCATTTTTAAACCACTTTTAAACAATTTTTAGTAGGTTTATTGAAAATCTATCCACGTCATGCACTCCGCCATTCCCTTTAGGTTAACATATTCAAGTTTCATGCAAATCCGATGTAAGATTATCGAGATATGGTGTTTCAAAGAGAACAGTAATGTTTTGAATTTAACATTGTACTTATGGGACTAAAAATCCAAGATGGCGCAGGTAGTGCAGAGTCTTAAGGCAATTACGTAAGTAATAACTTTCATTAATTGTTAGTAATTGTTTAGTTGACTGATAACTGAGTAATCAATTGTTTAGTTAAACACTGATCCATTAAGTAAAATATTAAAAAGGACCAAGTGGGTATCTTACGTGGGGGCGGACTTGTTGAGTGGGTTTGGCGGCGCCCAGACGATGTGGGGGCAGGCCGGCAATGGCCTAACTTGGGGGTTGCCCAGGTGATTCTCCAACACTTTGGAATACCTGAGAATATAACAAGCAGGTTAGTGATGGTCAAATCCGGAAATATCGAATCTCAAATTCGAATCCGAATCCTAAAAAATCAAATCCCGAATCTCGAATCCTCAAATCTCGAGTCCCGAAACAAGGATTAAATTTACAGATTTATTCTCTCTCTATAATGTCAATGTCAATCTTATTCTTAGAGTTAACAAATAAGAGTCATTATTAAGAAATAATATTTAAAAGCCAAAGTACAAGGGAGTAATATCTTTTTAAGTTGTTTAGACGATTCTAAAAACCACCGTCATTGATAATGGGATCGTATTTCGTAAATCTTTTCTAAAGTCGTATAATGACAATTAATAAATAATAAATATACAGGGTGTCCAGCTTCAACCTTTACAAACTTTTCCAGGTTATTGCCCACGTCAAAATAAGCAAAAAAGTTCCTGTAAACATATGTCCTAAAATGCTTCGTTAACCCGCTAGCCGCCATTTTGTTTTTTACATTAAATAATTTTTATTTCCATAACGGATAATTGTATTAAGTTAATATTTGGCATGAACCTTCACTATAACAATACCCATTTTCAGTAAAATTTTTTTTTCCAATGTGTATTTTCAAAATGGCGGCCATTTTAAAATTTTAAACTCAAATATCTCAAAAACGGTAAATTTTATAAAAATGTTACAAGAGACAAAAAAGTTGACAAATTAAATTATCTAAACATTGACAACAAGTTTGTAAGGATCCGACAACGAATAACCGAGTTATATTGGTTTTCCTGCAGAAAAACACTGATTTTACACTATGATTAATGCCAATTTAGGTTATTTTAAGAGAAAAATCTCAATAACTCTGTTTTATTTGTTGTCGGATCCTTACAAACTTGTTGTCAATGTTTAGATAATTTAATTTGTCAACTTTTTTGTCTCTTGTAACATTTTTATAAAATTTATCGTTTTCGAGATATTTGAGTTTAAAATTTTTAAATGGCCGCCATTTTGAAAATACACATTGGAAAAAAATAATTTTTTTACTGAAAATGTATATTGTTATAGTGAACGTTTATGCCAAATATTAACTTAATACAATGATCCGTTACGGAAATAAAAATTATTTAGTGTAAAAAACAAAATGGTGGCTAGCGGGTTAACGAAGCATTTTAGGACATATGTTTACGGGAACTTTTTTGCTTATTTTGACGTGGGCAATAACCTGGAAAAGTTTGTAAAGGTTGAAGCTGGACACCCTGTATACTAAATCTAAATATGAATAATGACTCTAGTCGTAGCCGATGCGTAGTCACGATTAATTATTACTAGGGATGGACGGGAGTGGATTTTTAGTTCGGGACGGGAATTTTTATTTCCCGTCCAATTTCGACGCTATTGGGAAATATTCGTTTTGACTTTTATCTAAGTGTCGTAAGAGGACAAATCAATGTTAAATATCAACTGGTTCTGTTTCCAAATTGTTCCAATTTTTATATAAGATACAATGAACCTCCTTTTGTTGAAAAGATTAAAAATATCTAATTTTTATTTTTGCGGTATACAATGAGATAAGGATCAAATATAAATTTTCTTGTAACCAAAAAATTTAAATCAAACCACTAAACAATATACATATAACAAAAGTCCATTGAAAAATTTATAAAAAGTTTTGTTGAATGAAATATTAAACGTTTTGTATAAAGAATTTAAAAAAAATTATGTACATAAAAATATAGATTAAAACAATTGGAAAAATTGTAAAGAAAACAAAACTGTATTACATAAATAGGCCTAAGGCCTGCTCAGTTAAAAAAGAACAAAAAACAACAAATTGAAATTATAATAAATATTAACACTAAGGAATGAAGTGGTTCAACAAACCAACGCCATTTATAACCCCAAGAAATGTTTTATTTTTTATACTTATTGATTTAACTGAGACAGGTTTTTACTTAGAGATTATCATAAAAATAGAACTTTGAAAATGTACACTATTAGACATAATCATTTTTATTTTTATTTCTATGTATTTATTTAGCTACTCTTTGCTATTTAAAAAAAGGAGTGTATGATGAAAAAATCAATAAAAAACAAAGAAAGTTTAAAGTTATGAACCTCAAAATCTAATAAATATATTTGTAATGTTTAATTTAAAAAGATATTAAATTATAATAAGATGCTTTTAACATTATAACACAGTAATTCAATTAAAGTTTGCCATTTTCCCTTTGATTGGAAAGTCACACAACTTTGGTTGAAATTTTGTTAAATTTGTAAGAATTAGACGAATCAAAACGAGCCATCCCTAAGTTTTCTATGACAATTGGTTCAGAAAATAGCACTTCGTACTAGGAGCAAAAAACACCCCTCTTGAATAAATTACTGCCGGGGGTCGGACAATAGATAAGCTGAACAATAGAGTCTCGAGCATCCGTGGAATGTGGTGGAATGTGGCCGCGTGTATTTGTGCCGTTCCTCATTAGCGAGACCGCCAGCCGCGATCGCCGACCGAGATCGCCGGCCGAGAACGCCAGCCACGATCGCCGACCGCATTCGCGGCCGCCGCGCCGTTTGGCAGTTCCCGACCCAATAAATTCCCGAGTAAAAAAATCCCGCCCGATGATCGGGACAAATTTTCTCCCGAAAATTTTCCCGAAATTTCGGGTCCCGTCCATCCCTAATTATTACTCAGACACAGTTCGTCGGCAGCTCAGCACCGCGCCGTGATGGCGTAATCTGTCAGCGGACCCGAGATTCGATTCTCGAATCTCGTTCATCGAATCTCGGATCCGAATCTTTTCTTAAGATTCGGTGGATTCGAGATTCGAGATTCGGATTCGACACATCCCTAACGCAGGTCAAATGATGGGAAAAAGTTCTTTCAATCCAAACTTGAACTAAAGTCTGCAGAAACAAATCTGCAGAACTAAAGAAGAAACAAATCTTGAACTTTTTTATTTTTGGATCCCAAAGATCAAACTCAATCTCTAAAACATCATTCCGTGTAAAATTTACAAATAACCTTTACAGTTATAAAATAAATAACAGGTTTACTCATTACTGTTGTACTTAAAAGTCAGAACTAGCTTGCATCAAAGAACCTTTACAAGGAACTTGGTAGTTTCTTACATTTCAAATTTTCAAACACTGAGCTGCTTTACTTTTCATTAGTGTACATTTTTTATCATGAAATTTTTTCGTCTCACTCTTTTACGAAAACGTGCTTTCAACATCAGCTCACAGTGTGGAAAATAACAATTTCTCATTTGAGAGTGAAAAATTATATGGAGATTATTCCTACACTAATATTTAGGCCTATTAAATAGGCCTAAATATTAGGCACTAATACACTAATATTACACTAATATTAATAATACACTAATATTTAGGCCTATTAAATAGGCCTAAATATTAGTGTAGATTTATGATTCTTGACACCAGTAGCAAATCTAGCTTCCCAGACAGCAAGGAAGCGTTCTGCAAATATTCACTTGGTTTGCTATTCGGTTGCAGTGAAAATTTCCATTGCAGGTTCAATGATAACTATTCAAAAGCTCTTCGACACAAATAAGCGAAGAAAGTGATCAGATCACATAAGCAAGTTTTTTCTGCAACGGGAAGTTTATTGTTGTGAGACTACCTGCCTCGACCCTTATTAATTCCGCCTGGTCGCCCCAGGGCCGCACTAATTCGAATGCGTTCGTGCGGAAATATGCTCTGAAAACGATATGAAAACGATTTCATCCATGCAATGCAAATATTGGATGTCAATTATCAGAATATATTTTGAAAGTTTTCTACGTTGGTAGGACGGGCTAGCTTTTGTTGCAAGGTTACAGGGCCAGGGAATGATCTAATTTCACTGGCGCATTCACTACTTCAATCGTAGGCTAAGTGAATTTGCCACAATGGTAAGAGATAAATTTTTCATTAAAAAAAAAACCCCTTCTAAGAAAAATGTTTTAATGCCTTTATGAGGACCAATGAAAGAAATACCACATAGGCCTAAATGAAATACTCATCAAGCCATTTTATAAACAATAAACTAGTATCCAATTAAATCAAAACTCTGAGGGTGACCTAGCCTATATTTGTTATGATTAAATTTTACACCAGCCACTTTTGGTGATTGTATAACACCCCCCGCCGCAGCCGACCTGCGTACTTAGAGAATTTCAAATTTAATTAAAAATGTTCATCATAGAACATGGGGTTAGGTGGAGTGTCGGTTTACCTTACAGTATATGTGCTTTGTAAGTAAATTGTTAAGTTAAACCTTACCTTGTGGTACATACCAAATTTTATCAAACTATGGTATCCTTCCCATTTCGCCCATTAAACCATATGTGACTGATTACGTATAAGTTTGCCGCCATCTCGGCTTATTTGTAAGCAAATATAAGTTAAACCTGTTAAACCCTCCTAATTAATGCACATACAAAATTTTATCAAGATATGTTAATAAATATTAAGCAACATATAATACTAAATTGTTTATTTTTTGAGCTTTTTAACACCTTTATTGAAGAGCAAACCTACATGAAACTTAAAATTATTTTCTTTTCAAAAGGTCATCTCAACTGTAACAATAGGTAGGTAATTTGCTTAAACCACTATCAGACCTACGCAGGTTCAGAATAAGTTACACTATCAATTTAATTGTTAATACCACTGTATTTTCGTGTTTGCTCACTAAGAGCAAAAGTGAAGTAGACCTACAGATTAGCTTTTTTCTATCAACAATGTCACCAAACTTCTTGATTTAGTATGAGCTCATTTTTATCTAGTTAAAATATTGTTCCACTTACTTAATTTTTTTAACAGATGGATAAAAATGAGCTCATATTAAATGAAGAAGGTTGGTGACATTATTGATAGAAAAAAGGTAATCTGTAGGTCTACTTCATTTTTGCTCTTAGTGAGCACAAACGAAAATACAATGGTATTAACAATTAAATTGACAGTGTATTCTGAACCTGTGTAGGTCTGAAAGCGGTTTAAGCAAATTACTTACACATTGTTACAGTTTTGAGATGACCTTTTGAAAAGAAAATAATTTTTATTTTCCTATGCAGTACGTTTGCACCAAACAAAAGGGGTAGAACCTGTTGACTGGGGTGGCCCAGCCCCTCGGCCTTTCCTTAACGACATTCTTGGAATTGGCATAATGCCGCTCGCACAAAGGAGATTCTCAACTACAGAATATGGAGTGCGCTCTACCTCGGCGTCAAAATCGTCGAGCAAGATTGTAAACTGCCGCTATAGGCGCGGAATGTCACATTTTGGAAAATATGATGGCTGATTTTAAATATTGTTAGACTACTTTCATGATTTTTTTTGTTTTTGTTCAAAATCGATCGGTGGTCTAATGACCATGTTTATTTTTAAATTGTAGAACTTTCGCGTCTCCCTTCTTGCATCGTTATCTTTAAACATTTTTCCAATATAATTGTAGATTCTTGTTCTTAAGATTATATTTTACCCACGTACTTTTTTATCTATTTTTTTTTCAAAGCGTTAAAAGTTAATACAAAAATTTTTATTTAAAAATTATTAGCAAACACCCTGCTTAATAATTTCAAGTAATGTCGGAATTTTAAGAAAGAAGCGGGCTACAACATTATTATACGAAAAGAATTACACCAAGACATTTTTAATCGGTTCACAATAATTGTGAACCAATTAAAAATATCTTGGTTTGGTTGTTTGTTTTGATTAAAAATATTGGCGCTTTTGTCGCCCCAATTATTAAACGGGCTACACCATTCAGAATGGAAATATTCAAACTACAGTATAAAACCTTATTACAAAACTACAAACTGAGAAGAGTCATTTGACACTTCAAACTGTAAACTTTGTAATTAAATAAGAAAATAGTTGGGTTTACAAAAGTAATTTCTCGTATACAGTGTATTATAAGGTGGAAAGTGTGATATGATTATTTTTTAAGTACGTGCAATACCGTACAACAGTTATTTGTGCAGCAACATTTTCAAAGCCCTGGAAATGTCTTAATTCCATTAAAACACTATGTATATCGATTTGAGGGCATTTGTGTGCCCTCCGGTACTTTTACAATTTTTTAATATTATTTATTAATATCATTGATTTGTTATAATATCATTACGTTAAGAGTAGTACGTTATACGAGATAGTATGAGTAGTATTTGCAATAATTTATTTAAAGAATATATCTCTATGTGATACAAACGTTTTATTGTTGAATAGGCTGTTTATTTTTTTCTGTTTGTTGTTAGGCCTACTCAATCAATACTTTTACAGTTAACAATTATTGAAATTAATTACTTTTGCAATTCTCATGTTCGTTATTTTGAGGTGAGTTGCGTTCACACTGTTTCGACGAACATATTCTGCTGAACTATTGTTGTTTGTTGGTATTCATTTTTAACATGTATAGAGAAGTTAGCAATAGAAACGTGTAATTTTCCCACAATCTTAAGTATATAGTCTTATTTAAATTGATGTGTTTTTAAGACTTCAGTCTAAATAACTTAAACTAGTGGTTTATTTATAACAAATCTATCTATATATTGGTAGGCAAGCATGTTTCGTTTCCTCCTTTTTTCTCAGCTCGTGTGCATGTTATGAAAAATCCACGCATATTGTTAGAATTGTAGATGAGCAGAATCCCATTCTAATTTACGTCGGACTCCAGGGCTACACCCTAAAGGCTTTCAAAGTTCCAGTGTTAAATCTTATGGAGGAGGGAGAATTCAAGAAATCTAGAAGAATCATTAGACAGCTGTTGTAAAAACAACTGATAGAAAAACAGGAAGAAAAGGTGTTTCAATTACAAAATGTTTTAAAATCATTTTGTTTAGATTAACTGAAATTTTGGTCAAAGTTTGACCAGGAGACGATTTCTAGTACTTATTTAATAGGCCTCCGCTAAGGGTTTTTTGTATATAGAACTCCTCCTACAATTCTCAACCGATTTTCATGTTTTTGGCGTCGTTGGATAGGGATTGGTCTGTAGTCGTTTCCTCTAAAAAGTGTTGAGAATCGGAATTAAAATAAGGGCGCTATAAACAAATTAAATTTGAAATTTTCTCATTTAAATAACATTATTGAGATTGGTTTGAGCATTTTAAACATCTGTTAACATACAGCTGTAGTTTTTGGTGATCACTGGATTGGTTGAATTTCATTCATTTAGAACTAAATGGATCGATGTCGGGCAAAACGTGCACTATTAAGTACCGTACCAAAATTGACTTTATGTGATATATTGCATTATTATTTTAAATTATTTTTTTCTCGAGTAGAAAATTAAGTTTACAATGCCAACAACCAACTTACAGATAAACATTTAAAAGTATTTAATGTTATTTTGTTTATCTTTCTTTGTTATTGCGATATTCCATATAATGACAACCCAACATAAATTGCAAAAAAAATAAAAAAAATTTCAGTTTCCAAACTTATTTTAAAACCAAAGACGATTTTGTCTTGGGGTGGATCCTGTTTATGAATTTATTTTTTGGACAAAAATAAACTAAAATCCAAATTTAAAGAAAATACCTAACAGCTAGATTTTAGGTCAAAATCAAATACATTGCTACAGACACGTATTATACTAGAATATTTGGTAAATGAACACCGTATGTTCCAATTAAAGTTTTCTTATTGTTAGCGAAATTGATGGGTTTTTTCATGAATTAAAGTTATTATTTGTCCACAAGCTTAACCCGCAAAATCTTTACTACAGATCGCCACACTTGTCTGAATTCGACCAAAATTTTGTTGACCTGTCTATGTACAGAATTTGTTATTTTTAATATTTTATAACTAAAACGGCCATTCATTCGTCCTGATTTAAAAGCATTTGCTATTACAATAGCTAAGTTGGTTTTTGCTAGTACAGCACCTTTCTAACAGCATGCGGGGATTTCTTCTAACACAAAAGTTGGGAATAAAGGAGAAATAGAATGAATAATGAATAAATAACACTAGCTAAAAACACTAGCATAAACTGATAGAACTACTAAAATGTCAACACGATCAAATTAAAAGCGGCGCATTGGGCTGCTCATCATAGGCACCCCAATACACTAGTCATTATCGTCAGTTAATTGTATAAACGTGGATGGCGAAGAGCTTTTTTGACCATTCCATGTGAAATTATTGATACATTTTTTCTATCTTTGTGAAAAAAATATTTTGTTTTTATTCACGCACTTAAGAAATTATGAAAAGATATACAGTAAATTTCATTGCATTTAATACTTTTTTTCTTATTGTTATAGATATCATTCCTTGAGTTACGGTAATTCTATTTTTTTACCGTCTAAAAATTAATTGATGTAAAGACGCGTAAAATAAAAATAAACCCCTTAGCCGTGGATAGTTTTCCAATCAAACAAACAATTAATGATTTAATTAGTTGAAATCAAACGCCGCGCGCCGCGCCATGACGTCACATCACTGGAAGATCTGTCGACTCGTCGACTCCGACTGTTGTTTAGTTCGGGTTCGGGGGTCGGTGTCCCGCCCCGCCGTCCCGCCATTTTCCGTTGGCCCTGCCTGATTAGTGGCTGTGTGTTTGGATTTTTGATTTGATTGTGGTATGTTTTTGTTACTTGGGTGGTTGTGAGACGTCTCTACTCATATTGAAGGTGAGTTTGCTGATTTACTGATTCTTTTTAATTAGCTTTAAGATAAATGAAGTTTTGAAGAAGTTGTTAGTCTTTCAATATCAGCGATTAAAAAACCTAATTCTTAACCAAGAATTTGAAAGATTCCTAACCTCAATCAGCGTATTCCGTGGAATTCATGGTCTTTTAATCTTTTATTGTTTTTGTAAATTCATAATACCACTAATAATAACAGACATTAACTTAAAATGTTAAGTGATTATTAAGAATAGCCTACTTAGCCTTTTGAATTTCTTTTAAATTGTTTAACATAAGTTATAAGGCTAGTAGGCTAACTTATTTGGCACTCATAGGCCCTACAAAATGTCCAAGCTTAAGTTAAATTACTCGTAACCTGTCCGGTTTTTGTAGGTCTGTTTTCATAAATTAACTACCTATTGTGTTGAAGATGTGTATTCTCAAAATATGTGACACAATTTTCACCCCCTGCAGTGGTTACGCATGGTCTCTGAGACCAATAAAAATTTTCAGTCTTAATTAGCTGATAGGTTGTATTCGCTGTCGCTCGAGTCATGCAACAAACTCCACTGGGTGTGCCTTCAGCTGCCACAGTGTAGTTTAATTTTGAGATTAGGTAGGCTACGTTCGACAGGGTTACCACATAGTTTTATTACTTCTTCCATATTGTTATAAAATTGTAATTTAACTTAAGTTAGCCTAAATTGTTTAAAATGTTTAAGTTAATCTAGAACAAAAAGTAACACTAGCCTACATTTAATTTACTTTTACTCTAATGAAACAGTTTGTAGTCTGATATTCCTTTTAGTTAGACGTCACTGCCAGAGAACGCGAAATGGTTTTTATTAGCAGCATATTGAGTTAAAGAGTGAGGTTATGTTTTAGCAGATATGCTGTCGACTTTCCATTTAGACAGGCTTGAGTTTGATCAAGGCGACCATTAGTTTCTGGATATAATTTGATCAGTTGTTTGTACCTAAGAGTGAAGTAAGTTAGTCCTAGTCTTTTAAAGTAAAAATGGTTTTGAAAGTGACTAAGCCTCGACTTTGAAACTAACTTAAATTTCATCGTCAAATACTAACTAATAATATTTTTCAACAATTTTTACTGTACTTTTAGGGCTACTATTATATTTGCATAGTTATCATTAAGTATGTTATGTAATAAATTATGTGCTCTTGACATTTAACATCTTTGTCATATGTAGCCTAAAATGTAGGCCTATGTAAACTTACCAAATATTTTTTTGGTACCGTACTTATTAGAAAGTGATATAAAAAATAAACAACACAATTAAACCTACTTATTTTTTAGGGCTAAGACCGTCTTATTAAAAAATTTACAAAATTATTATAATATAAATGTTACAAAAATATTAAATTAAATTGGAAAAAAATGCACCTTATTTAGTGTTGTAAGAATAAATTTCATTGTTTGAAAAAAATTAAATCTATATAATCATAATTTTTTTTTGTTCCCCACGCTGTGATATTTAATTGGTGGGTGGGGGGGTTTAGGGATGTCAGAAATTTAGATTTTTGTGATTCATAAAAATATGATTGATCCGACCGATATCTATCATATCAACTATAGATTCATTCTATAGTTAAGTTCTTACCGGTACCTAAATAACAAAGTCGATCACCCCTTTAACTAATTAATTATCCCTATTTTTGTTTTTAGCTTCTTATTCCCACATCTAAATCCAAAAACAAGTATAACCTAACTTAACTTTTGTCAACAAAATCAAAACACTACTAATCATAATGACAAATTAACAAAATAATATGTCAGTAGAACCTTGATAGTTCGACACTTTATGGACTTAGAGAGTGTCTAAGTATCAAAATGTCGAACTATAGGGAGTGTCGAACTATCGAGAGTCGAACTATTGAGGTTCTACTGTAGCTTATAAGAAAAATAATTACCTATGTTGCTATGCATCCTACTTAAATGTGGTATACTTTCTTGGGCTTGGGCATAGGTTGGTTCTTCATATTAATGGAGATTATTTTAGGTTATACGATGGATAGTTAGATTAGTTTGTCAAGCTAAATAATTTTTTTATTTTACAGTAATTTTCGATACGATATCGATCAGTAGAATTTAAATCAGCGAACTTTAAATAGATGTTTTTTTTCTATCTTTCAATTTAAAAACCATTTGGTTTTATTAAAGTATAAGTTAAACCCTACCTAGTAAAAGTACATGGTACCAAATTTCATTAAGGTATGGTATTCTTTTCATTTTCCCCATAAACCCTATGGGAGTGACGTACGTAGGTTTGCTGTCATTTGGGGTTTGTAAGCAAATAAGTTAACTCCTTCCTAATGGATGTACTCATGAAATTGTATCAAGATATGTCAATAAATAAGCAAGATTAGAAGATTTAGTTGATTTGCCATATAATACAAGGAAACATGTTTAAAAATTTCTCCCTAACCATTTAAGCTAGGCCTAACATAAAAATTCAAAATACCAAATTGTTTATTTATGAAATTAAAGGTTCCGTTCAAAAGTTATTGTGTTCATGGCACACACATATAAATATATACATATGGCTTCTAGAGACCTCAAAACAAAAAAGTATCAAAGTTCCGGGCTTAGGTCTTACCGTGACAACTACCGTAATAGCGTATTCCCTGTAGGGAAATTCGCTAAAAATAAAATAGTGTACGCTTTTAGATAAATAATATCCCCTAACTCTCATGTTCAATGTTCACAGGTTACATATCCAAACACTGTAAGGAACAAAGGAGTTTCTGGAGAGCAACAACTCAGGGTGCTTGTTAGTTGCAAAGCGTTTAATGTAAGTAAAATAATTTATTTATTTATTTCAAACGGATACACTATTGAGTTACTGATATACAATTATTGAACAGTCTAGAAATCCCTCTTATTTAACTCTAGTTGACATGTTTGACTTAAAGGAAGCAGAACTAAAAGATTGCAAAAGTTAGAAACGTGAAATTTTTCCACTGTGCTCAGTAAATACTTTTCTTTCAATTTATGTGTGTTGTTTTTAAGATCTCAGTTCAAGATAACATAAAAAATGAAGCTGGCTTCTGTATAAAACAAGTGCCCAGTAATATGCAGTTTTATGATTTGGTTAAGAATTGCTCAATTTAAAAAATGGTTGTTTTTAAAAAAATTACAGTACTGCAATTTGTTTTCTTACACTTCAAAATGTGTTTTCACTACAAATACACTGTATGTATTTATCTTCCTCGGAACTCTAACATTGGTACGCAAATTTTTTAAAAACAATTCCAATGTACACATTAAAAAAGTTATAGTGTAGGCTAGGCCTATGTAAAAGTTGGTCTCCCCGTGCACCATAAAATGACACAAATGAAAGCAACTTACAAGACTAATTATTTGTTTTGTAAAATGATTCCTGATCTTTAACCTACTTCTCTATAGAATAATCCCTTTCTTTACTTGGAAATTAAAATTAATTGAAATATAAATTTTAAACTATACAAAGTAATTTCTTTGGAGGATTGATTATTCAAACTACTTTTGATGGGAGGTGTTTTGGATAGTAAAACATGGAAATTACTTACAATTTGGGACTACTAAACAGTTCATTGACTGTTTTTAAACTTAAATATTTCTTAAGAATCTAGAGGCTTTGATAAGTAAGAGCTGTAACCAAAATAAATGGTAGTTACAGTGGGAACACATTTCTTAGTAAGTCTATTTTGTAGACACTTTTGTTATAGTTTTTTTTCTTTCTTTTTTTTACACTGTACACTGAATTGGTAAGCCATTCAGGGGTTTGGATAATTGACATTTAGATAAATCGACACTTAACTGCAGGGCCTGATACCAATTTGAGAATTAAAAAAAAATGATGAAATCAGAGAAATATAAGTTAATTGCTGAAGATTGATTAGAAAACAAATTTGGACACCTAATAAAATTGTTCGCTTAATAGTATATTACAATCTTGAAATTTTTTATTTCAGCTTCAGTGATGGAAATTCATTACAAGTCAACAGAGGATGCATCCAACTCACAGGTCCTCCTACAGCTGGTGAATCATCTGCTTTGCTATAAAGTAAGTGATAGCACATTTTATTCCATCTCTCAAAAGTTATTTCCTTGAATGTTTTTGGTATCTATAATTTACAAGTTAAGTCTCTGGTCTACCCCTGGCGCGCCACCCAAACGCAAGGGGTTTTGAGAATCATGTTATCTCCTGCTACATTTGATTCGTGTTATCTCCTGCTACATTCAAATTTTGTTATCTTCTGCTACATTCAGCTATAAATAAGGTGCCATATAAATGTTTTTTATCAGCCAAAAATAATGTTCTCGATAACAAGTAACATTTTCTAGCCTCTGTGAATTGCCCATGATACTTAATGTTAACCCTCCATCGAGCGCAAGCGGAGATGGCCTCCGCAATCAGGAAAAATGGAAAAAAAACATTCTTTTTAATGGTATTAATGGTGACTTTAAATTATTGTAAATGGCTATGTCCGTTGGCAGAACAAATAAAAATAGTTTGTACATTTGAAAAACTTTATTAAATAACTACAAAAGTCAACAAAATATCCTCTAAACTAAAAATAATAAGATTAGATATGTTTTAATATTAGTAATTTACGTATTTTATAATCCGTTAATTACATAATTATATGTGATATGCGCTTAATCCGAAAATTCGCTCATCCGAGCAGGATCTGGTCCCAATTAGTTCGGATTAGCAGAACTCAACTGTAGTTCATTTCATCTATCATCATAACTCATAATTTGTAAAATCAAAATTTTGAATGTAAAAACTAGTTGTGAATCTAAACACTGTTAGCGCTAGTGTAGTTCCCTCTTTCTGGGCCTTATACAAACTGAGTGTCGTTACAACGATTACCCTACATGAAAAATCTGTTATAAGATTAAGTGGAGTAAATTCATATGAAAAGAATTAACATATTTCCATTTCCTTAAGTTAATACACTTTAAATCAGTAAGATAGGCCTAAAGAAGTTACTGTTATTAAAGTAGTAAAATTATTTTCAATTTTTAGTAAATTGACAAAGTGCCGCCCCTAAAATTTAGCCGCTATAGGTTCCAGCCTTTTCAGCCATATTTAGAAAAATTGCCCTGAGTAAATTATCACAGTGTTTTCAATATCTGGAAACAAATATAAGCAGATATTTTGTGATGAAGTATTAGCTAATATTTTTTGGTTGTTGCAGCTGCAGTATTGAAGATAAACCCAAATTCTACGGAATCATGTGTAAAGAAACATCTTCGGATGGTTTTTTTAAACCAGGCAAAGACCCGTATCATTCGAAAGTAAGTTGATTTTTACTAAACAGTTTTTACATATGTGCATGGATTATTCTACATATCAAAGGAATATTTTTAATTCAAACAATAATTTGATGGCTCCATTCTTTTCTTTATTGCGGCTTAACACTTTGGTTTTCATTTTTGTCATATTACCTACTTAAATTTTCCTTGCTCAGAAGAGTATGGGAGTATGGGTAATTTTTTTGGGTCAGCGTAGCATAGCTTTTAATGCTCATTTTAAAGTTCAGTCAAGATTTTGGAAGACCCACTTTTTGCTCATTACTTTTTGAATGATGGGGTACGCAATGGGGTGTTTGCTGTACCCACATATTTTAATAATGATAATATTTGAAAACTTTAATGAATTGTATTTTATTATTGTCATGTGCTATAATTATTTTTCTATAGCTGTAACATAAATTACTATAGAGTTGTGAGATAAAAGAAATGGTCTACTTTTTTAGGATATCAGGAAGTCCTATTTTATTTTTGGTTCACTGTGATTCACAAAAGTTGGATGAATTAAAATTTTTTAGCATTGTTGACTTATAAACGAGTAATTTAAAATCAAGGGTAAATGACAAATACTTTCTCCAGTGGTGTAGTGGAGCGGGAACACCTGCGAACGGCGTTCCCGCACTGGTTTTCGAAAACCCGGGAAATCCGGGAAGTTATGTCTTCCTTTGCAGGGAATTTGACAAATATAGCAAGCCCCACACTGAAAAATGTGCCACTACACCACTGACTTTCTCCCAACAATATAAGAAGGTGTTATAAGTAGGCTTGCCATAATTTTATAGGGCAAAACCTGGACGATCAGTATGTAATAAACCCACCCCCTTGCCCCCCCCCCCTCCCGCCACCACCACCTCAATGCTAATGGAGAATGATTCATTGGTCTTAATACAACATTTTAATTAAGACTAGCTGAGTACCCGTTCTTCGCACGGGGTGTGTTTGCAGTTTATTAACAGAAATATAAAAATCCTTTCACAAATGTCACCTTCATTTGGTTTATTTTAACATATCTAGTAGATATCATAACATATTTTATGCTTAATAGCTTCTTGGCAAATTTGTCAAAATCTTGTTAGGCCTATATTCATTTCCCTTTTGGGTTAGAACTTAGAAGTTTATGTCTTTGCCTTTAATGTTTTTTTGCAGTTTTGCTAAACAATAATATTCGTGATTAACTTTATAGTTCTAAAAGTACACCTTACCACTACTCATAGACGATTAAAGAAAACTCAAACTTGTCAAGGCTGTACTAAATCCAATGTACCCCTGTACCCCACCTCTATTTTTCTTGTTCTACCCTTAAAAGACATGTACAAATTAATCGTTCAACTTTAATCCAAATTAAAAATTAATTCAAATTACAATACCCAACCCTAGTAAAACAACGCATCGCCCGTCAGTAATGTAGGCACTGCAGCAGTGTAGATATGTTTAAGTAGATATTAGGTCTACTTAATTATTTTTTTACTTTAGATTTACTTTCTTACCTAAAAACATTCCCATTTACTGCCAATTTATACAGAACCAAATAAATAGAGACACCCCATGTCAAAATATCGATAAACATAGGAAAATAAAGCGCTGATCTGGGATTAATTCTTATTGCCAAGGGAATCACTCTTTCTACCTTCTAAATGTCAAAATGAGCAGATTTGTTTACAAAAAATAAAAATGACGCAACAAACATCTGGAAAATTGTTCTAGCCATCTAATTCCATTTCAACAATCAGCATGATCCTTGAATGAAAATAATTATCAGTGTTTCGTTAGCAGCATCCTCACACATTAGTACTGCACCATCTATACTCGCATTATTAGTTAAGATCAAGAAATTTATTATCCTTGTTAGTTTTAACTACATATTTTGTTTTATGAAATACACCTCTTTTTGTCAGAACGTGTCATGAAAGCTAAATTGGGAACTAAAATTAGTTTGCAATGACAATAAGAAATATTTTAAGATTTAAGGAACAAAACTCGTTCTGTAATACTTAGCATAAATTATTTTAATATTCAAATTAAGAACCAAGAACTTAGTTGAATTTACTCGCTGTATTTTGGCTAGTAAAAGGTAAAAGCATTAAACATGAATGAGTCTGTATTTAAAATTATAAGTGTTGCAATCTGTGGTGAAAATGACAAACTGTCTAATCCAGCTGATTAAAAAGCATAAATAAGATGATAGAATTAAATATTCCCATAAGATTAACATTGAATATTTCTTTTACTATAAGGCAGAGCCTTTTTGAAGAACGGTGGTTTAGAGCAGCTAAAAATTTTCTAATTGCACCATTTAACAGTGATAAAAATTTTCATATAATTTACTAAAGCCCTTGTCATGTAAAAAAGAGATTAAAGATTGGTATTTTAGCACAACTTGGCTACTTTGAATTAGCATGGGGCAAAGCCCTGGGGTCGCTGAGGCAATTTAAGTTGTAATGAACCTTCACACCACTCTTGTCTATAACAGGAAAAAAATTTAGACCATCACGTAAAGTCGTTTTCCCGTGAAAAGAGGACAAAATAGGGCCCATGAGCGTTACAGACACAGTGAATGACAGACAGAGAGAGAGAAAGACAGAGGGAAGGAAATTTAGATGACGCCGATTTTGGATTCTGTGATACATAAAAAGAAAAAATAACCAAAAATTTCAAGATTCTAAGCAATGTACAGACAAAACTCTAATTTTATTAATATAGATTAAATTTTTTTAAGCAAATTGTGCCTCATAACTTCCAAGATTTTATTTTAGTCCGGCAAACTTAAAATGTTTATGTTGAGTATTAAGGATTAGTTAATTCTTTAAAACTAAATGTTAATCAAATAAGTTGTTTATTTTTTGTTAGTTAGTTTATTAATATAACACGAGCTCAAACGATATGGAATACACATTCTTTATTTCTTGAATAAAAATAAAGTTGCTATAGTAATAATTAATCATTGTCACATTGGACTAGAACTTGTCCAATAATTTGTCTGTTTCATCTGATTTCACAATTGCTTAGACTTGTCCAGCCAACCCTTATTTTTCATCTTACGTAGGCAAAGTCAAATTTCACCTCGACTTTAAATTCGATTACCATAAGAAAATTGAATCTTAATTTTGCAATTTTTTGTTGTTGTTATCAGAATATTATCAGAATATTTATTTTAAGACGCAAAACAAAAAAGATTGTTGAGTTTGTTTTTGATAATTCCCTATTATTCTAAATATTAAAAAAAAAAACTGGAACTAAAGCAAAACCGGCCGGGACACCGGGACAAGTGCGAAAAATCGGGACTTTCCCGGTCAAACCGAAGGTATGGCAAGCCTACTTATAAGCCTCCAAACATTCATGTCTTGAATTGGTAATAGCTACCAGCTAAGCAGACTCTGCCACGCGTGTCTGTGACTTTTAACAATGTACTCCATTTACCGCCAAATGGAAAATTGGATTTTATAAACACTTGTTGCTTTCTAACTTTTGAACGTGTATTTTCTCGGAGATACAGAGGGTGTCATTTTATTCAGCATTTTAATCTTAATAGGCCACAAAACTTTAATCAAAATTTTTTAGAGCCGTTTTTGAGAGATTTTGATTTTTCTTTTTTTATGGTTTTAGGGGTAAATTATCCTTATAAACAAACAAATTGGAAAAACACCTGAAATTATTATGGATTTTGACATAACAAACTTAATCCAAATTGGACCACTGGGACATTCTCTATATTCTCTAACACACACTCACACAGAAATCACTCTGTAAACCTCTTTTTTGAACTCAGGCGTCAAAAAAATTTATAAATCCATCAACAACTCAAATTAGAAAATTTTTACAAAAACAATACTTTCTCCATATAATGTTGTGGTATAGGGGGAGGAAGTCAAAATCGACGAATTTATAGGTTCATTGATTGTGCCAATTGTTTTATTTGAAAATAATAGGAGTGATAGACAAATTTAACCACTATTTGAGGTCCTTGTCTTAAAATAGTGATATAGTGATTTAAAGAGTGGTTTAAAATGATTGTGATTTAAAATGATCGAGTAGTGATTTCCAAGGTCGAGTCAAGTTTTTGAGTAGCAATTTATTTAGAGTCAAGTTTATATTACATAATTTTTTAGCGAAAAACAATAAGTTAATACAATAAAAAAAGGAAACCCCTTACATTATAATTAACCCAATACCTTTTCATTAACCGAGTACAAATTTTACCCTCACAGAAATACAGGGTGTTTGGAAAAAACATTTCAGAAATTCAGGAGGTTGTTGCCCACATCAAAATGAGCAAAAAAATCCTGTAAAGATATGTCCTAAAATGCTTTGTTAACCCGATAGCCACTATTTTGTTTTTTATACAAAATAATTTTTATTTCCGCAACGAATCATTGTATTAAGTTCATATTTGGCATGAATCTTTATCACACTAATGTTCATTTTCAGGGAAAAAATTATTTTTGTCTTCTAAATGGCGGCAATTTTAATTTTTCAAACTCAAATAACTTAAAACTGGTGAATTATATCAAAATTTTATAAAAAACAAAAAAATTATAAATTAAATTATCTAACCAATGATATCAAGTTTATAAGGATCTAACAAACAAATAATGGAGATATTGTGATGTTTCTACTAAAATAACCTTAAAATCCATGAGTACTAATGAAAAATAAAAACAACATAAAAATCGCAATAACTCCATTATTTGTTGTTAGATCCTTACAAACATGGTGCCATTGGTTAGGTTAGATCACTCAATTTTTAAACTTTTTTGTGCCTTGTAAAATTTTGATAAAATTACAAAATTGGTTATTTGGTTTTGGTTATTTGAGTTTGAAATTTTAAAATGGCCACCATTTTGAAAATACACATCGAAAAAAATAATTTTTTCCCTGAAAATGAAATTTGGTGTGACAAAGGTCCATGCCAAATATGAACTTAATACAATTATTCGTTACGGAAATAAAAATTATTTGGTGTAAAAAAACAAAATGGCAGCTTGCGGGGTAACGAAACATTTTAGGACATATATGTTTATAGGAACTTTCTTGCTCATTTTGATGTGGGCAATAACCTCCTGAATTCCTGAAACATTTTTTCTAAACACCCTGTATACATAAATAGGCTATTTACTTATGATCAGGTTTAAACTAAAATGGTGCAAACGTCTTTTAAATTGATGTTTTGCCATATTTTTAACATGCCAGGGTAATATAGTAATTAATTTAGAAGCCTTATCCCTTAAAACAAGATTTTATTTTGTTTTTGTATGAGGTTTTCAGTAGCAATTGAGAAATGTGAGTGTAGCAGGTCCCGACTGGAAAAATCCAGTTTGCATCCCACATACCTTTAAAGTAGGACCTTATTGAAAAACTTTTTGTAGCTATTCAATCGGTTGATAACTAAAAATTCAGGAAATGGATTTCAAATTTGAGGTTCATTACACATAACCAGAATGTAGCATCCCTTGGCTTGGCAAGTGAGCAGAGCAAACAAGCTTGTTTTACAAATTATACATGATTAATCGAGAAAATGCATGGCCCCCCAAGTAATATTGTTAAAAATAAATTAATTGTAACATGCATTACAGATTTCAAGTTGTGAGTATTTTGAAATACAAATAAGATAAGCAACACTATAACTTTTTCAAGTAGAAATAGGTGAAAAATAGATGATTAAAGTATTTACTAGTGCACGTGATGCTTGACATCGAGCAATTTATTTTGATACAATACAAAAGTTATATTTAGTTCTAAATCAATTAAATCCGACCAATCCAATGTTGTGAATATCAGTGATCACCAAAAACTACAGCTGAACGTTATCAGATGTTTAAAATTCTCAAACCAATCGCAATGTTTTTCTAATGGGAAAATTTCAAATTTAATTTGTGGATAGCGCCCTTACTTTAAGTCTGTTTCTCATCAATTTTTGTCGGGAACAAATACACACCAAGCCCTATCCAACGACACCAAAAACATGAAAATCGGTTGATAATTGTAGGAGGAGTTAACACAAAAATACCCTTAGCGTATTAAATAAGTATAGAGTAGGCCATTTATTGCTATAGGCCAGACATTTTTTTAATTCATTGTATTATTTTTCAGGGAATCCAAAGGAGCTGAACCAACACCTAACCAACCTGTTGTATACATAGTTTATGTATCTATATATCTCTGTATGTAATCTATTTATTTATTTTTAAATTTATAATCTATATTCTGTAAATAATTCAAAATTAAAATATTTGCAAAATAACTATTTTTATTCTTATGTTCCCTGCTTGAGAATTTTTTTGTTTATAAAATTGTTTATATTTCATTGAAACAAAAGAAAACATTGATTTTATAATAGTGTTCATGCAATTTATGAATCATATTAAATGAAGTTTGATTATAACTGTAAAAAACCTCGATCTTAAAACAATTTATTTTCAAGTTTATCTATAATGTGTTTAAATTACAAAAGTTTTAGTTTTAAATGTTTTACTTTTGGATAACTGTATGGTTCATTCTACACATGACATGTCAAATAACTAAAGTTGGTTGAAATTAAGCTGCATATCAGTTTATATGTGCCATATTTATGTTCCACATTTATTAACAAATGGCCAGCAACCCATTCTATTACAAAATTATTATCGTCACTCTGTATTTGAAAGTAGCTACTTTCCGTGCCGCTGAGGCTTTCGAAAGTCGTCAATTTCAAAACAGATAAAACTAGTCACCATCAGCTGTTTTTCCGTAAATAAACATTACTTTCAGTCCAAGGAAAACAATTTTTTACTACATTAACAAACTTTTCCTGTACAGCAACAACTCAATCAGCTGAATTTAAAACAAATTAAATTTTGAAGTCTGTCTTTGTTAACTATGTGTAATAACAAAAAAATTACGAATAATTCTCCTTTAAAACATTCATATATTTTATTAATTGCACCGTGATGTAAGGTATCATTCACAATTCGTCCGGAAGGTGACCCACTTCGGGGCGAGATAGTGTTTTCCATGCTTGGCTTCACCTCGCGCATAAAACACTATCTCGCCCCGAAATGGATCACTTTCCAGACGAGTGGTGAAATATACTATTCATTGCACACTATTTCAAACATCTTTTTAACACTTTTGGTGAACATGCATTGGTCACTTTTGATAATCATGCGTTGATAACTTTTAGAAAACATTCGTCGATCACGTTTGGAAAACATTCGTCGATCACTTTTGGTAATCATTCGTCTATCACTTTTGGTAATCACTCGTCGATCACTTTTGGTAATCATTCGTTGATCACTTTTGGAAAACATTCGTCGATCACTTTTGGAAAACATTCATCGATCACTTTTGGAAAACATTTGTCGATCACTTTTCAAAAACATTCGTCGATCACTTTTGGATAACATTCGTTGATCACTTTTGGAAAACATTAGTTGATCACTTTTGGAAAACATTCGTTGATCACTTTTTGCAAACATCTGTGAAAATCTTTTCGCAAATGTGAGAAGTGTAAACTTGCATATTTGCAGAAAGTGCTTAAAACAATTTCATGTTTTCAATGAATATTTACAGCAAACATTTTCGTTTGCAGTTGAAATTGATGTGCAAACTTCTTGTAAACGTTCATTGCTGTCTGGGTTAAATTGCACTAATGACACTAAAAATATATTTATCACGAGTCGGGTATTCTGATTGTTGTCACATTGGTGACAATTATTAATTTTGGTACGGTATTATTTTTATTATTATTTTTTTATTTTTAATTGAGGAGCAAGGTTTTCGTTCGGGGGAAATATGCAAATTAAAACAGGAACAAGCGTCGAACAGTGGCCTTGGAAGAGAGGGGAGGTAGATAACAATAGGTCGGCGGTGCGCGGACGTCGAGCCGAGGACAACGTTCTGTTAGATACCGAGGTTACAAATAGGAGTGCCGCGGTCAGGATCGGCCTCATTTGTGGTTTGTTCGGGAAACGGGAGCAGTTCTTCCTTGCTACACTTGTGCCCTCAATGTGGAGGTAAGGGTTAATTTTATTTTAATATACCTTTTTCGATTTTCCAGGAAGGAGTTAGCTTTGATATTATTATTGTAATAATTAAATGATTGTGATTTACGTAAAGGAAATGTTGATTTTATGACGATGTTGTAGTTTTCAATCTGAGACCACGTGTCTCTGAAGCGTGTCTGTACATTACCAGGAAGGTGAAGTTTTGTAAAAAAAAAAACTAATTTTAAGTCCAAAATATTAATATTGGTTTAGTATGTTTAATCAGCATTCAATTTAATTTAATTTATTGTGGAAAATGAAAAAAAAGTGAAGATTGTATCTGTAAAATATACAATTTAAATTTTGAGTCGTAATTGGAGACATAGGCTATTTGATTTGTGCAAAAAGTAGATTTGAAATTATATTGAGTAACATTGTATTTCATTATTTAAGGGAAAAAGTATTATTTAATTAATGGACAGACATTTTGGCGAATGGATATTGAAAGAGGAAATGTATTTGATTTATTACAGTTAATATTTTAAGACAATCAAATCAGTTAATTTGTTAAATGCGTATTAAAACTAGAAAGAATTAATTTGTTGCTGCATTGTTAAGTTAATGTAATTTGAATCAATTATGGTTAAATTAATTGAAGGATATTTAGGATGTTTAAAATGCCCAAGACAAAAAATAAGTACCATAGAAAGGGGAGTAGTGTGGAAATACAAATTTTAATTTGAAATTGTGGAAGGGGGGGGGTTTTATGAATTTAAATGTATTAGCCTAAGAAGGAGGAAATTGTCATAGGGCTTGGGTGTGAGACGACCCTTAATTTTGGCGAGCAACAACTGTGATCTACGGCGAACACACCAAGGACCGAGGGTTATCCGAGGCGGGCAGCAGCCCATCCTCAAAGGCTATCGAGGAGCAGATGTGGAGTCCGACACCTCCGTCTCTGGACGTCCGAGGTCTGGCGGCACAAGGGTACGACCGCCAACACCACCCAGCACCTGCCAGGGGGTCGACAGGTCATCGGGTACCAGCAGTGATGAGTACAACATTGTTTCTTTCCGCATGGGTTCGAAGTGATAGTCATGCCAATAGAGGAGAATTACCTCGAGGACTGTTTAAGATCGTCTCTGGACTTTGAGGGTTGCATTAATTGTTAAATGGGAGGGGGTTGGAAATTAGAGTTTTATAGAAGGGATTTCTGATTAATAAAATTAGTCTTGGGTATTCAGGGCATTTAGTAATATTATTAGGTACTGAGCTCTTTTAGTTTATTTTATTTTAAGCCTAAGAACTTTGGATCTGGTTTGTGAATTTGTTTGGTTGTTTTATTTAAATTGTAATAAATCCTTACTGGAAAAATGTTAAAATTATTTCGGTACTATATTATTTTCTACCCTCTCTAGGCTCTCAACTTGGTCAGTAATTCTAACGTGGATCGTCGCGTCTGGTGGCGGATCCTGAATCCAGACCGCTGTCAGATGTTTGTTTAGACCAACGTGACAAAATGCGCCACTCTGCTAACCAAGTGATTGCCCGGGAGAGGGGGGAGCGTATGTAGTGCCGAAATTAAATCGATATTATTATTTAAGTAAGGCGAAGGCCATGGGTTTCAACGTGGATCTGCTCCATAAAGACGAACTGTTGTACGAGCTACAATGGCGTGGGTTCCCTGTCACAGTAAATAATACGGTAACGGGTTTGAGGAAACAGCTCAGAAAGGCGTTAAAGGATGGGGTAGCGACAAAGTGGGAGAATTTAACCGTGTTGCGTGTCACAATCGAATTAGATAATTGTCGGGAAAAATGTGAAGAGTTTCGAGATTTAGTGGGTAGTTTAGAAGAGATTACAGAAGCCGTTGGGGTCCATAGATTAAAGGAGCGGGTCAGTCATTTGAAACGAAGATTATGTAACTTGCTTGAGAATGGAAAGGCGCGGTTGGCGGACGATGCCCGAAAAAGAGTTAAGGAATGGGAAGCCGAAACGTTGGAGTGGGAAAAATTGTTAACGGAGAAGTTGAATAAATTGGACGGAAAATCGGCCGCGGAAAAATTAAGAAAGTTGAGCGAAACGCACGAAGTTGAAGAGAACGGAATTGAATCGGACGACATAGAATACATGAGCGATGTTTTTGCGCCGAGTAGTAGCGCGATGAGTCAGGATACAAAGGGCGATAAGAGTCAGGGGGGAAGTAAAGTCAAGGTCACTCCTCCTTGTCCTGAGGTAAACACGGTGGGAGGGGGAACTGATATGGGGTTTTTGCATGTAACTCCTCCTACCACCAAAGAAGGTTTATTTACTAAGTTGACTAATCCTGTAGAGAAAATTATCCGAGAAATACCGTCTAATATTAATGGCTTGGATCATCTTAAGCTTCTTAGTTTATTAAATGTTATTAATAAATTAAAGAAAAATAGTAAACTTAGTGATAGACAGGTATTAGAAGTTGTATCTGGTCATGTCAGCGAACCGTTATTGGGAAAAATAAATTCTCATATTCAACGGGAGGCGAGTGTAGATGTTGTCCACGAAGCCTTGTTGAGGTATTTTATTCCTCGTGGTCTATATGAGAAGTTGAAGCGCGACATGGTGCATAGGCCACAAGCTCCGGACGAGCCTCTTTCAATGTACGTGTGTGAAATAAGGAATAGCGTAGAGTTATTGAAATGTGATTATACCGAAGCGGAACTGATTGATATTGTAGTAATGGGGATTAATCCAAAGGACAGGAATAAATTGGTTTTTCAGGGATTACCTAGGAGTCTGCAAGACTTGGAGAGATTGTGTATGTTCGTAAAAAATGTTGAGTACAATGATCGGGAGAGAGACGAATTAAAGATGGGGAAAAATCAAAACAGAATAGGTTTCCACAACAGGGGTTTTGTAAATAGCGTAGACTCTTCAAAGGGGAATGATGAGAGAAGAGCCCAGGGGACAGATAGGCTATGTTACTATTGCTCGAAACCGGGACATTTGATAAGAGATTGTTGGAGACGGGGGAGAGATTACAGGGGTGGTCCATCAAGGGAGTAATAATTTAAATAATATCAGTGTTCATAAGCATATTAAAGGGGAGAAATTTAAGTGGAAGAAAATGGACAGGAAAATTAGAAACAAACTCTGGTTTAAAAATAAAAGGGGAATTCACAATTTACCAGTAGTAAATGTACACTTTGATGCGGACATAAACGAATGTGCGTTATTAGATTCTGGTAGTTCCGTTAACATTATAAGTAAAAGGGTATATGAGGAGCTGCATTCAAAGAAATTAGTAATAAGCTTCTGTAATGATAAGGTGGAGTGTTTAACGGCTACCAGTGAATCGATAAACATACTAGGAAGTTGTAAGGTGAAAATAAAGATTCATGAAAAGTCCTGGGTATTGAGTTTTTTAATTGCAGATAAAATAAGTTGGGATGTGATTTTAGGGGTAAATTTTATGGAAAAGACTGGTTTTATATTAAATATGAAGGAAAATACAGGATATTTTTCATTTGATCAGAATAATGTTTTCAATTTAAATGGTGTGGTAAAGGATGCTCAAGTACCGAGTAGTAGGCCTACAGATAGCGAGACTGAATTAAGAATCGGGCGAAGTGAACTCAGAGATAGAATTAGGAAATTAGTGGAAGATAACCCGGATGTTTTCACCAAAGAAATAGGGAAAACGTTAGATTTTCAATGTGAAATAAAGTTAAAGGATACTACCCCAGTTAAAATAAGACCATACCCAGTTTCTCCACCTAATATGAAAATAATGAGGGAGATAACCGATTCATTATTAAAACAAGGAATAATTGAATCCAGTCTGTCGAGTTATTCATCGCCTAGTTTTTTAGTTAGTAAAGGAGAAGGGAAAGGACATAGGTTGGTAACAAATTACAAAGAGTTAAATTCCAAAATTGAACCAATTGTACATCCTATAGGTGAACTGCAAGGGTCCTTTAATTATTTAAGTGGTGCTAGAATTTATACAGTGTTGGATTTAAACAACTCTTATTATCAGGTGCCTTTAGATCCCAAGAGTAGATATTTAACGGCGTTTTCGACACCGTATTCATTGTATCAATACTGCCGCATTCCATATGGGCTGCATTTAGGTTCCGGAGTTTTATCAAGTTATCTGGACAGGATTTTCTCAGATTTGAAGTTTAAATGCGTAATTTCATTTGTAGACGACATTGTCATATTTTCGAAAAATTCTGAAGAACATATGGAACACCTGACTGAAGTGGTCAGCCGTTTATCGAAGGCGAATTTGACGGTGAATCCAAATAAAGTCCTGTTTGCGGGTGAAGAGATCAGTTTTTTGGGACATCGAGTTTCTCACAATTCATTGAAGATTGACCCAGATAGAACTAAGGCGATAAGGGATTACAAGAGTCCGACTACAGTGAAAAACTTAAGTAGGTTTATCGGCATGATTAATTTTTATTCGAGATTTATTGAAAATTACGCTATTCTATGTGCCCCCCTAAACGAGTTGCGAAAGAAGAACGCCAAATTTAAATGGACAGAGGAGTGTGAGGTTAATTTTCAACGATTAAAGGATTGTATATGTAACCCGCCGGTGTTACGATTGCCTAATTACGACGTCCCCTTCATATTGCAAACTGACGCTAGCCAGGTCGGATTAGCATCGGTGTTACTGCAGGATATAGATGGTGTGAGATTCCCTATCCATTATTATTCGAAAAAATTTACTAAGCAAGAACTAAATTTATCAGTCTACGAGAAAGAAGCTCTAGCGGTCGTGTTGTCCATTCAGAAGTTCAAAAGCTATTTAGAAGTTATGCCCTTTTATTTAGAGACCGATAATCAGAGTTTATCATGGGTTTTATCGCATCATAATAAGCTAGGTAAGCTAGGACGCTGGGCTGAGCTAATTTTAGGGCTACCATTCAAGGTCAAACATATTAAAGGAAAGGAAAATAAAATTGCAGATTGTCTGTCGAGGATGTTCGAAGGATATCCGAGTATAGAAGTGGAATTTGAGCCATCTGAGATCGAGATAAATGGAATGAAAGAACTTGTAAATAATGTAAATAATGTATTAGTGAAGAGAGATAAGGGAAATAATAACGGTCAGATAAATAATCTAAGTGAGTATCCGTTAGCATTCACCGATATGCGGGAACACCAAAAAAGGGACTTAAAGATTCGTGGGTTAATTGATCAAATTAAGGAAGGTGAAAAGAAACCAGAGTATGTAATTAACCAAGGGGTTTTATTGTTTAAGCCACCGAATAAAAGGAAAGGACGGATTGTTGTTCCAGAAGCACTGAGGAATATGATCTTACATTATTATCACAATAGCGTCAGTACCGGATGTCACCTGGGCATTACAAAAACCGCCAATAAAATAAGAAATTATTATTATTGGGAGAGAATGTTCGACGATGTGAGGGATTATGTGAAAAGGTGTGAAATGTGCGCCAGGTCAAAACAAGCACAGAGAACCTTTCAAGGTGAAATAGTAAGTTTCCAAGCGACGAAGCCCATGAGTAAGCTGTATTTGGACATCACCGGAAGTTTCCCGCGGAGTAAATCAGGAAACAATATGTTGCTTGTGGTGGTGGATGATTTCACCAAATATGTATGGCTGGTCCCTCTGAGAGATGCGAGGACATGCAATATCGTCAAGGCCTTAGAAACTCAGGTTTTTAAACACGTGGGAACTGCCGAGATAATCATTAGTGACAACGCATCGTACTTTCGGGGTAACGAATTTAAGAATTTTTGCTTCAAATATGGAATGAAATTACATAGAATTGTAGCCTATAATGCAAAATCGAACAAAAGCGAAAGGTACATAAAAACTGTAAAGGGGAGTATGGTGGCATTACACAATGACTGTCATGAAAAATGGGATAGTAACCTCCACTACATTCAATTGGCACTCAATACGGCGGTAAATGACGTCACAAAACATACAGCCTTCGAACTTATGTACAATTTCGAACCGAATTGCGGGTTGTCGGCAATGTGGAGAATTAAAGATTTGCTCGGTGATCAATCCGATAAGGAGGATGTAAAGCTAAAGTTTGATAGAGCAATAAGGAATCTGAAACTAGCGCACGCCAAGACAAAGGAACGAAGAGCGGCAAATGAAGGGGCCAAGCATCCCTTTAAATTGTTCGATTATGTTTACATAAAAACCCACCACATAAGTAACAAAGCGGCGAAATTCCAAGCTAAACTTGCGTACAAATGGTCTGAGAAATACAGGATAATATATTTTCTGACTCCGGTAACTGTACTTCTACAGAAAGAATCCGATTCAAAGGTCATTCAAAGAGCGCATATCGATCAATTAAAGATGGCGTGAAAAAAAAAATTATAGGAGTTAGAATAGTAAATAGTAGTAACATTACGTGTAAGATGAAATAAGGAAGGAATATTTAATTTATCGGCATTGATTTCCTTGTTGTGAACCTGGGTACACTGTGAAATTGAACGCCCAAGTGACAAAACTATCAGCGAAGCCTGGATTAAATTATCGATATGGAACGCGAGGTTGAATCATGGAGAGCGAAGCATGACGGTTACGTTAGGAACACACATAAATTAAATGTAGGCAACAAAAAAATTAGGCAAAAAGGGAGTTAAATAACCACTGCTTATGAAAATAACGCTTAAAGATCTCGGACGCGGGAAAATTAGGCGAAGCCGACTATCCTGTCTTCAAATCAAGAACGCTGTTTATTGGTGGTTCCATGGCCAGGTTCCTTCCATTATTACAGCGGATGAAGACAAACTTGGTTTATTAACCTTCTGTAAATAGATGTGGGATAAAAATTTAATGAGAAAAGAAATTACCAAAATGTTTTGTATATTTAAATTTTAATAGTATCCTTTCTTGTTTCATTTTAAAATATGTAATAATAATAAATAGGCGCCTATTTATGTCCAAGGGATTATGTAATATTGTTGTAATTTGTTATAGTGTAAATAGTTAAGTTGTGTAGTTAGAAAATAAATTGAAGTGCTTCGTGAAGAATTTGTAGGAAGTCGGAACGCATTATTGGATCTTGAATTCCAATGTGTTAAGTGCGACCGATAAAACAATGAACAATGTATAAAAGGAAGTGGAAGTGTTAACAGTATGTGTGATTAATAAAGCGAACGTGAAATAGAATTTTGTCTCTTTAAAATTTATGTAAGTGTTTGGAAAAAATCAAATAAATGTAAGATCCAAGCTATTAACTTAATATTTTAAAGAATCCATAAAACAGATCGAGTAGCGATTAGTTGTCATTATTGAAATGTTTGAGTGGATAGAGGAGTTCAAGCGACCTTGACACGGGGCGAGCGGAATGACCTTGCCGATAAGCCGGTTATCAGGAGAGATAACGGTAAACAAGGAGCGCTGCCTTGCGAAGAAATATTATGTCGTTTGGAGTAACTGGGGTGCCAAGTTTTTTTTTCACACGAAAGGTGTGATGAAGGAAAAAATCGTTTCATTTGCGCAGTCGAGAAAAGAAAACGATTTTGTTTTAAAGGGGAGGTTTGTCACATTGGTGACAATTATTAATTTTGGTACGGTATTATTTTTATTATTATTTTTTTATTTTTAATTGAGGAGCAAGGTTTTCGTTCGGGGGAAATATGCAAATTAAAACAGGAACAAGCGTCGAACAGTGGCCTTGGAAGAGAGGGGAGGTAGATAACAATAGGTCGGCGGTGCGCGGACGTCGAGCCGAGGACAACGTTCTGTTAGATACCGAGGTTACAAATAGGAGTGCCGCGGTCAGGATCGGCCTCATTTGTGGTTTGTTCGGGAAACGGGAGCAGTTCTTCCTTGCTACACTTGTGCCCTCAATGTGGAGGTAAGGGTTAATTTTATTTTAATATACCTTTTTCGATTTTCCAGGAAGGAGTTAGCTTTGATATTATTATTGTAATAATTAAATGATTGTGATTTACGTAAAGGAAATGTTGATTTTATGACGATGTTGTAGTTTTCAATCTGAGACCACGTGTCTCTGAAGCGTGTCTGTACATTACCAGGAAGGTGAAGTTTTGTAAAAAAAAAAACTAATTTTAAGTCCAAAATATTAATATTGGTTTAGTATGTTTAATCAGCATTCAATTTAATTTAATTTATTGTGGAAAATGAAAAAAAAGTGAAGATTGTATCTGTAAAATATACAATTTAAATTTTGAGTCGTAATTGGAGACATAGGCTATTTGATTTGTGCAAAAAGTAGATTTGAAATTATATTGAGTAACATTGTATTTCATTATTTAAGGGAAAAAGTATTATTTAATTAATGGACAGACATTTTGGCGAATGGATATTGAAAGAGGAAATGTATTTGATTTATTACAGTTAATATTTTAAGACAATCAAATCAGTTAATTTGTTAAATGCGTATTAAAACTAGAAAGAATTAATTTGTTGCTGCATTGTTAAGTTAATGTAATTTGAATCAATTATGGTTAAATTAATTGAAGGATATTTAGGATGTTTAAAATGCCCAAGACAAAAAATAAGTACCATAGAAAGGGGAGTAGTGTGGAAATACAAATTTTAATTTGAAATTGTGGAAGGGGGGGGGTTTTATGAATTTAAATGTATTAGCCTAAGAAGGAGGAAATTGTCATAGGGCTTGGGTGTGAGACGACCCTTAATTTTGGCGAGCAACAACTGTGATCTACGGCGAACACACCAAGGACCGAGGGTTATCCGAGGCGGGCAGCAGCCCATCCTCAAAGGCTATCGAGGAGCAGATGTGGAGTCCGACACCTCCGTCTCTGGACGTCCGAGGTCTGGCGGCACAAGGGTACGACCGCCAACACCACCCAGCACCTGCCAGGGGGTCGACAGGTCATCGGGTACCAGCAGTGATGAGTACAACATTGTTTCTTTCCGCATGGGTTCGAAGTGATAGTCATGCCAATAGAGGAGAATTACCTCGAGGACTGTTTAAGATCGTCTCTGGACTTTGAGGGTTGCATTAATTGTTAAATGGGAGGGGGTTGGAAATTAGAGTTTTATAGAAGGGATTTCTGATTAATAAAATTAGTCTTGGGTATTCAGGGCATTTAGTAATATTATTAGGTACTGAGCTCTTTTAGTTTATTTTATTTTAAGCCTAAGAACTTTGGATCTGGTTTGTGAATTTGTTTGGTTGTTTTATTTAAATTGTAATAAATCCTTACTGGAAAAATGTTAAAATTATTTCGGTACTATATTATTTTCTACCCTCTCTAGGCTCTCAACTTGGTCAGTAATTCTAACGTGGATCGTCGCGTCTGGTGGCGGATCCTGAATCCAGACCGCTGTCAGATGTTTGTTTAGACCAACGTGACAAAATGCGCCACTCTGCTAACCAAGTGATTGCCCGGGAGAGGGGGGAGCGTATGTAGTGCCGAAATTAAATCGATATTATTATTTAAGTAAGGCGAAGGCCATGGGTTTCAACGTGGATCTGCTCCATAAAGACGAACTGTTGTACGAGCTACAATGGCGTGGGTTCCCTGTCACAGTAAATAATACGGTAACGGGTTTGAGGAAACAGCTCAGAAAGGCGTTAAAGGATGGGGTAGCGACAAAGTGGGAGAATTTAACCGTGTTGCGTGTCACAATCGAATTAGATAATTGTCGGGAAAAATGTGAAGAGTTTCGAGATTTAGTGGGTAGTTTAGAAGAGATTACAGAAGCCGTTGGGGTCCATAGATTAAAGGAGCGGGTCAGTCATTTGAAACGAAGATTATGTAACTTGCTTGAGAATGGAAAGGCGCGGTTGGCGGACGATGCCCGAAAAAGAGTTAAGGAATGGGAAGCCGAAACGTTGGAGTGGGAAAAATTGTTAACGGAGAAGTTGAATAAATTGGACGGAAAATCGGCCGCGGAAAAATTAAGAAAGTTGAGCGAAACGCACGAAGTTGAAGAGAACGGAATTGAATCGGACGACATAGAATACATGAGCGATGTTTTTGCGCCGAGTAGTAGCGCGATGAGTCAGGATACAAAGGGCGATAAGAGTCAGGGGGGAAGTAAAGTCAAGGTCACTCCTCCTTGTCCTGAGGTAAACACGGTGGGAGGGGGAACTGATATGGGGTTTTTGCATGTAACTCCTCCTACCACCAAAGAAGGTTTATTTACTAAGTTGACTAATCCTGTAGAGAAAATTATCCGAGAAATACCGTCTAATATTAATGGCTTGGATCATCTTAAGCTTCTTAGTTTATTAAATGTTATTAATAAATTAAAGAAAAATAGTAAACTTAGTGATAGACAGGTATTAGAAGTTGTATCTGGTCATGTCAGCGAACCGTTATTGGGAAAAATAAATTCTCATATTCAACGGGAGGCGAGTGTAGATGTTGTCCACGAAGCCTTGTTGAGGTATTTTATTCCTCGTGGTCTATATGAGAAGTTGAAGCGCGACATGGTGCATAGGCCACAAGCTCCGGACGAGCCTCTTTCAATGTACGTGTGTGAAATAAGGAATAGCGTAGAGTTATTGAAATGTGATTATACCGAAGCGGAACTGATTGATATTGTAGTAATGGGGATTAATCCAAAGGACAGGAATAAATTGGTTTTTCAGGGATTACCTAGGAGTCTGCAAGACTTGGAGAGATTGTGTATGTTCGTAAAAAATGTTGAGTACAATGATCGGGAGAGAGACGAATTAAAGATGGGGAAAAATCAAAACAGAATAGGTTTCCACAACAGGGGTTTTGTAAATAGCGTAGACTCTTCAAAGGGGAATGATGAGAGAAGAGCCCAGGGGACAGATAGGCTATGTTACTATTGCTCGAAACCGGGACATTTGATAAGAGATTGTTGGAGACGGGGGAGAGATTACAGGGGTGGTCCATCAAGGGAGTAATAATTTAAATAATATCAGTGTTCATAAGCATATTAAAGGGGAGAAATTTAAGTGGAAGAAAATGGACAGGAAAATTAGAAACAAACTCTGGTTTAAAAATAAAAGGGGAATTCACAATTTACCAGTAGTAAATGTACACTTTGATGCGGACATAAACGAATGTGCGTTATTAGATTCTGGTAGTTCCGTTAACATTATAAGTAAAAGGGTATATGAGGAGCTGCATTCAAAGAAATTAGTAATAAGCTTCTGTAATGATAAGGTGGAGTGTTTAACGGCTACCAGTGAATCGATAAACATACTAGGAAGTTGTAAGGTGAAAATAAAGATTCATGAAAAGTCCTGGGTATTGAGTTTTTTAATTGCAGATAAAATAAGTTGGGATGTGATTTTAGGGGTAAATTTTATGGAAAAGACTGGTTTTATATTAAATATGAAGGAAAATACAGGATATTTTTCATTTGATCAGAATAATGTTTTCAATTTAAATGGTGTGGTAAAGGATGCTCAAGTACCGAGTAGTAGGCCTACAGATAGCGAGACTGAATTAAGAATCGGGCGAAGTGAACTCAGAGATAGAATTAGGAAATTAGTGGAAGATAACCCGGATGTTTTCACCAAAGAAATAGGGAAAACGTTAGATTTTCAATGTGAAATAAAGTTAAAGGATACTACCCCAGTTAAAATAAGACCATACCCAGTTTCTCCACCTAATATGAAAATAATGAGGGAGATAACCGATTCATTATTAAAACAAGGAATAATTGAATCCAGTCTGTCGAGTTATTCATCGCCTAGTTTTTTAGTTAGTAAAGGAGAAGGGAAAGGACATAGGTTGGTAACAAATTACAAAGAGTTAAATTCCAAAATTGAACCAATTGTACATCCTATAGGTGAACTGCAAGGGTCCTTTAATTATTTAAGTGGTGCTAGAATTTATACAGTGTTGGATTTAAACAACTCTTATTATCAGGTGCCTTTAGATCCCAAGAGTAGATATTTAACGGCGTTTTCGACACCGTATTCATTGTATCAATACTGCCGCATTCCATATGGGCTGCATTTAGGTTCCGGAGTTTTATCAAGTTATCTGGACAGGATTTTCTCAGATTTGAAGTTTAAATGCGTAATTTCATTTGTAGACGACATTGTCATATTTTCGAAAAATTCTGAAGAACATATGGAACACCTGACTGAAGTGGTCAGCCGTTTATCGAAGGCGAATTTGACGGTGAATCCAAATAAAGTCCTGTTTGCGGGTGAAGAGATCAGTTTTTTGGGACATCGAGTTTCTCACAATTCATTGAAGATTGACCCAGATAGAACTAAGGCGATAAGGGATTACAAGAGTCCGACTACAGTGAAAAACTTAAGTAGGTTTATCGGCATGATTAATTTTTATTCGAGATTTATTGAAAATTACGCTATTCTATGTGCCCCCCTAAACGAGTTGCGAAAGAAGAACGCCAAATTTAAATGGACAGAGGAGTGTGAGGTTAATTTTCAACGATTAAAGGATTGTATATGTAACCCGCCGGTGTTACGATTGCCTAATTACGACGTCCCCTTCATATTGCAAACTGACGCTAGCCAGGTCGGATTAGCATCGGTGTTACTGCAGGATATAGATGGTGTGAGATTCCCTATCCATTATTATTCGAAAAAATTTACTAAGCAAGAACTAAATTTATCAGTCTACGAGAAAGAAGCTCTAGCGGTCGTGTTGTCCATTCAGAAGTTCAAAAGCTATTTAGAAGTTATGCCCTTTTATTTAGAGACCGATAATCAGAGTTTATCATGGGTTTTATCGCATCATAATAAGCTAGGTAAGCTAGGACGCTGGGCTGAGCTAATTTTAGGGCTACCATTCAAGGTCAAACATATTAAAGGAAAGGAAAATAAAATTGCAGATTGTCTGTCGAGGATGTTCGAAGGATATCCGAGTATAGAAGTGGAATTTGAGCCATCTGAGATCGAGATAAATGGAATGAAAGAACTTGTAAATAATGTAAATAATGTATTAGTGAAGAGAGATAAGGGAAATAATAACGGTCAGATAAATAATCTAAGTGAGTATCCGTTAGCATTCACCGATATGCGGGAACACCAAAAAAGGGACTTAAAGATTCGTGGGTTAATTGATCAAATTAAGGAAGGTGAAAAGAAACCAGAGTATGTAATTAACCAAGGGGTTTTATTGTTTAAGCCACCGAATAAAAGGAAAGGACGGATTGTTGTTCCAGAAGCACTGAGGAATATGATCTTACATTATTATCACAATAGCGTCAGTACCGGATGTCACCTGGGCATTACAAAAACCGCCAATAAAATAAGAAATTATTATTATTGGGAGAGAATGTTCGACGATGTGAGGGATTATGTGAAAAGGTGTGAAATGTGCGCCAGGTCAAAACAAGCACAGAGAACCTTTCAAGGTGAAATAGTAAGTTTCCAAGCGACGAAGCCCATGAGTAAGCTGTATTTGGACATCACCGGAAGTTTCCCGCGGAGTAAATCAGGAAACAATATGTTGCTTGTGGTGGTGGATGATTTCACCAAATATGTATGGCTGGTCCCTCTGAGAGATGCGAGGACATGCAATATCGTCAAGGCCTTAGAAACTCAGGTTTTTAAACACGTGGGAACTGCCGAGATAATCATTAGTGACAACGCATCGTACTTTCGGGGTAACGAATTTAAGAATTTTTGCTTCAAATATGGAATGAAATTACATAGAATTGTAGCCTATAATGCAAAATCGAACAAAAGCGAAAGGTACATAAAAACTGTAAAGGGGAGTATGGTGGCATTACACAATGACTGTCATGAAAAATGGGATAGTAACCTCCACTACATTCAATTGGCACTCAATACGGCGGTAAATGACGTCACAAAACATACAGCCTTCGAACTTATGTACAATTTCGAACCGAATTGCGGGTTGTCGGCAATGTGGAGAATTAAAGATTTGCTCGGTGATCAATCCGATAAGGAGGATGTAAAGCTAAAGTTTGATAGAGCAATAAGGAATCTGAAACTAGCGCACGCCAAGACAAAGGAACGAAGAGCGGCAAATGAAGGGGCCAAGCATCCCTTTAAATTGTTCGATTATGTTTACATAAAAACCCACCACATAAGTAACAAAGCGGCGAAATTCCAAGCTAAACTTGCGTACAAATGGTCTGAGAAATACAGGATAATATATTTTCTGACTCCGGTAACTGTACTTCTACAGAAAGAATCCGATTCAAAGGTCATTCAAAGAGCGCATATCGATCAATTAAAGATGGCGTGAAAAAAAAAATTATAGGAGTTAGAATAGTAAATAGTAGTAACATTACGTGTAAGATGAAATAAGGAAGGAATATTTAATTTATCGGCATTGATTTCCTTGTTGTGAACCTGGGTACACTGTGAAATTGAACGCCCAAGTGACAAAACTATCAGCGAAGCCTGGATTAAATTATCGATATGGAACGCGAGGTTGAATCATGGAGAGCGAAGCATGACGGTTACGTTAGGAACACACATAAATTAAATGTAGGCAACAAAAAAATTAGGCAAAAAGGGAGTTAAATAACCACTGCTTATGAAAATAACGCTTAAAGATCTCGGACGCGGGAAAATTAGGCGAAGCCGACTATCCTGTCTTCAAATCAAGAACGCTGTTTATTGGTGGTTCCATGGCCAGGTTCCTTCCATTATTACAGCGGATGAAGACAAACTTGGTTTATTAACCTTCTGTAAATAGATGTGGGATAAAAATTTAATGAGAAAAGAAATTACCAAAATGTTTTGTATATTTAAATTTTAATAGTATCCTTTCTTGTTTCATTTTAAAATATGTAATAATAATAAATAGGCGCCTATTTATGTCCAAGGGATTATGTAATATTGTTGTAATTTGTTATAGTGTAAATAGTTAAGTTGTGTAGTTAGAAAATAAATTGAAGTGCTTCGTGAAGAATTTGTAGGAAGTCGGAACGCATTATTGGATCTTGAATTCCAATGTGTTAAGTGCGACCGATAAAACAATGAACAATGTATAAAAGGAAGTGGAAGTGTTAACAGTATGTGTGATTAATAAAGCGAACGTGAAATAGAATTTTGTCTCTTTAAAATTTATGTAAGTGTTTGGAAAAAATCAAATAAATGTAAGATCCAAGCTATTAACTTAATATTTTAAAGAATCCATAAAACAGATCGAGTAGCGATTAGTTGTCATTATTGAAATGTTTGAGTGGATAGAGGAGTTCAAGCGACCTTGACACGGGGCGAGCGGAATGACCTTGCCGATAAGCCGGTTATCAGGAGAGATAACGGTAAACAAGGAGCGCTGCCTTGCGAAGAAATATTATGTCGTTTGGAGTAACTGGGGTGCCAAGTTTTTTTTTCACACGAAAGGTGTGATGAAGGAAAAAATCGTTTCATTTGCGCAGTCGAGAAAAGAAAACGATTTTGTTTTAAAGGGGAGGTTTGTCACATTGGTGACAATTATTAATTTTGGTACGGTATTATTTTTATTATTATTTTTTTATTTTTAATTGAGGAGCAAGGTTTTCGTTCGGGGGAAATATGCAAATTAAAACAGGAACAAGCGTCGAACAGTGGCCTTGGAAGAGAGGGGAGGTAGATAACAATAGGTCGGCGGTGCGCGGACGTCGAGCCGAGGACAACGTTCTGTTAGATACCGAGGTTACAAATAGAAGTGCCGCGGTCAGGATCGGCCTCATTTGTGGTTTGTTCGGGAAACGGGAGCAGTTCTTCCTTGCTACACTTGTGCCCTCAATGTGGAGGTAAGGGTTAATTTTATTTTAATATACCTTTTTCGATTTTCCAGGAAGGAGTTAGCTTTGATATTATTATTGTAATAATTAAATGATTGTGATTTACGTAAAGGAAATGTTGATTTTATGACGATGTTGTAGTTTTCAATCTGAGACCACGTGTCTCTGAAGCGTGTCTGTACATTACCAGGAAGGTGAAGTTTTGTAAAAAAAAAACTAATTTTAAGTCCAAAATATTAATATTGGTTTAGTATGTTTAATCAGCATTCAATTTAATTTAATTTATTGTGGAAAATGAAAAAAAAGTGAAGATTGTATCTGTAAAATATACAATTTAAATTTTGAGTCGTAATTGGAGACATAGGCTATTTGATTTGTGCAAAAAGTAGATTTGAAATTATATTGAGTAACATTGTATTTCATTATTTAAGGGAAAAAGTATTATTTAATTAATGGACAGACATTTTGGCGAATGGATATTGAAAGAGGAAATGTATTTGATTTATTACAGTTAATATTTTAAGACAATCAAATCAGTTAATTTGTTAAATGCGTATTAAAACTAGAAAGAATTAATTTGTTGCTGCATTGTTAAGTTAATGTAATTTGAATCAATTATGGTTAAATTAATTGAAGGATATTTAGGATGTTTAAAATGCCCAAGACAAAAAATAAGTACCATAGAAAGGGGAGTAGTGTGGAAATACAAAATTTAATTTGAAATTGTGGAAGGGGGGGTTTTTATGAATTTAAATGTATTAGCCTAAGAAGGAGGAAATTGTCATAGGGCTTGGGTGTGAGACGACCCTTAATTTTGGCGAGCAACAACTGTGATCTACGGCGAACACACCAAGGACCGAGGGTTATCCGAGGCGGGCAGCAGCCCATCCTCAAAGGCTATCGAGGAGCAGATGTGGAGTCCGACACCTCCGTCTCTGGACGTCCGAGGTCTGGCGGCACAAGGGTACGACCGCCAACACCACCCAGCACCTGCCAGGGGGTCGACAGGTCATCGGGTACCAGCAGTGATGAGTACAACATTGTTTCTTTCTGCATGGGTTCGAAGTGATAGTCATGCCAATAGAGGAGAATTACCTCGAGGACTGTTTAAGATCGTCTCTGGACTTTGAGGGTTGCATTAATTGTTAAATGGGAGGGGGTTGGAAATTAGAGTTTTATAGAAGGGATTTCTGATTAATAAAATTAGTCTTGGGTATTCAGGGCATTTAGTAATATTATTAGGTACTGAGCTCTTTTAGTTTATTTTATTTTAAGCCTAAGAACTTTGGATCTGGTTTGTGAATTTGTTTGGTTGTTTTATTTAAATTGTAATAAATCCTTACTGGAAAAATGTTAAAATTATTTCGGTACTATATTATTTTCTACCCTCTCTAGGCTCTCAACTTGGTCAGTAATTCTAACGTGGATCGTCGCGTCTGGTGGCGGATCCTGAATCCAGACCGCTGTCAGATGTTTGTTTAGACCAACGTGACATTGTTTAATAAAGTTAAGAGTGTTGATTGTATAAATGTTAGTGTATTGCATAGATCAACTGACTAACTGACAGATTATTTTGAAAACTTGTATCATTTAATTTATTGTTAATAAGTAATTACAGTATAATGAAAAATATTGTTCATAACTTGGGTGGAAAGTGTTATCTGTGATCAAAATTACTCACAAAGCATCAGCCTCATGCATAAACTCAATCGCAGCCCGGATGATGACATTTTCCACCCAAGTGATTATATTAAATATACTATTCCGAACCTGAATAGATTGTTTCCTTTCATCCTCTGAGGCAGTTCAGTCACAATCTTGGGTGTTTCCACCTTGTTCCTGGTGAACACGGAAGGCATGTGGCCTGTCGACGTGTATTCCAGAATGGCATCCAACATCCAAAAACAGTCTGAAAATGCAAGCTTTGTTAATTTTACCTCACTACATCCACACCACTGCACTAAAACATGCTACTCATTCCCTTGTTTACTTTTTTTAACAGTAGATGGAGTCAGTGCCTCATACCTGATATATCAGTGAAAATAAATTGTATGAGTAAAAAACCCTTAAAAGTAAGGAATATTTGTTTATTCAATGGCACTGACAATTATATTTTCAAACTTTTTAATATTTAAGAGGTACAGTACTCTCGTTCATCGGACTCGGCGACATCGGAACTCCGCTTCATCGGAACTGAAAATCTGGATATTATTAATTTTTTTTCTTACAAAATAAATAATTTTTCGTTTTGGCGCCTTCAATTTCCATTCGTTCTATCCGCACAACAGTGAAGTATCTCACTTTGCATCAAAAATCATCAGGCGTTTTCCGTAATCTGTACCCATCGATGTGATTTATGAGGCCGTGGAGTATTTGCACAAAAATAGAAAGAGGAAGGGGACAGGAAGTGAACATCCGCGTCGACTGTTTCCCAAACTGTCATTCAGACCGTCGCGACTGCACCTGTGTTACGTGGAAGTTAGTTGACTGCTGGAATATGAATATGGAATATGAGAATAAAGATTTTGGATCTTTATTTCCTGCGTTTTTTTTATTCCTATAGGTTCATTCTTACCATGTTCAAAGTTTGAGTGCACATAAAATCTTTAGTGTTATTTTAAAAACAAGAGTGAATACAATCACGATAGGTCAACGTACGGGCGGAAATGATGACTCACGACGGACTCCGCTTCATCGGAATTTTTTGACATCCGAACCGGCCATCCGCCACATTAGTTCCGATGAACGAGAGTGTACTGTATAAGAGGTCTAATTTTTAACTATTCAACTCAATGATAAAACACGTTTCAAGAAAAGTGGTAGAAAAAGGGTGTTCAAAACAAGGGATAACAATGCCATGTTTTGCCTAAAAGCTATCTGGTTTAAATAGCTTACTGTGCTAATAGCCCCAAAGCCAAAGGTTAGGAAGACTCTTAAGTTGCCAATGAGTGTTTAACTCTTTCTAGTTTAGTTGGCTGCCTAAATGGAATTTGTATCCAAGCCAAATCGTGTGGATCTGAATGAGAAATATTCAAGGATAGCATGACAGTGCTTACCTTTCGTTAGATGACTGTTATCCAGGCAGTTTGAATCGCCATACACAACAATGCGGCCACTCTTCTCCTGTGCTTGGCTTTGCAGCAACCCGAGGATTGGCACGGTTTCCTTTTCAGCATTGTTGGTACCTTCTTTAGCCACCATTTCAGCACCTTTGTATCGAAACAATAATCAATAAGTAAGGTATAAAAAGTTGAGTTATTTTTCAACTTTAAGTACCTTTAAACATAACTTTATAATTTACCTCACAAATCAGTTCTCAATAGATTAATTTATCTCCACTGACTGACTTTGAACCAAAAATTAGACATCCGATCTATTTTTCAAAAAACATTAGTTGTCGAATATTGCTGAGAGTACAGTTTATCAATCATTTATACACACACCAACACTAGTTTGAAGTCATATTACTTTGTCAGGGTTTCTACAGATTTTAAATTATTCATGACCCTTCTTAAACACTTCCCTGACCAAAATTGCAAACAATGTCTCGGAATTTGTGCTCTTTAATAAGTGTGTGGGCACAAAAACTGTATTAATTACACTATTTAAGCATGAGGTTTGTCTTAAATTTCAGAAAATAATAGTAAAATCTATCGACAAAAATAAAAATTTCAAAAACCAACTGATTTATCTAAATTTGGAATTTATAATATACTATATGACAGCTACTATGATTCAGCGGTTCCCAACCTGAATCATGAATACGGTACCATAATTACTTATGTGTTAGTGTATATGTGTTGAAACTTTTTAAATTCTTAACGACGTCCATCGGACTGAATATTTTAATGACAGCTTGACTTCTCCAGACTACTTACGTGATCAAGGCGCAATCTAGCGCCGAAACCGGGTTGTAGACACACAACTCTGAACGAACTGGATACAATTAAGGCAACATAATACCACTTTATTTATCACACTAGTTCAGGGGCAATAAATACAAAATGAGCAAATTACGTATACCGCTTGGGGGTATGCAAAGGGTTGGCTGGGTGTCTGCTGGGATTATCATTGATGGAAGACACTATCTATTGCAGATATAGATTGGTGATATTGGTGATAACTTCTGGTGACCAAAAATTTGAGTGAAGCCGACACTGGATAGAGTATTGTTTTACTTATGTTAAAAAAATTGGAGAAATTCATAAAATTGACTATTTAATTAAAACACCAATTGGCCGACACGCCGACAGTAGTTTGGTTTTTTTTCTAAAGAGGGATTGTTTTATTGAGAATGTATTAGTGAACTACATTTTTATAATCGAGCATACTGAATGAGATGGAAGTGAAGTCCCTTGACCTTTTGGCAGAGCATAAAGCGCATACAAAAATTGCTTAGGCCTAGTACAGTACAGTTCTTACATGGTTAGAAATTAATTGGTCAGTTGCACTCAAACTGTGATTAAAAGCTGGCTCTGTAAAAATAGTAAAAAACAATATTCTGTATCTAATGCAGTACCTAACGAATCCAGTGCGAGTAAATCCCAGGATTTAGCGGGTAAAAGTAATTAATAAATTGGTTTAAAAAAAGAACGACTAAGAACAGGAGATTGCCCAAAGAAACAAATATACTCATCAGTTTAGTGTTAAAAGTTGTGTATTTGGTAAAGGACACCCAAATCTGCTGTACATGTTGAGTGCAAAAGGCTTAAGGCAGAAAAAAAGCTAAGAGATTATGCTAAGACCAGGACCTATTTAAAATTGTCATGTTTTGGGTAATTTTCTAAATTATTGTTTTCTTTAAGTAAATAAACAGGAAGACTGATGAAGAAGCTTTTGATCTTCATATCAACTACGGAAACCTAATTGTAGTGCATTTGTAAAAAATTGGTACGTATGATTTTTGGCCTTAAGCATTCTGTGAACATTTTGTTACATCTCTCTAAGGGCTATGAGACACAGAAAAAGGTTGGGAACACAAGAAGAAAATCATAATAAATTTTGCCCGATCAAAATACAGTTTCCGATGATCAAAAACAGTTTCCTGATAGATATCATATAAATTTTACAAGGTTAGTCTCATCTAATACAGTGTGGTAAATAAACTTTTAAGTTTACAAATATATTAAGTTTCTAAAAATATTTATAAAATAAAAATAAAAGTTGCTAATTAAAAAATATCAGTTTAGAATTAAGAGTGAATAGTGGATTGCACTGTCTATAACTTTGTCATTTGCATTTTAATTTTGGGGATATAGTCTCATAAAAATAAGCTTTGGGTCTGGGTTCCCTGACTTTCCCTGACAAGCAGTCGGTTTCCCTGACTTTCCCAGACAATCAGTCTGTTTCCCTGACTTTCCCTGACCAGAAAGACCAGAGGTGATTGGCAGACCAGAGGTCTGCCAACCTCTTAAAAAATTTAGTATGTGATGAACATAATAAGGTTTGAAAATCCCCAATTAATATTGTTTTAGCAAATTAGTTTATTCTACAACTTCTGGAAGATCTACTTAATTTTCTCACAATACAGTATTAGCATTGACTACGTGAATATAGACTTCTCATCCAATGCTTTTTGTTTGATACCGAAATTTGGAAGGTTCGTGTACACCAACAGTAGTTTTGCAAACATGTTTGGCATAAGTAGTACCAACAAGGACCAACAAGGATTGATACCTCAAGGAACTACGTAAGTAGATTTGGTTAAAAGTCCCAGAGTAACCAACTATCATTCCGTCATCTCTAGCATGTTATTCTCCGATCAGATACAATATTCAATTATCCTATGTTGCTACCTTGGTCGCTGAGAGGGACAGCCACCAGCACCCCCCCAGTAGGCCACTGGGCGATGCTGGTACCCGAGGCATAGTAGCCTGAGTGCTCTCCGAGTGTGAAGTCGCCCTCGAACACTCGGTCGCTGAGGGAGACGCCCCACGAGCCCAGCAAATCGTTGAGGGCCGGTACGTTGGCACCTCCAGTGTCCGGCATCCACCATTGCCTACAACAGCCATTAGGCAACAGTCATCAGGCACTGGACATGATGGTCAAGTCCCCTTGAACACTGGGTCGCTGAGGGAGACACCCCACGAGACCAGAAGGTCGTTGGCGCCTCCAGTGTCCGGCATCCACCAATGTCTATAACAACCATCAGGCACTGGACATGGTCAAGTCGCCCTCTACATTTGACCGCTGAAAAAAAGCCCCATGAGCCCAGTAGGTCATTGAAGGCGTTGTATAATCTACAATCATTATACAGTACACTCTCGTTCATCGGACTCGGCAACATCGGAACTCCGCTTCATCGGAACTGAAAATCTGGATATTATTAATATTTTTTTCTTAAGAAATAAATAAATTTTCCGTTTTAGCGCCTTCAATTTCCATTCGTTCTATCCGCACAACAGTGAAGTATCACATTTTGCGTCTAACGTCATCAGGCGTTTTTCATAATCTGTACGTATCGATGTGATTTACGAGGCCGTGGAGTGTTCGCACAAAAATAGAAAGAGGAAGGGGGCAGGAAGTGAACATCCGTTTCGACCGCTTCCCAAACTGTCATTCAGTCTGTCTCGCGTCGCGACTGCACCTGTGTTACGTGGAAGCAGTTGACTGCTGGAATATGAGTGGAATATAAGTATGGAAAATGAGAATAACGATTTTGTATCTTTATTTCCTGCGTTGTTTTTATTCCTATAGGTTCATTTGTTACCATGTTCAAAGTTTAAGTGCCTTATTTTCATAAAATTTCTAGTGTTTCCTTATAAACAAGAGTGAATACAATCACGATAGATCACCGTACGGGCGGAAATGATGACTCACGACGGCCTCCGCTTCATCGGAATTTTTTGACATCCGAACTGGCCGTCCGCCACATTAGTTCCGATGAACGAGAGTGTACTGTAGTGGTCATGTGTCATTTAAAAACATTTATTTCAATAAGAACCAACCAGGTCGGCAACAGAACTGGTGTGTTTTGCAATGGAAGTTGAAGTATACAGTCATTGGAACATGCTTTGTCTAAAAGGTGGTGGGGGGTGGGGGGGAGAGAGCTCATCCACAAACGCATTGCAAGTAGGAAGCAAGTAGACAGTTGAATTTTCTTTGCCAAGACTGAAAAACTGTTGCTATATTTTTTTAGTCTTATTTGGCACCTCTACTACTTTGGAGGAGTGTTATGGGATTTAGAGTAAGGCCACATAAATGTGAACATTGTTAATTTTAAGTAATTTATAATTGAAAAATATTGTGCAAAGGGTGAATTTAATTTGCCTTTCCTTTACCTTTTTGTAGAGTAACTTTGACAAAAAATGTTAATAATCTCATCAAAAAATTACTTTTTAGCAATAATTGGAGCCCTCCAAAAGTCTGAAGAAAATTTGTATGTAAATAGAGTTTGATATAGACATTAAATCTCAGTTAAATGAAAAGCTGGATCTAAAACAGCAGATGAACAAACTTTATTTCAAAACCATTGACACAAATTTTTAATATTTCCATTTTGGAAACTATACAACAATCCATGCATTATCCAAAACCTATCTATGATTTGATCCCAATATTTTCAATATAAAGCAATTATTTGTACAATTTCAGCATTTTCCGGAATCTAGGTTATTTTGAATACACAGCGAGTTTGTGACTAATAAATTCCAAACAAAGTGCATTTAAAACTGGCACGTTACTGAATGCAAACCTGTAAAAACTGTTTACCTTGTATTTTCATCAAAAAATTTGACTTTCTTCATAACGGTGACGTTGTACCAATCGGCAAACACGATGAGTGACAGTCCGGCGTCCACGTCCCGCTTCAGCTTGCCAACCTCCTCTGGGAAGAACTCCTCCTCAGGGTCGACGATAAGGAGGGCACCGTACTGTGACGCGTCGAAACACGTCAACGTCGTGCCAAGCACCTCAATGTAGTAGCCGCTGTTGCGCACGTGCTGGTACATGTCCTGCAAAGTGATGAAAACATTGCAGCAAACTCAGTAATAGAATAATTTTGGTCTTTCAATAAAATTTAGTACTATTGGTTTTCTTTTTAAATTCATCATAAAAAAGTGGATGAATAGACCAACTAAACCAACAATAGACCAACTGAATTACTAAGTAAACTTCTCCATTCCCAATATTATTTGATCATCAGAATCAGAATTATTGTATTTAACATTAAGTTTTTCGGTGTTTCAAGAAGTAAATATTTATTATTAATGCCTATAACAAACCATAGTTTTTAAATTGCTAAGAGAAACATACGGTTAATTAGACTGTTTCTGTATTTTATTGTTATTTTGTGTGTATGTATTATTGTTACTGTGTATCGATAGGCACACACAGGAGTTACAATGATATTTTACAATATTCTATAGCAAAATTGTATTTATAAAAAAAAAAAAAAGATGACAGAAAATGCAGATAGGGGGGGGGGGGAAGGTAGTAGGAGCAGCAGCTTTTAAGGTCGAACAGTTTAGCCACAATTACAGGGCAAAATTACGCATCCGTCAAATTGACTGATGTTTCGTTAAAGGTGTTAATAATAAAGTTTAGCATTTAGCATAACATTTAACACATATTCATTTAACACTGATAACATTTAGCATATATTCTGATAATTCATTTCCTTAAAGGGAATACACTATTTACCTTGAAATTTGTATGAATATGATCCCCATTCCAGTCCAAAGGGTCATTTTTCATTCGGAGATTATCCCTCGGAAAGTAGCCAGGAGGATATCTCAGGTTGTGGTATTGATCCCACAAAATTCTTTTCCTGATAAAAAACCATGATCATTAAATCAAACATTTGAAGTATAATTATAATCTTTAAATAATGTTTATGAACCCATCACCTTTAAATATGCTCACAAGCCATTATTATTCAGTTCATTTAAGGAGGGGGTTGAGAGTTGCCCAATGGGTGCATATCTAAGGGTGGTCTAGTTCATAAATATTATTTATAGATTGAAATATTATGTTTAATTTTGGTTTTCTAATTTACTATATAATTTTTTTAATTGGCATCTCAATAGACAGTAAAATAACTTGCTTCTCAATCTACCACATAGAAATACCCATCTCAACATAGGAGAAAACATGTATATGGGTTGCAAACTATTAAACTAACAAAGTTTAAGGTGCTTTTATATTTTTAATTGGCATTTTGCAACGACTACAAGGCTGATCTGGGCTTAAGCAGTTTAACCTGTGCACTCCATTTTCTTATTTATTTTAAACTACCTGAGGGCCAAGTATTTGCTCTTTAAACTTAAACAATTCTTTGTAATCATAGAAATATCAGTCACAGACTGTACGCGAAAATTCCCAAAAGGCTTTTTTTCTTTCAAGACGAGCTTGTTCACTCCATCACTAACTTCCACAACGAGTTTGTTCGCTTCGCTCACTTGCCTTTCTGGATGTTTTAATGTAGGAGTATCTGCACTGTGGTATAAAACTGTAAAACGTGGATTTTACCTCTACCGTTAGCAGCTGATTTCATCATTGTTACTAATTCTTTCATATTTAATTGCAATTCTACAAATTGTGTACGGTAGTTGTTTTATCCGTTTACTTTAGTTTTATTTAACTAAATATTCACTATCACCAATATAAACTACTATTTAATAACTAATAAATTATTTTTATTATAATAAAATTCAGTAATTCAGTTACTCGCAACAATGGAAAAAAGCCACATGTTTACACAGGAGCACTTGTTTTGTGCTTTGACAGTTGATTCAGCTGTTTTCAGCAACTGTTTTGTTTTGATTTTAAACTCCATGACCAATGAATGTTAACAATTTTTGCTTTTCAATGCAAGATTATGATTAAATAAAATTTTTCCTAGCATAGATTTTTCTATATATTTTTTTTCATCACAGAACTAAGTTATTTATAAAGTTTGAAGAAAACGTTAGAGCCGTTATCAAGATCCGTGTTCATACTTACATACAAAAATATCTTACTCGTATGAGAGCACAGATATACTATTCAGAACCTGTACAATGGGGGGTTAAACAGATAATACCATTAAACTAAACAAACATCATGTTAAATCATTAAATGCAATGATGCACTATAAAATTTAGAATCAAGATTTACAGGGTGTCCACAGAAAATTTGTTTTAATTTCCCTGACTTTCACTGACCATTTACCATCAATTTCCTTGACTCCCGGACTTTACTGAAAATTTAAATACTACATGCACAAAAATTTATTAAAATTAAAATTATTAAATTTACTCTTTTTAGCAGCCATTGAACAACTAAATAGAAAAAATAATAACAATTAAAATACTCTAAACACAAATGTCTGGCAATAAATTCAATTGTCGTACATTTGTGAAAAATCCTGAAATATTATACTATATACTACATTATACTATAAAAGTCTCCTCAAATTAGAGCGGATTTCCCTGACTTTTTAAGGCTTTTTCCCATTTCCCTGACATTCCCTGAACATAATTTATTTCTCTGACTTTCCTTGACTATCCCTGACTTTCCAGAATTTGGACATCCTGATTTAGAACTGGCTAAGTAGCTGAGTGGTTATAGTGCTCATTTTTAACCAATTTTTTAAGTTGCTGGTTCGATCCTGAGAAAAGTTAGTAGCTTTTTCAAGGTTTGATTCTCGACCCAGCTGCCGTTTGTTATTGGGCTATTGATAAATGACGCTTTCAAACAACTGGTCAATGTTAGGTAGTAACAAGACTGAGGCCGTTCCCCATCAAAATTTTTTGGAAAAAAAAACATTTATATTAATGTTTAGTATTTTTTAATTATTGTTAAATTTTGAGAATTTATTTGATTTAAAAGTTAACACTCTATATTAATTTATATATATATATATATATATATATATATATATATATCAAACATTTTCTTTAACCCTCGAGAGGACGCTAAGCAGAGGAACACTCCGGGTCAAAATTGTTTGTTGTGGGAAATATTTATCTTGGGGTTGACAGCACTGTACTTTTGTGTAGCTGTCGCCCCCTCCTCACCCCACATTTGACCTCCCCTTATCCCGCTTTCAGCGACCAGGGTCAGTTTGGCGAGCGCTGTCCTGAGGTGCTGGACGATTCCTTTGTGAGCGTTCTTGTGTTTTTGGTGAACCCGGAGGAAGAGTCCGTGTGCGATCGTTTTTATTTGATTATTTGTAATTGTTTAGGCTACAATTGCCATTTTAGATTTGTTTTTACTTGAAGTCACTTTTTATTTTTCTATGTATAATTATTGGAATTAATTTTACTATCATTGTTATAGTATTTAATTTATGGTTTATGCAGGGAAACCTCATAGTATTTTTTATGTATTCTGATAGTTGAGTTTTTACAAAAGCTTTTTTATTTGTACTCCAAAACGTTATTTTTACTATTTTTATACTATTTTACAAAACAGTTATTAAAAAATATTAAGTTTTAGTAAAAAAAGTGAAATATGTTTTGTATAATCCATAATAGTTATTAGGGGTGTGCGAATAGTGAATTTTCTGGTCGAGCCGAGCCGAGCCGAGCTGGTAATGAAATATTCGAGTTTCGAGCCGAGCCGAGCCGAGCCCAGACAGCAAAAAAAAAAAAAAAAAAAAAAAAAATTATAATTTTTTTTTGTAAAAATACCATCTTTTATCGTCCCAAAAGGCCATTTTTTGGCCATTAAATGAAAAAGTAAAACGCAGTCAACTCCCGATTAACCGGGGTAATGACTGGTTGAAGGATCCCGGATAACCCAAAACCACGGTTAAAAGATCTTCTAATTGAGTGAACAAGGAATAATAAAAGGGTCCAATGTGGACAAAAAACCAAGGTCAGGTGTTCTATTGTTTGGCATCTGTCAGCTGGGATGGGTGGGTAAGGTGAAGGGGGGAGAGGGTCCGGCGCTGGGTGAGGGGGAGGGTCGCTTGGGATAATTTATTCAAGATAAGAGCACGCAAACAAAAACAAGTTATTGTTCATCTTTTTGTCTAAGTGGTAAAAATTTAAGAACAATAAATTGTTTTAAATGTTTAGTTACCAAATTAGTCTAATAAATTTGTCAAATAAAATGTTAATGTAACTTTATCAAAACATTTCTTGGAATGCAAATCAAATGCATTTTGAAATGTGTTGTTTTGCATAATATAACCCAAAATTACTAAGGGTCACTGAACAGCACAAGAATCAAAACGATAATTACACAATGAAGTGGAAACTAATACAGTAGGACCTTTCTTTGGGCGAGGGTGTGTGAGTGTGTGTGTGTGTGTGTGTGTGTGTGTGTGTGGGTGCATGTAAGAGTGCGTGCGTGTGTTGACTCCACCAGTCAAGGTCATTAGCGTGGTCCTATTGCGTCGTAAACAAACCCCGCCCCGCACCTGCCATCGTCTTGCCTCCCTAACCCTGTTTGCGATCACACAGCTCAATTATAATTGCCGTGTTTCTCTGCGTTTTTCCATTAATTAATAAATCAAATAATTGTTAGTTCAGAGTTTTCTTCTTAACTCTTTTTCTTTTGTGGAATTATTGCTTCTGTAATTATTTTCAGCTCGACCACTCGAATAGTTTGGCATAACCTCGAGCCGAGCCGAATAGTGCTAGTATTCGACCACAACTATTCGACCACTCGAGTACTCGCACACCCCTAATAGTTATAATAATTACGTTTGTTAAATTAACTTTGCCAATCTTGCTCTGTTTTGCACAGATATACTGTAGCTTGAAATCTATTTTATAATCATTTTCTGTTTTTATTTCAAACAATAAAAGTATTTAGAGTACATTTTGTGCATTTATTTAAAACCCGGAGGAAACCTTCTTGAGCGAGAGACGGCGTTTTAAATTTCAAGCGACCTCTCGTGGGTTAAAGGAAGAAATTTTAATTTTAACAATTAAGTTTTGAGGATGTGGTAAAATTTCAGCAAATATTATAATGGCTTTTACACTAGAAGATGTATGATTTCTTAAATGAATTTTGCAAAAAATTGATGGGATACACAAACAAGGTTGTTTGAAAGCACCACCTCAATGTAAGTATAAATTGTACTTGTATGGCTACAGGTGCTAGGTGTGTGACTCACTGGCGGGGCGGGGTGGGGATGATGTTGGCTCGGATCGCCAGTTTGATGGTGGACGTCCGCGGCTGCGTCTCTCCCTCCTCCGGGGGCGACTCCACCGTCAGCTGGATGTGGCCCTGCGCCGTGCCTGCCACAACCACATGGACAGGGTGAAGGTCAAGGAGGTGTTGTGTAAATAAATTCATCAGGAATCTGTCGGTAAGGCCTTGAGGTCAATTATGAAAAAGAAAAAAAAACAGACAAGTAAAAGTACCATTGGCTCCACCACTGCTGTTGACGATACAATAGAGCCCCGTAAACCTGAGTTGGCCGCTTTCCCCAACTCAGTTTAAACTAATCCCAGAAAACTGCCAATGTTAAATCATACGGCAATATCGGGTTTAATCTTGAGTTTTGGTTTAAACTAGGTTGGGGAAAGCGGGCCTTAGGGACCCAGAATTCTGGTTAACTTGGAAAGCCTACCAGAGTAATACAGCACACTAGGTTCCATGGTATTGGCTTGAGCATAATGTAGTGCTTTGGTTTTTATTTATATTTTTTTTGTTAGATCATATTTAAGTTTTTAGTTAATTTTATTCCTATGTGCATTATGAAATATTTTTTATAGGAATAACGTAAACTATTCATGATTTTTCAGATGTTAACTCCTTTCTCGATATCCCACAATTTTTACAAACCCAGAAAACTATATAATTATTGTTCAGTCCATATTAGTCAGGGTTTTCGGGGCCCGTACTCCAGACCCCTTTCTCAAGTGAAAGAGAGTGAAATTTCTTTGGCTGAAAAAATGAAACTCAAGGATATCCATCATTAATTATGTTAGATACTTTAGATACTTTATTTGAAACACCGACGCACTCTGTGGTGCGTATTTTAAGGTGAGTATGACTGAAGGGGTGAGTGTAATGATTGTAATGGATCAGATGAGGTGTAGCTTTGTTACTGACAAATATCAGCTGTTTCATTTCCACAGTTTATGGACATCAGATATTGAGTATAATTGCACTTTAGAAAATGTACATTTTGTAAAAAAAATTAATTTTTCATCAAGAAAAATGAATAGCCGTTTGTGGATATCAATTATTTTGAGGCCCAAATCAACAATCTATCTTAAATAAAAACTTGCAATTGACAGCAACATATCTTTCAAGAGTGTTTATAAAAAACAAACAAAATAAAACACAAACAATCCAAATGTTTTATGTTCTTTCAATAAGAAAAAAGAAACTAGCAGGATCATCAGTGGCCACAATGGAATAATGGCAGCCAATTTGACTTACAGATTCCTAAGATAAATTATCAAGATAGCCACAGTAAGTGTCTGATTCCAAGAGTGATTGATTCACATGCTAGTAGTTTTAAAATCTTAAGAAAACTTTTCAACAAAAAGTTTGACAACAGTATACTTTTTTTTAATCAATCCTCGTTCAAAATGATATTAGAACTAATGATTGTAATCATGTAATCAAAATGACTAGAGGTTATGATTATAATATGTTTTTAATTTAAACATAAATATTTTGTGAAAACACCAACCCTTGCTAAGTACAAAATATTCATAGATTAATTACTCACAAACGTGTTGGTGTTCACTGACATGCTAGCAGCAACACCTATATTGATCTAAAGGAAATTAAGATATATATTTTAATGGGGTACTTAAATGTAAGGTACACTTGATCATTTTAGTGTACACTGAAGTGACAGTTAGCTCACCAGTCCAGCCTGCTGCCTCCCGGGCCACCCCGAGGCTGACTCCCAGCCAGCCGGACCACGGCCACAGCACCTCCGAGTAGGTCAGCGACACCTGGACAAACACTGCAGTTGAGCTAACAAATCACACATAACAGTGCAATAAAGTTGACCAGATCCAGTGAGTTTCAGATTCAGATTCTTTATTAATCAAATAACATTCTGTTGTTCCAGCACAGCTGGTAAAACAGGTGACAAGTCAGTGGTATAATACACCAATGAATAAAGAACCGAATAAGTAGGGACATCCTTGTGGGGAAGTGAGAACGCCGCCCCTGAAACACAGATAGCACCACCAAGATCGTAAGGATTATGCTGATTGGTTGAATAGAAACAGACGACTAGAATAATTTTACAACAGTTTGTTCTTTTTTTGATTTTATGTAAACAAATATCCTCATTTTGACATTTAAGTGGTAGAAAGAGCGCTTCTCATGACAGTAAGGAGAAGTAATCCTAGAATCAGCGCTTCATTTTCCTCTGGTTTTCGAGGGCAAAACTAAAAATTTTTTAACATGGGATTTCCCTACTTATTTGGTTCTGCTGTTCTGGAGGTTCTTATTTGGAATACATTGTAATAAACTAAACTAAAGAAAAGTTGATACACAATCTTTGTCAAAAAACTTAAAAGTACAAACAAAATATCACAGTTATAAAGTGTCATTTAATAATAATATATTTTATTTAGCAACAAAGAATGAACTTCTTTCTTAAAAGTATTAAAACTTTGAATATCCTTAATTCTATTTTGTAACTTAGTATGAAAGTTTTTTTCCATAATACTGAGGCAGCTCTTCATAGGAATCTAATCAATGAATTGGGAACTGAATGTCTGTTCTATTCCTAGTCTCATAACAATGAAAATGTTGCCCTTCCATAAAAATATTAAAATTAGGCTTTATACACAACAAAAATTTTAAAATGTACATGGAGGGCAAAGTTCAAATCTTAAGATCTTTGAATAAGCCTTTACAAGATGATCTGGTAGTTTAATTTGTCATGATTCCCAAGTACTTTTTCTGGATTTAAAAAAATGGACAACAGACCAGAACTGCTAAACTCCAAAGTTCAATCCTATACTGCATTGAAGATGCAAACAAAGCACGATAAACAATTAATCTTGTTTTTAAATCAGTAAAATTCTGAAGGACATACATTTGAAAAAAAAGTGAATTTAATTTTTTGGACAAAATATCAAAATAAACTTTCCAGTTTAGTTTGTTATCAACTACAAGACCAAGAAAAACTTGTTGGATTTTACTATTTGCAAATTATCATTATCAAAAGTTGTCTGATGAAAAGGTTCCTGATTGTGAGAAGTATTAAAGTTAATAATATTGGTTTTCCTACTATTTAACTTGAGTCCATTTGCCTTGAACTACACTTGCAAGTCAGTGAGTGAATTCAGAATCATTTTATGTAAATCTGCAAAGTTACCTGATTTAAGAATGATTGTCGCATCATCTGCATACAGAAAAAAATTTAAATCAAAACTATTCAACAAATTGTTTATATAAATTTAAAAAAGGAGAGGGCCTAATATTGAACCCTGGGGCACACCTCTGGTATGTCTTTCCAATCAGATTTTAAAACAGCATAATTTTTTTAATAACAGTTCTTTGGCATCGTCCTGACTGGTAACTTTTCACCTAAGATATTGCAGAAAAAGAGAAATTATAAAATTTTAATTGATTAAGAAGGATGTTATGATCAACACAGTCGAAGGCCTTGGATAGACAATCTGATTATGTTACAATTACGTATGTTTCAATTTTATTAGGTTTGATAACAGGAATTATGATAAAACTAAGCAAAATTAAGTTTTATGAGTACCTCGAGAAAGTGACCGAACTGCGGAGTGTACGGAAACCACTGGGGTTTGCCGAGAACGCGGCCGGACACTCCTAGGCCGTTGAGGATGGTGACGTTGACGATGGTGGGCATGGCTCCGTGGTAGAGTGGCTGCGTGCAGTATGGCCACATGTACTGGCACTCGCCCAGGTCTATGTAGCTGCCAGGTGGTGTTATAAACATCATTAGCTTGTATAAAATATTTTCTTTAACAATTTTTAATTTTTTGCCAAGAACAGACTTAAATTCCAAAAAAAGGATTGTACACTATTTGCTGTTACAACCGCATAGAAGTTTTAGCAATTCCGAACTAATCTCCAATTCATGCTCAGAGATAAAAAAATATTGAATCGCTACACTTTCATCATGAATTAGACTCTCAATCACTATATATTAGCATAAAAAGGTTTGAATTACCTGAGCCTCTATCAGTGATCTTGATCTGGTTTTTTAGCGGTTTTGAATCTCAAAGGTTCATTATCAAGCTAAGAACATCAATAGTTACTCATCGACTTAAAATCAATTTCAGAAGAAGCTTCGTCATGTTTTTCACGTGCATTACAAACATTTAAAATCATTTAAAAAACACTAACAGCAAAACTGGCCGGTAGTAAAAAAACTTCACTTGCGACTAGCGTGACGTCCCCCTCAGTCGCTAGAAAACCAGACCAGGATCACTGTATACTGTATTTATCAGGTTCAGTAAACCCTTTTGTGAAGCAATATTTTGCTTTTAAGTTTGTGTGACTTTTCATGATAACGTCTAAAAAACTTTGTATGCTACTGAAACCCAAGTCATGCATTGTTAAGGGTGCGATTCATTTGTTGTATTAAAATCAATTGAAACTTGGTATTCTATATTGAGAAATCTTGGGAATTGCTGATTGATTCATCTTGAACAATTAATTATAGGCTGAACTAAAATGTAAGCAAATATAAAAACAAGTAAATAATTTTAAACATAATATGTAGCCTTAGTTAAATTTAAAGTGTTTATTTTAATTTTTTTAAAGTATTTTTATTGTATGCCTTTCTTAAGTGACTCCCACCTGGGGCTGAAGCTGGCCTGGGGCTTGTAGCTGTTGAGCACCTGGTACGCCTTGAGCAGGTCCAGTTTGCCGTGGCCCTGCTCGAACATGTTGACTCCCGGCAGTCGCCTCGCAGACGCCATCAGCGCTTGCTTCATGCTCGCCGGGTTGATCACATTGCCTCGGTGCAGCACTCCACTACACAACATTTCCACATCAACCTCCTCATTGTTATATTGTCGAAACTTACTAATTGCATGAAATAAAATTTGAAAAATCTTATGAGAGTCTAACTTATGGCTGGGTGAGTCATCGTTGGTGTGGTGTTGAAACAAATGGTTTCTAAAATGGCAACTATGTTATTGGTTTAAATCTAATATCTGTCAAACAGAAGTTTTTATCAGTACCATTCATCAAGACTGTAGCAGCTCATCCTCTTGCTTTGTCCAATATATTACATGAACAGTTTTGTCAAAGTGGACAAGGCGAATTAAAGAAAAAAAGGCCGCTGACCTTTGAAAAAAATCAATAAACTTGTTTTTGGCATTTTGTTGGGTTTTGAGATAAGTCATCTTAACTGTAATCATGGATAATAAACATGAGGCAGGGGACTGAATCGAGTGTTTATGACTGACAGTACCTGGCGATTAGAGTGACAGCCCCCGCCACCACGGGGCTGGCGACGCTTGTGCCTGACAGAAATTTGCACCCGGCTCTGACGCTGGGGTTCTACCGTACGTCACTACATCCTGCTACACTGTATATGACTGACAGTACCTAGCAAGTAGAGTGACAGCCCCCGCCACTACGGGGCTGGTGACACTTGTGCCTGACAGAGTTCTGCACCCTGTTCTGACACTGGGCCCTACCATACGTCACTACATCATTCTACACATTGTATATGACTGACAGTACCTAGCAAGTAGAGTGACAGCCCCCGCCACTACGGGGCTGGTGACACTTGTGCCTGACAGAGTTCTGCACCCTGTTCTGACACTGAACCCTACCATACGTCACTACATCATTCTACACACTGTATATGACTGACAGTACCTAGCAAGTAGAGTGACAGCCCCCGCCACTACGGGGCTGGCGACGCTTGTGCCTGACAGAGTTCTGCACCCTGTTCTGACACTGGGCCCTACCATACGTCACTACATCATTCTACACACTGTATATGACTGACAGTACCTAGCAAGTAGAGTGACAGCCCCCGCCACCACGGGGCTGGTGACACTTGTGCCTGACAGAGTTCTGCACCCTGTTCTGACACTGGGCCCTACCATAAGTCACTACATCATTCTACACACTGTATATGACTGACAGTACCTAGCAAGTAGAGTGACAGCCCCCGCCACTACGGGGCTGGTGACACTTGTGCCTGACAGAGTTCTGCACCCTGTTCTGACACTGGGCCCTACCATACGTCACTACATCATTCTACACACTGTATATGACTGACAGTACCTGGCAAGTAGAGTGACAGCCCCCGCCACTACGGGGCTGGTGACACTTGTGCCTGACAGAGTTCTGCACCCTGTTCTGACACTGGGCCCTACCATACGTCACTACATCATTCTACACACTGTATATGACTGACAGTACCTGGCAAGTAGAGTGACAGCCCCCGCCACCACGGGGCTGGTGACACTTGTGCCTGACAGAGTTCTGCATCCTGTTCTGACACTGGGCCCTACCATACGTCACTACATCATTCTACACTGTATATGACTGACAGTACCTGGCAAGTAGAGTGACAGCCCCCGCCACTACGGGGCTGGTGACACTTGTGCCTGACAGAGTTCTGCACCCTGTTCTGACACTGGGCCCTACCATACGTCACTACATCATTCTACACACTGTATATGACTGACAGTACCTGGCAAGTAGAGTGACAGCCCCCGCCACCACGGGGCTGGTGACACTTGTGCCTGACAGAGTTCTGCATCCTGTTCTGACACTGGGCCCTACCATATGTCACTACATCATTCTACACACTGTATATGACTGACAGTACCTAGCAAGTAGAGTGACAGCCCCCGCCACCACGGGGCTGGTGACACTTGTGCCTGACAGAGTTCTGCATCCTGTTCTGACACTGGGCCCTACCATACGTCACTACATCATTCTACACACTGTATATGACTGACAGTACCTGGCAAGTAGAGTGACAGCCCCCGCCACCACGGGGCTGGTGACACTTGTGCCTGACAGAGTTCTGCATCCTGTTCTGACACTGGGCCCTACCATACGTCACTACATCATTCTACACACTGTATATGACTGACAGTACCTAGCAAGTAGAGTGACAGCCCCCGCCACCACGGGGCTGGTGACACTTGTGCCTGACAGAGTTCTGCATCCTGTTCTGACACTGGGCCCTACCATACGTCACTACATCATTCTACACACTGTATATGACTGACAGTACCTTGCAAGTAGAGTGACAGCCCCCGCCACCACGGGGCTGGCGACGCTTGTGCCTGACAGAGTTCTGCATCCTGTTCTGACACTGGGCCCTACCATACGTCACTACATCATTCTACACTGTATATGACTGACAGTACCTGGCAAGTAGAGTGACAGCCCCCGCCACTACGGGGCTGGTGACACTTGTGCCTGACAGAGTTCTGCACCCTGTTCTGACACTGGGCCCTACCATACGTCACTACATCATTCTACACACTGTATATGACTGACAGTACCTGGCAAGTAGAGTGACAGCCCCCGCCACCACGGGGCTGGTGACACTTGTGCCTGACAGAGTTCTGCATCCTGTTCTGACACTGGGCCCTACCATACGTCACTACATCATTCTACACACTGTATATGACTGACAGTACCTAGCAAGTAGAGTGACAGCCCCCGCCACCACGGGGCTGGTGACACTTGTGCCTGACAGAGTTCTGCATCCTGTTCTGACACTGGGCCCTACCATACGTCACTACATCATTCTACACACTGTATATGACTGACAGTACCTGGCAAGTAGAGTGACAGCCCCCGCCACCACGGGGCTGGTGACACTTGTGCCTGACAGAGTTCTGCATCCTGTTCTGACACTGGGCCCTACCATACGTCACTACATCATTCTACACACTGTATATGACTGACAGTACCTAGCAAGTAGAGTGACAGCCCCCGCCACCACGGGGCTGGTGACACTTGTGCCTGACAGAGTTCTGCATCCTGTTCTGACACTGGGCCCTACCATACGTCACTACATCATTCTACACACTGTATATGACTGAGAGTACCTTGCAAGTAGAGTGACAGCCCCCGCCACCACGGGGCTGGCGACGCTTGTGCCTGACAGAGTTCTGCATCCGGCTCTGATGCTGGAGCCCCTCACCCCCGAACCGTAAGTCACTATGTCTGGCTTCACCCGTCCGTACCTGCAAAACATCAATGTAGCAACATAATCTTAATGTAAAACAAAGCTGTTTTACACAAAATATAGTAAAAAAAATTACCATATTCAAAACCTGTAACGACTTGCCCCTATCAATAATCTATTATTTATAATCAATCAATATTTTCAATAATATCAGTCAATATTTTATCGTTAATCAATTTTCATTAAATATTTTATTCCATGTTAAGTCATAATAAGTCAGACCATTGTAAATAATGTTAAAAGTCAAAGACTTCCTTTTTTCCAATTTTAATAAATATTCAACCATGAATGTAATAGTTTAGTTGTTACAAAGTGTGTCGCAGTAGAAGCGAGGAGTGCTGACTGCTGATGCAGCAGCCTCAGCACTGCTGGCCAGAGGTCGAGTTGAGGAGTAGAGGCTAGGAGAGTGAGACGAATGGATAGGTCTTACAGTAAACATGTAAACTTTTTCTAACTTAATTTAAATTGTATTTTATCTCCTATTTTATCCAGTATCAGTTTTCAGTTTTCATTATTTTCTTTGTGAAATGGATTGTAGTATTTTGTGTTAAACCGTTCAATTTTAATAAACTATGTATTTTTTTATGGAAGCGTGGTCATGAGTTATTTATTTTGGTCCCGGTGCCGACTCATCGGGTGGTGGCAGCGAATTTCGGCTACTGAAAATATCCCCAACACCTCGGCGAACGTTACAAGTGGTGGCAGCGGTGGGATTTTTCGCAACTTTGAAGTGCGTATTGGATTTACCAAATGGACTTCTGCGCCTCTGATGGAAAACACGCAAGTATTAAACAAATGACTAAATGACTGTTAAATGACTTATTAGTGTTTTCAAGTGAAGCAACGCAATTTTGTGAATCAATTTCAATGATTTTTCAAGAGACAAAGTGACTAGCGATGAAGATGAACTTAGATAAAAACTTTTATTGAGTGAGGTCGCCATTTTGAGTTTTGGTGCAAGAACGGAAGAAGAGGACGCCATGACACCCGCACCGGAAACAGCTACATACGTCATCACCAGCGACGTGGACGCAGCCAAGCGGTAGGAAGCGGAACGACAGCCTAGCGGTAGGAAGCGGAACGACGACGGAGTGGCAAGCAGTGGACTCGAGATCGAGATGGCAGTTCTCGTGATATTTGGTGAGCACTTTACAAAACAATGATTGCTCACATGCATCCAATGAAGAGATTTTACATTCTGTACTAACTCATAGATTATTATTATTATTTTAAGAGTGGCTCAAGGTGCTTTGGGAGAAGGGTGAATGCGCCAATGGAAGGAAATGCATTTGTAGTTTTATTTTACGGAAAAGTTGTAAAGTTTAATTGACTTAGATTTTTTGGGACTGGATTTATCCCTGTAAGCATATGCCTTCCATGGTCAGGTCGTCACCTCCAGGGCACTTCGTCCACATTAGTTAAGAATTAACCATTATGATAATGTAAATAAAGAAAATTAATTAAATGAATTTTTGGAAATAGGCAGAAGCGTTCTGTACAAGTAGTGCAAAATAGGGTATCTGGGTAATGACTTGTTATTTTATCATGTTTTGATTTTTTGTCTTTTATATATAGGGTTTTCAGCTGATTATTTTATTATAGTTATATTTTAGTTATTTATGGAAAATAAATCCCCTCTATGAAGATATTATTTTGACATGACTTTTTTGAACGGTTTGATTTTTGATTTGTCTGTTAGGGGTTTATGAATATTTTATGTGAGAAGATAATAACAATATTGGTACCCCTCTAAGTATTATATGAAATAGGTATTATATGAAAATAACTAGAGTATTTTCATTGAAAATGGCTGGGATTAAGATAGATGGAAATGAAGTTGAACTTCAGGATGCTTTTGATGCCCTGTCAACTAAAGTTAAGACTTTACAAGAGACTCTTGATGAAACCCTTGCAAAGCAAGATCAGTTTGATAAGACCAACTTCAACGCAAGTAGGATGGATGAAACAATAGCTGGTCCCCTTCAAGCAGCTCAAAGACCTTACTTTGACTTGGTTTCAAGCATTCCGAGTTATGATGGAGAAAAAGCTGATATGGTCATTCCCTTCTTCGAACACATCGATGGAGTAGCGGACCTAAGTGGATGGTCTGATGCTCAGAAGCTTCAAGTTATTAAGCTCAAGCTTACTGGGTGCGCTTTGCAGTTTGTGAAATATGATGAAAAATGTAAGAACGCTCTGACTTCAGAGGAACTTCGAGCAGCAGTAGTTGAGAGGTTTGGTGACAACCTTCCTGATCATTACTATTTTGAACAATTGGCAAACATAAGACAGAATAAGGGAGAAACTATTGAAAAGTTTGCTGATAGAGTCAAACGTATTTGCGACAAGACGGTTAAAAACACTAAGAACGCAGACGTTAACAAGGCTCTGAGAGAGGAAGCTGATAGACGAGCCATGGAGGCCTTCGTCAGAGGCTTATTCGGGGAGATAGGCCGACAAACAAGAATCAAATTTCCCAAGACATATAAGGAAGCAGTCACTGTTGCTATCGCTTTGAAGAACTTAGAAGCCAGACCAAGTGGTGAGGAAGACAGCAGACCGAGAAGAGTATTTCAAATGAAGAGCCAACAGACATGCTACTCTTGCAACAAGACCGGTCACATTGCTAGAGATTGTCGTAGTAGTTCTCAAGCTTCGGCTCGTCACCGAGAATCGAGACCAAGAGACTTTTACTGTGGATATTGCAAACGGAGAGGTCACACAGAAGATTTCTGCAGAGAAAAGCAGTCAGTAAATTCTCGTGGTAGTTTAAACAATACAGCAAGAGGAAACCAATGGAGAAGAAGTGGAGAGGGCAACAGCCGTAACAATGGAAAAGACAGAACCAGGAATGGATCTGAGGAACAAAGCAGACATCCGGTAAACTTCAGCGGGGCTTCCAGGAGCGCTGCTGGAAACCCCAACAACAACTAAATCTGAATAAATTTGGATCTAGACAGGCGAAGAGATCAAGAGTCGTATCCATTTTGAACAATTGTGAACTAGTTGTGAAAGGCACAGTAGGAGGTGTCTCTGGTTTGTTGATTGTTGATACAGGTGCTCAAGTATCACTAATAGACAGAAGGGCAGCCCAAGAACCTTTCACACCGACCAGTGTCAGAATAAAAGGAATCACAGGAACCGCATTGAACATTTACGGGGAAGTGAAAGAGACTTTAGAAATTGGCAATATGAAGTTCACATGCACCTTTGTTGTTGCAGACCTACCAGATAATTCTGTAGCAATACTAGGGTACGACATTCTCAGGTGGAGAAGAGCTGTCGTTGACCTCGAGATGAATACGCTCTCTATGATGGGAAGGGTAGTTGCAGAACTCTTCAATAAGAGAAGCGGTTTCGACGGGTTTAGTCTGAGCGGACTTGGACAGGTAGTCTCGTCCTCGAAACAACCAGATGCCGTTGAAAGTTCAACAAATGCTCAAACTCAAAGGACATTATCAGATAACATAACGGCTTATTGTAGAACAAATACAACTGTGCCTGCAAGATCAGAAATGCTAGTCCGAATGAAGATCAGCAAAAACAAGAGAGATCAAATTCGTACCTTGGAAGACAAAACAATGATTACAGAACCAGCATTTTTAAAGATTCATGGAGTATATGCAGCAAGGAGTTTAACCAAAATTAACAATGGACTTTGTTGGACTAAAGTTGTTAACACCAGTAACGAAGATTTGATAATATACAAGAATACCTTAATGTGTTATTTGCAAGAACCTCTTGAAGAAATTTCCCAAAAGACAACTTCAAACATTTTAGTAGCAAAAGTTGAAGAAGATAATTTTGATCAGAAAATTGAAGAGAAGTTGGAACATTTGACCCAAGATGAGAAATCCAAAATTAAAGAAGTGTTGTTTAAGTATAAAGAATTGTTCAATCTTGGAAGTATGGGACATCTTGGATGTACTTCCAAGGTGATGCACAAAATTAATACGGGAGACCACCCTCCAATAAACAAAAGACCCTATCGAGTTCCCCAGTCTCAAAGGCAGATTTTGCAAGATCTAATTCAAGAACAAATGGATAAAGGTATAATCGTACCTAGTACGTCACCATGGTCAGCGCCGGTAGTGATAGTCCCAAAGAAAGCTGGATCTGATGGTGTTGTAACCTACAGAATGTGCATTGATTTTAGAGAATTGAACAAATGTACCATACCAGAAGTCTACCCAATACCAGATATTCATGAAACCCTTGACTCACTCGGAGGAAGCAAATACTTCACAGCTCTTGACATGAATTCCGGATTCTTTCAAGTTAAAATGCATCCTGATAGCCAGGAAAAAACTGGATTTAGTACTCCAGATGGACATTGGGAGTACACACGAATGCCAATGGGTCTCATAAATTCTCCAGCAGTTTTCCAGAGACTAGTTGACGCCACTTTGGTAGGCCTGAAAGGAAAGGCATGCCTACCTTACATGGATGACATCTTGATATACAGCCCTAGCATCGAATAACATGCCAAGGATCTGTCAGACGTTTTGGAAAGATTTAAGGAAGTAAATCTTAGCGTTCAGTTAAAGAAGTGTCAAATCGCCAAACCTGAAATTAACTTTCTTGGCCATGTAGTAACTAAGGAAGGAGTAAAACCCTGCCCGAAGAAGATTGAAGCAGTTAAAAATTTCCCCATACCCAAAAATGAAAAAGAAATTAGAGGATTTATTGGCTTATGTAGTTATTATCGCAGACATGTACCAAATTTTGCAAACATCGCAAAACCACTGACCAAGTTAATCAAAAAGGATCAAAAGTTCGAATGGACCGAAGACTGTGAAACAGCCTTTCAGACACTCAAAGAAAAATTGATATCTGAACCTCTTTTGATCTACCCAGACTTTTCAAAAAACTTTGTGCTTAGCACAGATGCATCTATATAGCAATTGGAGCTGTCCTTGGACAGGAGATCAATGGGGTTGAACACCCTATCGCATATGCCAGTAGACAACTAAATTCAGCGGAGCAAAATTACAGTGTCACTGAACGTGAATTATTAGCGGTTGTGTGGGCAGTTAAATATTTCAGATGCTATTTGTATGGCAGATCTTTCTCTTTATACACTGACCATAGTGCCATAAAGTGGCTCTTGTCGTTAAAGGACCCATCAAGCAGACTTACTAGATGGTCACTCAAATTAGCCGAATATGATTACAAAGTATTTCACAAACCAGGAGTAAAGAACACCAATGCAGACTGCCTGAGCAGAGTAGTATACAAGAATGTGCGTGAAAACTTACCATTGCTAGATTTGGACACCATAAAGGAGAAACAAAATTTAGATGAAGAATGTAAAAATCTCAGAAGATACCCAAATTTCAAGATGAGCCCAGAAGGAATAATATACTTCAAAAAAGGAGAAAAGAAATTAATCGTTATCCCCACAGCTTTAAGACAGAAGGTCATACAACTTCATCACAACTTACCGACAGCAGGACATGGAGGTATCAAGAAAACAATTTTGAGAATTCAAGAAAAATTCTATTGGCCAAAGATGAAAACAGATGTAACAGCATTCATTCGATCATGTGACTCATGTAACAAGAGATCTAACTATGGGAAAAAGATAGCACCCTTAGGAAAATTTGAGGAGAGTACGGAATTTGGCTACAGATGGTCATGTGATATTGTTGGACCCCTTCCACTATCACTTTCCAAAAATAAGTACATTCTTACGATCATCGATCACTTCACAAGATACGGAGAGTTTGTAGCTCTACCAGACCAAACGTCAGAGACTATAGCCCAGGCGCTAGTACAAAGAGTCATATGTAAGTTTGGAGTACCATGCGAGCTCCTTACAGACCAAGGAAAAAATTTCACTTCAGACTTAATTAAACACATATGCAAACTTCTACAAATTAAAAAGATACAGACAACTGCTTATCATCCTATGAGCAACGGAAGAACCGAAAGAGTCCACAGGACCATCCCCAAGATGCTTAGCCATTTTGTAAACAAAAGTCAGACAGACTGGGATGAGTACCTGCCTCTTGTGAACATGGCGTACAACTCTCAGGTGCACGAATCCACCGGATTCACGCCATACGAGATGGTTTACGGCACAGAAATGAAGACCCCAATGGAAGCCAACCTAACCATTTCTGATGACACAGAAATGTACAGTGACTATGTAGAAGACCTGAGGTCGAGGCTACAAAGAGTCAGAGAAATCTCTCAAGAATGCCAAACCAAGGCTAGAGGAAAACAGAAAAAGCAGTATGACAAAAAAGCAACGTCAAGAGAATACCGACCTGGACAGTCTGTATATCTCCTCGTACCTCAGATCAAGAAGGGCAGAGTAAAGAAACTCTCTAGGCTTTGGAAAGGTCCTTACAAGATCGTGAAAGTAAAGTCAAGTTTAAACGTAGTCCTAAGAATGAGAGGACGCGACGTCACAGTTCATGTGAACAGAATAAAACCTGTTGTGCACAAAGAGGTTGAGCCGAGCAATAGTGAAGCAGATGATATCGATTTGCTTGAAGATGACCTTTCACAAACTGAAGAACAGGCCAACGAGGAGGAACCTGATCAACCAGAAGAAGCAGTAGAGCAAACTGGGTTAGAGGTTACCCCGGCAACACAACGTCAAGGTCATTCAAGACCCACAAGAGAAAGAAGACTCCCCACAAGGTTCAGGGACTTTGAGTTGTAAAAGCTGAAAATTTATGTAGAGAATATTGTTTAATATAGAAGAATATAGAGAATGTAGCAAATGTAGTATAAAAGGATTTTTTGAATCAGGCTTGTGAGCAAACATAAGCCGGGAAGCCAAATCATTCTGCCAAGCGTAACCTTATGGAGAAGCAGGAGATAAAATTTAAACTTCAAGGTTACCCACTCAGAAGCGAGTGTGAAGAGAAAATGTTTAGTGTGAATGATGAGAGAATGTGACACGAATGATGCTGAATGAGAACGACTGGTATAGAGTAATTGTCAAAATTCGGATCCAAAAATAATCTATGTCTGAGTGCTAACTAAGAAAGAAACATCACACTCTTGATATTCCAAAAGGATATTACAATGTCGCAAACTGAGCAGAACAAGAAGAGAATATGTTTAATTTTAGGAAGAATGTATATAAGGATTTTAAAGAAAACATGTGTTAATGTACAGTAGTCTAAAGAGTAAGAGGAGTTATGAAGATGAAATGAGAATATGAATATAAGTTTATAAGAAAATTTATTAGATTAGTTTAGATTTGCAAGTAAGAATTATAACTTTGTTTACAGGATTTATATTGTTTGCGAAGACAGTCGCAGAATCGGGAATCAACCAAGGGATAATATTTCGGAAGTTAGAGGACTCCGTTATTACAGGGAATACCTGGAAGATTGTGTTAGATTTCGACACAAGTGAATTGCAGAAAGAGTTAAGCCCTTTACAAGCAGCCCTAGATGATGTTGCACATCTTATCAATGACAGTGTAAATGTGTGGGATGAAGAATTTGGGTTTGAACTCACCAGAATCAAAACCGATTTAGATGCATATGGACAAGACTTAAACGATTTGTTTAAGTTACTGCCGACAAAGGAACTTAAAAGCATTAGAAACAAACGTGGTTTAATAGATGCAGGTGGGTATGCACTCAAAAGGTTGTTTGGAGTGCCTGTCAATGAAGACATCAGACTTGTTAATAACAGAGTCAACGAATTGAAGTATGTGGAGAGCACAATTGTCAACTCAAGAAGAGATCAACTGACACTAATAAAAGATTTAAATTCAAAAGTAAAACTGAACACCCAAGCAGTTGCCGAGATTATGACAAAGTTAACTTTGGCAAACACACAACTTGTCACATCCTTGTTAGGATATTCTGAAGAAGGCAAAATGTTACACCAGTCACTCGCAAAACACATGAAAGTAACTAGCATGATACGACATCTAGGACAAACCATCGATGAAGCAAAATTAAGAATTGTAGAATTCAGACAAGCATTAGAGCTTGTGGGTTTAGGTAGAATGAGCAGTAAGTTGGTACCACCCCATGATCTAATTAAAATCTTAGAGAACATTGAGAAAGTAATCCCAAACCATTTGAAGCTAATTTTACCTGTTTCCGAAGAAGATTTGTTTATATATTACAACATGTGTACAGCCCATGCTTTAGCTACTCCTGTTGGAATAAGACTAATTATAAATGTACCGTTGAGTTCAAGTGACAGACAGTTTGAAACATACAAAATAGTTCCAGTACCATTGTACCAATATAATGTTAAGCATTGGTTGAAATGGGAGATCTCAGTTGATTATTTGTTGATTTCCAAAGATAGACAATATTATGTCCCTATGACAGCAAACGAATTCAAACAGTGTAAGCAAGATTACTTCTATTTATGTCCTAGTTCTATAAAAGCTATTCATCACACGACAAATGATTGTATCTTTGCGCTTTTCATGGGTACAACAACAGTGCAAATAAGATGTGTCCGAAAGCTAACAGATAAAGTAAATTCACCATTTTTACTGCAAAACGATAATGATTGGATCTTTAGTGTGTCAGAACCTTACAAAATGATATTGAATTGCATAAAAATTCCCAATGAAACGTTGTATGATTCACAACCAGAAAAAGAGTACTCAGAACTTCTTTTAAATGGATCAGGAATACTAAAGGATGTATCAAATTGCGATATGTTTGGTAAAGATGTCAGAATATTTTCAAAGTTAAAGGGTAATGTATTTTATAAAAGAAATATAACTTCTCTCCACATTCCAAAGTTTAATGCCATGTTAAGTTTAAATGAGTCCAAACTAATGTCCTTAGATAGTAACTTAACTTTAGAGACTCTGAACAAACTCAAAAGTAGTCTAGCAGATGATACAGTCGACATTAAACTCGATCATCTTCTTAATGCATTGAATAGCGAGTTCAATGATAGCGAATTATATGTTCATGTAAAAGCAAATATAGGAACTTATCTTTTTATGTTTATTGTTTTTGTTGTGATTTGTGTACTGTTCGTAGTTTTTATTTGTCACAGGAACAAAATGAGGTCCTGCTGTATCACTGAGACACAAGCCGCCCACACGCAGAGTACCGGCCCAGGAACTGTACGAGCCGCAGAAGGATCTCCCCTTGCTGAAATACTCCAGGAGACTTCTTTTGCAAGATTTCAATCACCAAACCCGTAAGGATTGAACTGTATCAAAACACTGTGGTGAGAAACTGTGTTAGTGCTCAGAACTTAATCAGTTAGACTTTTAGGGCCCTACTCTGTGTGGTAAAAGTGCTATGTACTCTAGTTTATTATGTAACTTCTTAATAGCAATGTGAAAGAACTTTTTATATGATATACTTATGTCACTTTTCAGTTATTTGTTTTGCTTATGGTATCATTATTAATATGTTATTTGTCAATTGTCATCGTCAATATATGGTGTTAAAATGTTATTTTAGATACTTTTATAATACAAGGTAGATTAGAGGTATATTACATGTTCAATGAAAAAAGTAATAACTTTGATGAAATGTTAAGCTTAAAGATGTGCCCTTGCTTAAGGATATGACACATCTTTCCCATGAGGAGGGGTGATGTAACGACCCGCCCCTATCAATAATCTATTATTTATAATCAATCAATATTTTCAATAATATCAGTCAATATTTTATCGTTAATCAATTTTCATTAAATATTTTATTCCATGTTAAGTCATAATAAGTCAGACCATTGTAAATAATGTTAAAAGTCAAAGACTTCCTTTTTTCCAATTTTAATAAATATTCAACCATGAATGTAATAGTTTAGTTGTTACAAAGTGTGTCGCAGTAGAAGCGAGGAGTGCTGACTGCTGATGCAGCAGCCTCAGAACTGCTGGCCAGAGGTCGAGTTGAGGAGTAGAGGCTAGGAGAGTGAGACGAGTGGATAGGTCTTACAGTAAACATGTAAACTTTTTCTAACTTAATTTAAATTGTATTTTATCTCCCATTTTATCCAGTATCAGTTTTCAGTTTTCATTATTTTCTTTGTGAAATGGATTGTAGTATTTTGTGTTAAACCGTTCAATTTTAATAAACTATGTATTTTTTTATGGAAGCGTGGTCATGAGTTATTTATTTTGGTCCCGGTGCCGACTCATCGGGTGGTGGCAGCGAATTTCGGCTACTGAAAATATCCCCAACACCTCGGCGAACGTTACAAACCCTATCTTACTGTAATTACCTCAAATGAGTCCTGCAAACTTGGAATTTGATAACCCGGAATCATGGATAAATCAGAAAACCTGCCAAGGCAATAAAGTGCACTGGGTTTCAAGATGCTAGGGGCCATGGCATCAGCCGGGGCACAATGTGGTATTTAGGGTTTTCTTTAAATTTGTGTTTTAGATGAGGTTTATTTTCTTAATTTTTGTAAGATATAAGTTATAGAAAAAAATCCTTTTTATAGAAATAACGTTAACTATTTGTACCATACTTTTTCTTATGTTTCTTATCCTGATAACCTGAAATTTTCACAAACCTCGACACAGTTCAGTCCATATTAGTCCGGGTATGCCGGAGTCTGCTGTAAAAAGACTCCTTAAACTTTGTTAACACTTTTGACGTTTTGAACCCTTTAACACCACTTGAAATTTTATAAAAAAAGGCCTAAAATTGTGATTTTATAAAGATTTTTATTTTCAAAAACTCCTTGATATTGTTCTTGTTTTGAAACAAGTTCATCAAAAGTAACTCAATTTTTCATTAACTAAGTTGACAACTTATTCCTAAACCAAATTAATTTAACTGTAAAAAGTAATAACAAACAAACATCACTCGATCAGGATAATAGTGAAAGGAACTTCATTATGTCAATAAGTATAGCAAATTAACGACTACAGATACTAGCCCTCCTCCTTAACGATATTAAATGACAGCTGACTGATTTGAAGTGCTCGTCTATTGATATTGCACCGCAGGATGTTTGTGCTGGCTCCCTTACAGCCACTTCTCTTACAGTTGGCAAACAATCTTTTTGGTTTTGTTTTACACAGTATCGAGGGCTTATGAAGCCAATGTTATTACCCTTGAGGAAGTTCCCAGGTTGTCATCCCTCGAGACGAGAACTTTGCTATTTGGTCTTCAAAGTTGATCCCACCCACTCCAATCACGTCCATTTGATCAGCTGGATTGTTAAGTGTTCTAAAATAAAACAAATATAACATGTAACCTTGTTCATTAAAATTTAATAGTTTAACAAAAAAATCTATTTCAACTTTCTTTTCAGAAACTAATTGATGAACTACATCAAAATGCTGTGATAAGCATAGACATTCTTTTAGTTATGAACAGCTTAGACTGATCCAGGGTGGTACAGGGCATGTAATAACATTAAATATTCTTCATAAACTACTGTTTAGTTTTAATGCCTTTCTCTGTGCCTGACCATGGCAATTAATCAAATGAAACTGACACTTCAACAACCTCCTGGCCTTCTTAGGCTAAGTAAAATTTATTATTATGTTTTTGAATAAAAAATTTTTACTGACAAAAATAAAAATTTAAATACTTTAAAAGTTTTTTTTTGTATTTTTTTAGTCTGGATTTGTTTAAATTACTTTTCCACTCTTTAAAAACAAAAAAGGCCATAAAAGGCTATTGTTCCTATATGTGATATTGATTTGTACTTTTTTGGATTTAATTTTTATTTGTAACGGTTGTAAGTTGTCGAGGGGTTCAGTTTCAGCAGAACGACTCGCAGAGGCCAAGCGAGGCGACTTCTGCTGGACAAAGTTCAGCCGCCTGGCGAGCGAAAAGCTTCCAGCGCTCGCCGCTGGAGCTCGCCCGGCAGGATATTAATTACGGAGACGGCCGCATAGACACGCTGCGCCGTCAACTAACAAAACCGAGAGTCTTTGTTGACCTCTTTCATTCCGTTTCCGAACCGTTCTAGTGAATTTAAAGACCGGCGAATTAGCCTTTCACCGTTTAACGTTTATTACATAACGTTCAGTATATCAAACCAAAGACCGGCGAATTATCCGGGCACCGTTTAACGTTTATTACATAACGTTCAGTATATTAAACAATAGACCGGCGAATTAGCCTGGCACCGTTTACCGTTTATTACATAACGTTCCGTATATTAAACAAAAGACCGGCGAATTAGCGTGGCACCGTTTACCGTTTATTACATAACGTTCAGTATATCAAACCAAAGACCGGCGAATCAGCCTGGCCTAATTATATTTTATTTTTCGAGTTTATAATTTTATTTTGTTTATAATTATTTCTTTAGCCTGAGACAAGGAAGTGTATAATTGAAAGACCGGCGAGTTAGCCCGGCATAGTAGTGTTAAAGTAAGTGGTTTATTTTGACACATTATAATATTATTAAGTGTTAATAATTTTTATTTCCTTTGATCTAAGACCGGCGGGGTCAGCCCGGCATAGTTACATACGTTGCGCTTTTATTTTATTTCAGCAGTCATGATATAATTTGTTCTTATTATATAATCATTTATGAAATTATTGAATACTTGAATCGAATACCGTCGAATAGATTAGATTTTAGATTCGTAAGTTGTAGATCAAAGACCGGCGCATTAGCCTGGCACGCTTATCGTCAATAACTTACCACATTAGCCGATAAACATCGGATCGTTGGTATTGCGAAATTATAAATTTAATCATTAAACTTAGGAGCAATTGTTCCAATAAAAATTAAGCAATGATGACTCTTGACATTGTTGATCCATATGGTGAGATGTCGCTGTGAGCTTACTCATTAAACCGAAATATCCATAGGATATAACGAGCCATGGAGATACCCAGCTTGACTGTAGCTAACCGAAATTATTGTGATGGACGGTCACTCAGAGGGTGTTGTCCTGATCCGTAACCCGTTAATATTTTCACACCCCTGAAACCGCACGTTACATATTTATAGTCAATTTTTTTTATTAACGTTTGATTGGTAAATCTAATTAATATTTACACTGATAAAAATACAATATACATATGTGAGTATAAAACAGTTTTGCCATTACTAAGTATGAATCATACATAAATAGCAACAAAACATATAATATAAGTAATAATCTTACGGAAATGAAAAGTCGTGAAAGTAAGTTACCCTATGACAAATATGTATGCTTCAAATTAAACATGAAACTTACTTAATAACGATAAAACATGCTTGTTTGATAATATTTGTAATGGTGAAATATGCTGAAAATACACTGAAAGCCGAAATCCTATGACGCCATCGTTTGTGATGTCACACCAGTTTACCATGCTAACTGTATCACATACTTAAAATCTGCTTGTAAGTATGTAAGTAATTTAGGTATGGTGTAACATCAATTATGAATATTACTTAAAACTTTACCGAACATGAGAATAAAAAATTAAAAAGTAAGATTATCAAAGTAAAGTGTTATTATCAAGGTAAAAAAGTATGTAACAACATTATGACACCAACAATAAAAAACTACTGCTACTAAAAAACTATTGGAGGCGCACTTCATCGCAGATAAGGGACACATTTAACCACTGTTCAGGGACTCTATTTTAATGCTGATGAGGAGGGACCTTTGGTACCAACCAGGGGTACTCTTTACCACTGATCAGAGATGACCCTCTCATTAAATCGAGGGCGCTTTTTAACGCCAATCAATAGGCTTGTTTCAGATGCTTCCCTCAGGTTCCGTAATTCCGGAAGAGCTGCCCCTGAATCTACTTCAAACGTGCCAACATAATATGATAGGACAACCAACTCAAAAATTCTCCTACCGACTTGTTTCTATACCTAGCAGAAAGTTGTTTTCCATACCATCATGTTGCAAGTATTTGCTGTCAATAAATAATTTTTATTTGTGTCTTAAATTTTATTAACTTGAATAGAGTTATCACTCTATTACGACTCTATCTATGGGTAGAGGAGTCAAAGCCTTGCCAGAATCAAATATAACGTTGTATAATTAAATTTATTGGAGAAATTTGGCAATGTTTAAGTGAAGTTTTAGTACTAGCTTCCTGACGATAATGCAACTCATTAATGACATACCCGTAAAGAGGTCCATCATTGCCAATGGCCGACACCATGATGACCCTATTGGCGGTCAGTTCCCAGACCTTGTCAACAAACGGATGGTCCATAAAATCTGGCCCACCGATGCTCAGGTTCAAAACTCCTATTCGCTTCAGTATAGCATAGTTGAACGCATCCAGAAACCATGAAGTGTATGAGACCTGGGAAATTAAATACAGATTTAATAAATCTCACAACATGAAATCCACACCAACAAAATTTTTCAACAATAATAAAGAAAGAGAACTCATCCCAGCACTAAAATCCTGGTTCATACAACAACCCTTCTACACCAATACAAGAGTTTCTACAGTGGAGGACTGGAACCCATAGCTAACAAACACATTCTCCTACACAACACAAACACTTGACCTTTACTCTGTTCTCTAAAAATATGGATGGTAAAGAATTTCTGATTCTGATACAAACCAACCAGAATGTAAAGGTTTAGAATGTCATGTTTATTGTTTCTAAGCTTATCTTAAGTACAAGCAAAAGTAATAAATGTAAAACATGAATACCTTTATTTTGGAACTGTTTTCTACAGTTGATTTTGAAAACAACTCGGTCAAACATAGAGCCATATACAAATGGAAAAAAGAAAAATCTGAAACTAACAATTATAGGCATCATTGTACATAAATGAAAAATTTTAATAGAAACAAACTGTACTCCTACAACTTTTATGTGTATTATTTTTTAAATGCTGCATGACTTTTTTCATTATTCCTTCAGACCGAGAACATTTAGTTGTACACTTTGACAGCAAAATAAGACAACTAACTCCTATATCAACCTCCAGACATACTCAAGGCAACTTCAACACACCATCTTTTCTCGAGATCACACCTCAGAGTTTTCAACTTCTCTCTCTAATATACATCATTGTTATTAGCTGCACTCACTTGAGAACTATTCTACAATTTTTATTTTTAATGATATTTGCATTGACTATGTACACTGACGTGAATAGATCTCTCATCCAATCCATTTAGTTTGAGGCAAAAATTTGGAAGTTTCATGTACGTGACGCCAGAGTCCCTGCCATCGATGTTGTTATTATTCAGCTGGATTTACAGAGCTGCAAAAATACTTTACCAAAACATACACATAACTATCAGTTATAAAATGTTTCACCCTTGGTTGAGAAGAGTGGTAATACTGATTTATCATATGTCACTTGTACTTCATGTACGCCACAGAAGATCGCACCACCGTTAATAGGTGTCAAACTCACCTATGCTATGAGAAGTCAATTCACGTTAGTGTATATAGTCAATGATATTAGTAAAATATCAAAGCACCATTAATTATTAAAATAAAAAAAGCCTATTAAAATTTGCACAAAATTTATATACAGGCAGACCTTAAATCTGGTTTTTTGTCCATATTGAAAGCTTACAAAGGATTACCACAGTAAAATACATCTAAAATACTCAGAAATATCTATGTAGCCTATTATAAAAAATACAACTGATATGTCTTTTAAAACAAATTATGAGTAAATTTTGAAAACTCTAAGTAGTGTACCTGATTATTGGTAAAAACCCGAAACACATGTAGTTCTGAGTCGGGGGCAAACCCGAGGCACTCTTTGGCTGAAGCAATGACTCCGGCAACAAACGTCCCGTGTCCTAGACCATCTTCCAGAGACTTCTCATTGGTCCAATCTGTGCGCTCTGCAATACGCTTAAAGTGAGGATGAGTCTTTGACAAACCAGTGTCAAATACTGCCACTTTGACACCTGAACCTGTAACACAAGTTGTGCAATAAACTGATAAATACAGTACAATTTTCATACAATGTGTATTATGTATTATTAAATATATTATACATTATAGTTGACTCTCGCTAACCCAAGTTATTTTAGATCCCCGATGAAAGACCTGCTTAAGTTGAATAAAAACCCACATATAACTAGAAATAATTTTCTGGTTATATTTTATATCTTTATGTAGAAGATGTAAAAAATTTTCTTCTATACAACTCAAAGTTTATTATATGTAAAAGAATTAAATTTGAATTATACCACCACAAGTTAAACTTTATTTCTATAACTCTAATTTTCCTCCACAAACCTCTGTAAGTTGAAACCCTGATGCACAGGTTTAACTAGTCGGTGACAAATCTGTTATCGTATGTCTGCTGTCACTATGGTACTGTATCGTACGTTAAATCTGTAAGTCGAATATAATAAAAAAACTACCTTCATGACTCAAACTATTTCCAACTATTTGTACCTCAAATAAAAAGTGTGGTCCCATGAAATTCTAGTTAGTAAAAGTCCACTGTATTTTTATCTTTCTCTTGAGGAGCTTACAGTGGGGGAAAGTAGAGAAGGCAAGTTGCTGGCTGCAAGTACTTGCCTGTTGCACTTACTGCAAACCTACATACACCTTGTCTATAGAGGTAATTTCCTTTTTATTTTAGAAAAACAGATGGCTAGTGATGTAATGGACAGTATACTTGCAGCCATCTTGCCTTCTCTACTTTTCCAGAGTTTTTTTTATTTTTTTATTATTTTTTTTATTGATAGCAGAGACAATTAAGACATTAAAAAAGCTACAAAAAATAACAATTTATTATTTTATATGCGGGTTGTTATTGACCAAAGTCAAGAACAGAATATTTCCAACAGAATGTTTTGGCAAATAACCTGTTTTCACACATAGATTGGGTTTTTTTTTAATTGTATATTTATGTCATCAACACGACAGGATTTTTTATCATCCCTTTTACTTAATTTCTCCTCACCTGTAATTCCCATTCCCCATAGAGCGTCTGCCTGTAGGATGGAGGTGATTTGTCTAGGAATGGCTCGCAGCAGACGACGACTAGTGTGACGCCCAGTAGATTGCCAGAACTGGTTTTTCTGAAATATATTTGTGTTCGAGTTTATTATTAGACATAGGCTTCTTGGTTCTAAAATCCGGTAAGTTATGATAAAAATACATATTTTTACTTCATTATGCTGAAATTATAAAACAGGCCTAACTAATCACCTTTGAGTGTAATTGACAACTCAAGTTTTTAAGTTGTAAATAAATGCCATTTTATATACTAAGCAACACGTATTGTCCACAAATAACAAAATGTAAGTTGTTTGTGGCACTACTTGACATTACGAGGTAGGTCAATTAGTTCATAGATGAGGGTGAATGGAAAGAAAATATTGTAGCAACAAGTTTCATTACCACAGTTAATGTTAAAAGGTATGTGCACTCACCGAAGCATTGGAGAGAGTGCGTTGAGGCCAGATGTTATTTTCTTCATCAGTCATGTTCCCCATTGGAACATACTGCAGAGTTCTATGAACAATACGCTGAGGTGTCACACGACGGACAGACGGATGTTCGCTGAGGGCACTAAGTCCACTCACTCCATTTGGCTCTTCTAACTGTGCAGAAAGACAATTCAGAATAAGAAATTCTGGATGACAATGTACTTCTTGATAAGGAGTTGTTACTATTACAGTTGACTTGCAATAGTCAACATTCAACAGTCTGATGAGCTCAATTGCCTAATACTGAATTTTATAACGTAAAAGTCATATCCTAATACGATTTTTTGACTTACAGCATCTCTTAGTGCCGTTTTTTTAAGTCCGAAAAAGTGAGAGAGGTTTCTGATAAAAGATAAAAGAGCTATTTGATTCGCTTTTGGCTGTTGCTCAACTTTAAACTAGGCTATTATAGTTTAATATAAATTCAAAATATGAACAAATCCAAAAGTGAATCAAATAGCCCAAGTTTTAATCTTTTTCATTTTTATCGGATTTTAAGGCTATATGGGAGCAGGCGAAGCACTGTATGACTTACTGAGAGAGCCCTTTCAAACCCTCCTCCCCCCCCCCCCCCCATTAAACTGAATTTTAACTATTCCATAAGAATTTCATTCTGATGAAACTTTGAAGGTTTATAAGATTTAGCCCTAATGACATTAGCATGATACATTTGTCGGAAACTGTGCAAATCTACACATTATTTCTGAATTTCCTTTAATTTGGGACATTAACTATGAAGAACAGTGCAGTACTTACTGAGAACTCAGTGTTTAAACCGTGTATAAATATATAGGATAAACTTAAACGTGCATTAATGATTAGATGAAAAAATCTATTACGCCTAATATCTTTCATTATAGGTCTAATTAACACAATCTCCAGCTTCTCTTGAAATACAAGAGCATAAAACCAAGAGGGTGATTAACCAGTACACGATTTCACAGAACTTTTCAGTTTAAGCTGTAAGTGAAGCTGATCACTTTAAAAAGCTCACCGTAATAGTTCACACATCATTTTATGGTTAAGTTCACATTAAGTAACTACCGAGCTTGGTAAACTTGTAAGACAAACTTATTCGCTCTGCTCACTTGACCCTGTGTCAAGCCGCTTCGCTCACTCACCAGGCCAGAGGGTGCTATACCCTGGTAAAATTTAATGGACCACAGCTTGAAAACGTAACAGGCTACTTACGGATAAAATAAAATGAAAAATAATAAATAATAACAATAAATAAAATAAAATAAAATAAAATGACAATTATACAGATATCAGTCTATTTTTGTTCAATAAGTGGCTATGAAAAATGATAAAATCATTTTTATTCATAAGTACAAGCACTTATACATGAATTGTATCCACATGTTGTAAAAGATCATGAAAAAATAAAAAATGAACAAGAGAGAGATAATAAAAATATACCGTACTAATTTAGTGAGAATTATAACAACTTTTAATCAGTTCTACTTAAAATATAAAGAGAAAAAGAGAAAGAAATAAACGGTATCAGTTAACTGACACATACTTTCTCCCAACAATGTAAAAAAAGGTGTTAAAAGCTTCAAATATTAATGTCTTGATGACTCAGTCGGATAGCTACCAGCTGAGCAGCGCTCGTTTGACCCTACGCGCGTCTGTGACTTTTAACAAAGTACTGTGTTTACCGCTAAACGAAAAATTGAATTTTCTCCGCAACCACTTTACGTAGAGCAATAATTTAAAATACTGGATTATTTAGTTTTTTGAACTTGATTTAATGGTGATAAGTAAAATTTATTTCGAGACAACAGCTATTTTGAAAAACTGAAAATTGATTTTTGAAACACTTTTTACTCCATAATTTTTGAACGCGCATTTTCTCGGAGATGCAGGTGCTGTCATTTTATTCACCATTTTAAGCTTAATAAAACATAAAATTTTAATCAAAATCGTTAGAGTCGTTTTTGAGAAATTTTGATTTTTGACGATTTTTGAGGGTTTTGGGGGGTAAACAACCCTTAAAAATCAAAAATTAAAAAAAATTAAAAAAAGCCTGGAATTATCGTGATTTTGGACCTACATACCAAATTTCACCAAAATCGGACCATGGGGGCATTCTCTAGCTCTGTTTACATCCAGACACACGGACACACACACACACACACACACACACACACACACACACACACACACACAGACATCACTCTGAAAACCACTTTTTTGGACTCAGGGGGCACCAAAATGTATAAATCCACAAACAACTCAAATTCGAAAAAATTGACAAAAAAAATACTTTCTCCATATACTATGGTATAGAGGGAGAAAGTAAAAAGAAACGGTTGCAATTCCTCAAAAGAGTACATTGCTTTGTTGATGAGAAATTTCTTGAGTTCAGTTTTAAATTTTCTCATTGAAACTTTGATCTAATAGCAATTGGCAGCGTATTTAAAAAATATAGAACCAGCATACCTAGGTTTTTTAATAAAGTTTTAATTTTGTGGGGGGATTATTGTGAGAATGCCACGAATTCTTGTGAGATATTTCATAATTGTCCCCAACCGTTTCTAATTCCTAAAGCCTGTTTTTTACGGATAAAACTGTTTCATAGATGTACATTCCATATATGCTGTCATGATATTATCTGATTTGAAAGATTCTTTGGCTGAAGTTTTAGACGGAAAATTACAAATTATTTTCAGAGCTTTTTAATTTTTTATTTTTATTTTATATATTATTATTATTATTATTATTATTTTTTGTAGAGGGAGAGATTTTAAAATGATATAATAAAATGAATATAAGAAAAATGACTTTCAAAGTTTCTTTTTTCACAGTAATATTTTAACCTTACTAAACAATATAACCCAGATGAAATTTTATAAAGTAGGCCTAATAATTGTTCAACAAGACAGTTCCATTTCATCAATTTGTCAACCAAAAATCCCAAAATGTTTATTTTATCCTTGAGAACAATTTTATTTTAGAAATCTGATAATTGGTTCAGTTTTATTATTATTTTATTTAGATTGAAAACTGATGAACTTTTTTATTTAAAAATAAACTATTTGAATTTTTGAAAAATCTAACAATTTGTCAGAGTTTACATTAAATTCTAGTTCAGCAAAAAAGTTGATGCTGATATTTTTTGTATCATCAATAAACACAAATTGTTAAGTCACTGAGTTAAGGGAAATTTCTCAAGTAGCACATAAGGATAACATAAGGATAAATTTTTCCATAACGATAACATGAATAGGCCTACTTAGCAGGGCAGTAGGACACGAATCAGATTTTCCCCACTCATAGGACCAGCTTCAATTGATTTCTTGTGGCCAAAAACAACATAGCCTATTAAAATAAAAAATCCTAGGATGGAAAATGTTGCCCATACGAATAGAGTTTTTTTCAGTAAAATATATAGACTGTGTACTGTACTGTAATTTGCAGAGGAATTGAGAGAAGAGGAAATAAAACTAACCCACCTGGTGAATTTCTCATTCAGGTTTCTGGTTTTGTAAATTAATCCTACAAGCTATATAACATATTTTGCTGGGTATATAAATTATTTATTTTCTGGGAAAAAATAGGTTCCTTCACCCTTTTGGTGCTATGGAACGGTTGTTTTTTCCCCTAGAACAGCTAAACAACGATATATCGAGCCTTACTTTTCATCCCAACTCCCAAAGAAACAATATATCTGCGTGCCGTAGATATTGATACAGTGGACATACACAAGAATAACGGTTGTCTCGATTGATATTTCGAAACACCGATAATTTCATTTGATTCTACAAACGATCAAGATACAAAATATCGTTTTCTAGCACTTTCGTTCAATTTTTTTTTTTTTTTTTTTTTAGTGAATTTCCCATACGGAATAAGCTATTACTGTAGGTCTCATGGTAAGACCTAAGCCCGGGACCATGTTACTTTTTCGTTTTAAGGTGCCTAGAGACCAAAAATAATAGTCATTAAAATTTTTATATATATATATGTATATATGTATATATACAGGGTGTCCAGCTTCGACTGTCCGAAACTTTTCCATGTTGTTCAGCAAGCCAAAATAAACAAAAAAGTTGATATAAACATATGCCCTAAAATGCTTCGTTAACCCGCTAGCCGCCATTTTGTTTTCTACACTTAATAATTTTTTTTTACATAACGGATAAATGGATTGGGTTCATATTTGGCATGGACCTTTACTACAACAATGGTTATTAAAAGAAAAAATATTATTTTTCTCCGTCACATATTTTCAAAATGGCGGCCATTTCAAGTTTTTAACCTCAAATATCTCAATAACGGTAAATTTTATCAAAACTTTACAAGACGCAAAAAAGCTGCAAAATTTAATTGTCTAACCAATGGCATCAAGTTTGTAATGATCTAACCACAAATAATTAAGTTATTGAGATCTTTCTTCTAAATTAACCTAAATTTGCATGCATTATAATGGAAAATCAATGATTTTATACACAAAAATCTCAATAACTTAATTATTTGTTGTCAAATCATTACAAACTTGGTATCATTGGTTAGATAATTAAATTTTGCAGCTTTTTTGTGTCTTGTAAAGTTTTGATAAAATTTGCCGTTTTTGAGATATTTAAGGTTAAAAATTTGAAATGGCCGCCATTTTGAAAATATGTGATGGGAAAAAATAATATTTTTTCCATTAATAACCATTGTTGTAGTAAAGGTCCATGCCAAATATGAACTCAATCCATTTATCCGTTATGTAAATAAAAATTATTAAGTGTAAAAAACAAAATGGCGGCTAGTGGGTTAACGGAGCATTTTAAGACATATGTTTATATCAACTTTTTTGTTTATTTTGGCTTGCTAAACAACATGGAAAAGTTTCGGACAGTCGAAGCTGGACACCCTGTATATGTATAAATGTGTCCCTAGACACAATAACTCTCGTAAAAATGGTCCGATCGACACCAAATTTGGTAGAGATGTGTAATCCTACGTTTATTCGGATGAGTTCGAAAACCAGACATATCGACCTACCGGAAGGGGTAGTTTTGGGGGGTTTTGTACCCCAAAAATGGGTTTTTTGCATTTTTCATATGTAAATTTGAAAAATTTTAAATTTTTATTTTGACCATTGGATTTAGCTCAAAAAAACACACAATTTAGTATTTTGAAGCTTTGCTCTATCTCCACTGGTTACCGAGATATTACAGAGTCTAAAGACAGTACATTGTCTTTTGGGGCTCCAATGTTAATTTTATGGAGAATAAGGATGTGTTAATATTTCACTTATTAACCAATATTTTTGGATGAAACTTGGTATTTAGCTTCATTTGGTTGAGGTTCATATATTTAAGGTAAAAAATCTTGGTTTTTGTACTTATCATGGCAGCAAACCTGCATACTCATTTCCCATGTTAATCATATGGAGGGGAGCGTTTCATTACTTCCAGGTTTCATAACTTCCAGGTCGCTAAAATTTAATAAATATTAACAACATCACTACTACCAGGTCTCACTTCTCCCAGGTCTGATTATTTCAATACAAATTTCAGTTGGTCTTGACCCAAGAAGCTTAAAAACACTTTAGAACTAAAACATCTGTTCTTCCTAATTTTCTAGCAGTTTTTTTTACAACAGCTGTCTAATGATTCATTTAAACCTCTTTTCTCCATAAGATTAACATTGGAACTTTGAAAGCCTGTGGGGCGTAGCCCTGGAGTCCGATGTGAATTAGAATGTGATTCTGCTCATCTACAGGACTATACCTTTCTAATGGTACGCGCTGAGAAAAAACGATGTACACGAGCTGAGAAAAAAGGAAGATATGAAACATGCTTGCGTATTAATATATAGATATTTTATTAGTAATTTAAATCGATATCTATACTTATTTAATACGCTAAGGGTTTTTTTGTCTTGAGAACTCCTCCTACAATTTTCAACCGATTTTCAAGATTTTGGTGTCGTTAGATAAGGCTTGGTCTGTAGTTGTTCCCGCAAAAATTGATGATAATCGGATTGAAAATAAAGGCGCTATTCACCATTGAAATATAAAAATTTCTCATTTAAATAACATTGGAATTAAATAAAGAATTTTAAACATCTGTTAATCATCAGCTGTAAATATGTGTAGTTTTGGTGATTAAAGATATTCACAATATTGGATTGGTCGGATGTCATCTATACTTATTTAATACGCTAAGGGTTTTTTTGTCTTGAGAACTGCTCCTACAATTTTCAACCGATTTTCAAGTTTTTGGTGTCGTTGGATAGGGCTTGGTCTGTAGTTGTTTCCGCCAAAAACTGATGAGAATCGGACTGAAAATAAAGGCGCTATCCACCATTGAAATCCCAAAATTTCCCATTTAAATAACATTGGGATTGAATAAAGCATTTTAAACATTTGTTAATAATCAGCTGTAAATACGTGTTGTTTTGGTGATTACAGATACTCACAATATTGGATTGGTCGGATATCATTCATTTAGAGCTAAAAGTAACATTTGTATTGTATTAAAATAAATTGCTCGATTTCGAGCAACACTTATACTAGTTTTTTATTAATTTGATATCACCTCAAATGAAAGATACTATGGTAACACTTAAAATGACATCTATTTTGAAATTTTCGGACGAAAAACAAACTCACTGTAGTGTTTTTTATTTAACATTGTTCTTATGGGACAAAATACCAAATACAAAATGCGGAGGTACTGCAGACTCTTAAGAAGGGTATCGCTTAAGGTGCATTCACACTTAAGGCCCGTGTACACGTGGCTAGTATACTAGCAGCTAATATTCGCTATTATCACAATCCAGGCCAATTAGCGCGAATGTTCCAATCTACACGTAGCTAGTAGTATTGGCGCTAATTTTAGCGCTAGTAAGCTGCAGAAGTAAATTCAGTGGACGCAGTTGTTAGTGCAGTTTTTACGAAAAGGTTTTCTGTAAATTCGAATCGCAAATGTCTGTGTTTTGAGACAGATTTTGAAAATATATATTTTTAATTTTGATTAGTTCAATCGTGTAGCAGTCTTTTAGTGATTTAATTTTTTTAAGCAACTTTTGATACACTGCCATTATTATTAACAGGAGCGGCTCGTGAGTTTTTTTTCAGCGCCCGTGCAAAAAAGACCAAATTTGCCGCCAAGGGCGGTTCCAGGGCCGATTTTCGGAGGGAGCCAAACCACCTGGGGGTTTGGGGGTATGGAATACCCCCCAACCCAATATAGGTCCGGGGATTTCTCCCCCGAAATTTTTTGAAATTTTGAAGTAATTTTGTGGGTTTTTAGGCTTTTGGAGTACTTTAAAATATATTTTTAGAGTTCATCAGCTTACCTGACACGGACAGAAGTGAACTCAATTGGGAATGGGAAAACAGGTTTATAAGAGTAGTTGTCGTTGACTATAATGCTAGGATGCTTGATAAAAAAGGGGTCACGCCACAAATTAATACATGACGACTCCACTTAGGCCTACAATTGACTATAATGGTAGGTGTCATGTTAGAAAAGGGTTCACGCTACAAATTAATGTAATTGACGCCGACACTTTGTCGTTGGCTATAATTGTAGGTTGAACGTTATAAAGGGTTCACGATAGAAATAGATTCAATAAAATTGACTCTGCCTCTTTGTCGTTGACTATAATGTTAGGTTACATGTTAAAAAAATTTCACGCTAGAAAACCAACGAGGTTAAATATTTATAGAGTGCTCATCACATGTTAATTTTGTGTCCCTTGTTGAATTGCGCCATTTTACCCATAATTCCCGCAGTTTCCTGGGCAACCATCCCACACTTTACTCTCGTTTCCTTGGTTACTTGTTTTAACTATTCTAAAAATTACTGATGATAGTTTTAAAACATATGTTTATTTGTGTTTTTTTTTTTTTTTTTTTTTTTTTTTTTTTATAATTAGTTTGATTTGAAGGTATGTGAGCATATTGAAGTTGGTTACCATAGAAACGTCGAATAGGTGTGGGTAAAATGGTAAATTACTTTTGGGAAAGTGTAAACAAAGGACTGGTTACCACGGAAACGGCGGGAATCGTGGGTAACATGGCGCCAGTCAAAAGGGGACATTTTTCCCTATCTGGTGAGCACTCTATATCTATTTAACCTCGTTATAGAAAACAATAGCTACAATTAATTGACTCCGCCACTTTTTAATTTGAATTGTATAATTGTAGGTTGATGTTAAAAAAGAGCAATAAAAATAAACATTACAATTGACGACGCTACGTTGTCGCAGACTATAACATTAAAACAGTTAAAGCGTGTACAAAACAGTAGGCCTAACTAAATTAAAACATTACAATTGACGACGACGCAATGTTGTAATTGATTATAGGTTGCATGTTAAAAAAAGTTGTGAACACTATATTTCTACTTTAAAACATAGAAAAAGGTATTTCTTCTTCATTTCTGTAACTTATTCACTCAATAATACGTTCACTACTAACTACACTAACCACGACATTCAAATGTTTTCCATCCTGTCACAACCTCAAAAAACAGACCAATCACGAGTGGTTAAAGAAGCGTCGTTCACGCACGGAACGTGAAACTGTGATGCCGACGTGCGTCAGTGCGTGTAATCGGCACAGGAGAGCACACAGTGGTACGGTATGTGGTTTTTAAACTATTTTTGCAAACTGAAGTATTAAAATAAAAAAATAAAAAAACTTCTCGGAAAGGAGAGGGGCATGGCCACCGCTCTGAAACCGCCACTGCCCTTCAGTTAAAAAAATGTAAATTCTCGGAGGGGGCCATGGCCCCCATGGCCCCCTCTCTGGAACCGCCCTTGTTTGCCGCCCCGCCCGCTTTCCAACAGCATGCCCCGAACCCCCCCAACCATTCATCAGACCTGGCTCAGTTTCGGGTAATTCATGATAAAAATTAATGTCACGACGTGACTCGCGCTTCGCCTCTTATTTCATACCAAAGCTCGTAAGATGTTGGTACCGTTAGTGTTAAACTGTAGTAGACCATAATGAGGTCGGTACTGATAACTTAGTGTTTAAAATGAAAAACTAGGGAATCGCACCTAGGTTTAATTTTACTGTTTTACTGTTTGAACCGGTGGTTCAAACAGATTTGGAAAATATTTATTTGCTAGATCAATAATTTCCAAGAATTTTTTAGAATTAGTTAAGGTTATTTTCTTCATCTTAAATCCTTTTACGTTCCTGCTATTTTTCAAAGCTTAATTTTTTGACATGTCAAATCAGAAATTTATTTAAAACAAACAGTTTATATATATATATATATATATATATATATATATATATATATATATATATATGTGTGTGTGTGTGTGTGTGTCTGTGTGTGTGAACCTGAAAAGACAGTTTGTAAACTGACGGTATATCGTTGTAAATTAGCTTCAAGTCTTCAAATATTAATATTAAAATATCAGGAATGTGTAAAAATTTGAGAATCTCCAATATGGCTGGGTAGACAGAGAGAAAAGTTTTATCTGAGTAGATAACCTCACCGCGCGTCCGGCAACGACGACGTTCTGATTCCAAGAAGTCAAGCTTGAATACATTGTGTTACGACAATAAAAACACGTTAGTCCGATCAATAAGTCCACAATATTCAGTCTTCAATTCCTTATTTTGCTTTTAACTAGATAATGTATTTTAATTGTGATAAGGTAATTTAAAAAAATTTTACTATAGATTTTTAGGCAAATTAATTAAAAATTTTTATTCAAATTGCGCACAAACACTTTCCGTGATAGCAATAGAAATTTAATAGAATTTTTGTCATTCTTCCTATATCATACCTTGCTATGTAACCTATATATGAACAAGGGCCGCACGGGCCACTTGCGCTCATCGTTAATTAATTGTAAATCTTCTAATAATTTCTTGAATGATGGCTATTTCTCTTAACTCTTTTGTTATAATTTGTATCCGAAGGAAGTATCATACAAAAAAAGGATGAGTTTTAAATGTTTATATTTGTAACAATAAAAACTGTATAACCCTGTCAAGTTTCACTTAGTTCAGACATTCTTACCACCGTGGTTGACAAACAACAATGGCGAGTGGCGACCTCGGACTAAGTATAACCACAGAAAACTTTTTCTGTGGTATAACTGGACCGCGCATTCAATGGGCGAAAATCGTGGACGTCTCAGGACCATTGGGTGGCAAAAAGCAGCGGATCCGAGCGACGGAAACCAAAACAGTGCTTCGATAAACCTGCATTTTTACCTACTAAACCGTTACATAAATACGTTAACTTTATATTAAAATTTTCTGCTTGAAATGGTGATTCTTACAGTATTTAATAGATTAAGAAAAGGTTTTGTAAATAATAATAATACATAGTTTAATCAAACTTACTTTTAATTCAATTCAGTAATGACATAAAAAAAGTAAGATGCAGGAAAGTTTTTTTATTTTTTGGCCAAATTAAGATGAACTATAAAAGAGTTTTAGTTTAACTAATAATAAAAATTAATAGCAGACCATTTAAAGTTTAAATACATACCATTAGATTCACAATTTCATGATGAACACTTTAATATAATTTAAACCTTTTTATTTTCATTCCGAATGGCTTAGGTTACATGAAGCGCTGTTTGGATGTTCTTCGCTCGGGTCCCGCGACATCGGATCCTTTTGCCACCCTTCGGGCTCCAGACTTCCACGTTTTTTGGTTCAGTTTTGCATGGCAGGGTTCGGCCCAGTCCCCAGTTATAGCCTACTTAGTCCGAGGTGGCGACTAGCGCTATAGATCGTCCACACACCGCTAATAACGCGCTAATTCGCTAGCGCTAGTGGTCACATGATTACCCCCGCCACTTATTAGCGCTTGTATTATCAAACTTGTCAAAAGCGACTAGCAGTTTTCTTTCTTATACTAAATACGATAATTACTCATATAATAACTCAATAATTACCTCCATTAACACGTTCACTACCTACTTAATATAAAATGCCAAAACTCAACCTTCATGCTGAACTATATTTACAATCCTCCAACGATAACACGGAATTTTAAAACCTGTAGAATATATACTAATCACAAGAAATCTTAACTAGCGCAAAATTAAAAACTCAGTACCCTTACCTACACGCTAATGCACAATATGTGTTTCCTTCTCAAACGCTAGAGGAGAAACAGTCGCATTACCTTGACATTGTTAGGCCTATATGTAACTATAGAATTCTATATGTATGTAACCGATCGAATACATCCGCACCCGGGAAGGCACGTCTTTGTAATCTATCAGATACTTTCCGCACTCTAATAATTGATTCCTCTATATCACGTTAGGTAAAGTAATAATTGTTCTTATAGGCCTATTAATTGATTTACCTTGTAAAAACGAATCACAAGTTTTCGCATTCGAAGTTAAGGAAAGTTTGGAGACAAAGGAGCGTTATATTCTATGGTTTTATGGGGAAAAGTGAGCGACGTGAAAATTATCATGTATATATCATCCATATTCTAAAACGTTTATCCTCTATTTTCACTGTTTAAATGTGACACAAACAAACTTCACCTCGTTTGTTTTTATTTGATAATGTTTGGTTAACATAGTGAATCAGTATTTGGTAATGATGGTATGAATGTAGATATTGGTAGGCCTATAACAACATTACTTAATGCTACATATCATCCGCTACAAATAACCTTATAGCAACTGAAAATATTGTGACCCAGACGAAAAAGTACATAATACCGGAATAAACCGAGAGAGGCACCGGAAGTTCGGAGCGATAAGGACTTTGTATGAGCGCCAGGAGACATCCACCTGCGTGATTGTACGACAACGGGCACACGGGCACTAACTAACATTTTAGTGCTTTTTGATGATTCCATACTGGGCCCTTCGATGCCTTTGATCATTTGGCTATTCATTAATGATCCTGACAAACGAAACAGCTGATACCTCTGTTCACACCTCCTTTGATCCATCACAATCATTACACTCGCCCTTCAGTCATACCGGGGCCTATACGATAACTATACATTTATACGATAACGGGGCCTGCATACATTTTTGGCCACGTCAACAGAAGCGGGGGAATTTCAGCTGTCAACTCCATTTAAAAGCATTGGCAGTAGCCCGATTTCGCATCAGTTTTTACGTGTAGTTTAAGTCAGTGAAGTCTTAAGTATTGCCATATTGTTCTAATCCTCATTAAATTACTAATTGAACGATATTAATAACTTTGCAAAACCCAAAACTTACCCTTTAGGCAAAACAAAAACTTGAATTTCTACCACTGTAGGGTGTATTGTCTTTTTTTTAAACAGTTTTCTTACGATGTTGTTTTAAATATATTGCTGGAAATAAGACATGAAATAAATGTCTTAAATTAGTGGTTTGCCGTTTAGTCTTTTTTTCGATACAAACAAGTAAAATTGTACATTATAGCTTCCAAAAGTTCATCATTAGCTTAGGTATGAAGTATATCTCACCACTAGTCCGGAAAGTGACCCATCTCGGGGCGATATATTTTCTACGCTCGGCTTCGTCTCGGACGTAAAACACTATCTCAGCCCGAAATGGACTTTCCGGACGAGTTGTGAACGATACTTTTCATCATGATGCAATTAATAAAAAATATGGAAGTTTTAAAGGAGAATTATTCGTAATTATTTCGCCAGTAGGCAAAGGGCGGAATTCACAAACCTCCCTCAAACCTTCCTTACCTCTAACCTTCCTCTAACCTTCCTTTAACCTTCCTCTAACCTCCCTCAAGTAGTTGTGTGAGGAAGGTTTGAGAATGGTTGGAGGCCGGTTGTAACAGCTGTTTGTAACTAAAACATAGTGAAGTTGAATTATTGTGAGGTTATGTTGTTTCTTAAGTCAACAAACGTTGATTTACTCCCAAATATGCCTTATCGTAATAATAAAACCAATATTACAATTTCGTGAAACTAGTGAAAGTAAATTTATATTAATGAATTCATTCAATGTAATTGAATGTTCCTGATGTTAAAATTACTTTAACTTCCTTATTGTTCTTGAGTTAAAATATTATGTACATTTTAGATGAATTTTTTATTGGACCTATAGATTTTTAGTATAATGATCCAAAAAAAAAAAAAAAACAGTCACTTCAAGAGTGTAGTAATAAATAAGTATGACATAAGCAGTAACTAATTTAGGGTGTAATTAGTGGGATAAAAGGCTAAAAGTGTTCGATACAAAAACCAAATTTTTGATATATTTAGTTAAAATAATTAATACTAAAACAATTAAAACATTTCGTAAATTGGGTAACTTTTTCCTTATATGGTTACTAACTGCAGGCTTACTTAGTGTATGAACCACATGTTCTTTGTAAATTTCCGACCAAGGAAGGTTAAATCAAATACGGCTATGATAACCTGATTTCTTGAGGTCAGCTAAAAACTCTAACACCTCGTAAAAAAATGATTATCTCTAAGGTCCATGAACCCAAGCATATAATGCACAAAATGCGAAATGTTTTTATTTTTATTTTTTATTTATTTAAGTTAATATAGAACGCTGTGCATTGACGTATAACTGTTGCAACCAAAGAAAGTTTAAGAGTGTGAAATTCTTTTACTTCAAGAAAGCTTTTTTTAATCTTTTCTTCTCTTTGTTCTAGTTAATGTAAAACTTTATCAACATATTTTAGTTCTGTATACTTCAATTCTCAGGCCTAAAAACGTGTTAGTCAATTAAAATTTTACTACATATCTTTATCAATTCCTCATGCATGGATTGCATAAATCGGTTTTGAGTAAACGAAACAAAATATAAATTTATTAATAAAAGATACCAAGAAATTAATATGCTCCCATAAATCTTGCATTAATATTCATGGAAGTTCTACAGTTCATAAAAGAAATCTTATTGGTGTGATACTAGTGACATTTAGGTAGTAGTCAATTTAATTTTTTAAATTTCGGATATAGCTGAATAAAAATATTCGTAATTAAAACTAGTTATATCTCCTCCAAATGAATACAATTCATGAAAGGAACAATGTAGGCTTACTCCTAGTTTCTACATAGCAACTTCTGATGTGCTGGTTAGTCTGCATTTAATTTGTAAACAAATATTGCAATGAAACTGCTACTTTCCAAGCATGTTGCATTTGGGTCATGTCTACCAACTGTCTCATTTTCCCCCAAAAACATTTGTAAATTTGTGTTCATCTATTTTGATTTTTTAAGGCCTGCACAGACCGGAGCGATACTCCGTGCGATACCAGAGCGGGCGCGATACTTTTTCTTGGAAATTCGCGTGCGATACCGGTGGGTCGTGCGATACCATGTTGTCTTATGGAGCCGCACACACCAGAGCGAACTGCGATACGCGATACTGAGGCGATCGCGATACTGCAGCGATGGTATCGCGGTAACGCTGCATGCACCATTCGCAGCGCTTTATCGCCGCGATACCGTGCGGCCAAACCATGAACTACTCAATTTTGTCTGTGCTGTGCAAGTTGTAACAACAACAACACCAACATGTCGTGTATCATCGAACACTTACTTGAAGTTGCTTATACATACCCGGTGCTCTATGATTTAAATCCACTTAAGGCTTTAAGTCAACTCACAGGACTCACTAGCCAGTAACATTAATAGTCCTACCAACTAGCCTACGCCTTCTTTTACACATTTTACATTGGTTCTTATGGCTGGTAAAGTAGTTTTACCTACTGTAACTAACTTATAAAGCTGAGTTCTACAACCCATTATTTAATGGGACTGGACTGGACTAATACACCTACAAAATTTACAACGTTTACAACATAGCATACTATAAAACTCACAAAACACTCTCGAAATTGACTCTCCGCGCAATGTTAAAGTGCCAAGTTGCTTATTATTTTATTGTTACATTGTTAATTTTTATTTTATATTTCATTTATTGATAAAAACGTAGTGTGATAAATTAGTTCCTATCTATCTGTAGTTAGGTAAATTTTTTAAATTTATCAACTTGTTTATGTATCTAAGCTAATAATTGTCTATGTAAAAAAATGCGTATTACTAGGCCAACTAATCTTTAACTTTTATTTTAATGTTGTTTAACGATAAAACTGTATTATTGTTTTCGTCTGTAATGACTAAGTTCTTATGCCAAAATTCTTGTTGACTTAAAAAAGTCTATAATTTAGTTTAATAATTTTAGAACTAGCAGTAATATAATTTAAAATGCACTATACATTTATGTATAAGAAGGACTCGTCACCACGCACAAGCCTTGTGGCTCATGTGGGACTAATTCGGTAAAAAGTGCTTGTAATTATTTTGTATTTTATTGTCGAATAGATTTGACCTGATTAATGATTATACTTATGTAAAGGACATGGGGGCCGAGCAATTGCTCGGTAGTCTCAAACAGTAATATTCTTTATAGTAATATCAGTTACAGACGGTGCGCTAAAATGCCCAAAATATAATAAGGCTTATTTATTGTTCAAGATGAGCTTGTTTGCTCCGCTGACTCGCATTTCATTCATGATTCATATGGATTCTGTTCATTCTGAAGTATATGTAGAATCTTTTTTCATCTTTTCGCAACTGGGGCATGAGCGTATGGTACTCGCCAAATTGCAGCCATTCTTTATTTATGTCTTGTATCCAAATTTGTCTCTGTCTTTCGTCTTCTAACACGGCTAGTCGATTCTTCTTCATCGGACGATGTCATGGTAAGATAACACACAGTGCAGTAAGAAAAACTATCTATAACACAATGTCTAGAGAGTCACACAATCACCGCACCCTCACCGCTCCCCTGAGGTGTACTGGCTTCCCGCGCGTCTCTTTTTCCCGCTCCGGTGTGGAAGCTCCTGTTCCCGCTGCGATATTATCGCCCAAGTAACGCAGATAAAATTCCAGGAAGGTATCGCGTCGCTCCAGCGATAAAGTATCGCTCTGGTCTGTGCAGGCCTTTAAGAGTATTAGTCAAAAACATATAGTTACAATTTGAAATTTTGAAAATTATATGCCAATAAAAATGCTTTAAATAGTGTAATAGTGTATTACTGTTAATATAAAACAAATATGATTTGAGTATTATGTTTTATTACAGTGGTACTCCTCTCTGTGAGGAAGGTTAGAGGGAGGTTAGAGGAAGGTTTGAGAATTTCATTTTATCAATTGAGGCCGGTTTAAGGAAGGTTGGAGGGTGGTTGGAGGATGGTTGGAGGACGGTTAGAGGTGAGGGAGGTTTGTGAATTCCGCTCAAAGTAATCAAAGCCAGAATTCAAAATTTAATTGGTTTTGAAGTCAGCTGTTTGAGAATCGGATTATTAGTAAAGTTGTTGCTGTACGGGAAAAGTTTGTTGATGTCCGGTAAAGAATTTTTTTCCTTGGACCGAAAGTAATGTCAATGTATACAGAACCGAATACGTAGTGACAACCCATGTTAAAAAATTTTAGTTTTGCCCCCGAAAACCAGAGGAAAATATATCGATGATGCTAGGATTACTTCTCCTTACGGTCATTGGAAGCGCTCTTTCTACCTCTTAAATGTAAAAATAATCATATTTGTTTACAAAAAAAAATCAAAACAATAACAATCGTTTGTGAAATTATTCTAATCATCTGGTTCCATTCAACCAATCAGCTTAATCCTTACCATCTGAGCCTTACCGGCAGAATTACGTATCCTTACTGACAATCCTTAATCCAATCCTTAATGACAATCCTTAATCCTTACCGTCAGAATTATATATGAGAGCAAATACTATTAGGACATTAGTGGTGTGGTTCAAAGTTTCTCCCACAAACCACTGCGCTTTGGATGATGAGCTACTGAGATACTGAGAATGACGATTGACGAAATACGTCGTGTCCGCCTCGCCACACAGCTGCCATGCTTCACAAACTTTGAAGTTATTAATACGGTACACCGAGATATATCTGGTAGACGCAACTCATTCCCCATAAAATAATCAATGCTCTGTTACACGCCGTCTAAATATAATTTCTGGCTTTATATATTTTATGACATGTTCAACTTAATAAAAAATCTCCATTTTTACAGGCTAATAGGCTATTATAAAACAGATAACAAAATTACAAGGGTTTTCTGTTTGAACTTGGGAGTTTTGTTTTTAGAATCTGATGTAGTTAAGAATCTAAACTTAGATTCATAAATGACAAAGTATCTAAGAAAATTTGTCAGGGCAGAATACGGATAACATGCGCAAACTGCATATTTTAAACCCTGTTGATGAAAGTTGATCAACATTTTAAGTAAAGCGACCCCCTCACATTATTTTTTTTAACCTGTTTCGTCTTTTGTTTTTAGTTAGAGACTAATGCAGGTAATCAGCTGATAAATTACAATTCACATTTAAAACTCTATAATTTAGCCATGAACATATTTGTCATGTAGCCAAAATAAAGGATTAAAAAACATTTAAAACTCTGGTGATGAAAGTTGATCAACATTTTAAAGTGAAGGGGTAATATACTGTGTACTTAAAGAACTGTATGGATTTACAAGGACACTTTGTAAACATAGCTCATCCGTTCCTTCGTAATAAAAAAAAAAATAAAAACAGGGTAATTAATTTTGAATATCTAGCTACATCTTTAAATAAACAAGGATATAAGGAGTTATCTTCTCTGGGACTACGAAGCGCAAGTTCCAAGTTCCCACAATATTCACAGTTTAAAAATATGCTTCATAATTCTACCTAATTATTTGAGCACACAGTGGTACGGTATGTGGTTTTTAAACTATTTTTGCAAACTGAAGTATTAAAATAATTAAAAAAAAAAAACTTCTAAAATAATTAAAAAAACTTCTCGGAAAGGAGAGGGGCATGGCCACCGCTCTGAAACCGCCACTGCCCTTCAGTTAAAAAAATGTAAATTCTCGGAGGGGGCCATGGCCCCCATGGCCCCCTCTCTGGAACCGCCCTTGTTTGCCGCCCCGCCCGCTTTCCAACAGCATGCCCCGAACCCCCCCAACCATTCATCAGACCTGGCTCAGTTTCGGGTAATTCATGATAAAAATTAATGTCACGACGTGACTCGCGCTTCGCCTCTTATTTCATACCAAAGCTCGTAAGATGTTGGTACCGTTAGTGTTAAACTGTAGTAGACCATAATGAGGTCGGTACTGATAACTTAGTGTTTAAAATGAAAAACTAGGGAATCGCACCTAGGTTTAATTTTACTGTTTTACTGTTTGAACCGGTGGTTCAAACAGATTTGGAAAATATTTATTTGCTAGATCAATAATTTCCAAGAATTTTTTAGAATTAGTTAAGGTTATTTTCTTCATCTTAAATCCTTTTACGTTCCTGCTATTTTTCAAAGCTTAATTTTTTGACATGTCAAATCAGAAATTTATTTAAAACAAACAGTTTATATATATATATATATATATATATATATATATATATATATATATATATATATATATATATATATATGTGTGTGTGTGTGTGTGTGTCTGTGTGTGTGAACCTGAAAAGACAGTTTGTAAACTGACGGTATATCGTTGTAAATTAGCTTCAAGTCTTCAAATATTAATATTAAAATATCAGGAATGTGTAAAAATTTGAGAATCTCCAATATGGCTGGGTAGACAGAGAGAAAAGTTTTATCTGAGTAGATAACCTCACCGCGCGTCCGGCAACGACGACGTTCTGATTCCAAGAAGTCAAGCTTGAATACATTGTGTTACGACAATAAAAACACGTTAGTCCGATCAATAAGTCCACAATATTCAGTCTTCAATTCCTTATTTTGCTTTTAACTAGATAATGTATTTTAATTGTGATAAGGTAATTTAAAAAAATTTTACTATAGATTTTTAGGCAAATTAATTAAAAATTTTTATTCAAATTGCGCACAAACACTTTCCGTGATAGCAATAGAAATTTAATAGAATTTTTGTCATTCTTCCTATATCATACCTTGCTATGTAACCTATATATGAACAAGGGCCGCACGGGCCACTTGCGCTCATCGTTAATTAATTGTAAATCTTCTAATAATTTCTTGAATGATGGCTATTTCTCTTAACTCTTTTGTTATAATTTGTATCCGAAGGAAGTATCATACAAAAAAAGGATGAGTTTTAAATGTTTATATTTGTAACAATAAAAACTGTATAACCCTGTCAAGTTTCACTTAGTTCAGACATTCTTACCACCGTGGTTGACAAACAACAATGGCGAGTGGCGACCTCGGACTAAGTATAACCACAGAAAACTTTTTCTGTGGTATAACTGGACCGCGCATTCAATGGGCGAAAATCGTGGACGTCTCAGGACCATTGGGTGGCAAAAAGCAGCGGATCCGAGCGACGGAAACCAAAACAGTGCTTCGATAAACCTGCATTTTTACCTACTAAACCGTTACATAAATACGTTAACTTTATATTAAAATTTTCTGCTTGAAATGGTGATTCTTACAGTATTTAATAGATTAAGAAAAGGTTTTGTAAATAATAATAATACATAGTTTAATCAAACTTACTTTTAATTCAATTCAGTAATGACATAAAAAAAGTAAGATGCAGGAAAGTTTTTTTTATTTTTTGGCCAAATTAAGATGAACTATAAAAGAGTTTTAGTTTAACTAATAATAAAAATTAATAGCAGACCATTTAAAGTTTAAATACATACCATTAGATTCACAATTTCATGATGAACACTTTAATATAATTTAAACCTTTTTATTTTCATTCCGAATGGCTTAGGTTACATGAAGCGCTGTTTGGATGTTCTTCGCTCGGGTCCCGCGACATCGGATCCTTTTGCCACCCTTCGGGCTCCAGACTTCCACGTTTTTTGGTTCAGTTTTGCATGGCAGGGTTCGGCCCAGTCCCCAGTTATAGCCTACTTAGTCCGAGGTGGCGACTAGCGCTATAGATCGTCCACACACCGCTAATAACGCGCTAATTCGCTAGCGCTAGTGGTCACATGATTACCCCCGCCACTTATTAGCGCTTGTATTATCAAACTTGTCAAAAGCGACTAGCAGTTTTCTTTCTTATACTAAATACGATAATTACTCATATAATAACTCAATAATTACCTCCATTAACACGTTCACTACCTACTTAATATAAAATGCCAAAACTCAACCTTCATGCTGAACTATATTTACAATCCTCCAACGATAACACGGAATTTTAAAACCTGTAGAATATATACTAATCACAAGAAATCTTAACTAGCGCAAAATTAAAAACTCAGTACCCTTACCTACACGCTAATGCACAATATGTGTTTCCTTCTCAAACGCTAGAGGAGAAACAGTCGCATTACCTTGACATTGTTAGGCCTATATGTAACTATAGAATTCTATATGTATGTAACCGATCGAATACATCCGCACCCGGGAAGGCACGTCTTTGTAATCTATCAGATACTTTCCGCACTCTAATAATTGATTCCTCTATATCACGTTAGGTAAAGTAATAATTGTTCTTATAGGCCTATTAATTGATTTACCTTGTAAAAACGAATCACAAGTTTTCGCATTCGAAGTTAAGGAAAGTTTGGAGACAAAGGAGCGTTATATTCTATGGTTTTATGGGGAAAAGTGAGCGACGTGAAAATTATCATGTATATATCATCCATATTCTAAAACGTTTATCCTCTATTTTCACTGTTTAAATGTGACACAAACAAACTTCACCTCGTTTGTTTTTATTTGATAATGTTTGGTTAACATAGTGAATCAGTATTTGGTAATGATGGTATGAATGTAGATATTGGTAGGCCTTTAACAACATTACTTAATGCTACATATCATCCGCTACAAATAACCTTATAGCAACTGAAAATATTGTGACCCAGACGAAAAAGTACATAATACCGGAATAAACCGAGAGAGGCACCGGAAGTTCGGAGCGATAAGGACTTTGTATGAGCGCCAGGAGACATCCACCTGCGTGATTGTACGACAACGGGCACACGGGCACTAACTAACATTTTAGTGCTTTTTGATGATTCCATACTGGGCCCTTCGATGCCTTTGATCATTTGGCTATTCATTAATGATCCTGACAAACGAAACAGCTGATACCTCTGTTCACACCTCCTTTGATCCATCACAATCATTACACTCGCCCTTCAGTCATACCGGGGCCTATACGATAACTATACATTTATACGATAACGGGGCCTGCATACATTTTTGGCCACGTCAACAGAAGCGGGGGAATTTCAGCTGTCAACTCCATTTAAAAGCATTGGCAGTAGCCCGATTTCGCATCAGTTTTTACGTGTAGTTTAAGTCAGTGAAGTCTTAAGTATTGCCATATTGTTCTAATCCTCATTAAATTACTAATTGAACGATATTAATAACTTTGCAAAACCCAAAACTTACCCTTTAGGCAAAACAAAAACTTGAATTTCTACCACTGTAGGGTGTATTGTCTTTTTTTTAAACAGTTTTCTTACGATGTTGTTTTAAATATATTGCTGGAAATAAGACATGAAATAAATGTCTTAAATTAGTGGTTTGCCGTTTAGTCTTTTTTTCGATACAAACAAGTAAAATTGTACATTATAGCTTCCAAAAGTTCATCATTAGCTTAGGTATGAAGTATATCTCACCACTAGTCCGGAAAGTGACCCATCTCGGGGCGATATATTTTCTACGCTCGGCTTCGTCTCGGACGTAAAACACTATCTCAGCCCGAAATGGACTTTCCGGACGAGTTGTGAACGATACTTTTCATCATGATGCAATTAATAAAAAATATGGAAGTTTTAAAGGAGAATTATTCGTAATTATTTCGCCAGTAGGCAAAGGGCGGAATTCACAAACCTCCCTCAAACCTTCCTTACCTCTAACCTTCCTCTAACCTTCCTTTAACCTTCCTCTAACCTCCCTCAAGTAGTTGTGTGAGGAAGGTTTGAGAATGGTTGGAGGCCGGTTGTAACAGCTGTTTGTAACTAAAACATAGTGAAGTTGAATTATTGTGAGGTTATGTTGTTTCTTAAGTCAACAAACGTTGATTTACTCCCAAATATGCCTTATCGTAATAATAAAACCAATATTACAATTTCGTGAAACTAGTGAAAGTAAATTTATATTAATGAATTCATTCAATGTAATTGAATGTTCCTGATGTTAAAATTACTTTAACTTCCTTATTGTTCTTGAGTTAAAATATTATGTACATTTTAGATGAATTTTTTATTGGACCTATAGATTTTTAGTATAATGATCCAAAAAAAAAAAAAAAAACAGTCACTTCAAGAGTGTAGTAATAAATAAGTATGACATAAGCAGTAACTAATTTAGGGTGTAATTAGTGGGATAAAAGGCTAAAAGTGTTCGATACAAAAACCAAATTTTTGATATATTTAGTTAAAATAATTAATACTAAAACAATTAAAACATTTCGTAAATTGGGTAACTTTTTCCTTATATGGTTACTAACTGCAGGCTTACTTAGTGTATGAACCACATGTTCTTTGTAAATTTCCGACCAAGGAAGGTTAAATCAAATACGGCTATGATAACCTGATTTCTTGAGGTCAGCTAAAAACTCTAACACCTCGTAAAAAAATGATTATCTCTAAGGTCCATGAACCCAAGCATATAATGCACAAAATGCGAAATGTTTTTATTTTTATTTTTTATTTATTTAAGTTAATATAGAACGCTGTGCATTGACGTATAACTGTTGCAACCAAAGAAAGTTTAAGAGTGTGAAATTCTTTTACTTCAAGAAAGCTTTTTTTAATCTTTTCTTCTCTTTGTTCTAGTTAATGTAAAACTTTATCAACATATTTTAGTTCTGTATACTTCAATTCTCAGGCCTAAAAACGTGTTAGTCAATTAAAATTTTACTACATATCTTTATCAATTCCTCATGCATGGATTGCATAAATCGGTTTTGAGTAAACGAAACAAAATATAAATTTATTAATAAAAGATACCAAGAAATTAATATGCTCCCATAAATCTTGCATTAATATTCATGGAAGTTCTACAGTTCATAAAAGAAATCTTATTGGTGTGATACTAGTGACATCTAGGTAGTAGTCAATTTAATTTTTTAAATTTCGGATATAGCTGAATAAAAATATTCGTAATTAAAACTAGTTATATCTCCTCCAAATGAATACAATTCATGAAAGGAACAATGTAGGCTTACTCCTAGTTTCTACATAGCAACTTCTGATGTGCTGGTTAGTCTGCATTTAATTTGTAAACAAATATTGCAATGAAACTGCTACTTTCCAAGCATGTTGCATTTGGGTCATGTCTACCAACTGTCTCATTTTCCCCCAAAAACATTTGTAAATTTGTGTTCATCTATTTTGATTTTTTAAGGCCTGCACAGACCGGAGCGATACTCCGTGCGATACCAGAGCGGGCGCGATACTTTTTCTTGGAAATTCGCGTGCGATACCGGTGGGTCGTGCGATACCATGTTGTCTTATGGAGCCGCACACACCAGAGCGAACTGCGATACGCGATACTGAGGCGATCGCGATACTGCAGCGATGGTATCGCGGTAACGCTGCATGCACCATTCGCAGCGCTTTATCGCCGCGATACCGTGCGGCCAAACCATGAACTACTCAATTTTGTCTGTGCTGTGCAAGTTGTAACAACAACAACACCAACATGTCGTGTATCATCGAACACTTACTTGAAGTTGCTTATACATACCCGGTGCTCTATGATTTAAATCCACTTAAGGCTTTAAGTCAACTCACAGGACTCACTAGCCAGTAACATTAATAGTCCTACCAACTAGCCTACGCCTTCTTTTACACATTTTACATTGGTTCTTATGGCTGGTAAAGTAGTTTTACCTACTGTAACTAACTTATAAAGCTGAGTTCTACAACCCATTATTTAATGGGACTGGACTGGACTAATACACCTACAAAATTTACAACGTTTACAACATAGCATACTATAAAACTCACAAAACACTCTCGAAATTGACTCTCCGCGCAATGTTAAAGTGCCAAGTTGCTTATTATTTTATTGTTACATTGTTAATTTTTATTTTATATTTCATTTATTGATAAAAACGTAGTGTGATAAATTAGTTCCTATCTATCTGTAGTTAGGTAAATTTTTTAAATTTATCAACTTGTTTATGTATCTAAGCTAATAATTGTCTATGTAAAAAAATGCGTATTACTAGGCCAACTAATCTTTAACTTTTATTTTAATGTTGTTTAACGATAAAACTGTATTATTGTTTTCGTCTGTAATGACTAAGTTCTTATGCCAAAATTCTTGTTGACTTAAAAAAGTCTATAATTTAGTTTAATAATTTTAGAACTAGCAGTAATATAATTTAAAATGCACTATACATTTATGTATAAGAAGGACTCGTCACCACGCACAAGCCTTGTGGCTCATGTGGGACTAATTCGGTAAAAAGTGCTTGTAATTATTTTGTATTTTATTGTCGAATAGATTTGACCTGATTAATGATTATACTTATGTAAAGGACATGGGGGCCGAGCAATTGCTCGGTAGTCTCAAACAGTAATATTCTTTATAGTAATATCAGTTACAGACGGTGCGCTAAAATGCCCAAAATATAATAAGGCTTGTTTATTGTTCAAGATGAGCTTGTTTGCTCCGCTGACTCGCATTTCATTCATGATTCATATGGATTCTGTTCATTCTGAAGTATATGTAGAATCTTTTTTCATCTTTTCGCAACTGGGGCATGAGCGTATGGTACTCGCCAAATTGCAGCCATTCTTTATTTATGTCTTGTATCCAAATTTGTCTCTGTCTTTCGTCTTCTAACACGGCTAGTCGATTCTTCTTCATCGGACGATGTCATGGTAAGATAACACACAGTGCAGTAAGAAAAACTATCTATAACACAATGTCTAGAGAGTCACACAATCACCGCACCCTCACCGCTCCCCTGAGGTGTACTGGCTTCCCGCGCGTCTCTTTTTCCCGCTCCGGTGTGGAAGCTCCTGTTCCCGCTGCGATATTAACGCCCAAGTAACGCAGATAAAATTCCAGGAAGGTATCGCGTCGCTCCAGCGATAAAGTATCGCTCTGGTCTGTGCAGGCCTTTAAGAGTATTAGTCAAAAACATATAGTTACAATTTGAAATTTTGAAAATTATATGCCAATAAAAATGCTTTAAATAGTGTAATAGTGTATTACTGTTAATATAAAACAAATATGATTTGAGTATTATGTTTTATTACAGTGGTACTCCTCTCTGTGAGGAAGGTTAGAGGGAGGTTAGAGGAAGGTTTGAGAATTTCATTTTATCAATTGAGGCCGGTTTAAGGAAGGTTGGAGGGTGGTTGGAGGATGGTTGGAGGACGGTTAGAGGTGAGGGAGGTTTGTGAATTCCGCTCAAAGTAATCAAAGCCAGAATTCAAAATTTAATTGGTTTTGAAGTCAGCTGTTTGAGAATCGGATTATTAGTAAAGTTGTTGCTGTACGGAGTACGGGAAAAGTTTGTTGATGTCCGGTAAAGAATTTTTTTCCTTGGACCGAAAGTAATGTCAATGTATACAGAACCGAATACGTAGTGACAACCCATGTTAAAAAATTTTAGTTTTGCCCCCGAAAACCAGAGGAAAATATATCGATGATGCTAGGATTACTTCTCCTTACGGTCATTGGAAGCGCTCTTTCTACCTCTTAAATGTAAAAATAATCATATTTGTTTACAAAAAAAAATCAAAACAATAACAATCGTTTGTGAAATTATTCTAATCATCTGGTTCCATTCAACCAATCAGCTTAATCCTTACCATCTGAGCCTTACCGGCAGAATTACGTATCCTTACTGACAATCCTTAATCCAATCCTTAATGACAATCCTTAATCCTTACCGTCAGAATTATATATGAGAGCAAATACTATTAGGACATTAGTGGTGTGGTTCAAAGTTTCTCCCACAAACCACTGCGCTTTGGATGATGAGCTACTGAGATACTGAGAATGACGATTGACGAAATACGTCGTGTCCGCCTCGCCACACAGCTGCCATGCTTCACAAACTTTGAAGTTATTAATACGGTACACCGAGATATATCTGGTAGACGCAACTCATTCCCCATAAAATAATCAATGCTCTGTTACACGCCGTCTAAATATAATTTCTGGCTTTATATATTTTATGACATGTTCAACTTAATAAAAAATCGCCATTTTTACAGGCTAATAGGCTATTATAAAACAGATAACAAAATTACAAGGGTTTTCTGTTTGAACTTGGGAGTTTTGTTTTTAGAATCTGATGTAGTTAAGAATCTAAACTTAGATTCATAAATGACAAAGTATCTAAGAAAATTTGTCAGGGCAGAATACGGATAACATGCGCAAACTGCATATTTTAAACCCTGTTGATGAAAGTTGATCAACATTTTAAGTAAAGCGACCCCCTCACATTATTTTTTTTAACCTGTTTCGTCTTTTGTTTTTAGTTAGAGACTAATGCAGGTAATCAGCTGATAAATTACAATTCACATTTAAAACTCTATAATTTAGCCATGAACATATTTGTCATGTAGCCAAAATAAAGGATTAAAAAACATTTAAAACTCTGGTGATGAAAGTTGATCAACATTTTAAAGTGAAGGGGTAATATACTGTGTACTTAAAGAACTGTATGGATTTACAAGGACACTTTGTAAACATAGCTCATCCGTTCCTTCGTAATAAAAAAAAAAATAAAAACAGGGTAATTAATTTTGAATATCTAGCTACATCTTTAAATAAACAAGGATATAAGGAGTTATCTTCTCTGGGACTACGAAGCGCAAGTTCCAAGTTCCCACAATATTCACAGTTTAAAAATATGCTTCATAATTCTACCTAATTATTTGAGCACACAGTGGTACGGTATGTGGTTTTTAAACTATTTTTGCAAACTGAAGTATTAAAATAATTAAAAAAAAAAAAACTTCTAAAATAATTAAAAAAACTTCTCGGAAAGGAGAGGGGCATGGCCACCGCTCTGAAACCGCCACTGCCCTTCAGTTAAAAAAATGTAAATTCTCGGAGGGGGCCATGGCCCCCATGGCCCCCTCTCTGGAACCGCCCTTGTTTGCCGCCCCGCCCGCTTTCCAACAGCATGCCCCGAACCCCCCCAACCATTCATCAGACCTGGCTCAGTTTCGGGTAATTCATGATAAAAATTAATGTCACGACGTGACTCGCGCTTCGCCTCTTATTTCATACCAAAGCTCGTAAGATGTTGGTACCGTTAGTGTTAAACTGTAGTAGACCATAATGAGGTCGGTACTGATAACTTAGTGTTTAAAATGAAAAACTAGGGAATCGCACCTAGGTTTAATTTTACTGTTTTACTGTTTGAACCGGTGGTTCAAACAGATTTGGAAAATATTTATTTGCTAGATCAATAATTTCCAAGAATTTTTTAGAATTAGTTAAGGTTATTTTCTTCATCTTAAATCCTTTTACGTTCCTGCTATTTTTCAAAGCTTAATTTTTTGACATGTCAAATCAGAAATTTATTTAAAACAAACAGTTTATATATATATATATATATATATATATATATATGTGTGTGTGTGTGTGTGTGTGTGTGTCTGTGTGTGTGAACCTGAAAAGACAGTTTGTAAACTGACGGTATATCGTTGTAAATTAGCTTCAAGTCTTCAAATATTAATATTAAAATATCAGGAATGTGTAAAAATTTGAGAATCTCCAATATGGCTGGGTAGACAGAGAGAAAAGTTTTATCTGAGTAGATAACCTCACCGCGCGTCCGGCAACGACGACGTTCTGATTCCAAGAAGTCAAGCTTGAATACATTGTGTTACGACAATAAAAACACGTTAGTCCGATCAATAAGTCCACAATATTCAGTCTTCAATTCCTTATTTTGCTTTTAACTAGATAATGTATTTTAATTGTGATAAGGTAATTTAAAAAAATTTTACTATAGATTTTTAGGCAAATTAATTAAAAATTTTTATTCAAATTGCGCACAAACACTTTCCGTGATAGCAATAGAAATTTAATAGAATTTTTGTCATTCTTCCTATATCATACCTTGCTATGTAACCTATATATGAACAAGGGCCGCACGGGCCACTTGCGCTCATCGTTAATTAATTGTAAATCTTCTAATAATTTCTTGAATGATGGCTATTTCTCTTAACTCTTTTGTTATAATTTGTATCCGAAGGAAGTATCATACAAAAAAAGGATGAGTTTTAAATGTTTATATTTGTAACAATAAAAACTGTATAACCCTGTCAAGTTTCACTTAGTTCAGACATTCTTACCACCGTGGTTGACAAACAACAATGGCGAGTGGCGACCTCGGACTAAGTATAACCACAGAAAACTTTTTCTGTGGTATAACTGGACCGCGCATTCAATGGGCGAAAATCGTGGACGTCTCAGGACCATTGGGTGGCAAAAAGCAGCGGATCCGAGCGACGGAAACCAAAACAGTGCTTCGATAAACCTGCATTTTTACCTACTAAACCGTTACATAAATACGTTAACTTTATATTAAAATTTTCTGCTTGAAATGGTGATTCTTACAGTATTTAATAGATTAAGAAAAGGTTTTGTAAATAATAATAATACATAGTTTAATCAAACTTACTTTTAATTCAATTCAGTAATGACATAAAAAAAGTAAGATGCAGGAAAGTTTTTTTATTTTTTGGCCAAATTAAGATGAACTATAAAAGAGTTTTAGTTTAACTAATAATAAAAATTAATAGCAGACCATTTAAAGTTTAAATACATACCATTAGATTCACAATTTCATGATGAACACTTTAATATAATTTAAACCTTTTTATTTTCATTCCGAATGGCTTAGGTTACATGAAGCGCTGTTTGGATGTTCTTCGCTCGGGTCCCGCGACATCGGATCCTTTTGCCACCCTTCGGGCTCCAGACTTCCACGTTTTTTGGTTCAGTTTTGCATGGCAGGGTTCGGCCCAGTCCCCAGTTATAGCCTACTTAGTCCGAGGTGGCGACTAGCGCTATAGATCGTCCACACACCGCTAATAACGCGCTAATTCGCTAGCGCTAGTGGTCACATGATTACCCCCGCCACTTATTAGCGCTTGTATTATCAAACTTGTCAAAAGCGACTAGCAGTTTTCTTTCTTATACTAAATACGATAATTACTCATATAATAACTCAATAATTACCTCCATTAACACGTTCACTACCTACTTAATATAAAATGCCAAAACTCAACCTTCATGCTGAACTATATTTACAATCCTCCAACGATAACACGGAATTTTAAAACCTGTAGAATATATACTAATCACAAGAAATCTTAACTAGCGCAAAATTAAAAACTCAGTACCCTTACCTACACGCTAATGCACAATATGTGTTTCCTTCTCAAACGCTAGAGGAGAAACAGTCGCATTACCTTGACATTGTTAGGCCTATATGTAACTATAGAATTCTATATGTATGTAACCGATCGAATACATCCGCACCCGGGAAGGCACGTCTTTGTAATCTATCAGATACTTTCCGCACTCTAATAATTGATTCCTCTATATCACGTTAGGTAAAGTAATAATTGTTCTTATAGGCCTATTAATTGATTTACCTTGTAAAAACGAATCACAAGTTTTCGCATTCGAAGTTAAGGAAAGTTTGGAGACAAAGGAGCGTTATATTCTATGGTTTTATGGGGAAAAGTGAGCGACGTGAAAATTATCATGTATATATCATCCATATTCTAAAACGTTTATCCTCTATTTTCACTGTTTAAATGTGACACAAACAAACTTCACCTCGTTTGTTTTTATTTGATAATGTTTGGTTAACATAGTGAATCAGTATTTGGTAATGATGGTATGAATGTAGATATTGGTAGGCCTATAACAACATTACTTAATGCTACATATCATCCGCTACAAATAACCTTATAGCAACTGAAAATATTGTGACCCAGACGAAAAAGTACATAATACCGGAATAAACCGAGAGAGGCACCGGAAGTTCGGAGCGATAAGGACTTTGTATGAGCGCCAGGAGACATCCACCTGCGTGATTGTACGACAACGGGCACACGGGCACTAACTAACATTTTAGTGCTTTTTGATGATTCCATACTGGGCCCTTCGATGCCTTTGATCATTTGGCTATTCATTAATGATCCTGACAAACGAAACAGCTGATACCTCTGTTCACACCTCCTTTGATCCATCACAATCATTACACTCGCCCTTCAGTCATACCGGGGCCTATACGATAACTATACATTTATACGATAACGGGGCCTGCATACATTTTTGGCCACGTCAACAGAAGCGGGGGAATTTCAGCTGTCAACTCCATTTAAAAGCATTGGCAGTAGCCCGATTTCGCATCAGTTTTTACGTGTAGTTTAAGTCAGTGAAGTCTTAAGTATTGCCATATTGTTCTAATCCTCATTAAATTACTAATTGAACGATATTAATAACTTTGCAAAACCCAAAACTTACCCTTTAGGCAAAACAAAAACTTGAATTTCTACCACTGTAGGGTGTATTGTCTTTTTTTTAAACAGTTTTCTTACGATGTTGTTTTAAATATATTGCTGGAAATAAGACATGAAATAAATGTCTTAAATTAGTGGTTTGCCGTTTAGTCTTTTTTTCGATACAAACAAGTAAAATTGTACATTATAGCTTCCAAAAGTTCATCATTAGCTTAGGTATGAAGTATATCTCACCACTAGTCCGGAAAGTGACCCATCTCGGGGCGATATATTTTCTACGCTCGGCTTCGTCTCGGACGTAAAACACTATCTCAGCCCGAAATGGACTTTCCGGACGAGTTGTGAACGATACTTTTCATCATGATGCAATTAATAAAAAATATGGAAGTTTTAAAGGAGAATTATTCGTAATTATTTCGCCAGTAGGCAAAGGGCGGAATTCACAAACCTCCCTCAAACCTTCCTTACCTCTAACCTTCCTCTAACCTTCCTTTAACCTTCCTCTAACCTCCCTCAAGTAGTTGTGTGAGGAAGGTTTGAGAATGGTTGGAGGCCGGTTGTAACAGCTGTTTGTAACTAAAACATAGTGAAGTTGAATTATTGTGAGGTTATGTTGTTTCTTAAGTCAACAAACGTTGATTTACTCCCAAATATGCCTTATCGTAATAATAAAACCAATATTACAATTTCGTGAAACTAGTGAAAGTAAATTTATATTAATGAATTCATTCAATGTAATTGAATGTTCCTGATGTTAAAATTACTTTAACTTCCTTATTGTTCTTGAGTTAAAATATTATGTACATTTTAGATGAATTTTTTATTGGACCTATAGATTTTTAGTATAATGATCCAAAAAAAAAAAAAAACAGTCACTTCAAGAGTGTAGTAATAAATAAGTATGACATAAGCAGTAACTAATTTAGGGTGTAATTAGTGGGATAAAAGGCTAAAAGTGTTCGATACAAAAACCAAATTTTTGATATATTTAGTTAAAATAATTAATACTAAAACAATTAAAACATTTCGTAAATTGGGTAACTTTTTCCTTATATGGTTACTAACTGCAGGCTTACTTAGTGTATGAACCACATGTTCTTTGTAAATTTCCGACCAAGGAAGGTTAAATCAAATACGGCTATGATAACCTGATTTCTTGAGGTCAGCTAAAAACTCTAACACCTCGTAAAAAAATGATTATCTCTAAGGTCCATGAACCCAAGCATATAATGCACAAAATGCGAAATGTTTTTATTTTTATTTTTTATTTATTTAAGTTAATATAGAACGCTGTGCATTGACGTATAACTGTTGCAACCAAAGAAAGTTTAAGAGTGTGAAATTCTTTTACTTCAAGAAAGCTTTTTTTAATCTTTTCTTCTCTTTGTTCTAGTTAATGTAAAACTTTATCAACATATTTTAGTTCTGTATACTTCAATTCTCAGGCCTAAAAACGTGTTAGTCAATTAAAATTTTACTACATATCTTTATCAATTCCTCATGCATGGATTGCATAAATCGGTTTTGAGTAAACGAAACAAAATATAAATTTATTAATAAAAGATACCAAGAAATTAATATGCTCCCATAAATCTTGCATTAATATTCATGGAAGTTCTACAGTTCATAAAAGAAATCTTATTGGTGTGATACTAGTGACATCTAGGTAGTAGTCAATTTAATTTTTTAAATTTCGGATATAGCTGAATAAAAATATTCGTAATTAAAACTAGTTATATCTCCTCCAAATGAATACAATTCATGAAAGGAACAATGTAGGCTTACTCCTAGTTTCTACATAGCAACTTCTGATGTGCTGGTTAGTCTGCATTTAATTTGTAAACAAATATTGCAATGAAACTGCTACTTTCCAAGCATGTTGCATTTGGGTCATGTCTACCAACTGTCTCATTTTCCCCCAAAAACATTTGTAAATTTGTGTTCATCTATTTTGATTTTTTAAGGCCTGCACAGACCGGAGCGATACTCCGTGCGATACCAGAGCGGGCGCGATACTTTTTTCTTGGAAATTCGCGTGCGATACCGGTGGGTCGTGCGATACCATGTTGTCTTATGGAGCCGCACACACCAGAGCGAACTGCGATACGCGATACTGAGGCGATCGCGATACTGCAGCGATGGTATCGCGGTAACGCTGCATGCACCATTCGCAGCGCTTTATCGCCGCGATACCGTGCGGCCAAACCATGAACTACTCAATTTTGTCTGTGCTGTGCAAGTTGTAACAACAACAACACCAACATGTCGTGTATCATCGAACACTTACTTGAAGTTGCTTATACATACCCGGTGCTCTATGATTTAAATCCACTTAAGGCTTTAAGTCAACTCACAGGACTCACTAGCCAGTAACATTAATAGTCCTACCAACTAGCCTACGCCTTCTTTTACACATTTTACATTGGTTCTTATGGCTGGTAAAGTAGTTTTACCTACTGTAACTAACTTATAAAGCTGAGTTCTACAACCCATTATTTAATGGGACTGGACTGGACTAATACACCTACAAAATTTACAACGTTTACAACATAGCATACTATAAAACTCACAAAACACTCTCGAAATTGACTCTCCGCGCAATGTTAAAGTGCCAAGTTGCTTATTATTTTATTGTTACATTGTTAATTTTTATTTTATATTTCATTTATTGATAAAAACGTAGTGTGATAAATTAGTTCCTATCTATCTGTAGTTAGGTAAATTTTTTAAATTTATCAACTTGTTTATGTATCTAAGCTAATAATCGTCTATGTAAAAAAATGCGTATTACTAGGCCAACTAATCTTTAACTTTTATTTTAATGTTGTTTAACGATAAAACTGTATTATTGTTTTCGTCTGTAATGACTAAGTTCTTATGCCAAAATTCTTGTTGACTTAAAAAAGTCTATAATTTAGTTTAATAATTTTAGAACTAGCAGTAATATAATTTAAAATGCACTATACATTTATGTATAAGAAGGACTCGTCACCACGCACAAGCCTTGTGGCTCATGTGGGACTAATTCGGTAAAAAGTGCTTGTAATTATTTTGTATTTTATTGTCGAATAGATTTGACCTGATTAATGATTATACTTATGTAAAGGACATGGGGGCCGAGCAATTGCTCGGTAGTCTCAAACAGTAATATTCTTTATAGTAATATCAGTTACAGACGGTGCGCTAAAATGCCCAAAATATAATAAGGCTTGTTTATTGTTCAAGATGAGCTTGTTTGCTCCGCTGACTCGCATTTCATTCATGATTCATATGGATTCTGTTCATTCTGAAGTATATGTAGAATCTTTTTTCATCTTTTCACAACTGGGGCATGAGCGTATGGTACTCGCCAAATTGCAGCCATTCTTTATTTATGTCTTGTATCCAAATTTGTCTCTGTCTTTCGTCTTCTAACACGGCTAGTCGATTCTTCTTCATCGGACGATGTCATGGTAAGATAACACACAGTGCAGTAAGAAAAACTATCTATAACACAATGTCTAGAGAGTCACACAATCACCGCACCCTCACCGCTCCCCTGAGGTGTACTGGCTTCCCGCGCGTCTCTTTTTCCCGCTCCGGTGTGGAAGCTCCTGTTCCCGCTGCGATATTATCGCCCAAGTAACGCAGATAAAATTCCAGGAAGGTATCGCGTCGCTCCAGCGATAAAGTATCGCTCTGGTCTGTGCAGGCCTTTAAGAGTATTAGTCAAAAACATATAGTTACAATTTGAAATTTTGAAAATTATATGCCAATAAAAATGCTTTAAATAGTGTAATAGTGTATTACTGTTAATATAAAACAAATATGATTTGAGTATTATGTTTTATTACAGTGGTACTCCTCTCTGTGAGGAAGGTTAGAGGGAGGTTAGAGGAAGGTTTGAGAATTTCATTTTATCAATTGAGGCCGGTTTAAGGAAGGTTGGAGGGTGGTTGGAGGATGGTTGGAGGACGGTTAGAGGTGAGGGAGGTTTGTGAATTCCGCTCAAAGTAATCAAAGCCAGAATTCAAAATTTAATTGGTTTTGAAGTCAGCTGTTTGAGAATCGGATTATTAGTAAAGTTGTTGCTGTACGGGAAAAGTTTGTTGATGTCCGGTAAAGAATTTTTTTCCTTGGACCGAAAGTAATGTCAATGTATACAGAACCGAATACGTAGTGACAACCCATGTTAAAAAATTTTAGTTTTGCCCCCGAAAACCAGAGGAAAATATATCGATGATGCTAGGATTACTTCTCCTTACGGTCATTGGAAGCGCTCTTTCTACCTCTTAAATGTAAAAATAATCATATTTGTTTACAAAAAAAAATCAAAACAATAACAATCGTTTGTGAAATTATTCTAATCATCTGGTTCCATTCAACCAATCAGCTTAATCCTTACCATCTGAGCCTTACCGGCAGAATTACGTATCCTTACTGACAATCCTTAATCCAATCCTTAATGACAATCCTTAATCCTTACCGTCAGAATTATATATGAGAGCAAATACTATTAGGACATTAGTGGTGTGGTTCAAAGTTTCTCCCACAAACCACTGCGCTTTGGATGATGAGCTACTGAGATACTGAGAATGACGATTGACGAAATACGTCGTGTCCGCCTCGCCACACAGCTGCCATGCTTCACAAACTTTGAAGTTATTAATACGGTACACCGAGATATATCTGGTAGACGCAACTCATTCCCCATAAAATAATCAATGCTCTGTTACACGCCGTCTAAATATAATTTCTGGCTTTATATATTTTATGACATGTTCAACTTAATAAAAAATCGCCATTTTTACAGACTAATAGGCTATTATAAAACAGATAACAAAATTACAAGGGTTTTCTGTTTGAACTTGGGAGTTTTGTTTTTAGAATCTGATGTAGTTAAGAATCTAAACTTAGATTCATAAATGACAAAGTATCTAAGAAAATTTGTCAGGGCAGAATACGGATAACATGCGCAAACTGCATATTTTAAACCCTGTTGATGAAAGTTGATCAACATTTTAAGTAAAGCGACCCCCTCACATTATTTTTTTTAACCTGTTTCGTCTTTTGTTTTTAGTTAGAGACTAATGCAGGTAATCAGCTGATAAATTACAATTCACATTTAAAACTCTATAATTTAGCCATGAACATATTTGTCATGTAGCCAAAATAAAGGATTAAAAAACATTTAAAACTCTGGTGATGAAAGTTGATCAACATTTTAAAGTGAAGGGGTAATATACTGTGTACTTAAAGAACTGTATGGATTTACAAGGACACTTTGTAAACATAGCTCATCCGTTCCTTCGTAATAAAAAAAAATATAAAAACAGGGTAATTAATTTTGAATATCTAGCTACATCTTTAAATAAACAAGGATATAAGGAGTTATCTTCTCTGGGACTACGAAGCGCAAGTTCCAAGTTCCCACAATATTCACAGTTTAAAAATATGCTTCATAATTCTACCTAATTATTTGGTTGTTTTAGTTTTGTCTTTAACTGTCAAGTAGTTTAATAACTCCAATCTTTCCCATCAAGTTTAGACTTAGCCCAATATAGTCCTCTAACACCCTTTACAATACAAATAATCTGGTGGTGATTTTTTTTTTAAATTGTATCCTCTTGCTGACAAAGGAAATAAGACAAATTCGAATCTTTATTATCATACCTAGTTTAAAACTTAAACCACTAAAAAATTCCATTAACATAATAACACTTTATGTTCTACACTTCAATCCTACTTACAAAATTTTAAGACGAGTAGGCATAATTTACATTACATATACTCTTGGGTGTTAATATTTTCTTTAGCGTTCTATTATATTTATCATGAGCCGGCTTAGTAACAAGGAAGCTCATAAACTAAAAACTAAACAATAGGCATAGTTTTTACTGTATACAATTTACAGTTAGATTTTAAAAGACTATGAATTTACATTTAAATTGGTTTAAAAAATAGTCTTTTTACATTGTTTGTTTCATATTCAAATGATCATATCGGCAAATCATAACTTATTTTATAGCCTACTTCATTCAAGTCAACATAGAAAACAAACAGCCAATTTTACTTGAATGTTTATGTAACATTTAAATCAACTTGAATCAAGTAACTTCACTAGTGTAAACCCGGCTTGATAACGAAAAATATAAAACAAAAATAAATAAATAATAGCGGAAGTGTATTTAACATTGGTTTTTATATAAACAGATTTTTTTGGATAGTTCATTTCATTTCCCACTTTGAAATCACCATGATCTCAGCTTTTTCGTGTTAAGAAAATTACGAAACAAGTATTTCTTTTTATGTGACCTTACTATAACATTGGCATGTGAACTCACATTCACATTTATGAATGGTGTTGATATACTTTTAAACACCTTGACAATTAATAAATGACCTAAGCACAAAGCAGGTTCCTTGTATTTATTCGTGATGATCGGCGAGCCGTGCGTTGTGGAGCTGGCTAATGCCTTCAGTCAGGATGCGGCAAACCGCACTACAACTTTTGGTTGAGACGATACCTGGAAGTTATGAGGCCTGGAAGTTATTTCGCTCTCATTATTATTTGATTTTACAGACCTGGTAGTTGTGAAACTGGAAGTTAAAATAGCTGGAAGTTATGAAGTGAATATAATTTATATTAAAATAAACAGACCTGGTAGAACTGACACCTGGAAGTTATGATATTGTAAAAATTTAATAATAAATAGCGACCTGGTAGTTGTGATCCCTGGAAGTTATGAACCCCACCCATATGGAGAATAGGCAAACTCTTTTATTTATGGACAGATATTGATGAAATTTACTATATGGCTTTAAATGGTCAAAATAAATTTTTTCTACGCTTAAAACCTACTTTTAGTGTCCCCCATGGCAGCATACCTGCATACTCTTTCCCTATATTTATCTTAAGGAGAAAAGGCATTTATTTCCCTATTTATGAGCACGTGATGAAATTTTGTTTACAAGTTTAGCTGGTCAAAATTAATATTACTAATTTGGAAATTCGCTGAGTACGCAGGTCTGCTGCGACGGGGGGTATTTTTATATATTATCTCATGTATTTGCCTCCGCCCCCTTGGAAATTCTAACACTTGTAAGTTAGGCCTAGGCTATATGAATAATTTCCCAGCACTTTACAAAAGTTACAATGTAATATTTCTTTTAGTACCGGAAGGGTTAAATACTTACTATAACCACATCAAAGTCACTTGGGAAATCGCTGGCCGGATTATTGCGTTCCACTACTCGCCAGTTGTGAATCTCAGTTCCATTTAGAGCAGCTGCTATGAATTTACTTCTTGCTGAACTTTTGTAATAGCCTTTAAAAGCCACTATATACTCTGTAAAAAATTCATTAAAAAATTATTGTTGGTATATAGGTAATAGTCTATTTACAGACCTTCTCCCATTTTAAAATATTAAAGAAAAAGTAGACTCTCAATAATCTGACACATATAAGACCAAAACCACGTCAGATTTGAGAAGATTATATGGATACTGGAAAAATCATTTTAAAAAGTGCTAAAAACCTATCATTAAAGGGTAAAACAATATAAAAACTGTTTAACCCTTTCACACATACCTGTAGACATTCCTGATAGTGATGTGTTATTACAGATCATTATGTCACAGGTCAATTTTGAGCTCTAAGAGCCGACTCATTTGGGTATATTATTTGGGTTATTATGAACCCTATTTCAGAAGAGTTAACTCTGTTTCATTTATTATCAGTTTTTTTTTTTTTTTTAATTATCCTAATTATTAAAAGTAACTATACCATCCTTATCACCTCAAAATTATTACTTAATTAACTGTCATCGGTTGATCAAGAAATACTTTATAATGCTATTAGACTGCAGGGTGCATCCCCTCGTATCAAAAGTATTGCTTTGTTCGTATTGTTGAGCCCTATAATTGTAAATATTGTAATATTTCCACAGCACTCCATTAAAAATAATTCCAACAACTGTATGCCTAATGTGGTTCTTTGTTTAATATTGCTTAATTCAGTCCTAATCTATGAGAGCTGAACTATATCGCGAGCTGTTGTAGATTAATCACGTAGCACTACCGTAGATCTCAGCTCTCGACCAACTCAAATCAGCTGGCTGTAAATCAGATCATTTTGAGCAGGCTCATTGTAATAGCTGATCTAAGATCACGCTGATCACCCGGTGAAATGGCTCAGTGCTCATGAGTCGCCCATCACTAATTCCTGAATGACCAAAAGGAGTAGCCTATTTTTACCTTCAGAAGGCCAAAGGACTACCGTAAGAAAAAAAGTCTTCTCAACTGCACCAAATCTTTATTTTTACATAGGCCTAGCCTAAGTTTATTAACTAAAAACAGCAAAAGAGCAGTATTAAAAGTAAATTTAGTGAAATATGTCTGTCTCTCATTTCATCATTTCTTAGAAGTCAGTGTAATCAATGTCAATGTTTACTCATTTTTCTGTTTCAATGTGAAAATACTACCTACCATACCCCTGTAAAAAAGCATACATAACTGTAAGCATTGTGGACAAGTGTCGAGTCACCATGTTAGCGTTGCAGGTTGCAGAATGGCGTTTCACAGCACTAGTCAAAGCCGTCACTGTTATGTGCGGGTGCATCCCTAGTCCTTCTCATAGTAATTCAATGGATAACTCCTATCAATAGCCAGATTGAATAGTATTTATTTGATTTGAACTTGCTACAAAGTTATTATAACCTCATTTAGGCTGGCTTATATTAAATAATGGCTTATAAAAACATTAAATAGCCCAAGACTATTTTGGAACGTCAACTTACTATTTTTAACATTTTGATACAAGCCTTTCCCAAATAATTTTCCTTAAAAAAAACAGAGGCCTACTCTTCAAAAGGGTGAAATGTTTTTAAAACAACAAATCACTTAAATAACGCTACCTAGTTATTAAATTAACAAAAAACACAATTTAAATCTTGAAAATGTATTGCAGCTTACAATAACATTTTGCACATTAAAAATAAAATCACAATGCCGCCGAGGCATTGTCAGATGACAGCTCGTGTCACATCTAAGTTCTGGACTATCGAGAGTCAAACTTAAGTTAGGGTACTAAGTAAACTTATAAATAAAATTTTAAACTAACACTAAAACTTAGGGCTTTTGGTAGGTTTGGTTTTCAAATTAAAATTTGATGTTTCCAATACTCATAACCAAGATGATGTTATGCACAATGATAACATTCATTGTTAGTAACTAGTATTGATGTAGTTAGGCTATACAAAGAGATAAAATGACAAAAGGCTATCTGGAACTGGGCCTACAGTAACTTTTATCATTCTGCATTGTATTAAATAACTTTAAAACCCCTAAAGAAATCATCTCCGGGGCATCTTTTAAGGCGAATTAATGATAAGTTAATCTTAAAATGACTGTGTTCATCTGTCACGATCATTAACTAGGCCTGTTATTCGATAAACGAAGGCAGGGGTGTTCAATTTCAAACCTTAAATAACTTAGGTAGGCCTACCATTATTAAATTACTTAAATGTAGGCCCATTTCATGCATAAAACCATTGAAATAATAAATGCACTAAGATAAATCTAGCTAGGGCCTATCCTGTAGCAAATAATTAATGCACAACTCACCATTACTAACAACTTGACTTGAAAAAGATACTTTAATATATTCAGGAGTTGTTGTTTCTTTGCATTGATCAGAGGTAGTAGCCTGATTACTTTGATCTTGGTCATTTTTTCTAGCTGTTTCACTTAAACAGTTGATTATATTACAAACAAAAATCAGGGATGGAATAAAAATTCTTGACCGAAAAACAATTTTAAACTTCATATCTAAATTGTTTAGGCCTAGCACTAACCAAAGGCCATACCACAACTTATCACATTGTCATATTATCAAACTTCAAAAGTAGGCCTAGGCCTATGTACCAAGAGAGTAAAACTCAATGTGACCCATCTCAATAAATTTCCCAATATTTTATTATTTGTTTCACTATACTATGATGGGTACTCAATAAATTAGATCCACACATCACTGAAATGACGGAATGATTACTTCATTCTTAACTTAAATTTTAAGGTTAGAACCACAATGTCCACAATTACTGGAAATTGTTTTATTTATTTACAATAGTTCACCTGCTGATCCATGACTTCTGACTAGCCCATAATGCATTGCTACCAACATGACATTTACATTTCATATTTATTAATACCATGATATACTGTATGAAATCCACTTTGTAATTTAAATCATTTGAGGGAAATTTATTTTATTAATCCTTTTATTTTTTCTAATTATTTAGAATGTTTTAATTTATTTTAATCGGTGGAGTTACAAAAAGTTTGCATTAAAATGTGAAGTTTGTTATAAAAAGTGGGCCAGACCAAATGAACCTAAAAACTCAAAACATAAAATATTTTTCTCGTGACATTTGAATGAACTTTTCGTTACTTAAATGATAGTTTTTTTAAGTCCTGTTGTTGCAAACCATGATAAAGCTATAGTTCTTTACTTTCATTTTAAGTTGGCAATAGTGAGACACTGGAAGCTATTGATTAGTCGCGCTTACTTTGAAAAATGTTGGCAGTGGGGTTGGGAGATCTTCATGTCGATTTAGATAGAATGCAATGTAATTTTTAGATAGAAGCATATTTTGTTACCAATATAGTTTCTAAATTTTAATAATTTAAAAATTTTATAATGTCCGCTGAGTTGGAAAATGAATGGACGGAAATCACAAATGACGCAGGCATAAATTTTGACAAAAAACAATACTGGTGGGCTAAAATATTACAAAATTATAGTGCCGAAGGAAGACAATACCATGATGTACAGAGCTTAGAAGAAAAATTTAAACATTTTCAATCAATCAAGCACCACTTGAAGAACCCAGTTGCGGTGGCATTTGCAATATTTTTTCAGTAGTGAGTAATGTAAAATATTCTCAAATTATTTGTAAAACAATTATTTTTTTAATCTATAACTTTTTTTAGGAAAAACTAAACTTAATAAAACGTAATTTGAGCCAAGTTTCAAACTTTATATGAATGGACATAAATCATTTTCTACTGTAGACTCTCCATCAGTTAATAAAATCAAAATCAAATCATAAACATCTTTATTTCAAACAAATATACATGTAAGTGATATATAATCAGGTAAATAAAAAACAGTACCTCACATAAATTTCACACTTGTGCTTGAGATAGAGTTCTTATAATTATTTATATTACTATACAGTATGGAGATGTTAGTTTTAATTTAAAAAATCAATAAAAAAGAAAAAGAATCTATACAAAGAAATTTGATGACAAACTAAAATAATACAATTGAGACTTGGTACAATTTATTAGAAAAAAAATTCTAAATTTAGATGGGACCAGGCCCCAGTTGCATTAGGCTGTAGAACTGGAGGCATCATTATAAAAATGCTGGAAAACCTCTCAGTAAGGAAAGGGCAAAATTATGTTCTGTTTATTTATTTCACATAATTTACAGTATATCCACAGAAATGGGTCACAACACAATATTATGGTATAGGATTGAAACTTCGAAAGCCCGTAGGGCAGAGCCCTGAGGGCCGATGTGAATTATAATGGGATTCTGCTCATCTACGGGACACTACAGTTGGTTGCACAAGATGTGAGATAGCCCACCAGAATTTGTGCTACGGGCATGATGGTTCTATATCTTGTGCAAATGGCATTATAATGATATACATTAAGGGTGCGCTCTACCCATCTCCCGCGCGCGGATGCAAGGGTTTAGAATCTCCCTGTTTGTCGCCCCAGTTGTAAATCGATTTGAAATATTTTGGTGTCATTCTTTTCGTAATATAATTTTGTACTCCGCTATCGTCTTAAAATTTCGATATTAATTTGAATTACTAAGCAGGGTGCTTGCTAATAATGTTGAAATAAGCGTTTTTGTATCAAGTTTTAATGTATTAAAAACAATTTTTTAAGAAAAAATAAGACGATACGCGAGTACAATATAATCTTAAGAACAAGAATCTGTAATAAGATTGGTAAAAAGTTTATAGATAACGATGCAAGAAGGGAGATGCGAAAGGTCTGCAATTGCAAAAACATCGTTATTAGACCACCGATCGATTTCGCACTGAAACCAAAAAAAGCATTAAAGTAACAAAATTTAAAATCACCCGTCATGTATTTTCCAAAATGTGAATTTCCGCGCATAGCGGCAGTTAACAGTTTCGCTCGACGATTTTGGCGCCGAGGTAGAGCGCACCCTTAAAATCATTACTAAGGTTTTCATTTCAAATTCAGGCTGTTAAACTGCCCATGTTTAGTACAAACCCTGGCGAGTTGTTTCACGTTTTGTGTAACCAACTGTACCTTTATAAATGGTATGCGCTGATTTTTCCTACATTGTGCACAAGCTGAGAAAAAGAAACATGCTTGCCCATTAATACATAGATAATTTTTGTAAGTGTTGCTTTTAGCAAAACTGAATTATTCAATTTAATTAAATTTAAAAAGTGATAAATTTAATAAGGCTACCTACAACTGTCCTGTGAGTATCATGGAGGGCGCCACCATGGGGAGGATCGTCGCTGCGTTGTTTCCTGAACATCCACAGCGACCGCCGGTTGACTTCGGACGGGTAGAGGACGTTCCACTCTTCACTTTCGAGGAGCTAGAAACCTCCGTTCTCTCCCTGAAGAGCAACAAGGCTCCTGGCCCGGACGGGATTCCCAGTGAGGCTTTAAAGAAAGCATTTTTAATCAACGCTGACTTGTTGATGAGAATGTACAATGCCTGTTTGGTAGAAGGGGTGTTTCCGGCTCCCTGGAAAACAGCCAGGCTTGTACTGATCAGCAAGGGCAAAGGTGATCCCGAGCTGCCGTCGTCCCACAGGCCTCTCTGCATGTTGGACACGGCTGGAAAGCTGTTCGAGAAGCTGATCCGTTCCCGCCTGACTTCTGCCGTGGAAGCTGCCGGGGACTTATGCCCCCGTCAGTACGGCTTCAGAAAGGGACGGTCAACGATCGACGCTGTCACCGAAGTTCAGAGAGCTGTGGAGAGAGCCGAGAGCCACAACCATTTCTCCCGCCGAGTAGTGCTTCTTGTTACGCTTGATGTCAAGAATGCCTTCAACTCTGCGAGGTGGGTCGATATGCTGGATGCGCTTCGCAACACCTTTCGTATTCCTGCATATCTGTTGCGGCTCATCGAGGATTATCTACGCTCTCGAAGCCTGATTTATGACACGAGGGACGGAACGCGGACGATGGAAGTCACTTCTGGTGCCGCACAAGGTTCAATACTCGGCCCGGATCTCTGGAACGTTGCCTATGACAGCCTCCTGAGGTCCGAGATGCCTGAGGAAACCACTTTGGTTGGGTACGCCGATGACGTCGCAGCTCTCATTGCTGCACGCAACGTTGAGCTGGCCCAACTGAAGTTGAACCGAGTTATGCGGGTGGTCAACAACTGGATGTCCGATCACGGTCTCTCACTTGCTCTCAGTAAGACGGAGATCGTGATTCTCACGAAGAAGAGGATCGACACCGTCGTCCCGTTTCGAGTGGGAAGGGAGGTGGTCACATCAACTCGTGCCGCCAAATACCTCGGGGTTATGGTGGACACCAAGTTAAGCTGGAGGGATCAGATCTTCCGTACGGCGGACAAGGCCGCTAAGGTAGTGACTTACCTTAGTAGGCTGATGGCCAATGTCGGGGGTCCCCGATCCAGCAGAAGACGTCTGTTGATGTCCGCGGTCCAGTCCGTGCTTCTTTACGGGGCAGAGGTGTGGGCAGGCGCTCTAGATAAGGAGTGCTACAGGTTGCGACTCGCCCGGGTTCAGCGTCAAGCTGCGCTCCGAGTGTGTTCCGCCTACCGGACAGTGTCCGAGCCTGCCGTCCTGGTGGTCGCCGGAGTCATCCCTGTCAAGCTCTTGGCAGGGGAGAGGAAAGCGATTTATCAGAGACAAGGCGAGATCGGCAAGGACACGGCAAGAACAGAAGAGCGCTCCCGAACCTTCCAGCAGTGGCAACACAGCTGGGAGCACGACACCCGAGGACGATGGACTGCGCGACTTATCAAGCAGGTCCAACCATGGGTGGAACGGCGGCATGGGGAGGTGGACTACTACCTGACCCAATTTTTCACAGGTCACGGCTATTTTCGGTCGTACCTGAACCGGATGGGAAAGACCGGTTCACCGGACTGCATTTATTGCCCGGGTGTTCCCGACGATGCGGAACACACATTCTTCCGCTGTCCCCGTTGGGAAGGGCCCCGCCTGGAGGCCACACAAATCTTTGGTGTATTTTCGGTGGACTCGGTCTGCCAAAAGATTTTGGAGGATGAGGGCAACTGGGATTGTTTGTCACAGTTCGTCCGGGGCATCCTCCTGGAAAAGAAAACCGATCTGGACCGCGAAGTGGCCCAGATCCCTTGATCGAGCGGCTGGATAAGGAGCGAGCCCCACGGGCGTAAGCCAAATTTAGGCCTAGCCTGACGTAATGTGACAAACAATTCCAGGTTAGATTCCTAAAGAGTAGAGGAGGTTTTTTAGTGGGTAAACCCGTTTTTTGGGGCTGGCCACCTGTGTGCGTAATGCATTTTTCCGCCTCTCCCTCAAAAAAAAAAAAAAAAAAAAAAAAAAAAAAAACTGTCCTGTGAGTCAATCAAGCTCTGAGGTGTTCTGCACAGATTGATGCCATTCTCATTTAAATTATCATTAAAAGTTTTCATTTTAATAGGAAAAGCATTAAAAAAATTCTCTATAAAAGGATCAGAGAATTTTATTAATGCTTTTTCTATTAAAATTAAAACAAATCCCAAAATTCAAATTAAGGGCCCAAATTTGGATGATTAAAGGTATTTTGATATTTAGCATCAGAAAACGGGTGCTGCATGAGATTAGCGAATGGCATTCGGATCAAAAATTTCTTTTATATTATGTACGTAAAGATGAATCTGTTTAAAAAAAATACTAGTCTACTTGTTGCTCGAAATCGAGCAATTTATTTTAATACAATACAAAAGTAACATTTAGTTCTAAATCAAGGACATCCGACCAATCCAATATTGTGAATATCAGTTATCACAAAAAACTACATGTATTTACAGCTGTACATTAGCTGATGTTTAAAATGTTCAACCCAAACCCAAAATCTATCTTACTAATTCCGTAATGAATTTCTTGTGAGCAGCAAAAACTCTCTTATTTATGAACCGATTTTGATTATTGAGGTGTCGAGTTAATGGGAATTCTCTGTATACGTCATGGAATAATAATTGTCACCCTCAGTTCAATGTGCTTCGCCTCATTGGACTTTAAAGTTTCAATGAATTTTAAATATAAGACAAAATTTAGTAAGTTTACCTATAACATATGAATCATTTCATGAAAACAAACAGCTGTCTTCATAAAAACAACCCGTCTCCCTTCTGTCATTTTAATTTATTTAGTTTTTCTGTTTACTTATAACTTAACTTTCAAATTAAAGTACAACGATGACTGACAAAATGGGATAGTATTTATTAACATGGAGTTTTCATTCAGAGTATTAGGGAGTGACAATTATTGGTTTAGTATCGTCGAGTATTGACTGGCAAAGACTCGTGTTATTTTAATGGGAAAATTTCAAATTTAATTTGTGTCTAGCGCAATTATTTTATGTCCGAGTTTCATCAATTTTTGGCAGAAACAACTACAGACCAAGCCCTATCCAACGGCACCAAAAAATTGAATATCGGTTGAAAATTGTAAGAGGAGTTCTCAACTCAAAAAACCCTTAGCGTATTAATAAATAAGTATAGATATAGATTTGAAAACAGCTTCATGTAATAATAATGACAGTTTTATAAAGCAGTCAAAAAAAAAATAAAAGCTGTTTGGCAAGTTGTGGCTAAGGAAAGTGGGAAAAAGGTGAATAAAAAAACAGTAGATAAGATTGGAGACAATGTTTGTGTAATTAAAGATAAAAATAAAATGGTTTTTTTTCTTCTTAACAACTAATTTACTCAAATAGACAACAGACTGAACATTGTGTCAAATGAAATGCCGTTTATATACCTTTGCACCCATGTTCATGTAGAGGCGTACCAGACAATTGTAAATGATAAACAAAATTTAAATTATTAAGTTGTTTTCTCATTTACTTTATATAATTAATTGTCAATCTATCAAACTTGCTAAAAAAAAAAAAAAAAACACTGAGGTTTGTAATGGTGTCAATAAATACAAAAATCAAAAGATGAATGATTCTTAATATATGTTACAGCCTAGAATACAGCCCCAGACTGGTGGATTACAACAAAAAGAACATCGAGCTTTTCACAGAGTTCTTCAAAGACTGTGAACTTGGACTGGTATGTTTAATTATTTAAAACCCTTGAAGTTGCCAAATCTAAGTTATTTTTTTAATTAGTTAACTTACTTGTCCTTAGCATTCACTTTGTGCAAAACTACCTATACCCTCTTGAATCACAACTTTATTGAGAACAAAATATAAATATGTTAGGAGGGAAGATTAATTTAATAAATAAATCCAGGCTTAGCTATAAAAAATATAATAACAATATTATTATAAAATACCAGGTTAACCGAGCCTTGCTCGTTGGTTTTGATTCAATTTCAATATTTTCACCAACAACCAACTATACCTCTTTACAGTTAACAGCTGTTTCAAAAGGTCTGCTTAACATTAATGTTCCTTTATTTTCGTTTACATTTAGTTGTTATTTCATTAACAAAATAGCAACCCATAAGACCAATGTTAAAAATATTACAATTTTTAAACTTAAATTTTGATCAAATTTGATTTTTCCTGGGATTGAGACTGTTTCTAAACTTATTTTTGGGCCAAAACACTCTGCAAAGTTTAAGCAAAATCTAACCGCTAGATTTCGAGATCGTGGAACACACATCCCTTCAGAGATTCCTCGTATTATAGTATAGGATTCTTAATGTAAATTCTTCATTAACACGTTCGCAGCGGCGAGGTTTTTGTTCGAACCTCATCACCATCCTGAATGTAAAAATTGTAAAACCAACCGTAGCAGCAGCACTGCCCAGTAAAAACCCACGTGGTCCCAAAATACATTGTACTATTGAGCAGTGCTGTGCAAAGCTTCAGACTTCTAGCTCAGATCCTGGCTTAAAAATAAATCATATTGTAAAGCAGTGCAGCTTGGGAGCGATCGCACCCATCAGGATGGCATTAGGGTTCCGCGTGGGAGCGATCGCTCCCATGCCGCCGCGAACGTGTTAATGTTAAACCTTGTCAGTGGAATAAAATTATTATTATTACAAGCATTGTAAGCGATTCAAAAGCTAATAAGTGAAGCTGACACTCATTTGAAGGAAAACTATTACAATTGAAAAATATTATGGATTTGAGAGGGAAGTCTGCTGGCAATTTGGTCATATCAGTAGTAGGCCAAAAGTAAAACAAATAAAATTAAAGTTTATTGGAAGAATACTACCACATGAACATTGTTCCAAATCTTATATTAGGCCTACTATTATCTTATATCTTTATATGTGAGATGGAAAGCGAAAAGGGACCTCTTGTCGGCAATTTCCGATTTTGAGTTATTGATATTTTTATTATCACCTTAAAATTCCCAACAGTTTGGTGCAAATTTCATGTCTCTACGATTTTTTTTGTTTGAGTTATGGACGTTTGAACTTTCTCGAAGTGTGAAGGGCATTTTCAGGAAAACGCCCTTAAAAAGTTTAAATAAACTCAGAATCTATATTTTTTGTATTTAAGCAATGATGTTGGTATCAATGCAAAGCTTATGATGTCCTCTTTAGGAAGAACACTAGTAGTTTCCTTAACTAACGCTAGAATTTAGTCTAATACTGTGTTTATTGCAACATGTAGTACACATAGGTATTTTCTGAAAAGGGACCTCTTGTCGGCCCAGTGTTATATCTCCATAACGACAAGAGATACCTTTTCAAGGCTGAACATTTACTGCTGCCACATTTTTGTTTAAATGTTTTATCCAATAATTAGTTTAATATAGTCTAAATAAACATCCTAACTAGAAAATAATATCGATAGTTTGAACGTAAACCATTGAAAAGCGAAGTGGGATCTATTGCTTAACTTTTAGTCATTTTTACTCATTTCGTTGCCGAACTAATAAACAACTAACTATAAGCCGAACTGATAAACAACTAAATTCAAGCCAAACTGATAACACTTGAACAAAGACAGTGTCACAATACTCCAATCAGAGGCAGTAGCTGGGGCAACAGCTGATGGTTGCAACCACGATACCCATTGCTACCAACCTTGTACTTTACAATAAAAATTCCCTGTTCATTATTGAACTATCCCGCTTATCATTGATAGAATATTGTTAGTTGATAATTACTGATTAATTAATTACAATAACGTAATAACTGTCCACTGTTTAAAGGACTGTATAGGAAAGTCAAAGTTTTGTAACCAAAACCTCAGTTATAGAAAAGGTACCTCTTGTCGGGTCCGTATTAAAATAATCAGACGATGTTCTGCTTTCACTAGAACTTCGTCCTAGTTCTCTAAGTGTCCGCTAGAATGCAGGAGAGACTCATTTTTTAACCAATGTTTCTTTAAAGTGTGTTGTTGAAAAGGGCCCTCTTGTTGGCCATGTTATTTTCCCATAAGCGACAAGAGGTACCTTTTCTCAGGGCATGCAGTGACTAACAAAATGATTTATATCGACTTGTTTAAGCTTTGATTCGACTTTTTAACCAATTTACGCCTTTTCTACACAAAATATAGATTAATAATCGATAAAAAACCGAAAATCGATGATTTGGACCGAAATTGCTGTACATTAGCTGTACTGAAAATTTTACTTTGCCGACAAGAGGTCCCTTTTCGCCTTCCACCTCACATATCTTATCTTATACTCTAAAAAAAAAACACTGTTTGAACATAACAGTTTTTCAACCAAGTTTTTTTTTAAATTGAAATGGGCGTTTCAGCCATGAAAATGTTACTGAAGCTGCTCCCATGACTAGAAGAAATCCGGTTTTCACCCTACAGCAATTCCCATATTTTTCTTAAAGACATTTTTTGTAGCTATTAAATTCTATTAAATACTACAATACAAGCACTGTCTGAAAGGATATGTGTTCCACAATCTCGAAATCTAGCAGGTAGCTTAAACTTTGTATTTAAGAATGTTTTGGTCCAAAAATAAGTTTAGAAACAGCCTCAATCCCAGAAAAATTCAAATTTGGTCTAAGTTTATAACCTTAAAAATTGCAATTTTTACCATTGGTCGTATGGGTTGCTTTTTTGGTAACGAAATAACAACAATAGGTATACAAAAATAAACGAACATTATTGTTAGCCCTCCAGAAGTCGCTTAAAATTTAAAACGCCATCTCTCGCTCCAAGGAGGTTTCCCTCTGGGTTTTAAATAAATGCACACAATGTATTCTAAATACTTTTATTGTTTGAAATAAAAACAGAAAATGATTATAAAATAGATTTCACGCTATATCCCTGCAAAACAGAGCAAGACTGGTAAAGTTAATTTAACAAATGTAATTATTATAACTATGATGGATTATACAAAAATATTTCACTTTTTTTACTTAAAACTTAATATTTTTCAATAACAGTTTTGTAAAATAGTTTAAAAATAGTAAAAATAACGTTTTGGAATACAAATAAAAATGCTTTTGTATAAAACTCAACTATCAGATTATATATAAAATACTATGAGGTTTTCCTGCATAAACCATAAATTAAATATTATAACAATGATACTACAATCAATTCAAATAGTTATACATGGAAAAATAAAAATTAACTTCAAATAAAAACAAATCTAAAATGGCAACTGTAGCCTAAACTATTACAAATAACCAAATAAAAAACGATCGCACACGGACTCTTCCTCCGGGTTCATAAAACACACAAGGACGCTCATGGAGGAATCGTCTAACACCTCAGGACAGCGCTCGCCAAACTGACCCTGGTCGCTAAAAGTGGGATAAGCGTACGTCAAATGCATGGTGAGGAGGGGGACGACAGCTACACAAAAGTACAGTGCTGTCAACCCCAAGATAAATATTTCCCACATCAAAAAATATTGACCCAGAGGATTCATCCGCTTAGCGTCCTCTCGAGGGTTAAGCAGTCTTTTTGAAATAGCTGTAAACTGTGAAAAGGTATAGTTGGTTGGTGGAAATGTAATAGATTTATTACCACGACACTATAACAAAAGTGAATACCAAAGAGCAAGGCTTGGTCAACCTGGTCCTAAAACAAAATAAGCTGATAACTGTAGAAATAAACCAACGTGTTACATTTTCAACATACGAAAAAGTGGATGAGCTTGCTGTGCGGGCGAGTGAGCGGAGAGAATAAGCTTGTCTCACAAGTTTTACAAGTTTACTGAGCAAGCGCTCAGTCCCCCCTGAACACTCCAAAATAAGCACACTGTTTGAACAAGCAATATTTTTTTTCCTCGGATTTTGGATTTTTTTGTTTCATACGGGGTTTTTGGCGCAATTGATTGGAGCTGATCCCATGACTGAGAAAAATCCGGTTTGTGTCGTACAGCCCTTCAAAGTGCCCATCCTTATGGACTTTTTTTAAGCTAACAATTTGAACAAAAATCAAACTACAGTAGATTCTCTATTAACCGGCCACCTTTTAACCGGTGAGTGAGAGAACTCGGGTGAGTCGGTGGCGTAGTGGTTAGCGCGCCGGACTTCGGGACCATGGCAGCGATGTTGTGGGTTCGGATCCGCGTTCTGCCAGTGACTTTTATCAGTACCTTTCACCTTGTACTGTAGCGGCTCATCCCCTTACTTTTTCTAATACGATCCACGCACAGATCAATTGTCTATGTGGACGGGGCAAAGTAAGGCAAAAAGAGGTCCGCCAACCTCTTTAAAAAAAAAAGATAATAATAAAAAAAAACTGGACTGCGCTTTAACCGGTCTACCCAGGCACAAAACCATCCTCCTTTTAACCTGCTATTTTGTAACATAACATTGCTTTGACCGGTTTTGTTTCGCCGGAAATCTATCTTTTTAGATCTATCTTTCAAATCAATTTCGATCACTTCATATTGCACTTAGTTCCAAAGAACAATTCATGCGAACTTCCTTGAACAGAAGTAAACGACGCCCGAAGTAAATACGTCTGTTTACCTCATCGATGGTTTATCTTCATTCCAGTAGATCACAATGCCATTTTTGTCTAATCAGTCTATGTTTAGATGTGATTTGTTTTTGTCACGGCACACCGGAAAAACAAGTTAAGGATGTGAGCAGGTAGCTAAAATTCGGTACAATATTTAAAGTTATTTTTCATCTTATTTCACGCATGGAGAAATATAGTTTAAAGCTTTCAAAGGTTCAACGGTTTAACCGGCCAATTTGTTATCCGGCCAGTGGTTGGTCCCGAGGTGTACGGTTAGAGGGAGTCTACTGTATAAGCAAAAATAAACCCAAGTGTGACTTTCAACCTTGTGAATGATTAAAATTAAACCAGAATGCAGCAGCCTTTTGCCTGGCAAGTGAGTGGAGAAAACCAGCTTGTCTTACGAGTTTAACAAGTTTACTGAGCAATGCTCGATGCCAGTTCCTGCAGTACTATTCAGTTAATTGTTGAATGTTTTGTTTGCCAGGAGAGCCCGCTGTACTCGGAGGCGATCGCGCTGTTGGAGGCGGCCGACACGAGCAGCACCGAGGAGCACAAGACAGACGGAGCCGTGGGCGCAGACGACATACACTACTTCCTCGACCTCGACATGGTCTGCACACCTGCCACACAATTTTTCAATGTTTTACTAGAGCAACTAACTAACGAGTGAACTTGGAAAACCAAACCAGAAGGATGCAAAATGTCAGACTGACTATTTTCAGACTGACCCCCAACTGGAAGCCCCCAAAACCAAATTAGAAATTGTATAAAGTTTCATACTGTTCTAAGAAAATCTTAAAATTTGTAATTGTAATTATGTCTTTTCTTCAAGATGTAAATTTGATTATGAATAGTAAAAAGTGACAGAGTAAATGAGCAATTCTTTACAGTAATGTACTCTAAATTATTATAAAATAGATTACCAACAAAACTGATACCTATATTATTGTACAAAGTCAAATTAAATCAGTAGTTTCACCAACTTTTGAATCATATTTATAAAAGGAAATTAAAAAATAACAACTATACATTTTAAATTTCTATAACTTGTAGAAATATACTTTATCAATTCCTTATTTTATAAACCTTCCATCTGAAGAGAAACTCTAATATCCTAACTAAAATCATTGCTGATAAATAAAAAGTGAGAAAATTAAAGTCTAAGAAAAATTAATTGAGTTCTACGAACAGAGTAGGAGTAGTTCTAAACTCAAGAACACTGCGCACGTAAACCTTTCGATATACTAAGTGATAAAGTTTAATTTTAAAGACTACTTGAATTATATTTTTAACTCATGGTTTTAAAGTTGTAACTAGTTTGAATGTAAAATAAATTCAGTAATTAACTGTTATTAAAAAAAAATATTTTGAATAGTAATTCTGATGGATATGGGTGTAACGTGACTAAAATGTTTCAGGGGAGCATGCAAAACCATACCAAGAAGTTCTGCATTTTCTTATATGACTTTTCCAAAAGTTTAAGGACACATGCCCCCTCATGGTATTCCTATACGGTACAGTAAATTCGTCATTGTGAAAAAATTACCTTCAACTTATTTAAAGGTGCGCTTTGTGCCCGCTCAAACATCTGCAAGAGCTCTTAGCAGCCCACACCATGTTACACCATTAGTAAACCAATATCAAGCGGGGATCCTTGAACTGGGGTAGAGCATATTAACTTATTATTAAATTAATTTTCATTTAAATATTGCTAATGCACTTTTGATGGCAAAAAAGAAAATAAATAAAATTACTTTAAAATTTTATTGTTAATCGAGAGGATAGCTGGCAATGGCGCTAGTGCGGTCTGCCCTACCGCACACGGGCAACTTACAAACTGGTCTACCGCGGCGAATATAACAGTGTACTCAGGGTAATGGTTGACGTAGGGAGTATGTTTGGAGCGGTTTATTAAGGATATATGAATATAGTGTATTTTAATCTTTTGTTCAGGTGGTGCTGGGTTCGCCACCGGAGATTTATGCTGTCTATGCTGACAAAGTAAAGCAGGAATACCACTTTCTCCCCCCACCAGTCTACAATGACTTGAGGGTCAAGGTATGTAGTCCTATATACAACTGGGTTTATCAATATACAGGGAAGGAAAAGTCTGGAAACAATACATTATCTTTAAAAGTATTCAAGTAACAAAACTAGAACCATTGACTGTAGAAGTAGGAGACTGCTCAAGCTTATGTAGAATGTGTAGCGCAATTTCCTGGTGCAGCCAAATTAGTTCTACTGCAGTCATTGTAGGAAGCGCTGGGTTCGCAAAGATAGTGAAAGTGGTTTGTTAGCTTGTGAGTGCGCGTGAGGGCACGGGGGCACGCATGGTTGCAGGTGCGCAAATGGGAGTGGGACCAACCAAGGACGTATTTAAGTATTTGCCGCCTCTAGGCAACGAAGTTTTCCGCCGACCCCCCCCCCCCCACAAACTTGTCAGCGCGCTTCCCGACCTAACTCACCTTAATACATGCCGTGTCACCTTATTTTGTAGAAAAGTAATTAGCCATTGCGTTCTGAAAATGCATCAACAAACATAATACACTTTGAGCATTTTTTATAAATCAAAATAATTTTTTAACATACACCGTCTACTGTAAACAAATGTTATAAAATCATTAGGATTTTTTGTTGCATTTTTCACTTAATTATTCTATTTACCATATTGATGACTTAGAAAGTACTAGGCTATACATTTATCTTTTGATCGGCGGTCGCGAGCGTTTACGATCGATCTGATGTCGCGTTTTGATTTGGATCACAAGCGTTAGCAATCTTGATCAGAGCGTCTTGATCGGCGATCGCGAGCGTCTTCATAATTAAAATTGTTTATAATTTTTAAGACTAGAAGGCAAATTCAAAACTATTTAAAGACTTTACAAGATCCTTATTAAATCTATATATATAATACGTGATGCCCTTTTTTTGTTAACACTACTCCTCCCTTATTTCTGGACCAATTTTAAAGTTTGAGGGGTCAAAAGAATGGTCTCAGTTCGTAGTTTTGCAATAAGGTTTTAGATTTTTGATATTTTAATTCTGAAGCCCACGGGAAGCCTTCAAAGTTCATTTTTTGTCCATAAGATTAACATGGGAAACAATTTATATTGAATTGGAAAATAAAACAGCTGTTGATAGTAAAACAGAAAACACATGTTTATATAGCTAAATAGAAGAAATTGAACTATCAAGTAATTGTATACAAATTGTACTGTATCAACTGTAATCAACTGTAATTATTGTATCAACACAATAAATTTCATACTTTAATATAAGGAGTGTCTTTTGTGATGTTTGAACTTTTTCTGAAAATGTAGCGGGTAGATTTTAGTTGAACTTTTTATTTACGTGTATTTGGGCACAAAAATAGTTTAAGTAACTTAACCCCAGACGAATTAATTTCTCTGTACGAAAGCAAGTTTGTAAATTGAGATTTTTGACATGGGTATTTTTTAGGTTGTCCGTTTGGTATCTATATCTATCTTTGAATTTTAGAACAGTGAAATATCCATATATATAATACGTGATGCCCTATTTCTGCTAACACTACTCCTCCCTTATTTCTGGACCTATTTCAAAGTTTGAGGTTTCAAAAGAATGGTCTCAGTTTGTAGTTTTGCAATAAGGTTTTAGATTTTTGGTATTTTAATTCAGAAGCTCACGGAAAGCCCTCAAAGTTCATTTTTTGTCATTAAAACACATACGGAAACCACAAAATTTCAACACTATATCACAGTAAAAAGTTGGAAAATAAGTGAAGAACATAGATTGATCAAACGCTGACAAGATGGAAATTAATTCGCTGTATGATTAAATTTTTATTTATTTATTTATTTTTTTATTTTTTAATAAGTAAATTATTATGGAACAAGGTTTGATCACCAAGCACTCTGAAATATGCAGCGCATCGCGCTGCACAGGTACCCCTAGTTTAATACTAATTCAAGTCTTTCGAGATTTTGAAGACTACTAGACACTCTGTGTAAATTCATACTTGGAGACAACCATTTAAATTAAACACTTTAACTCACAATTATGCGTTACAAGTTGGTAGAAAACACAATTGAAGTATAGGCTACCTACTACAGACCACAATGTTTACATTGGCAATTGGCGCCTGACGCTACCGCTACCTAGTGGCGTACGAAATGAACACATGAGGGCGAAGTGAAAGCCCACGCCCGTGACCGTAAAGTATTTTAAATAGCCGAATTGTTGTTGTTCTCAAAATTATTTGCTAAACATTTTTTAGATTAAAACTCCAACTTTTAAATTATTTATTCCCCAAATTTTGCCGCCCCCTAAAATTTGCCGCCCTAGGCGCGCGCATAGTCCGCCTATTCGGAAATATATCCCTGGGACCAACCCCTGCTCGCCGGCACCGCTAAAAAACGAAAGTCATGACTCCCACATAATCGTGGACATAATCGTGACTCCCACATAAGCATTGGCGGACCGATGCTACTAGGTGTCGAACACGCTAATTAAGCGCGATCCCCCAGTTATTTCAATGAACATCAATATTTCACTCTCGCTCACCTTCGCCCTTCTACCTGGCGATAGCCCATAACCAACGGACAGGCTTGGCTGTTAGTCAAACAGAGATGAACCACCTGACATTGAGCACATTAAACGATTTTGGTGTATGCCACAAAAAATAAATTGTGGTCAATATACAATAGACTAACTGGCTAAACATTAGTTTGTAAAGAATTGCTCGGATAATAAAAAATCAACAAACGAGTATCGAAGATATTATTGTAAAGTTAACACACACGTAAAAACAAAATTTCTTTTTGAAGTAGACCACATGCCAACAAATAAACCAACTTTCCTCTGAAGACGGTTTGCTGAACGTATTTCACCCTTAGACATGTGGCTTTAAAACTACTCAACTTTCCTCAGCATGATTGTATACCGGGTATCCCAAACCACCCGTACACCACTTTTAAAATCTACAAAATTAATTTTTCACTAAAACAAATTGTGCCATTACAGGTAAACCGGTTGCACTCTATCCATGGATGATGATTTCAATGTACAGGGTGTACCAGTATAAGAAACCTCTCCAGACCGGAAGTTATTAATTTTAAATACGAACTCTCACTTTTTATGATATTTTTGGATTCTATACATAATTTTTTAAGACTACTTTACAATTTAATGTGTACCCTTAATCCTAACGGTTTGGAAGATAATGGCGGTGGAAGTTTAGTTTTTCCTATAAGAATAATGTGGAGCAAATTTTCATACCCATTAAAACTGAAACTTTACCTTTAACATAACTGTCTAAGCATGATTAAATATCTTGTAACCTCATTTTAAATAATATTTCATCATAAAATACTGAACTTGTAATTAATTTTAATTTTCTAAACATTTAAGGTAATCTCCGCCACATTGAAAAACTTATGGAAAAATAGAATAATTTATAACAAAACTAATGGATACTAAAGTGCTTAAAAGAAGAAGCTAAGGTATTTTTATGCTAGGCCTTTTTTGTTTACGGGAAATTTACAGGGATAATGGATTATAAATTTAGCCCCATGTCATTCTTATTGGAAAAAAATCTAACTTCTACCTCCATTATCTCCCAAACTGTTAGGATAAGGGGTGAACATTAATTGTAAAGTTGTCTGAGAATTATGTGTAGAATCCAAAAATATCATAAAAAGTGGAGGTTCTTATTTGAAATTAAGGACTTCTGGTCTGGGTAGGTTACTTCTAATACACCCTGTACAATGAAATTATCATCAATGGATAGAGCGCAACAGGTTTACCGATAGTCACTTCAGGGATTTATGCATTGTATAGAATGTCTAAATTTTGTTCCTTAAATACCCTAAAAACACTTAATTTTACGCTAACAGAATCATCAATCACTTTTGGTATTGCAATTTAAGGCGGTACTTCAAAACAGAACTTGTGTAGTATACTTCTTCTTCAAAAAAGGGCAATACGCACCATGTTGAATCTTAATTTTGATTGTTCTATTTGTCAATATTTTTCTAGTTTAGGCATAATGGTTGTCTATCGCCTTTATGTTTTTCATACAGTAATTCATGTTAAACAATTATGCAAAAATAATTTGGTTCCCAGGCTTGGTGATAATTAGTCATATTTCACTAGAAATAGAAATACAATTGCCATTGATTGCCACAGACTTGAATTTTTTTAGAAGAAAAAATCCTGTGTGGGAGGTAGATTTTATTCTAAGCTTCATGTGGAATTGAGGGACATAGACAATCTTGATATGTTTAAAAGAAAGTTAAAATTATATTTCATAATTATTCCTTTATACAACTTAGATGACTTAGCTTAAGTATGATTTATTTTAAGACTGAAATACTTTGTGTATATTTTTATAGTTTAGTTTAATGACGCCATTCGATGTATACCATTGTATGCCTTATGAATAAAAATATTTTCAATTCAAGTTTTCCCAAGACTTCCTTAAAGGGATATCCCTAATGGAAGTCATCAGAGTACCTACTCAACAAATTACCTCTCAGTTAATATGTAAAAATTATGAAATGTTTTATTGAAAGAATTTTATTTGCATTTCTGTTTCAGGTCTTACAAAACTTTTTACAGATACCAAATATATTTGCTACTAAAGAATTTAGGGAAAAGTATGAAGCACAAGCGAGAAGCAACATTCAGAAAGAAGTGGAATCCTTGAAATAAAACTAAGAAACGCTTATTAATGTAAAACTGTAACCTCTAAAGTAAAAGTATATGTGCTTATGTAAATCCTGAGTTCCATTTATTGTCTTGCCTCCATATACAGTAGAACCTCAGTAACATCATAGATTAAACATACTCCCCAAGTAGATTGTCCATCGTCATCGTGGCGGCGACCACACTTTCCTTGTGCACCCGGACGAACCGGCTACTAGTTCTGTGCGCCTCCGCTTGTAGCGCCACTGCGCCTCAGGCGCACCAAAATTTAAACTTGGACAACTTTACACAAGCGGATAGAGCCAGTCACCAGTCAGCCCGCCACGCGCCGGCCGCCGGGCTGGCCGTGTCTGTGTGGTGATGCGACCCTCGCTCACTTTGCTTTCATCATTTTAACATGGGCCGAATCACTAAAAATGTATTCGTTTAGAAATATTTTACCAGTGGCCTAATCATCCAAATTTACCGTTACCTTGTATATAGCTTTGGAATTATTATTATTTTATTTGTTGTTGAGTTATTACTGTCGAGTTATAATTTTGTACTCAAACAATAACATTTTTAACTTATTAATGAAGTAGGTCTATACTGCGTACTGCTAAAAACCCATTGAAAATGGATGGCTATAAAACCGTATACACAACCAATGTGTAGCACTAGCAGTTAGTTAACAACCCCCATTTAGAGGAGTAGTTTTTTTTTCATGAAAAGACTTACTAAAGGCTGTTCAAAATTAATAAGCAGTGAAATTATAGATTTGCGTTACAAAATAAAAAGTTATGTACACATAGTGGGCTTTTTCACTGGACTCACGAACGGTATAACAGTAGGTCTACGTGGTCTTCCTTTTTGTCGACAAGAATCGACGTTATGTTGCATCCCGGTGATTTTTCAAACACGTTAACGGACAAAAACGGATTGTTTGATTCGAATTTTGATGAAGCCGAGACTTTGATGGAAAACTGAGTCTACTGAAATCAAACCCGTTCCGGTGTTCGACAAAATCTTTTTTACTCAAAACCGTGTTCACGTCAACGTTCGGTAGGTGTTTCACCAGGACAGAGTACATAAAACATTTAGAGTCAGTATTTTGAACGTTGATCGTAGCTTTCCTTTGTGTTATACGCTTAGCGAGTACAGTGTAGGATTTCCCAGTCGGTTTTTAAAACAAAATCTACTTACACATACAGTCAATGTTGATGGATGATCCAGGCTCCATCCACTGCCTTTTCCTTAGAATTCTTCTTCTTCGGCAAGAGAGTATCATGTTGTATTTTAATGTTGATGTAGTTTGCAGTTCGTCACGTAGTATCCTCTCCACGACTGGAGGTGCGACCCTCATGAATGGTTTAGTGTCTTTGTAGTGTTTGTTGGGATTTCCAATAATAAAATCGCTGCTGCTCAACAGTCCTCCCTTTACTTGATATTTTAATATTGGTGCTGGTGGTGGAGATGATGTAGTTGAAGGGTGAAGGCTCTGTCGATGTAGATGGCTCAGAAGATGCGGGCCTTGATGGTGACTTGGGACTGTGATGCCGGTTCTTCTTTTCTTGTTGAGGCTCTGCTGTTGGTACTGGTGGTGGTGTTGATGTATGTGCTGTCGATGGTGCAGGCCCTGCCAGTGACTTGTGACTGCAATTCTTGTTGAGGCTCTGCTGTTGGTACTGGTGGTGGTGTTGATGTATGCTGTCGATGGCGATGGTACAGGCCCTGCCAGTGACTTGGGAGTGCAATGCCTGGATCGTCTTTCCTCATCGTGGAGGAGATGGTATAATAATAATAATAATACAGTAATGCTTTATTGTCAAGAACACATCATTACATTTTTGCATTGACATAGTCAAGTCATACAATATGCATCATATAACAATAAAATATTCTAGTATTTAAGGCCCATAAGAACTATTTGAAATTTATGTCTAGGCTGTAAGGAACTTTGTTGATGAGGAGTGCTTTAAGTCTGTTATTGAAAGCTTTTCCATTTAATCTTTTTAAGTATTTTGCAACATATTGAAATAAATAGCTTCTAATGTAGGGACTGTTTGAAGTGAAATTTAGTTTGTAATTGTTTCTATATATGAAGTCACTTTGGAAAGTATTGTAGCTGTTGATTTGATTATTTCTATTGAAAATTTATTATAATTTTTAATTAATAATATTGTTAAGTATATGTACAATCCATAAATAGTAAGTTACTTGTGGCTCATTGGGGCAAAAGCCCCCATTCAAATAATTCAAATAGCATGAACCATAGCAGATTACCCGTTTGTAAATGCTCCATTTTGTCTGTTGTTAAACTTATATCGATCTATGACAAATAAGTTTTGAAAGAAGTCATAGTCCCTTTGAGCTATGACGGCTTTTTAATATAACATAGAAAATAAATAAATACTTTATTGTCTTAGGTATTTACAAGTAAATACATGACAATAGTAAAATAAGTTAATTTTAAATTCTATCTTTCTATTTCCACTATTCTATTTCCAATTCCTATTATTGTCACTATTTCCAATAATTTTCAATATTTTTTTTAAATCGGCAATGAGAAAAAAACATGACGGATGTTCAACACCCATTTCAGAGTCAATAAACTTTCAATACGGTACTTTGTACCATATACCCATTTCATTGTCCTGTTTGTCCTAAAATTTAATCAATTTTCAGCTCCTGTCAGATTTTTTAATTTTTTTCTTCACAAAACTTAAACACAGCACCTCAAAATAGATCATCTTCACTTACTGTCAATATTCGTCCCTCCAAATCAAAATCCTTGATTTTGTGTAAACGAAGCAGGTTAAAAAATCACTATAAATGGTAAATCTTTAAGGAGAAACTTTCAGAAAATAATCTTCTGATATATTTCCCATTTTGTTGTAAAGTTTTTTACCTGCTACATAATATCCTAGTATATGTAAGACAAACGTATTTTATTTTAACTCTCTCCTATAATTCTGCAATCTATATGAAAGACCAAAAGGTTTCTGTGAAAATTCAGCAAACAGAATACCAACACTTCGTTGACTGATACATTTTTATGTATGACTGAATATTTTCAGAACAATCGTAAAACAAATACGTTTTAAATTAAGTCTTAAAATTTCTAATATTAGTCTAATAATTTTATTTTGTTAACACAACAAAAGTTATTATTAATAGAAATCTGAAGAATTAATTCAAAACGCATTTGTTTTACGGTTGTTCTGAAAATATTCCTCCTCTAAATTCTATAGGCCTATTACATCATGGGTTGTCGCGGAAGCACATAACGGATGAGTTTTAAATTTAAATTTTGAAACATAAAAAATCCACTAATATTATAATTAAAAAAATTAAATAATTTAAATTCAGTACCAGGGGGATCGAGCTTTTTAAGTAAGTAAAATTATTACTTTCGTTCTCACGTAAAGATCGTTCGCTCCACTCACTCGCCCTCTTAATTTTTAAGGCGAGATCGTTCGCTTCGCTCACTCGCCAGGCCGAAGTTTGCTGCACTTTGGTATAATTTTAATTTAAAGATATAACACATTGGTTTATATCTACAGTCATCAGCTGATTTTTGTTCAATTTAAAAAAAGTTCCATAAGGATAACCTGGAAACTTTAATGGGCTCTATAGCGCAAAAACCGGATTTTTGCCAGCTATGGGACCAGCTCCTATCGATTTCTGGCAATACCTCCTAGAAAAATAAGAGAACCTTATTACTCTAGTAATAAAAAAGAGTAATAAAATCTTATTACTCTAGGAGGTGTTGTTTCTGGTGACCAAAACCTCCATATTCAATCAAAAAATCAAAAATCCTTGGAGCAAAAAAAAGTTTGCCCGTACAAAGGGAGCTTGTTTTAGAGTATAAGTACCAGGGGAACCGAGGTAAAATTATTCATTTTGTTCTTGCATAAAGCTCGTTCGCTCCGCTCACTCGCCAAGCCGAAGGGTACTAGGCAGGTTAAAGATGTAACACATTGGTTTATATGTACAGTTATCAGCTGATTTTTGTTCAATTTAAAAAATCTCCATAAGAATAACATGGAAACTTTGAAGTGCTCTAGCGCTAAAACCGGATTTTTCCCAGCTATGGGACCAGCTCCAATCGATTTCTGGTGGCCAAACCCCCACCATTGAGTAAATATGGACGTTATTAACATAACGTGTAGAGTGGACAACAACAGATAGAAAAGAAAGGAACGCTCGCCACGGTACTTGGGGGGGGGGGAGTCAGTCCCGTCTCGAGGCAAGTATCGATTGTGCTTTCGGTCTATTGAATCGACTACATATCGCATCAACTCGATAGTCATCATTATCATTGAAAACTTAAAAGAGAATTCGAATCGAATCGAGCTCTCGATTGTTGAAAGCTTTCGATTATATTGCATCGGTAGCCAGTTAGTAGCGCCCCTAGTGGACGATCTCGTCATATAGTGTTTCCAAATTTTAACGTTGATTGTCCACTCTATACGTTATGTTAATAACGTCCATATTTACTCAATGATACAATGATACAATGATACAATGATTTTATTGGGCCAATCAACAATACAAATTGTTACAGGCTAGGTCAGCATAGTTTAACAAATACAGGAAAAACCAAGCAATCAATGTCTTAACATATTAACGTTCATTCATAAGAAAAGTGTCACAACTCAAAATTTCTCAAAATCGTGTTTTTTGACTTAACAGACTGTAGATTTCACTACGTTTTCAGTGCTAAAACGTCAGAAGTCTAACTGTCTCTGGTTCCGCTAGAATGCGCTAGTGTCACTTTTCTTTTGGAACATTTTAGGTTTAATTGTACTGGAAGAACGACACAACTCAGTAGTGACTGAGCTGTCTTAGAGTGAGGTGCTACGACTTTACATTAAAAGTGACATTTTTTGAGTTGTGTCGTTTTTGCCGGAAAGTAACCTATAGCTTTTTCGTTTTTATTCAATTGACAAGTGACATATTTTGAGTTATGTCATTATTGCCTCTTATTAACTTTACAATATTTAGTTTAGTGACTTTCCTCATTCAATTATTTTGACTTATGTCTATTTTCTAGTAAAATTTGTGGTTCGGTTGACTTGGCACATTTTTATTAAGTATGAATAGTAGAACTGCATTAATTTTGAGGTTGGCTAGAAATCAGGCCCGCGGTTTGTATGTGACGTGCTATGGGCCCGAGAGATGTTTGCGCTCCCCCCCTTCCGCCCCTCCCCACTCCTCTCCAGAGGATATGAATCACCAAATAAACAAACCCAATGCCATAGGCATTTGACGATTTGAGAAGTGCATTCGCAACATAACAACAAAATGAAACAATGACAGAACTACTTTTATTGTGTTCATTTTCGACCGCTAATAATGCGGTTGCGCATTGTAAAAGTAAAAAAATGTGAACTTGCAAATGTAAACAACATTGCCAACTATCAAGTAGCAACACGCAGAGAAGGCAGTGGCAATGATAGTCATGAGTGGGAATCGAGAGTGGAGAGGATTCAATTGGCGGGCTATTTATAGGTCTACCAGACAAAGAAGAACCTGCGCAGAACCACGATCTCGAGAATTGCTCGCGCACGTAGGGGCTGTTGGGGTGGGGGTGGCAGAGGGTGGGGCGGCACGGCAGGAGGAGATGGACCCCTTGTGGGGATTAGTCGTTGGCGCGCTGTTCGGGAGGACGGGTGTTCCTGCCACGTCACCTTTCCGTACTTGTGTGCTACACAGTACAGTACGCGCTGTATACTGTAACCTCTACTGATCGCAAAACATTTATCATTATTACTGTTAGGAGTACGAAGCCCCTCGGATATGGCGTCAACGTCAAAATCTGCTTATGATAAATTGTAAAATATTTTCTATGTCGCGCTCCCAACAAACCTAAGAAAGCCCTTGGGCTCTTGCGCCCCTTGGCCCTTGCGCCCCTGGGCCCGGGCCCACCGGGCCCATTTACAAAATCGGCCCTGCTAGAAATAATCAAAATGAAAAGCCTAGTAGTAGTGCAACTACTACAGGTTTGGGCAATGATTGGGAAGTCGTTAGAGAAGAAGAGGTAGTTGGAACTGACCTTATCGTTGACCAAACACAGTTTAAAGAACAACCTGAACAAATTTCTCATGACCACGCTGAATTTCAAGATATTACGCAAGATGACAAGCCAAAAAATAATTCAAATGTTATAACAGTTAGAGCTATGGTTCATGACATTGACTCTAAAGTTGTGAATTCGGAAGATAAATCAAACTCGGAGAATAATAGTCGGCCTAAGAGAAACCAAAAACCAAAACAATATTACAACAAAGGTGATTCATCCAGTGACTCAGAGGAATATGACTCAGATAGTGATCCTATGTATGCACCTGACCAAGCCGATGATTTAAAATTGCAAAAGAAGAGGAGAGTAAAAGAAATAATGGCTAATATAGCTGCTCGAAGAATTGAAAGGCAAAATGAAAAACAAAGAAATTTTGATGCTATTGAAGTAATGGAAGCTATAGAGGAAGGCTCTGATGGAGATGATGAAAATGTTGAGATGATGAATATATTTTTGGAAAATGCTGATGGCTCTGCTCAAAAGAAAAAAGGTAAAAAACGATCTTTGAATAAAGATAATTGGTCTAAAAACCAACCAAAAAAATTAAGAAACAGTGGAGAAGCTTATATTTCCTCATCAAAAACAAAAAAAGAATTTCCAAAAAAAGAGCTCAAACCGCCTTGCAAGGATAACTGTAGGATCGGCTGTAAAACTAAAATAAATGAAAATGAGAGGCTACAGATTTTTAAAAACTACTGGGCACTTGCAGATTTAACTCGTCAAAGAGATTTCTTAGCCTCAAACATGTTAGCCATAAATCCAACTTACCAATACAAAAAAGAAGGAAGTAATAGAAAGTTGAACCATGCCTTTTATTTTGAAGTTAATGAAAAGAAAATCCGTGTTTGCAAAGAGTTTTTCAAAAACACCTTGGATATCAATGACCGGCCAATCAGAACAGTTATTTCTAAAAAAGACTCAGCAACAGGGGGTTTTGTATCAGACGATCTAAGAGGGAAGCACAATAAACACCAAACTGACGAAGAGAAATCAATCAATGATGGGATCAGGCAGCACATTGAATCCATTCCTAAGGTAGAAAGCCACTACCTAAGGGCCAATACCAGCAGACAATTTATTGAAGGAGGGAAATCTATAGCTGATCTTCATCGGGATTATGTTGACGAATGCAAAAGTTTGCAACAAGCTTCAGGAAGTTACAAAAAGTATTATGAGATATGAGATATTTACAAAAGAATACAATATTTCAGTGTTTGTACCGAAAAAGGATCAATGTGAGTTATGCCTTTCATACAATACAGCAGAAGGCGATGAGAAAGAAATATTAGTAGAATCATATGAAAGGCACATAATTGAAAAAGACTTATCTCGATTGAGAAAGGAATCAGATAAGGAATCTATAAATGATAAAGTTATCGTAGCTTGTTACGATCTACAAGCTGTTCTGCCATGTCCAAAAGGGGAAGTCTCCCTGATGTATTACAAATCAAAATTGAACCTTTTCAACCTTACAGTATGTGAACTGAAAAAAGATTCGGTGAATTGTTTTACATGGCACGAAGGTGAAGGAGGTAGGGGATCGTGTGAGATAGCAACGTGCGTATATAATTACATGCGGGAAAAGGTTGAAAATACAAATGAGGAACTAGAATTTATATTCTATTCTGATAATTGCAGTGGGCAGCAGAAGAATAAATTTGTTTTCTCGATGTACTTGTACGCTGTTGAAAATTTACCGATTAAGTCAATAACGCATAACTTCTTAATCAAAGGTCACAGTCAAAATGAAGGGGATAATGTTCATTCAATGATAGAAAAACAAGTAAAAAGATGTCTCAAGTCAGGGCCAATTTATCATCCAGCGCAATACATTACACTAATGAAGACGGCAAAGAAAAAAGGAATCCTTACAAAGTTCATGAACTCAGCCATGAAGACTTCCTAGACTTCAAAGACTTATGGGATAACATTGGTTGTAATACAACTGTGAATGAAGAGGGTAAGTCACATTTTCAATATCCCATCGCTATTCAAATAGTTTTTCCAACTTTATTTTTTACTTATAAATTATTTTTATGATTCGTAACTTTGTTTTTTGTCGCCCGCATGAAAATATTAAAACACACCAACGTTCTTTCTAATTTATTTGACCATTTAGTTTTTATTACAACTCTAACTGACTATCTATTAATGTACCGTTCTTATGCAAATTTTCATCTCATCAATCGTTTGGTATACACAATTTCAACCCTAACCTAATCTAACCAAATTCCAAGTTTATCAAACCATTAAAAGTATTCATTAATTTTGATTAATTATTTTCAGGTGTTAATGTAACTTGGAATCAACGAGATTAAATAGATATAGAGTGCTCACCGGATAGGGAAAAGTGTCCCTTTTTGACTGGCACCACTTTACCCACGATTCCCGCCGTTTCCTTGGTAACCAGTCCTTTGTTTACACTTTCCCCACGTGTTTTTTGCCATATTACCCACAGCTATCTGACGTTTCTATGGTAACCAATCTCAATAGCCTGTTCACAGACCATCAAATCAAATTGGTTTTAAAAACAAACAACAAAACAACAAAATATCAGATGTTTTAAGAGTATAAGCTGTGATTTTTGAAGCTTGTAGTCACCAATTAGAATAGCTAAAACTAGTAACCAAGGAAACGAGAGTAAAGTGTGGGATGGTTGCCAAGGAAACGGCGGGAACTATGGGTAAAATGTCGCAAATCAAAAAGGGACACAAAATTAACATGTGATGAGCACTCTATATCTATTTAATCTCGTTGCTTGGAATGACGTTAAGGTTATACGAGTTGAAAAAGATTGTCCTTTAAAAATCAAATATAAGACTACTTTTGATGAAAAAGAACAATTTGAAGAAGTTTTTATTCAACGGGTTGCTGGACAAGATGACGAAACTGAAACAAAGAAGACTAGAAGTGCCAAAAAATCCAAAAAAGTGTTAAAAAAGTGTTCAGAAGTTGATCTTAAAAAACTGTATACTGCTAGACTAGAACTTTCTACAAACAAAAAGAAAGACTTGAAATACTTGGTTGATAAACATGTAATCCCGAGCACTTATGCACAATTTTACTACTCCTTGCAATAATGTTTCAATTACTTTCAACACTCGTGTGTTTGTAATACTTTTTCATAAATAAACATCTTTTAATTACAATGATTGTTTTTTTAAAGTCATTTTTACTATTAGAATGTAAGGTATATGTAGATACAATATAACAAGAAAAATGACACAACTCAAAGTTAGTTAAAAAAAAATAAAATCTAAAAAAAATTAATGTGATTTTTGAATTTTGTAATATTATAAACAAATGTTAACATGTTGTAAGCCATTATAATTTCAACTATATCAATATATAAAAAACCTACAAGGTAGGATAAAGTAATCAAAATTACAAAATTTTCAACTGGCTCTCCTGAACTATTTACATTTTTTGACTTATGACAGTTTTCTTATGAATGAACTTATTAAGAAAGGCTAAGTACAATTCCATGCAGTGCATAGAGTCAAATCGCACATCAAAACAATGCACGCATCGACATGCAGCAAACCATGCAGAAAAAAAACCCATGCAGTCAAAAATAATAATCAATCTCGTGCAAAACTAAACAGGTGCATCACTTTCTTAACTAACTACTGCATTAAAAAATTCTTCACTTCTGTACATAGGATTTTGCACAAGCCAGTTAAGGATTGCATTTTTGAACCCTAGGCCATTCATATTCCTTATGCGACTAGGTAAGTGATTATAAAATTTTATCCCTGAAACAGGAAAAGACCTAGCTCTTTTATCAGTTCTTGACCTAGGTATCACCAGCTTTGCACTAAACCTTGTGTCATGGTCATGTACAGTACTAGTTACAGTGAAATCATCAAGATTATTCTTAATACTAACAAGACATTGAAATATATACAAGTTGACTACAGTCAGAATCTTATGCTCCTTAAACAGTGGCTTACAATGGTCTCTATATTTGGCATGGCATAATGCCCCCACTCCTCCTCCGAATTTGTCCTCCCACAAAATGACAACGGAGGGAAATAGACGCCTGTCTTCTACTTCTAGTAGTACTCCAGTAGTAGTAGTAGTAGTAGAAGACAGTGAAGATTTGTTTAGTGCCAGGTTATACGCTGAAAATCATCATTTAAGTTTAGTTTTTTTATTCAATATTTTAGAATACCCGTTAGTGAAGCGTTAAACAATGGATGATGAAGCTGAAACTTACAAACTTTGGAGGATAAGGAAAACAGTGATGCAGGTTTGTTATGTTTATTGTCACAGTCCTAACCTAACATCTATTATAAAATTTGCAGGTTACGACTATATTAAGTTGCCAAATGTATCCAGAAAAATATATTTATCCAATATTACACTTGGTAATATTGGAATCCAAGCATGCTCCTATGCCAAACATGGTCAATCAGGACGTGAGATATGTATGTATGTTATTAATACACTTGGCAATCTACAAGATAGAAGACACTTTGTTTGCAAATTTGTAAGTACAGACTACAGAGATACAAAAAATCACAACATGTAAATATATTTCCACACAAGGCCACATGGCCTGAGTGTGAGGAAAGAGGTTAAAAAGTTACTCGTATCACTGTCCACGTTTTGGCTGCACTTCCGCAGACGCCTAGAGGAACTATCGAATGAAAATTATCGATCGATTCGATTGATATATTGACTAAAAATTATAGAGATGTAAAATCGAATCTATCCATTGTTCATGTTTAAAAATAACATCTAGCCGACCGCATCTAGGCCTAGCTGAATACCTCTTTAAAAGAAACAGTACCAGGGGGACCGAGCTTAAGCTCGGTAAAATCATTACTTTTGTTCTCACACAAAGCTTGTTCACTCCGCTCACTCGCCCTTTTCCATTTTAAAGACGAGCTCTTTCGCTTCGATCACTCGCCAGGCCGGAGTACTTTGGTGCTGTACTTTTGTATAATTTTCCTAAACTGCAGGTTAAAGATGTAACACATTGGTTTATATTTACAGTTATCATCTGATTTTTGTTCAATTTAAAAATCTCCATAAGGTTAACATGGGAACTTTGAAGGGCTCTAGCGCGAAAACCGGATTTTTCCCAGCTATGGGACCATATCCAATCGATTTCTGGTGGCCAAAACCCCCATATTCAATAAAAAAATCAAAAATCCTTGGAGCGAAAAAAAACTTTGCCCGGACAAACGGAGCTTGTTTTAGAGTATAAGATTTAAATGTCGGCAGCTGATCCATTTATGCTTTTTATTATTGCCACAAAAAGTCTATATTTGAGTACCGGTAATTGAAAAAGAGGGATGTTTTCTTCATAATATAAGATAATTTTTAAAGGTTGAATATTTTGTTAGGCCTACTTTTTTGTTGTTAAAATTTTGACTGTAGGTTATGTTGAACCTAATATGTTTGGTGTTTATACTTTTTAATCAACTTAGTTACAATATAATAAAATCTTTGCTAAAAACTTTTACTTTAACTTATTTATAAAATACCTACCATATGATACACTGAGTTACAAATAACCTACAGTATATTCATGAAAGATACAATAATTTAAGGTTTGAATACGACCAATATATCGATCGACTCGTTCGATAATTTTCATTCGATAATTCCACCGAGCGTCTGCGGAAGTGCAGCCCACATTTTTAAGTTTAATATAATTATGATTATATCTAACATCAACCCAATCAACGGCAAAACTTCGTTATCCGACTCCACCGTTAACATCAATGTGGAAATTTCGATGTTGCGATAATATTGCTATTCTATTAATGATACAACTACGGTACATGATACGATTAAGATTTTATCACATGACTTAAGTTTAGTTTTTAGTTAAAAATACCTTTTTACAATAAAATAAATAAGTTAGGTATTTTGCAAACAAATACCGTAGGCCTAACTGAAAATAACAAAATCAAGTTTAAACATTTTAGCTAATATAACCTGTAACATTATTAAAGAACAACACAAAATAAAGTACACCCAAGTTTATTCTGTAGGTGTATCTTAATTGTGAGAAGAAGCAGATTTCGTTATACCTAAAATAATGTAAATGACGATTTAAAACTTTTACGGTCCGTCAAAAATATTTCTGATTGTCTTAAAATACAGGAGGATGTTGACCGTCTATAACTTGGAGTGATCATCATTTAGAATTCCATGTTGATAAATGTTTTGTAATGTCTTTTACAAAGAAATCCGATCCAAATAAATTGTTTTACAATTATTCTATGAGAGGAAAAACTATTTCTATCAAGTCAACTATAAAGGATTTAGGGATTACGTTTGATTCTAAGTTTTCATTTGCTCCTCACATTACTTTCATTTGCAAATCAGCATTTTCTATACCGTAATGGGTTTTATTCGTAGGTCCAGTAACTTCTTGAAAAACCTTGGTGTTCTTAAACTACTTTTCTGTTCGTTGGTGAGATCTAAATTAGAGTTCGGGTCAGTGGTATGGAATCCTCATCAATATTATCTTTCTGAAGCAATTGAGAGTATTCAGAAGAAATTCCTCAGATTCCTGTATTTTAAGGAGTTTGGCTACTACACTACAAGTGTTCCGTACAGTGAGCTGTTATATCTGTTTCAACTTGATTCTCTTGATAAGCGGCGGCGAGGGGCTGTGTTGGTGTGCCTGCATAAACTGGTGAGCGGCGCGCTGGACAGTGAGGCTCTATTATCTCAACTCCAATTCAATGTACCTCGACAAAATTCCCGTTGTCGCTCTACGTTTTCCCCACACTTCTCCAGAACAAACCTTGGTGCTTACTCCCCAATTAATTGCATGTCCCGTGCCTATAATTCAGTGAATCTGCGTACAAACATTGACTTGTTTAATAGCAAGTTATCATATTTTCGCAAAGAAGTCCTGCATGTATTAAATGATGCATGTATTATGAAAGCACGATACTTTATTAGTTAATGTAATAAATTATTAATATTATTTTTAACCAGTTCAGGATATTGTTGATATTTATTGTTGCTTTTTTCTGTTATTAGATTTGAACTAGGCATTAGTATTGTTATTCATGGTTATTATTATTGTTACCGTATTATATTATTGTTATTATTACTTATTTTTATAATGCATTTAGAAGACTCGTATTGTTACTGTTGTGCAGGAAGACTTGAGAGACTGGCATGTTTTCAACAGTATTTTCATTAAAATTAATGCTACAATGTAATTTTGCGTAAGCCTGTTTTGTAGTATTGAAATTCAAATAAATAAATAAATAAATAAAACAAATTATGCTAAATACAAATTTGAAAAGGTATTTTTTGCTATTGTATTTAGGAAATAATGTGTTTTTCAAACACCATTGATTTTGTTGTTATAAACATCCCTGTCAATAAAAGTGACGATTAACTCAATCAATTACAACTATCAAATAATCGCAAAATCAAAATTTCCACATCGATAATAACAATGGAGTCGGATAACAAAGTTTCGCCCAATCAACTAATAGGCTTAAACTAATGTGCTTTTATAAGTCCTAAAGAATCTAACCTACTGTACAAAATACGACTACAGTAAACTTCCTGGGCACGTCCGGGATTTGAGGCCGGATTACGAAATATGCCGGATTACAGGATGAATATCAGGGAAAATGTAGGCTAAATTAAACGAAAAAAGACTCTAAAACACATATTGGGTACAGTTTCATATAGCGCCTACATTTATACCGAATGAAAATATAGATCGATATGATCGATATATCGCATCGAAAGAAATATCGATACGTTACATCGGATGAAATATTGATATATCGCATCGGATGAAATATTTTAAACGTGTTTTTTTTATAATTTTTTATATTTTTTTACTAAAATTTATTGTTTGTATATTTAACATTCAAACCAAGATTTTACTAGGTGATTTCATATTCAGTATTGATAGTTTAGTTATTTTGATTAGCCTAGTTTCAGAGAACTTTCTATTAATGTATTTATAATAGAAAGCTTATAACAGATAGATGGGTCATAGATATGAGCAATGTGATAGATTTTTACAAAATAATGAACTGATACTATACCAAAGAAAATTATGTGTGAGTAGTGTGGTGCACTGGTGAGGGGATGAAAATGAAAATAGATAGTGATAAGTGTTCAGTTTTGATGTTAAAAAAATCAACCATTATATAACTTACATTGACTAATACGTTTTTTAAGGATTTAGGTTTAGATTTTGATCAACATTTTAACTATTGTACTTTTTAGAAACAATACAACAAATTGTGAATTTTGATGTTTAAACATAGGTACCTATATGATATACATACATGAAAATTTTGACCCGATGCGATATATCAATCTCATTGATCGATCCGATGCGATATATCGATAGTATCGATCGATATTTTCATTCTGTAGAAATGTAGGCGCTAGGCTATATGAAACTGTACCCCACGTATTTTATTATTAAAACAGTTTTTTATTTTATTTTATATGTATCTAACGCAGTGGAATTTTTAACGGGAACAGTCCAAACCCCAGTCTTGTTACTATCTAACATTAACCAGTTATTAGAAAACATCATTAATCAATAGCCCAATGACAAATGGCAACTGGGTTCAGAATCGAACCTTTAAAAAGCTACTAACTTTTCTCAGGATCAAACCGGCAACCTTTGGATTCAAAGGCGAGCACTATAACCACTCAGCTACCCAGCCTTTAAAGAATAATAACTATTTTATAACGTACTCTACTTTAATGAAAAATACAGTACATGATTATGAAACTCAAAAGAGTACAGTAGCCGCCCGATTATCGAGGTATGGAATTGGGACTTAGGCTACCTCATCGGACACAAAGAAAATTTGGATACACTAATACGGAGGTTATATACTATAGTGTAACTAATCAAACAATTTAGTTAAGAGGATATTTTGTTTACTTTTGTTGTTATTTAATAAAGTAAATAACAACTTTATTATTTAATTTAAATTTTGACTGTTATTAGCATTGTATAGCAGGGTGTCTACGGATACTGGAATTACTGGAAATACTGGAATTATACTGGAATTTCAAAATAGATACTGGAATAATTAAATTTTATTAAACTCTGGAAATTGTTGTTTTAAAAATGCATAAAATATAGATTTTGTCATTTGATCCATACATTCCGATGTAAAATATTTCATGGTTATCAAGTTTGTTTGCAAATCAAAGTGATAAAACTTGTAGTTTTAATCAAATTATTAATTTAACAATAAAGGAATATAAACAATTGTGTAAAGATTGAGCTTGGAAAATGTTGGATTTTGTACTAAAAATTTATTTTTCTTTCTTAAATTTTATTCATGATGTGTGTACTTATTTTACTTTTAGTATTATCCTATTTCATTAATTTTTTGCAGTTACCTATACTTTTTTCAAATTTATTATTATTTTTTTTGTATAAAAAAATTAAATAAAGTGGTCGGTATGGAGGGCTATATAAGGGAAGTAAAAATGGTCTACTAATACAAAATTAATATTAGAGTGTTATCATTGGAAAGTAAGTACTTATTATTATTATTATTATTATTAAAAACCTCCAAGCCCGTCACCATGAGCCAATGGGCCTGTCTGTGCGGTATGCATATGTATATATGCATATGTATATGTGTCCATGAACACAATAACTTTTGAACAGAACCTCCGATTTTGATGTAATTTTGTACAGGGGTGTAAGCCAGCAATTACTTGAATGAGTTAGCAAACCAGAATGATCAGACCATGGGAACGGGGTTTTATGGGGTTTCAAAAGGGTAAAAAATGGGGTCTTGGCTTTTTTCACTTCAATTTATAAAGTTCAACAATTTTAACTTAAACCATTTAAAATAGCTTAAAAAACAAACAATCCAGTATTTTGAATTTTTTACTTAGCTTAAATGGTGGAGAATATCCAAAATCTATGTTTTCCATGTTGTTCTTATGGGAAATAAACGAAGCCTTCTGTCTTGCTTATTTATTGAAATATCTTGATACAATTTGGAATGTACATTCATTATCAAGTGTTTAACTTATATTTGCTTACAAGTTCATATGGTGGCAAACCTACTTATTCATCCCTACGGGGTTTATGGTTCAAAATAACACCACAACTTGATAAAATTTGATATGTACATTCACTAGGTAGGGTCTAACTTATATTTACCAACAAAACCCATATGGTGGCAAACCTACATGTTCTCATCTTAAGTTATTTGTCCAGTTTTACCGATTGGGTATTGTTTGTTTCAGCTTTGCCATGACCGCGGTTATCTTGTCACCCAGGATGAGTTGGATCAAACATTAGATCAGTTCAAAGATCAGTTCGGCGATAAACCAAGGTTGGTCCTAATACCTTAGCCTGGACACTTACAGTAGGTACCTGAAGTCAGCTAATGATTTACCTTACATTATTTTGTAACTATACCAATATTTAATATTTAAGAAAGTCGCTAGGTGAACTAAGAATGTTAAAATGATGACGGTAAAAATAATATTAAGTATGGTACCGTAATATATATATTTATGAAGCTGAACAATTTTTCTGATTTGAGGCATAGTTTACTGTGAATGATTAACTAACAAAGCCAAGTTATTGTTTTGTATCCTTTCCATTGTAAATTTGATAGAAGGGTGTATGTTTCATCTGGAGAAGACCCAAAATTAATGATGTTTGTACTAAATGTAAATTGAACAAAATAATGACCATCTAGCTTAGATTAGATTGATCAATGTGATGTGAGTAACAACATGCTTCTGAAAAGGCTTTCACTTTAGTAGGCCTAAATCTAGAATAAATTTTTCTGAACATGTTACTTTTTGTTACGCAGTGAAAAACGACCTGCAAGAAGTGATCTGATTGTGCTTGTGGCTCACAACGATGACCCAACAGGTACATTTTATTTTTATATTACTAGGCTTATGAATCAATACTTTTTCCAATGCTAATTGAACCTATTGAATTTAGTTTTACCATAGTTTTGGATTCTTAGACCTCTAGACCTATATATGAATCCTCTACTGATAATATGACCCATGATTAAATGTGTTTTATCCAAATATTAGTTAAAAACTCAGTCTAATGGGAAAGTCATTGCAACCATCTATTAGTACAGGAAAGCTGTTGTTGGTTAACTTTACGCCACCTGGAACAACAATTGAACAACACACTTGAGTCGGAGGCAATAGAACAGGCAGGTCAAGGTCAAGTCTTTCAGTAAGCCATCTGATTTTTTTTTTTTTTTTTTTTAAATTCAGTTCCATGTTAAATTAATTTATTTACCTTGACCTTGACCCGCCTGTTCTATTGCTGCCGATTATAAGAAAACTCAGACGAGCACTTAGGAACTGCTGGAGAGTGGGACAGTCGAAGGTTGAGAAAGAGGGTTATTAAAATCCTCAAGGGTTGGCTACAGAATTTTATGACATGGGATAAAATAAGGATAAGGAACAACATGGATTTAGGCCTGGGAAATTGGTTACTACTGCAGGTATAGATTTGGTGGAAAGTAGAGTTGATGCCATTGATAAATGTGAAAATACAGTTGGAATTTTTATGGACCTGAGTAAGGCCTTTGACAGTGTCTCTCATCCAATTTTAAATAGCATTGGTGTAGAAAAAATTCATACCTTGGTAAAAAAGCTTGACTAAAACCATTGGTGAAATGGTTCTAGTCATACCTTAGAAAATAGAAAACAATATGTGGAAATTCATCATTTTGAAAAAAAAATTACAGTTTGATAAAAGTGAAATCATCTCTGAAGGAAGTCAAATATGGAGTCCCTCAGGGCTCAATGTGTATGCTTGGTACAATTCTATTCCTTTGCTACATAAAAGGTTCACCCTCAGCTATTAATGGCAAAAATAGTAAATTATGTTTACATGCTGATGATTCAAATTTATTAGTTTTTGGACGATCTTTACGAGAAATAGAATCTTCAGCCTCAAACAACATCAATAAAGAACTATTTAAAATGTAATAATTTGCTCTTAAATTTGGATAAAACAAATTTTATATAATTTGGCACTGCAAAACAGACTAATATAAATCCCTCCATTGAAATAGATAATGTTCAAATAGATCAAGTAAATTAATCAAAATTCTTAGGTTTGGTGCTCGATGAAAATTTATCTTGGAACCATCATATTGACAAATTGAAAAACAAGATTTTTTTCAGGCTTGTTTTTACCAAGAACGTTGTTAAAATTTTGTTCATTGGAAATGTTATTAAAGTTTTACCATGCGCATATCTATTCTCATATAGCTTTTGGAATAGAGTTATATTCTTTTCTTTTTTATTTTAAAATTAAACCCCCACTGCCCGTTACCATGGGCCAATAGGCCTGTGCGGTGATCTAAAAACAGCAAGGTACGGTCACGGCATTAAGTCACATAGGCTAGCTAGATATGACCGCTCATGTTTGTGCGTATAATGTTGTCGCCCGGGAACGAACCGGGGACCGCTGGCTTGTGAGGCCAGAGCTCTACCACTGAGCTACCGCTCCCGTAACCGCTCCATCGCCAGCCACCGTGTCAGTGGATTATATGGTTATAGAGTTATAAGGTGCTACCAGAATCCAAAATTTGGAAAGGTATTTCAATTCTACAAAAGAGAGTGATATGAATCATGCTAAATTTAGATAACAACACATCTGTTTAGAATCATTTTTTTTTACTAAAAATTCTAACAGTTTTTAGATTATATATTTTCTAAACAATAATTTTGGTAAAACTGTCTGAGGATTCGTTGTAGAAACTGGGGGCAAGCGCCCTCTAGAAATAAATCTAAGGCGAGAGGGCCGAAGCACAAAACAATATGACCTTTTTATTTACGATTCGCCCACTCGCTATATCCTAAGCTTTAAAATGATATCTCAATCTTAAAAATCGGTTCAGTAGGTCGAGAGAAAAAGGAACGTAACAGACGAAACCCTTAAAGAAATAAGAAGATAGATATATTTATTTATTTATACTAGCTTTCCCGGCTTGCTTTGCAATGCCAACTTGAGAAAATTTTTGCCCTTCAAGTGAGCTTGTTCGCTGTGCTCACTTGCTGTCAGGTTCAGTTTGTTCGCTGCTCTCACTCCCCGCCAGGTTAGCTTGTTCGTCAGGTTTGGTTTTGCTCACTCACCACAATTCTATAGTACCCTCTAGTTTTTTAGTACCAATCTTCTCTCAATAATTTAAATGAGAACAGCTGTTAACAAAATTAATATTCCTTAATGTAATCATATGTTCCAATAGAAAAATGTTGTTTCCATAAGAATTACATGGTAACTTTGAAGACGTATGGGGCGGAGCCTAATGGTGGAAAATGGATCAAAAGTATCCTATATATCCTTCCTGGTTCTAAACTACCTTCCCACCAATTTTCAGCCAAATCAGTTCAGCCGTTTTCAAGATATAAGTAGTGTAACTAACACGACTTTCTTTTATATATATATATATATATATATATATATATATATATATATATATATATATATATATATAGTTAGTGATATATATGTATTTATATGAATTTTAAGACTAATATAAATTAAATTCAAATGATTCAAATGATTCAATTTGTTTTGGCTCCTGGGGACCTTAAAACAAAAAATTAACATAGTCTTGGACTTGGGTCTTACCGTGACTACTACCGTAATAATGTATTCCCTTTAGGGAAATTTGCTAAAACTGTATTTGGTAATGTAATTTTACAGATCAGATGTTCGTATTTTTTCCTGATGAGCCCAAGATTGGTATCAAAACAATCAAGACGTATTGCCAGCGTATGCAAGAGGAGAACATTCATCGGGCAATAATTGTAGTGCAAGCTGGCATGACCCCGTCTGCCAAACAGGTTTGTCCTGGTAGTACAACGGATTACACTTATGTCTGTTTAAATTGTCTACCATAGTTTTTGTATTTGGTACAGTAGTGATTCCTATTCTCCCATACGAGTAAGGCCCCTGTTACACTACGGTGGCCAGCTACAAGTGCAGGTGTTTCCATTGAATCAAATGGAACCCTGTTACACTACGGTGGCTAGCGACGTGGCCAAAAAACAGCCACTCGGGTCACAAAATCAGCCACGGACACGGTGGCTGTTCTCAACTATAGGGTGGCTGGCCACCCGGACCATGGCTGCTCTGCAAAGTCCTTTCCTTATAAAATGGATGAAGTTAAGGGTAGTGGGAAGGATAAGGAAACATCTGAAGATAATGTAAAGACAGGGAGTAACATAAAAACCAGTAAGAAGGAAGAAAGATTGAAAGAACTATCAAAGGTCATTGACAACCAAGTGAATACAGAAGTTTTTATTTATGAAGTGGAGAAGAACCCTGCTGTTTGGAAGACTACTATACAAAGAGTACTTTTTTCTTAAGTGGGAGAACTATCAAGATGCCACTGTTCGATGGCATCTTTACTACTGAACACGTTATGAAGCATCCACGAAGGTGATTAGCGACGTAGCCAGCCACTGTGTCAGTCGCTATCCACGACGTTAGCCACTTCGCCTGGCTGGCAACCGTAGTGTAACAGGAGCCTAAGGTACATTTGTATGTGAAGCTGATCTCGAAAATCAGCTCTTATGATTTTCACCAAACTTAGTTCTGTGATAAAAATAAATACAATATATACAGTAGGTGTCTTTTTTTTTTTTGGAAAATCTTAAAATCTTGAATTGGTTTTTTTTTATTTATTTAACAGTGGTTTTATGGAGTTACAAATTAAATCAGAGTTGCTGGAAACAGCTGACTCAACTGTCAATTATGAACCACGTGCTTCAATACAACTTAAACATGTGGTTTTTCATTGTCGCTTCCTAGGCCCGGTACACACGAGTGTCTTCCGTCTGCGACGACGCAGCATCATCTTGCGGGGGCGTTTAAGCAGTGTATGTAATCAAAAGGAGTAGTTCACACGAGAGGTGGAGTAGCGGGGTTCCAGCGGCCGTGATGCTGCATCGATGTGGCTTCAAGATACTAATAAAAATAATATAAAATAAATAATTAATATTTTTTTATGAAATATGAATTTTTATGATGAAAAATAACGACTTAACGTTAGTTAACATTTATGCCGTGCGCCATCGTTCATTAAAGACTCAGTACCGGTACTAAAATTTTCAAATAGGCTAAAAAATTAAAATGTTTCTAATATGTTATCTTGTAACTAATTTATTTCAATTATTATATACACTTTAAATCGAGGAACAACACCTTCAAATGCCTCATTAAGGCAAAAATAATACCTATGATAAATGATTTTTGCATAATATAAGGAATACCATTTTACCTTTTACAATGAGACCATTCCAATTGTATATTAGCTTTAATAAATATAATGAAATAAAATTACCTTATCCAATCACTGGTTATCAAAAGACAACATGTTTCGTTCCTTAGAACTTCTTCAGGTCTATAGTATGCAACTACCACATAGGCTAATCCAATGTATTATTACATTGTGGTTTGTCAAATGATTCAATAAAAGGTTGTCCCAGTCACTAAAACTAAAAGTTGTCATAGTGATAAAATTAGTAAAACAGAATAAAACTGATTAAAATTGAACTTGGGCTGGCCAGCACCTCACTCTTATCACAAACTAGATAAAACTGATTCATTGAAGGTGTTGTCTTCTTCTTATTATTATTATTATTATTTTCTCCAATGCTGTCTATGTTTATGTTCTTCTTACTTTCACTTTAGATTTCTTTGCATTTTTGTTTGTCTATGTATGTATCAAATATAATATTTGATTTGAAAGAAGTTTGATCGTTGAGGATGTTGTTGGGATCAGTCTTTTTTGCTTTGTAGATGGTAAATTCTTCTTTTACATCAAGTTTAAAGCTTTTTGGTAAAATCTCAATTATTTCCATGTTTTTCTCGATTGATGTATAGCTGTGGCGTTCTGATACTAAATGTTCTGCATACGAGGATTGTTGATGGTGAAGTCTCTTAGGTATGTGTTCTTTAAATCTTTGGTTGAATGATCTTCCAGTTTGACCGATGTAATATTTTGGACAGTCGTCACATTTAATTTTGTAGATGCCTGATTTTTCATAGTTGTTAGTAGTGGCTCGTTTGGTATGGAAAAACTTTTGTAAGGTGTTGTTGACCGAATGAGCAACTGTTGTGTCATTTCGTTTGAAGATTTTGGTTACAGCATTGTTAATTTTTCCATAATACTGTATTTTTATATATTTTTTCTCAAGTTTTTCTTTGTTTTTGTTTTGATTTTGTTTTTGCTTTTTTATAGTGGAGTCTATCATTTGTGGTCTGTATCCGTTTACTCTTGCAATATGCTTAATAGTGAAGTTCTCCTTATTGTATGCTTCTGGGCTCAAGGGATATGTTAGTAATCTATGGACCATGGAGTTATAAGCTGCGATTTTGTGTGACCAAGGATGATTAGATTTCTTATGAATTGTGTGGTCTGTGGTTGTTGGTTTTCGATATATTTAAAAATCAAACTGGTTGTTGGACTTCTTTATTGTGACATCTAAAAAGTTAATTGCTTGATACTCCTCTGTTTCTAATGTGAACTTTAGTTTGCTATGGATGTTGTTGAGCTTTGATATTATTGATTGAGCTTGTCTTTTATTCCCATCTACCACAGCAAAAATGTCATCCACATAACGGTGATATGTTGATAATTTTGCAAGTGTTCTGTTGTTGGTATCTAGTATGAATTTGTTTTCCATGTAGTTGAGAAAGATGTCGGCGATGAGGCCTGACAGTGGGTTGCCCATGGCTAAACCATCATTCTGGATGTAAAACTTATTGTCGAATTCAAAATAATTCTGTTGTAAAACCAGTCTCAAGAGTTCTATGATTTCATCAATGTCTTTTATGTTCAGTTTGTTTTGTTGTTTCAAGTTATTAGTGATGATGCTGAGGGTCTCTTCTATCGGTATGTCGGTATATAAGTTCTGAATATCGAAGGAGACCATGATCTGAGAATCCCTTATGTTCATGTTTTTTATTTTGTCAATGAGATCTGATGTATTTTTCAGGCTTCGATTATTTTCTAGCTTAATTTCTTCAAAAATTATACTATGTAAAAGTTTGGATAAATTATATGCTGGTGTGTTGATGAAATTAACTAGAGGTCTGATTGGTTCATTTTGTTTGTGTAGTTTTGGTTATCCTCTTAGTTTCGGAGCTGTAGGTTTTACTGTGTTGGTATAAAATTTCTGATTTTTATTTAAAAACGGTGATTTGTTAATGGCATTTCTAATAGCTTTGTTGTACTTATCCGTTGGGTCATTGGGGATTTCAGTGATGTTGTTTTCTTCAAAAAACTTGAAGACTTTGCTCTTGTGTATCTTTATTCATGACTATTGTGGTATTGCCTTTGTGAGCTTTTAAAAGGATCGCATTATTCTCATTTAATTTCTTTTTAAGACCACAGGCAACTTTTACTTCATTGTTTGGTCGTTTGTTTTGGGTATTTGATTCAAGATGTCGTTTAATTTTATCGTTTGCCAGGAATCGTGTTTCATTTTGTTTTCCTTTTGGTAGACATCTGAGTGCTACTTCTGTATCAATAAGCAAAGGTGTACAATCGTTGTGTGGTAGGTTATGTTTCAATCCCTTATCAAGAAGATCTATTTTATGTTGTGAAAGTTCAATATCAGTTTTGTTCACTGTTCTTGCATGAAAGTCATCATTTCTAATTATTTGGTCGACTTTAGGTAGATTTTCAAATAATTTTTCGAGTTTTCTATCTATTGTTTGTGCTTTTTGTATTGCTCTAGGTTGGAGCCACTCTTCTGTAGCATTGAAAAATGAATCGAATTCAATTGGATGGAGGAGATGTCCTAATTTTATTTATAGTTATTATTTAATAAATAGTAAAAAATTGTATTTTACAGCTGCAGATTAGGCGTATTCTGACAATTGTATGTTTGTGACTGTAGTAAACATATTTTTTACTTTGAGGCAACATGACACAGCGTGCACGGCTCGTGTGAACCTGGCCTTACTGAATTACTGATTCTGTAATAACAACAATTTATCAGTTATTTAATTCTTCTTTATACTAGTGATAATGAATGTTTAGATAGTAAGTAAAGTAAAAGGTTATTTCAGTTTATGGGATCTTTATGTAAGGTCTTCTGGTTCTCATCGTGAATTCCGGGGCGCATTTATCCATGGGAATTTCTGTTTCAGTCACTGGTAGACATGGCACCAAAGTACATTCTGGAACATTTCTTGGAGTCTGAGCTCTTGATCAACATTACAGAACATGAGTTGGTGCCAGAACATGTTGTGCTAACACCTGAGGAAAAGCAGGAACTGCTTGCAAGATAGTATCCTTTAAACCTCTACTTTAGTGTTATCTTTCATTTAACCTTATCAAGAAAGTATATACATAGTGTCCTTATTTAAAATCTTATTTTTGGGCACCACCTACCTTCAGGTTTATGGTGTTGTCTTGTAGCGGCGAGTTCTTGAGCCTTGGCTCAAGAAATCGCTTCTACAACGCCATAAACCTGAAGGTGGGTAGTGCCTAAAAATAAGATTCAAAAGATTTATACCACACTTAAAAGTATGTCCTTCTATATTCAACTTTCCATAATTTTACAGGATTATTTGAAAGCTAAATACCGTGACTATTACCATATAGCACATTCCCTTTTTGGAAATTCGCCAATAAAAACAAACCAATAATATGAACAACATGTGTTCTAAATAATGAAAACAACGTGTGTCCTATCTCCATTGGTTTTCATTCCAGCATAATTTTTACATAGTGTAAGGTAAGATAATTGCTATTTTAGATTCAATATTTGAACTTTTTTTAACAGAATAAACATGTATATTACACAAGATTTGCACTAATTGAATGGCTCTATTGGAAATGTTTTAAGTGCCAAAATTTGACATTTGGAGATATTGGGTGAAAGATGTTTTACCGACATCCCCTACACCAAGGTATATTTTTCGTTGAGATATTCATGTTGGCAGCCCTGATTTTACATGTTCATTCGTGCACCGTTATCGGGAGATGTCATGTGTTGTGTTAGAATAACGTTATAACTGCCACGATACCACAAATGCTCCGCCGGCCATACCCCTGTCATCCGGCAACCTAAGCATAGGCTAAATAATGATAGAAGAAGGAAAAAGAACTACGGGAAGTGGAAGGACAAAGATTGAAAAAACTGCAGAAACGCTGAACAACTGTATATTTTTAAAACAAAGAAACCGTACCTGCAAAAGTGCTACAAGGAGCGATAAGTTGAAAAACGTTCCAAGTGCCACTGTGTACCGCTTGTCGATTCATTCTTTGTAGTGTACTGTAATTTATTTTTATATTTGCAATAGGCTTTTAAGGAAAAAGCACTAGGCTTTAACATCTTTGTAGGAAAAGAATAGGACACAGCTAACTCACCTTGAAGGACACAGCTAACTCGCCTTGAAAAGTATTGACAATCTTGACAGAACACACAAAAAAAACACTAAAAAGTTTTTCATATTTCGACTAACTGTGTAGTCTTTTTCAAACACAGAGAGAAGTGGCCGTTATACAATAGTGACAGATTGTATAGCGTAAGTAGGATCCCAGATCTTGAAGCTCCAAAAGAAGCCAAGTATCTTGGTTTAATATTAGACTAGAAACTGACATGGACCCCTCACATTGACAGCCTGTGTAGAAAATTGAGTAGCAGTCTCTATGTGATCAAAAGGCCGTTATACAATCTCTCTAGCTCATCAATAATTTTCAAGGTGAGTTAGCTGTGTCCTATCCTTTTCCTATATTTGCAATAGTTAATTTTCAATGAACGATAACTACTTTTTTGCCTGAATTATTTTATAGTGGTTTAGTTTAAAAATATTGCGTAATGTACTAACGTATTAAACACAACAGTTTAAATTTTATCTTTCCATAATATTTTCCAAATTAAAGTTTTATGTATTCAATTTGTTATTGAATTTATATTGGTACTTTTACATTCATGATTTTTTGTAGCAGCAAAGGTTTTGTCTGGGGAAAACATCTCAACCGATAGGCACTTGGAACGTTTTGCTCCTAAAAATGCCTTAATATTGCTTTATTGAAATAAAGACATTGGTTAACTCAACCAAAAATGAAGTCCTGGTGTTCAAAATGAAGTTTCCAGATGTCCAGGCATCTATCAGAGCAGGAATTGGTAATGTCATTTCCGGGACTGCTATAGCAGTTGTCCGCCACTGGTGCCGGTTCGTGTTCCGCCCCCTTCCATATTTTTGGTCGCACTTCCCCACAGACAAGCGCTAAGTAGTTTTTTTACGTATAATATCATTTATAAAATACTTGTGCATACAATGTATAGTATAAAAATATTTATAACAACCTGTGAAAAGATGTCACGAAGGCACGCCTTTGCACCGGGGGTCTGCGACTACGTGGGGGGGTCAATGTCCTCACCATCGTCGTCCGAGCTCTCTGAACTGCCATCTGATTCGGCTTCATCATCCGAAAACACGTTTTCAATGTCTTCAATATCATTGTCCTCCTCCATTGCAATACAGGACACTGTCCACAACTCACAAACACCACTTACGAACGGAATTCCCGAACCGGAAACGGATTGCTCAAAAATAACGAGCGAAACCGGCACAATATGCAGGGACCATATAAACCTTTCCGGCCAAGTGCTGGGCTCACACTGAACCAATAATTGGGAGGTTAGCGCGCCACTGCTCTAGCAGTTGCCCCCACGCTGCGCCAGTGGGCGGCCACTGATATAGCAGCTGTCAGCAGCGAACGTGTTAATAAACTGCTGAATAATATTAAAGAAAGGAGATACATCTCTTTGTAGTAACTGAAGAGGGATCACACTTCTTTCGGTTCCAAGTAAAATTTTATCAAGAATAATACTCAATAGAATTAAAGACCTAGTGGACACCAAACTAAGGAGAGAGCAAGCAGGTTTTAGGAAGGATTATTCATGTATAGATATGATAAATACCTTACGGATAGTTGTTGAGCAAAGCTTTGAATACCAAACACCCTTATATATAACCTTTGTTGACTTTGAAAAGCCTTTGACTCTATCAGCAGGGAATCGATGTGGAGAGCTCTTGAGAATTTTGGTGTTCCAAAGAAAATAATCAACCTCATACAGGTAATCTATGAAGACTACAAGTGTCAAGTAGTGCATGAAGGAAAACTTTCAGAGTCTTTTAGGATTACAACTGGTGTTAGGCATTGCTGTTTGTTGTCGCCAATCATCTTCCTAATGGTCTTGGATGGGGTGATGAGGAAAGTAACAAGAATACCGAGAGGACTACAATGGGGACTCACAGATAGACTAGAAGATATAGATTTTGCCGACGACCTGTGCATTATGGCTCATAAAAAAAGAGATATGGAAGGCAAGCTGAAAGACCTTGATAGCGAAGGAAAGAAAGTTGGATTAAAAATTAATCTAGGAAAAACCAAAGAAATGAGGATAAATGAAAGAGATAACCAACAGCTGGAGCTAAATGGTGAGGTAATTGAAAGAGTTGAAGAATTTGTCTATCTTAGGAGTATAGTATCGTTATCAGGTGGGACAGACGAAGATGTGGCACAGAGGATTAGGAAGGCCAGGGGAGTTTTCGCACAACTGGCGCCAATCTGGTGATCAAACCAATTAAGAAGAAGTACCAAGCTCAGAATTTTTGGAACCAATGTTATATCAGTACTTCTTTATGGTTGTCAGACCTGGAAAGTTACAAAAACCTTATCAGCCAAACTCCAGGTATTCATAAACCGGTGCCTTCGAAGAATTTTTAATGTCCGATGGCCTGACAGGATCACAAATGAAGAGTTATGGAGGCGAGCGTAAACATCCCACATTGCTGATGTTATTAAAAGAAGAAAATATGGGTGGATAGGACACACTCTAAGAAAGACAGGAAATAACATCAGCCGCCAAGCATTAGAATGGAATCTTCAAGGAAGCAGGAAAAGGGGCAGGCCGAGAATGACTTGGAGGAGATCAGTTGAGAGGGAACTGCGAGAGGAAGGCAAGAGTTGGGGAGAAGCAAAACGCATGGCCCAGAATCGAGTGCGGTGGAGAGCGTTTGTTGCGGCCCTACGTCCCCCTCGGGATTAAAGGAAATAAGTCAAGTAAGTCAAGAATAATATTACCATTTAGAAATTCGTTCAAGGGTCCGGTCTTGATGTGGCTGTATTTGAGGACGTCTACTGTATAACTTTTGTCATTTTAAAATGGCGACCATATACAAATTTTTGAACTAGGTATCTTAAAACTCAGTTTATTTAGAATTTTTACAAGACACAAAGAAATTACAGAATATAATTACTTACTGTAACCAAAAATTCTCAAAATTGGTAAAAATGCAGAAAATAGAGGTTTTTGAAGAAATTTAGCTTTAAAAATTGAAAATTATCATCATTTTGGAATAGTAAAAGTTGAAAATATCCAAATTAGGGTGTTTACATCCCCGCTGTTACCCTCCGTTCACTGTTACGCTTTTAATGTCAGGCAAACATCAGGCGTGAGCATCACCACGGCAGGCTTATAACGTCGTGGAAACTAGCAATTTGTCAGCAACAATTTTGCCTTAATAGCAGGCTCTTGAACACGTATTGGATTTAGTAACAGGCCTAAGCCTACATTCAGTATACTTCTTCAAACTGCAGTTAAAAGGTGAGGTTTGTAAATGATGAAATTTAAGTTGAGTGCAATATTAAATCTAATCTGGAATGTGTGTTTTATACTAACCAAAAACATAAACAGTAATCATTAGATCTTGCAAATATTTGACATATTATTAACATTAACTAAAATTCATCTCAGAGAAATAAACACCAAACTTTATGAGTTATCCTATACTTATATATTACAAGTAACCATACCTATTTGTGCTTAGTGATCTCAAAAATGGATTAAACAGTTTTATATAAAGTTTCCATATGACTTATTTCTAGGATAAAAATATATTTACAATAATACAGGTCTTGATGTATAGGAAAAATCTTAACTCTTAATCTTGAATTTAAATTTAAACAATCTTAAAATTAATTGGTCATAAGCAGTTTTTTTTTCGGCTTTGGCAGTGCACTATGAAAGCCCACTTCAAAAATACAAAAATTGTGTACAGAAAACTATAAAACTAACAACATAAGTAACAAAGTTCAACAATAAATTGGAGGTCCAAATGGCTTGAAGTCTACACGTTTACATCACACTAAGTAATTTTCTTCAACTAGAAATTTTGCTAATGAAAACCAAACTAAAGGATTGTCGTCTTTTAATAAATTTATAATTCTAAGATCTTGAGGATTTTGAATACCGAGATTTTGAAGAGTTGCCAATAGATTCGTTCTTGATTTGATTAAAAGTGGACACTCAAAAATTATGTGATCCAAACTTCCTTCTGGAGCAGAACAGTCACATGATGGGTCTGATTTTAAATTAATTTTGAACAGATGAGAAGGTAAATTTCCGTGACCAATTCGTAGCCTATTGATAATAATCATTTCTTTTCTTAAGCAGTTAAAAATAAAAACAAAATAAATACTGAAAAAGCAGCTGAGAGAACTGTCAAATTTGGAACCTCCTACTCCACTTTATTCAATTACATAGAGTACATAATAGGTGTCAAGAATAAAAGAAAATAACTAAATTTTAGTTACAAGTAAACACAATTTTGTTTTACAGGCATGGTTTATTGATATAAGTATAAGTTTTTTTATTGTGGAAGTGGTTGTACATCAAGTGGTGTGGCAGTCACTGAAACATGGGTGAAGATCTCTAGTTCATGAATTCTCCAACTGAGTAGAATGGTCTGTCTGCAAGCCAAGCCGATAAATGCTGTCTTCTACTGCTTTTGCAGGGGTCTTTAATTGTGTCTGGTAGCAGGTTCAGAAACTTCAATCCCATCTAGGGAAGGTTTTTCTTCAAAGAGTGTTAAATGGTGTACTGGCAGAGTGAAATTCATAGCCTGTTGAGTGTTGTGGTTGTGCTAATGTATGCCTCGTTGAAGTTGTAGTCTGCCCACATAGGTTACAGCTAGGAGGTACATGCTAGCAACTGTTAAAATTTTCAGTTTGCGCAATTTTGGTTTACAACTTTCCCTTGTCAATCTGTTAGTATTCTAACTACTTTTTCTGGTGGATAAATACACACTGAAGGTTAGTTGCTGATGAATTTCCCCATACTTCCAGGCGGTATCGTAGATGTGATTCTAAAAGTGAATGGTAAGCAATCGTGGTTGTGTTGGTTTCACCTATAATTTTCATCCTTATTACAATAACCTATAATAATTTATCCTATAACACCTATAATTTTTTATCCTTATCACATAGAGACTGCTACTCAATTTTCTACGCAGCATGGGCGGATTTACGGGGGTGCCAGGGGGTGCCTTGCACCCCCTGATTTTTGATGATATATTTTTTTAAGTTTCTATCATAGTTTTGTAATAATGTGTTTTTTTTATTGGAACAAAAAAGTTTTTTGGACAATAAATATTTTTAACAAGTAAGACGTAAGCAGTCAAGTCGCGTAATCGAAACGACTATTTTAAAAGACAATTAAACTATATTTTGAACATAATGCGGTCACGTGTGTGTGTTACGCTACGATGTTTCTGGTTAAATAAACTGAACGGTTTCCGGCAAAAGGAGAGTACCGAACCTGCTCTGACGCTCTCTCTCTCCCTCCCCCTCTCGTCATTTACCTCTGGTGACTTAATTTCTCGGAATATGATGTACATCTGTGATATAGTTATGTTTAATTTTTGTGGACTCTATAGGACAGTTGTAGCAACGTTGCTCAGTGGCCAGTAGGCCTATACTGTTTGGTTATTAGTTAGTGCCGTGTAGTACTTTTTAAAAATAGTTATTTAAAGTTATTTACTTATTTAGTTACTTGTATACTTATCTTTCAAAAGTTCAACGAATATAATAAGCCTTATTGGTAAGGAAACATTAATAACTATGAAAAATAAAACGAATTTCGTTATACAGTAATCACTATCAACAATCTTTTAATACCTTTTTCTCGTTAAAGTTTTCACGTTACATTATCAATAAATAATGTTACTTTTAATTTAATTTGTTATGACTGTTTTTATATTCCTTAGTTCTATCGTACGGAAATAAATTAAACAAATCCAATTAACTTGAAGGTTAAATGTAGGTTAACTAACGATCTTCAAAATAAATAAACATCCTTCAAAGATTCTAAAAACGATTTTCTAGCAATGGTTAAAATCAATAATCTAAGCTGGTTTTTATAATAAAATTTCAAATTATAGATAGTCAGTTTTCTCAACTGAAATGAAGCACTAAAATTTTGGGGGTTTTATAATAATAAATTAAACAGCGGTACTTGTTTGTTATACATATGCCACTATTTCTTTAACATTTACGCTCATCACTTCTTATAATAGTACAGTAAAATTAGGGTTTTAGATCGGCCACTGATGTGCATTCACAAAAATTTGATGAGAGCTTCTTTTAAGCACTATAATTAAAGATCTGATGAGTCCCCAAAAAATAAAGTCTTTTTTCGCCTATAAAACCACTTTTCAAAATTGCGGTATTTTGTAAATGGGATACATTTTGAAAAAATGTTTTTGCTTTTATTTTTCAACTGCATTTCCCAATATAATGTTGTGGCACCAACACCGATAATTTTTGGATGGGAAGTAGTTCATTTTGACCGGTCGTTAATTTTTGGCCGCCATCTTGGATCCGCCATGTTGGATGAAAGTTATTTTTTTATAATGTAAAGATAGTATTGTGACACATCATTTCAAAGTAGATTTTTACGCTGATTACAATGCCGCAATCCGTTTTTTTTTTTTTTTTTTTTTTAATTTTGGTTTGTTTTAAAGACACGCTCAAACAAAAAATCATCTTTATTAATTTCTTATGGACATTTCGAACTTTAAATTTATTTTTCATTATTTGTTTTTTATATCTAGTTCTAATTGAGGAATTCTGTTCATTGTGACCTTAAAATACTCAGTAATGTTCCGGCATTAATTTTAGGTATTCTTCATTCGATTTGGAGGATACTGAGACGAGTCATATGCTTCTATTTAATAGGAAATTCAATTTTTTTTAAATTCGCTTTTAGTTAAAGATTGATATCTCATGTTCTAAATAAGACACAAAGTTAATTCTGGTCTTAAAACAACTAGTACATCAATGTCTTTAATTTGAGTTGCTGACCATTGAAATTCGTTGGATTTTAAGTGGCTTATAACTGTCTAATCAACATAAAATTTATTGGTCCCTGAAATTCGTCTTCAGTTAAAGACATACAACTCAACTTGTAAATGAGATTCAAGATTCGTTTTGGTCTTAAATTACACGGTACATTATTGGCTTTAATTCCATATATTGATTGTTAAAATTGAATATGTTTAAGATGTGATTTTATAAACTTTTCAATAAAAAATATTTCCATTTCTGAAATTTGGGTGAAGTTTTAAATTTACAAAAAAATTCAAACCAAGCCAACTCAAACGAACAAAAACTCTAAAGAACCCCAATGATCCGCTGAGTGATCTGATACCAAAATTAACAGTCTATCCTAATTAGAACAGTATATATGAAGATAAATAAAAAAGAAATAAATTCAAAATTTGAAACGTCCATAAGAAATGTGTAGAGAAGAATTTTAACTTCCATATATCTTTGAAACAGAAAAATATTTTCAAAAACGGATTGCGGCAGTGTAATCAGCGAAAAAATCTATTCTGAAATGATGTGTCACAACACTATCTTTACATTAGAAAAAAACAACTTGTATCCAAGATGGCGGCCAAAAAATAAAGACAGTTGAAAATAAAGTATTTAGCACTCAAGAATTATTGGAGTTAGTTCCACAACTTAATATTGAGGAGATGAACGTAAAATATGAAAAAGGAAAGCTTTTTCAAAATTTATCCCATTATAAAAGAACCGCCACTTTGAAAAGTGATTTTATGGGTCTAAAACAACTTTATTTTTTGGGGACTCATCGAATCTCTTTTTCTAGAGCTTAAAAGAAGGTATCCTGAAAATTTCATGAACGCACATCAGTTGCCGATCAAAAGGTCGTTTTTGGCCTTATTTTACTGTACTATAAAGCCATCCTTTAAGCTTCATTTTTAGGTTATTTTGAATTGCCGTGGTATTAAAAAACACATAAATTGAAAGAAGACTATTACTGAACATTGTGTTAAAATTTTGTATTTCTAAGTTTCGCAGTTTTTTAAGTGTGCTTGCTTAAAAGTCATCCATGTTACCGATGATAGTGGCGAACGCATCTCCCTCCGAGACGCTGGGTTATGTTATAGCTGTCTAGCGGTCTTCTGTATGACTTATCGCTACCGTTAGATTTTTTTCGAGTTAGTGAAAGTAATTATGACCTATATAAAAACAGAAATAATAACAGCCTGCTGTAATCTTGGCTGATAACGTGTATCAGGCCTGGTTTCGCAGCCGCGTGCGGAGATGCGTTTGCCGTGATTATCGGTGACATGGCTTAGTTTAAGGAAACAGAACTCAAAAACCGTAAAACTTGGAAACGTGAAATTTTTACACAATATTCAGGAAATACTTTTCCTTCAATTTATATGTTTTTTGAAGATCCTAGTTCAAGATAGCATAAAAAAGCTGGCTTATGTATACGTAACAGACAAGTACCTAAACAGCTATAGGGCCTACTTGGGACAGGCCTTAAAACCTGCCATTTAAATACGATTTTGGTGTTTGAATGAGCATACAATGACTCATACTTTAGGATGGCTGGCACCCCCAAAAATGTTGACCAAAATCTGCCCATGCTACACAGGCTGTCAATATGAGGGGTCCATGTCAGTTTCTGGTTTTATACTAAACCTAGATACTTGGCTTCTTTTGGAGCTTCAATATCTGGGATCCTACTTACAGCGCTATTTCTCCTGCCAAACACTAGTTGTTAGTCTTCTCAACTCTCAATTTATTATATAAAAAAACGTTTATAAAATCAGCTGATAACTCTGGAAGATTTGAAACCAACATGGAAGATATAGTTTCAACATGTGGCTCAACAAATTAATACCAGAGTGCAGCACCCTTAGGTGTATTAAAACATTCTCTAAGGTGAGTGATCAAAACAAACGAGCTCCTTGTGGGGTGAGTGAGAGGAGAGAACGAGCTCATCTTGAAAAGAAACAGCTTTTTGGGTTCTTTTTCCCGAATAATATGTGAATGAGATTATTAGTGCAAAAGAATTGTATTAGTTTACCGAGAAAATACTTGCCCTCCCCCCCCCCCCCCCCAGGTTCTTAGGTTTTACAATAGGGCACTGGGCTATGTTTGTTTGAGAATAATAGAAGAGAAGGTTTATTTTAAAGGATCGAAATCCAATTGATACACTCAAAAGAATAAATTAGTTGGTTGAATTCCCCCCTCCCCCTCGATCACATTTAGTAATGTGATTCTTTGTATGCGTCAGCTCTGAAGAGTGGACTTTTTAAATTTAATTTTAATGCTTAAGTGAGCAGGTCTGCTTTCTTTATTAGGTCTGTTTTGTTTGTAGTTTTGCTTTTGGTCGTGAAGCCTAACGGTAAACCTGGTTCAAGGAAATCAATTGATGGAACAAATTCCTGTTCTTTCCAAAAATCTTACAGCTGATAATGCTTCAAGTAATCTCACCAACAATGAATTACAAACATCGAGATCTTTCTAATAACTTAACTGTGGATATTTAAAGCCTTTGTTATGGCTCATGCAGGCAGATCTTCGTAGGCAGTTGGACACACCTCAAGCTGTCAAAGTGTAGTGGTTCTTCTTGACTGCTGTTTTGTACATAACTCCAAGCAGTATCGTCCATCTAGCTTGGCAGTTTGTCACGACCCTTTGAAGTCGCTTGCAGTTAACATTTTGAATGTTTTAAAATTCTCAAATGCATGATTTGGTTTTTACTTTCTTAAATTAATCATCAATTTTAGTAAAGTTACCAGATAATGTTATTTTATACCAATAGATGACCCTGTTTCACTCTATGATGAGTTTGATTGACTTAACAGCCTTGTGCATGGTTTTCGTGTGGTTTGCCTTGACAATCTGACAGCAAGCTGAAGGAGAACCAGCTGATGAGGATACAGGCTGGGGACCCGGTGTCGAGGTACTTCGGGCTCAAGAGAGGCCAGGTGAGTCCTAGCGACACCCAGACACAACATGTGTAATGCTAATTTTATAAGTAACATTATTTGTTCTGAAGGACATTATTGGTGGGGTATTTGATATTAATCTCAATTATTGGGCACTCCCCACCTCCAGGTTTATGGCGACCGTCAGAACAGCGAAGATACAGCCAGATATCCTCTTGTCAGAAAAATCAAATTGTTTTAAATCAATTGTTTTAAGACAATTTGATTTTTCTGACAAGAGGATATCTGGCTGTATCTTCGCTCTTCTGACGGTCGCCATAAACCTTGAGGTGGGTAGTGCCCAATAATTGAGATTAATAGCATAAACATTAGTAGGAAATAAGTTATTTAATATAAATCTTTTTCATACTATGTTCCTTCTTTAAATATTGTTTAGATTAGTGCCTCTGTCAAAGCCGCATCCACACTGGCAAAACATGTTTGGCAAAAAAATATCTTCTGAACTTTAGTTTGTTCGTTGCTAACCTTTTAGAATGTAAATCATATGGCCGGTAATTGTTCATTAGGAATGTTTGTTAATTTTTTTGTGTTCGGGGTAAGTGCAGCTACGGCCTGAATTTCACCTTTAAAGCACACATAGAGGGACAAGGGGCATGTGGCTTCTGAGCACTGTCCGTAGAATAGCCCAGGTCGTATAATTAGTAATCTTCCTTGATTAATCATAGCCCATTTTTCACTGAATTTGCCAATTTTAAGATCATTGAGATATCTTTATTTTTTTAGGAGTTATGAACTTTTTCGTGGCCAAGAACACGGCAACGTAAAAATCTCTAAAATTTCCAAGATATTACTTTTTGTTATAACTAATGAAATAATGCATAGATGTTATAATTTCATGTTTGGAATTATTTCCTGACCTCTTGTGAATTGTTTGCAATCAATTTTATGTACAAAAATTAAATTTTTATGAATTATTTACTTTGTGTAAATAAAATATTTTACTTGTTACGCCAGTTTCATGGTTGTGGCCGTATTAAATTCAACTAAAAATCACTCTTTTAACTGGAAAACACCTTGTTGATGATTACTAAACACTTTAATGTTTGGATTTATAAATAAAAGTGTTTTTTCTCTAATTCTAAATTAAGTTTAGTCCTAGGTTAGTTTAAATTTTTATCTTCTCTAGCAAATTCACTGAAACGAAAAAAAAATTTCAAGCACTTAATTAAAAAATAACAAAAGCAAAATAATAGTTTTAAAGCATGAAATATTTATGGGAAGTGCTTGAAAAGAGTACAAATAGGCCTAATAAAACCAATTTTCACTGGCTGCACTTACCCCGGGGTCTGTGGCTGCACTTGCCCCATGTCAAAAAATGCCAGGGTAAGTGAAACCACAGCTTTTTTTTTACTAAGAAATTTTGAGCAAAATGGACTGCAGAGGCTTAATCTACACATAAAAAACTACTAGAAACACTCACAACTTTAAGTTTAAGATTTTTCATACATTGATAAAAATTGTGCAAACTTTGACCCTTGCACTTCCATTTGGTAACAAAACGTAAGGTTTTGTCTTTTTAAGTAAAAAAATTGTTTTTGACCTATCACAGTCAATGTAAATGTTAAATATATTATATAAAGGCCCAAATAAATATAATTTGGTGTTTTTGGGTTTAATTTACCACTTATAAGGTCAAGGTAGCCACTGGCTTCACTAGCCCCATGGCTCCACTTACCCCTCTTCGCCCTATGTTAAATTTGCTTCTCACTTTGATATTGTGATAATTGTGGTTTAAGAAAAAAATGTTTCAATGCATCCAGTTCTTACAAAATTTTCCACAATTTATTTATTGTATAAATGATAAATTAATCCTACAAGTGCCATGTTTAGCAATCTCAACCTTTTATCCACTTTCCTAATGCTGGGATCGCAACATTATTCTCTTGATAGTTTTTGTACTATCAATTTTCATTTTCTTTCTTATGATTTTTAACAAATACCCTTCGATGATTTTTCATTTAGGGCAAGGATATGAATACGTTTCTCTGTGAGGTTTTTGCTTTTTTGGAGTTGATTTCCTTAAATTTTCAGCAATCTGAAAGAGAATAATTTGCCAAGAATTCAAACTGGTGACCCAATTTGTCGGTATTTTGGACTGAGAAGGGGTCAGGTAAATAAAAAAGCCCAAGGAGTGATCTTTTGTTTTGATATTTTTAGTTTGTTCTTGACACTAAAAAATCATATTAATTAATAAATCTGTGCATGCTGTGTTATGTCAGGCCATGATCAAAATGGATTGATATCCGAATTTTAATAATTTACATGCAACAACTAATATTTGGTTGATATAAATAGTTGAGCCCTAAGTTTATAGTCCCATACCAATTATTATTATTTTTTTTTTTCAAAATCAACTTAAAATTTATGAGAATTTGGTGCTAGTTTTATTACGACACCATGACTTTTTTTAGTTGTATTAGTTTGAACCCTTAAAAATAAAAGTGCATTTTGAGAAAAATGCCTTTTAAAAGTTCAATGTTAAATTAAACACAGAGTTTGCACTTAATTTAAGCGATAAATTTTGTATCAATACAAACCTCATAATATCCTCTTTAGACAGAACATCATACTTTAATTTCACTATATTCAGACAAACCTTGTTTTAATTACAACATGTACTGTAGTATAAAAGTGCTTTTCAAGAAAAGTGACCTCTTATCGGCTCTATATTCAGACTGATACTAGTTACAAGGAGACAGGTTCCATTTTGCACCAGTTTACGGGATAAACTTTCAAATGTGTTAGATGGTTAAGGCTGATGGTTAAGTCTGGATTCTCGGGGGAAAACAGAAAAAGAACTATGTGATTTTTTTACTGTTAATATACCTTATTCTGAGGCAGCCATTAGTAAAAAATCTTGTTAGAAACCCATTGTAGTTCTCTCCGTTTCTACTATAATTCGCAAAAGACAAGTTTTTTAAGTTATACAAGGTGGGGTTGTGTATTTTAAAAAAGAATCCTTTTCTCAGCCTCATGTTATTTTATAAGTAAATTGAGTTCTTTTTCCCCAGTCTCCTTTACTAGTTATTTTGTGCATTTCCTCTTATTAAAACTATTTCATAAATGATAGTGTCTTATAGAAGTTACTATACAATATGTAAATAACCATAACTTTTTATTTTGGATACAGAAGACATCAAACAGTTTAGATTTAATTTGCTGAATCTAGGTCAATTTTGGTTTTTATTACACATTGCCTATTTTTTAGACAAATTTCATCATTTAATTTGGGTAAATAAGGCTTTTTCTCCAAGTTTTTCTTAAAAAATTTAATATTTTCAGCTTGTGAAAGTTTTTAAACCTTTGGCTTTTAGAATAAGTATATCGGCCCCTTCAATTTGTTAAAAAAAAAAAAAACAACTAAAAAAATCTTTTTTTTACAAAATAATCTTAAGGTAAGGAAAATTGAGTTACTTTTCTATATCACTGAGAGTTATATTTTTAAATTTTTAACTTTTAAGGTATGTGAGACCTGATGTAACTATTCAACTAAATGATCACCAAGCATCATAAAAATCGGTTGATAAATGTCATCTGAAACAGGATAATATGAAACCATGGTTTGTCCAAAAGCTGTATATTTTAAATTGCCATCTGTGCTACCAGCTCAAAGGGGGAGATGACTCTTAAGAGGGCGTTGGAGTCAATCAAAATTCCGCCTTTCCCCCATAAGAGCAATGTTAAACGGGATGTCAAATAACGCTTTTATTTATAATCAGAAAATAATGGTTTATAGCTCTAATTAAAGGGTTCATCAAGGCGGATTTTGTTTGCGAGAGGAATTTTTTATAAACATTAGTGTTTTTTACTAACTTGAAATAACAAAGCAAGTTTTTAACTAACTTAAAAAAATTTTCTACAGAATTTTATAAATTATTTACAAAGAATCGATCTCGCAAAAGGAACGGGGAATTTAATTGTGATTCAAACGCTATTTATTCTGAACCAATCGGACAAAAAATAAAGAAATTATTTGACAAATGCCGGGGACAAGTTTAGCATTGCTCTTATGGGAAATAAATCCAACATGGCGGCACTCCAACGCCCTCTTAAAGCTGAAAATTTCAGCATGTATATATCAATCGGCATAGCAGCAACAACTGCCAGTAGTCACAGAAACCAAAAGACTACTAGGATACTTAACATATATTTTCTCCAACGTCCAGCGAATCTGTACATCGACGGATTTCTATTTCAATTCAAAAAAATCAATTTCTATTATATTTTAACACTAAATGAACCAAAAAGTTCTCTCTTTGATAGGAAATACTACATTTATAATGCTTGCCATTTTCAATGCAGTAATAGTTGATATGATCCAAAGAGTTAAATTCTAACTTACATGATTAACATGTGTTACACATAACGCTACTGATATTTATCATACTTATTTGTTTTGTTGTTTGCAATAACTGTAATGAAAGAATTAACTACCATAATCTTGATTTAACTTGAATAACATTATGTGATTACTTGATTATTAGAAACTAACTAATTTAGGAATTAGTAACTTTTGTAGCAAATTAAGAGCATTAATTACACTTTGCTTCTATAATTTTCATTTAGGCCTTGTTAAATTATTTTCTATAAAATGGATGCAGTGGAATCTTTAATCTGTATAAGTAGTTTGAACCTTAGGGAATCAGTGACAAATTTCAAAACATTAAACATTTTAAATTAAAACACTGTCAAGTTATATATTATATTTTTAATTTGAATACATTCTAAATAATAATAGAGGTTCTATTCAATTATTTTTTCAAATTTTTGTTGTGTAAAATAAAATTAAAAACTTATTATCCTCTAGAATCAAATTCAAATTACTAAAATTTTGTTTTGTGAAAACAAGCTTGTTTCACTAGAATGTTTGCAAAATTTTAATGGTCCAAATGCAACGATAAATATCCAACTGTATTTAAATCACCTCTTTGAAAAGTAATGCAGATTCGTGCATCTGTCGTTTTAACTATTTACGCTGACATCGCTAGTGTAATTAATATTGTGACAAACTATGTGTATTCGGGACCAGCATCAGCGGCTTACCAAGGAATTATTCATAAGTTGACGGAACATTGTTGTGCGAATAAATAACAAAGCATGGTTTTCAATTTGGCTGGTCGTAGATTTAGCTTTGTTGGTAATCAATACTAATCATTGTTGTTTTGAATTAAAACGCACATGTGTCTCTATGTTGTTTTATAGAAGATAAAATTATATATCCTTTGGTCATAAAATCTTGAACATTTTTTAATAAACTTTTTACTGTTTGTGTTACAAAGTTGTACATGGTATAGGAATTTACTGAGTCAAGGAATATTAACTTTTAGTTGTTTTTGTCTGATAGTCATGGTGATAGGAGGGAAGGGAGTTATGTTTAAAGAGATAGGGTCAGTCTGTCAACTTCTGCATCCTGGTGGGAAGAGGACCATTATCATTTTAAAAAATCAACACATTATTAATTATCCTCTATATGAATAACTCTATCTGATAACTATAGGCCTATCAAGTATTCTAGGCACGGTATTAGTTTGAAAATGTGTATCTTTGGTTTTCGTAAATAGACATAACTTGAAAAATTAAATAAACTAAGACAATAGTTGACTCTTTTTATTAGTAAATATTGAAGAACTCTTTAAATTAAAAGTCATCAAACATGTACAATTATTTTTAATTTTTGTATTGACTTAGAAATACTTAATATGTAAATAAAATAATAAATTGTGATCATATAAGTTGATACACATTTGGGTTATGTAGCCCAATATAGGCAATTAATAATTACAGGTACGTTGTTAGTTATTACAATCAAATTAATTAATGTTGAGTCAATTTTAATGTTTTCGTACGAAAATGTGTTTCAGGTGGTCAAAATCATCCGATCATCTGAGACTGCCGGCAGATACATTTCCTATCGTCTTGTGTGTTAGCCGATTTTTTACCCTAGTATTTTATTGAGTTTTAATTTTTTACATGAAGAGGATGTGTTTGTATATAAGTATTTTACCTTGATTGAACTTTGCAAATAAATAACAATTTTCATCTGAAGTATTTATTTATTTTTAAGTTCTCAGAACCAACACCAAATTACAACCATTATTTTATATAGAACAGTTTTAGAATAATTTTTTTTTTTATTGATATATTTTGATTATAAATTATTATTTATTTATATTTTACTCCTCTGGGAAAGGTGCACCATTGGCATGCACCTTGGTGAGGGATTAGTGATATGGGCTGGCTAAATTCTCAGTGGGTAGGTATTTATTAATTTGATAATGAAATAAAACTACCTTGTCCAATCACTAGTTATCAAAAAACTACATGTTTCGTTCCTTAGAACTTAATCAGGTCTATAGTATGCTATGCAACTACCACATATTCCAATGTATTATTACATTGTGGTTTGTCAAATAATTCAATAACAAGTTGTCCCAGTCACTAAAACTAAAAGTTGTCTAAATGATCAAATTAATACAACTGATTAAAATTGTACTTGGGCTGGCCAGCATAGTGTTATCTAGTTTGTGATAAGAGTGAGGTGCTGTTCATTTAAAAAAACAACTTTAATGAATGAATTTTGAAAAACACTTTTTCAACTTTTTGGTACTTTTTTAACTTAACGTTTTTAGTTTTTTCCCCTTTTTTTCTTGATGAAGTCAAAGGGGGGGCTGCAGCCCCCACAGCCCCCCCCCCCTGTATCCGCCAATGCTATCTAGCTCGATTGGCATTTTTTACTCATAACTTGGTTGATCCCATGGGTTGATCCAGCTTGGAGATGAATCCATTTTGGCGTCTGCTTCTTAATCCCCATCAAGTTAGTGTTCACGTGCATCGGTCGCCTGTATCTGTTCACAAAAACCCCGAACTAGATACATGACATCAGTGAGGGTGAACTTGGCTATCATGAGGGTTTAAAGTTGTGTAGGCTCAGTAAAGAGTAGCACAAAGGGCTACATAAATAAACAATATTTGCAAACAAACTGTCAAACTTTGCAAATTAAAGCTCTTAATCAAGTAAGCCTATCGATTATTCCCTTAAATGTAGGCCTACTTTTCAGACTTTGGTAAAACTTTTGACATAGTCATTTTAGTAGTTTTCAATTGTTCTAGTTTTGAAAAATGTAATATTTAGAAGGAAATCCGTTAACTATAAACCATACAGGTAGATAGAATACCATATTTCTTAGATTGAATATCCTAAGTGATAAATTAATTCAATGTAGAGTGGTGAACAAATTGTCACACGCTCGCGCCCGATCGCACTCGTCTTTGCCTTCTTTCTTTCCAGTTTTCTGCATGATATTTAACAGTATAACTTTTGTAAGTTGTTTATATATATATATATATATATATATATATATATATATATATATATATATATATATATATATATATATATATATATATTAATACGCAAGCATGTTTCATTTCCTCCTTTTTTCTCAGCTCCTGTGTATCGTAGGAGAAATCCGTGCATACCATTAGAAAGGTATAGTCCTGTAGATGAGCAGAATCACATTCTAATTCACATCAGACTCCAGGGCTACGAACCACATGCATTCAAAGTTCCAATGTTAATCTTATGGAGGAAGGAGAATTGATAGAATCATTAGACAGCTGTTGTAAAAACAACTGCTATAAATACAGGAAGAAAAGATGTTTCAGTTATAAAATGTTTTTAAACTTCTTGGGTCCAGATCAACTGAAATTTTGATCGCATTTCGATCAGGAGGCGATCTCTAGTATATATATAATCATATATATATATATATATATATATACTAGTGGCTTATAGGGGCAAATGCCCCTTAAAATCAAAATGGCAATGTTGTCTCTAAAAATAAGTTTCAACTTGTCAACTCCTTGCAGTATTTCTGTATTTTTCTTAAGCTGTAGTGTTAATTTAGGCCTACACGTTTGTATTTTCTAATAAAATAGTTCCTAATATTGACGAAACTTTTTGGCTTTATTAAATTAGTAGTTTACGAATAATTTACCCTGCATTGAAATACAGTATTCTATTTTGTCTAAAAAAGAAAAATTATTGCACTATTATACTACTGGACGCGATGAAAATAGTTTTAACCTTAAACATATTCATGATCTTGTAACTCAAAGAAATAAAATACTTCAATAAAAAATAAGCCCATTAATACTGTACACTTCTTTACCCTATGCCTCCCATTTCCCCACACTCACCATGACCCCAAGCCTCCCCATGCCCCTATCCACCTCCCCTGACCCGTGTTTCCTGTACCCCCTATGTCCCTGAGGAACGAACACCTCCCATGCCCTTGTACCCCCTTGTCCCCCCCATACCCCTGTAACCCCCCTTCTCCCACGTCCACAAGCCCGCAATTCTTCCCTGTGCCCCCATGACCTCTATGTCCCTCATTACTCCCCCCTGCCCCCCCCCCCATACCCAACCACCTTCCGTGCCACTGACATCTCTAGTACGTTTTGTGCCCCCATTCACATGCCCTCATGTCTCCTCGTGCCCCTGTTCACCTCTTCTGACCCGTGTTTTCTGTACCCCCATGTCCCACCTTGCCCACAATGTCCCTGTGCCCCCCATTCTCCCTTGCCCACATTCCCACAGTTCTTCCCGTGTCCCCAGTACCCTATATTCCACATTCCTCCCCCGTACCTCACATGCCCACAATTCCTCCCCGTGCTCCCTATATCTCCATGCCTTCACCTTGGCCCCCATGCCACCGTAACCCCAATGCCCCCAACAACTCTCGCGCCCCTATGCCCCCTCACCCACAGTACTCCCGTGCCCACATGCCCATCGTTCTTCCTCACATTCCCCATGCCCTCTATGTCCCATATGCCACCCGTGCCCCCTGCCACCGACGCCCCTAGTGCCCGTTGTGCCTTCCCATCCCTGCGCCGCCACGTGTCCCCAAGCTTCCGGGCCTCCATGCCCGACGTTCCTCCCCGCGGTCTCCATGTCCTCTTTGCCACCCATGCTCATCCACACTTCTTGCCACCGACGCCCCTAGTGCCCTTTGTGCCCCACACCTCCCGCCACCACATGCCCCAATGCATCCCCCCCAATGTCTCCCCAGAGTGCCTCCTCCGTCCCCGCACCTCCATGCTTCGGTGGGATCTCGCTCGCCGTTCCTCCCCATGAATTTATGTCTCCTATGCCTCCACCGTGCCCCTCATTTCCCCCTGTATCCAGCGCCACAAACACACCTTGTGTCTCTCTTGCCCTTCGTGCCCCATATCCTCGAACCCCCTGTGCTCCCTTATGGTCCCGTGCCGCCATCCCAGCCGTCCCTTCCTGTATCCTTCTGCCCTCCTGTGCCACCCGCCTTGTACCCTATTTACCTCATGTCTCCCCCGTGCCCCCTGCCGCCTTACCCTCCGTTCCAGCGACGTCCCTCATGCTGTGATTGTAGTCTATTTTGGCTGTTCGTCAATGAAGTAGAACATTGGTTAATATATTGTTAGTTTTCGCACACTATCATTTACATAAAAAGCTCCCCTTCTTTATGGATTAAAAGGAGTTTATCGTTTCCTTACGACTTACGTAAAGAAAGAAGTAGAGAATAGAAAAAAACAAAAAATCAAATATTGCTCATACGGAAGTTATCCAATGTTAGTCGTTTACATATAATGATTCAGCCGAAAATAAACAAACACTCAACAAAACGATTCAAGTCTTCAACTCTAACTACTAAATAGCCCACATATAAAGCAGTAAAGTAAACGACATTCACTAAGTAAAGACAACTAGGCCCTAACCATTAAACCATGCCTCGTCTATATTCTACATAAAAAATCATTCTACTCCTGTTTGCTTAATGGCATAGATAAGCTTACAAAGATGAAATCTTTGGATCCGTAATATGTTCATGACTCTCTTTTTTTCATAGTGCATTGCCAATTTTAAAAAGTTATAATTATGGTTATCTTAACTCAAAACATCTGCTCAATAACCAGCTGAGTTTATGAAAAAATATATTCACTGGAACATCTGATTAATCACACTTGTAAATCTAAAAATCTTCGTTCCATTAGATTAACATTGGAACCTCAAGGTCCAATGGGGCGAAGCCCAGGTAACTTTTGATGATTCTGGTATTTTTCCTTGCGTCCTTGGCCCTCAAGCTTTAAAATGAGCCATCATACGTTACCCTATCTTTCTTCTAACTCGAGATATTTCGTGGGGACCGATTCGCTTACGGAATTATATATATAGATTATTATTATTATTTTATGGCCAGCATTGGACCACTTAAGTCAATATAATGGTCAGGTTCTTCTTAAATTCTGTCTCTTCAAAAAAGTAAAATTTAACATTTTAACAGGGATTTTCTCCATTGTGACTAACACGGTAGTTATGGTAGAACAATTCCTCTTGAAATCTATTTCCCCCCTTTCAGACTATGCTCTAGTCATCAAGTTTTTCCCCTCTGGTTTTTGAGGTTCCACTGTCTTACTTGTAACCATTGATTTTGAGAGTTTAAAATTGTAAAAATTCAATCCAAAATCAACTATTTTCTAAAATTCACAAATATGTTTACTCTTCCTATAAAATACTTATTCCCTTAATTACTTTGCTTGCGCTTCTAATAATGCCTTAATAATGCCACTTGCATGATGCATGTGAAGCGAGGATGAAGTGCGGGTGGAGCTAAGAGAAACAATTAATTAACATTTCTTTTAACAAAGCCCCTAACAAACTCCTTATTAGTGGCCACTTCTCCCCTTTGATTGTTCTTTCGCTTTTCGTAGAGCGCGCAAAGAGTTAAGAGCTTGCCTCTTACATTTCTGCTTTCACCTTGTATTCTGTACTAATTAATCTACTTTTCCGGAAACTTGCTCATTATTGTCAGTATGGTTTTTAAGAATAAGCAGACAAGTTCTCTTTTATTTACTACAAGTTAGTTTTATGATATATGTTTTATCTAAAATTGAAACTGTTCATAAGTAGACGACTGTAATCATTACAGAGAAATGTATATCATAAATGTCCACAGAGTAGATTACAAATAAATGTTCACATGTATAATAAAATGTAACCTCAGTCCCAAGTTTATATTGTATTATGTGACTGGGACGGTGGCGACGTCCTGTAATCCAGCTACTTGGAGGTCACGAATTGTGGATAGTTATAGGCGATGGCTTGTGTATGTGTATGTGATGTTCCCTGGTGGGGATTAACGTCCGCACAAGTGAACATTAGTTCATCCATAAAGACCATCCTCATAATTAGACCAGTTCGTATATGGGAGGTTGGAATTGTGGTTCGGATCCCATGTTAAACTGTAGGTCCCTAGATACCATTGGCTGTTGGGCTATGAATTAACAGTCCTGTCTAAGGTGAATGTCGGCCTTAGTCAGTAACAAGACTACAAGATCGCGCCACAATCATCCTACACTCACCTCTCATTCATACTGACATTACTGACAGTTAAAACTGATCGTCTGTAGCGGTTAAAATTCGAGAAAAACAGCTAATTTTAGCCAGTTAGAGCTGAAATTAGAAAAAAATTATTTTAAAATTATAAAACCATATAAGACGAGATCCGTCTTTTTAATTTTATAAGAGCTAACCCCTATCTTAATTGGTTAATTTTAAAACACGATTCCCGTAAACCTCTGCAGCCATAAAACTCGCCTAGCGCTACGGCCGCGGCCGCAAGGCGGCATTCGGGCTCAGGAAGAGCGGAGCTTAAACATTACCGTACTAGAGAACCCGTGCTGCTCCGCAGCATTGACATTAGATACAGATAGTGATAATTTAATTATACTAACAATGAAATTAATAATTCTTAGTATTTGGTGTGCCTACTAAGAACCACAGTACCGTATATGAAACTGAGTTTGAGAACATAAAAGCTACATGATTGAAATTAAGCAGATATTTTTGTTAACGTGTTAATAAACAAAAATAATTAGCTCTTTTATGTGAACATTGTTTTAGTATGCATCAATAAATCCAAAATATGAAACAGTGAAAGGTCACAGAAAAAACAACTTGGGTATGACACATAAAATAACAAAACACAATAAACATATACTGTGGTTTCTTTTATTTAAACATATATTTAATGGACATTGTAAAACAATTTATGACAGGGAGAGATAAGTTGCAAAATTAAAAGAATATGTGGAATCTATATTTAGTAATACCACTGACTATGTACACTAACGTGAATAGACCTCTCATCCAATGCATTTAGTTTGAGGCAAAAATTTGGAAGTTTCGTGTACGACCCGGCGCCAGAGTCGCTTCCATCGATGTTGTTATTATTCAGTTGGGTTTTCAGTGCTGCCAAAACACTTTACCACAACATAAAAATAACCCTCAGTGATAAAACATTCCATTCTTGGTTGAGAAGAGTGGTAATACTGATTTTATCTATCATATGTCACTTGTGCTTCATGTACGTCGCAGAAGATTGCACCACAGTCATTAGGTTTCAAACACGCCTATATGCTATGAGAAGTCTATTCACGTTAGTGTACATAGTCAATGGTAATACGCTACATGAAAATTTGTAAACAAAAAAACTTTTTTAACATTAAAATGCGCGTGTGAGTATGTAGGTGCACAGTTGCAAACTGGCCTTCGATTTTTAATCGAGACACTATTACTCGAAAAAGGCATGAACACTAATTCGATTATTTTTAATATGAATTTAAAATTAAAAATCACAAGCCCAGGTGATAGGTTTTTACGTTGGAATAGAAATTTTCAGAAAACCAGTTGACAGGAGTAGCTACCTAACACACAGACTTATGGCAAAACCAAGGATGATTTTTACCTATTCTATAGCTGGAGGTTGCACCACGATGAAGTTTTTTTTTTTTTTTTTTAGGTAAGCGTACTGTTGATTTTTGTGTGAATTCGCACGTGTTCACTCATTATAAACTTAATAATTATGGAAAAAGTACATGTTCATCAAATATAAACAATAGCTTAAATCTAATCGTATAATTTAGAGAAGTTTACAAACCCTTTGAAAATGGAGCTAATAATAATATAACAAGAGGTTAAAATACCTGAACTGCCGTGTAATCCTAAGTCGTCATGTTGGCGACCGGTTTCGGTACTAACATAAGAGTACCATTATCAAGCCTAGGGACGTGAATTTTCACTCTTCCGAGGTCGTCATGAGTCTTGAAAACATATTACACAATACACTGACACATTTAACACAAACACGTACACGATAAAATGCATGGCCATACAACTATTTAGCGGCGCGGCTGTAGGTTACAGGGTGTGCGTCTAGACTGACCGTCGCCGTGTCTTCCTCTTCCTCTCCAACCCCTCTCACCGTTGTTATCAGCAGCACCAATTCCTTTTGAAAAAATAACTTGCTGGATACCTAGGGCTGCCTCGTGTACGTTATGTTAGTACCGAAACCGGTCGCCAACATGACGACTTAGGATTACACGGCAGTTCAGGTATTTTAACCTCTTGTTATATTATTATAATTGTACGTAATCCGGAGGCAACACTCAAAATGAGGAGCTAATAAATAAGTTTCAATTAATAAAAGGGTATATATTATTAAGAAAATTTACATTGGTTGTTCTTCTTGCGTTTTTTAAACGAAATTGTGATTGGAAGTCAGCAATTTATTTAAGATTATTAGCCCAAAAATAATACTAAAAACTAATTAGAACTGGATAAAAATGCCTGCGATTAAATTCAAATTTCAGAAGACCACGATTAAAAATTATGTTGTATAAAATTATATAGCGCATTGTGCTTGCCCGGTTTTTATTATCATCATGAGCTTAATGGAAGCTAAAGGATCCACAACCTAAATAAACAGAATTTCTAACCTATAATTAAATGAATCGCACTTAAATGTAGGCCTAATACAATTTTTGAAACATATTATAACGTCTCAAAATTAACCGATTCTAACGATCAATATCTCAAAAGAAAAAAAAAACTTCAAGGATTATTTCATGACAAAAACATTGAAAATATCTAAAATATAAATAGAGTTATGAATCATCGATTGCAGATAAGTCATAAAAGAATTACAACTTGTGTTGCTTAGAATGCAGTAGCAAACTTCAATTTCGTCCGATTTTAATACTCATTGACTCATATGAAAGCTTGTATTCCAGAGATGGTTCTTGGACCAAAACACATAGCTTAACATAATTATAACTATAAACATTTATTTTTCATTCAATTCCAGATTCTGGAAATTATAAAATTTATGTTTTTTGGTTAAGTAATATAGTAGATAAATTAATACCGATTCTAATGATCAATATCTCAAAAGAAAGTCAAGATTTCAAGGATTATTTGAAGACCAAAACATATAAAATATCTTAAATAGAAATGGAGTTATGTATCGTTGTTTGAAGATAAGTCATACAAATTAAAATAAATTATGTTATTTGTAATACTGTAGCGAGCTTCAGTTTCATCCGATTTTTATATTCAAAAGCTCATATGAAAGCTGGTATTTCAGAGATAGTTCCTTGACCAAAACATATAGCATAACATATCTATGACTAGAAAATTTTATCCTTCATTCAATTCCAAATTCTTTAAATTATAAAATTTATGTTTTTAGATCGAGTAATACAGTAGATAAATAAATACCGATTTTAACGATCGATATCTCAAAAGAAAGTCAAGATTTCAAGGATTATTTGAAGACCAAAACATATAAAATATTTTAAATAGAAATGGAGTTATGTATCATTGATTGAAGATAAGTCATAATAAAATTAAAATAAATTGTGTTATTTGTAATGCTGTAGCGAGCTTCAGTTTCGTCCGATTTTTATATTCAAAGGCTCATATGAAAGCTGGTATTCCAGAGATGGTTCTTAGACCAAAACATATAGCATCATAACCTATCTATAAATGAAAAATATTATCTTTAATTCAATTGAAAAATCCGGAAAAAATCACATTTATGTTTTTAGGTCGAGTAATATAGTAGATAACTGAATACAAATGTTTGATGGCAAATCTATGAATTCTTACCTTTAATTTAAGACCAAAATTATCAAAATCGGTCCGTTAAAATAGCCAAACAAATCCGGCAAAGTCAATTAAAATTTAACTCCCATAAGAAATACACAGGGAGGAAATTTAATTTGTGTGTAAATCGAGTAATATGATATGAAAGTGAATTCCGATGCTTGATGACAAATCTGTGAATGCATACCTTTAATTTAAGACTAAAATCATGAAAATCGGTCCGGTAGAAGAGCCAAACATTACCGGAAAAGAAAAAACCAATTTTTTTTTTAATATATAGATTAGCTTTTGACTATAGGCATATGATAGGTTTTGAATATAGGCATATAGGTTTAGGCATTCATGAATTTTATTTCATTAGAAATTTTAGTGTTATAGCATGCCTTAAAGCTATTCGATTAATGACTAATCCTTAAAAGTGTTATAGGCCTATAGAGATATTTTTCACTCCATTATAGTCACGTTTGTTTTTACCTAGAAGTCTACAGTTTTATAGCGAAATATGGTGTGAAAGGTGACTTATTGTGTTAGTGTTTTTTCGAGGCTGATATCAGAAGAACAATGTCTAAAACAGTAAGCCTAAACTAGTGACCGGATGCTCTAATAATTCAGGATTTACAGTAATTGATAAAACCTCTCTGACTCACCTTTAATTGGACGAATCAGAATTTTAAAATTTTAAACCTATTCCCGCTACACCATTTGCTCGATTATACAGGCTAGGTCGCCGTTTTATCCTATTTTTATATATTCTCTACTTAGGACTTATAACTGCTCAAAGATTGTCCAATTTAACAAATGATCCATTGAATAACATGAGAGGAATGGTAGGCTATCATCATTTCGAGGGGTAGCTCGGGTCAGGTATATAATAATTTACTAAAATAGCGGTTCACTGCCCTAAGTGGTCGCTTCCTGTGTAAAGCTGGACCGCCCAAAATTTAAGTCTTTCATGATTCTATGATGTTTTCATCTAATAAATAACTAATTAAATTAAGTGCAGTATTCTTTATATGAGAATAAAAGATGAAATGAAAGGTATATAGAAAGTTGAACACTAAATAGATGCTTACAAACATAGAGGAACGAAATTGAACATTTTAGATCGAAATACAAGCTAAAATTATTCCTGCTCTGTGATACTATCAATCAATCAATCAAATAATTCGTTTTAATCATACCATTGCGATAAACGTTGTTTTTGGAACGGTCAGCTGTGATCGAAACTAGTTGATTCCCGGTGGGTTGGATAAACGTGTTGGTAAACAAAGTTTTCGGGACTAGACCGAGAAACAGTGGTTTTCGGGACACTAAACAAGTTAATTTATTTTTATTTTTAATAACATCTGTAAATAGTTCAAATACAAGATTAAACAAATAACAACGTAAGAGGGGGTATATAGGTTAAAATTGATTAATTTTTATCCAAACTGTAAATTTATTAAAGGTGGTATGGTGAAAAGTACTGTTCGTAACTCGTCCGAAAGTGGTATATCGGTGCTCGATCGAATTCAAGTACTCGGCTTCGCCAATGAATATAAGAAGAACAGACCTTATGGCTTTAATTCTGCCGGTTTTTTTAATTGGGCAACTCAACACCAGGCTGCGCGCGCTGTACTCCTGTGCCGTTCCTTTACGTGAAATCCCCCCCTTCAACCTAGCATCTACGGCGAAATCAGCGTTAATTTAAGGATAGCGCGCCGCCGTTTACACGCCCCTGGACCTAACCAAACTGGTTTATATGCTATAAAACGTATATATTCGGCTTCTGTATGAAATGCAGAATCTAACAATATGAATATTTTTTAATTTGTAAAATATATGTAATTTACAAGTTGGAAACTTGTAATTTTTTATTTAGTCTGACATTAAAAAGTTACTAAGCGAGGAATTTTTTTATTTTTGGGTCAGAAACAAACTTTCAGCGGGAAAGTTGTTGACATTTAGATGAATTTCATCATGTAATTGAGTAATTTACGATTAAATGTTTTGATCGTTGGCAATTGAATTAATAGTGCCTTGAAGAAATTCACTTTGAGTCTCGCGCTCCCTTAATTCATCGTTCGGTCTATGATTTCATAAGAATGACAATGAGTATTGACTATCTATTTTTGACTTAATATTCGTTAAGCACATAGTTGTGAAATCTTATATTTTTTTACACTCTATAGAATTAAACATAACCATTATTTCGTACAGCAATGCTGAAGTATTCTATGATGCTTGTTTTTCTAAACAATATATATTATTTTAAATCACAATTAAATAAATAATGTAATGCTAAATATTTTAAAATTGAAAATTACTTTTTTAACCTATACTGTACTCATAAAATATGTAGGCTATTCAACAGTAATAAACACAACATCTTGCGAAACTTTTGATTCTAAACTATATTAAAGGCGCTAGATCGCAGATCGAGGAGTCTACTTATTTTGAGCCCCAGACTTCTTTGGGGCCATTAAAAAAAATTAATATCGAGCTGTTTTATTATTATATTATTAGTATAATCCAGTTTGTAATTTACTTTCTCTTCAATAAATTTTATGCCCGCATAAATATTAAATCAAATAATTGAATAAAAATTATGAAAACATTTGTTATCCTGTACATTCATTTGTAACAGTGCTATGAAATTGCTATTTCAAAAAATAAAAAAAGTTGATTTATAATAAAAATAAATTAAGAATGAATTTAAAAAGGTATATGTAAATTATATAATTAATTAAAAGTAACCCTCTAAGTTTTCGCAGTTAACATTATACAATGTCGTTAAAGTGTGGCCAACTTGAACGTTAGAACCAGAATGTACTCTAGAATTTGAATCAAAAGGTCATGCAACAATAATTTTTAATGGTTTAAAATGTAATTTTAGTCAGATTTTTCGCTATCCTACCCATGTTATCATATCAGCCTTTTCTGTAGGGAAAAATTAAATAATGTTTCTTGGAAAGGCAGAATTGCCAGAACTGTATGATGGTAAAAAATTGATTTTGCACATCGTATAATGTATAAAATTTTACAACTATGAAACGCTCATTGAAATATTAGTTAATAAATTAATCGGTAGTAGCTCCTAGACAAGACAAAACTTTCTGATATGTAAGATACGAGAGTTTAATGTTTATGGATTATTGACCGACCTGAAAAGAATATCTACCTTTTATTAAAACAAAATTTTTAACTTGAACGAGCTTTCGTCCACAGCCAAAATACCTTTTTTATGAATGATTTAATAGGCCTTATTAAATATTTTGGCCTTGTTCGTTCAATACATTTAAGTAATTTAAAATCCAAACAACTTATAGAATGAGTCGTTACATTCCAATAAACATTTAAATACTTTTTTTAAACATTAATGAGGAAAATTGATATTTAAGTAAACTTAATATACTGTAATTACAAACTACAAGCTAATTAATCACGGCCCGTCGGCATGGCCCACGGCTACCTGCCAATCAAAAATTAAACTTTTACCTTTTAATAAGCATAGAAAGAGTCCTATGGGTTTTAAAAATTAGGCTAACTTTAAATTAACTGTGCAAATGTAAGTATTTCTCAACTACTTTCTCAAAGACAAAATTTACCAAACCAATAATAAAAAAAACTTTCTCGCAGACCAACCTTTTCATGTGATTAATTTGAAAGAAATTGCTTCGCAATGTTTTTACATATTTTTCATAACGATCATAGATCTAAAATTAAATTAACACCGTAGTTATTTTATTTAGGCCTAGTGGTAGCCCAATTTTTACTATGAAAGATTACAATTTTCAATGTGGACGATTATTTTTTTGCAATGAAACGCTGTAATTTAGAATTGGTGCTTTAGTGGCGGTGGCTGGAGGGGGGATGTAGTGTAACTGGAACAGCCAGCTATGTGTAGTCCGTACTTTGGAACAGCCAACTCTCGACGCAACCTGGTGGTGAGTTGCCCAATTAATTACAACAATGAGAGGCGTGGGGGCGCGTAGAGCAGTCGGAACAGCCAACGCTCAACGCAGCCAGGTGTTGAGTTGCCCAATTAAAAAAAACGGCAGAAAATTTAACATGGGGTCTGTTCTTCTTATAAGACTCTGTATTCATTGGCTTCGCCTCGTACTTGAAACTCGATCTTGCACCGATAACGACCACTTTCCGGACTAGTGACGAAATATACTATATTCATTCATAAAATAATATACAATGCAGCATTAAACTACTACCATACGACCAAAATACAACTCGTTATTTCACAAACATAATATGAAAAAAACAATATGTGAAACAACAAATTTAGATTGAGAAGGTAGGTGACATCAACAAAAACAATAACAAAATCTATGACGTCAAAGGTGCAGCACTTAAAATATTCAAAGCAAACCACTCATGTGTCAGGATAAACAACATGACGTCAGAGGTGCAGGACCGCTTCAAACAGCTGTTGGTGTCACCTTGATGGTTTGTTCTAGATTCCTTGATGTGAAACAAACAAACGTAACAAAACTATACAGTAAATGTAGGGCCTACTACGAGTACTACGTATGCAGTTGATATGGGTTAATTTATAGATGTGTTGTTTTGCATAATAACTTAAATTTATTATTGCGAATCTTTTATTTGTTCAACCCCACACTTAAGCATGCTCCTATAATGTATCAGGCTGCCCACCCGCGAACTTTACCGTCCTCAAGACAAGACTACGGGCATACTACGAGGCGTCGTGCAAGGAACGACTGTAATAAACTTATCAAACCCCTGCTCAAAGCGTCTTCTGAGTATTTTTTACTATTTGGAATTGAAAAAAAATTGAAAAACTTATTCTTTATTACAATTGTTTAATAAATATGGTAAAGTTTATCAAATAATAGCTGGAGCTACATCAACCTGGCACTGACGGGTTTCTATGGGATCCACCCATAAGCCAAGGGGAAGGGATACCCGCGGCTTTTGACAAAGAGCACAGACATAATAAAGCGTTTTACACTCCAATTTGAGCCCGAGCCCTAGGCCGCTATTACTGAGCAACTGTAATGGGTTTTGTATTATTTTTGGGCTGATGAGTCCCGGTAGGCGCCACCGTTCACGGGTCCAGCGCCCTCTAAATTGCCAAAGCGCTTCTCTCCTTCTGCTTACCTGTTCTGCTCATATTTTATACTGATACTGAATTGTTGTAACTAGAATCTAAATTACCTTAACTTTTAATTCTCAGAAAGGTAGAAAATCAAGTAGAGTGTACAATGTAGTATACTTTGTTGCCCAGCCACTGAATCGTCAACAAATGCATTGGTAACATGCTGTTGGAAATTGGTTGAATCAATACTCACCCTTCGTGTAAGAAGGGCGCTCACCAGTGTATATATATCTAAACCGAGTTAATAGATAAATGAATACCAAGTTGGATGGATAAGGAGCAAGCATTCGCCGAAAATTTCAAAGTCAAGTCAAATAATCTTTATTCATCATACAGATTTACATTGAACGTACAGTATTTACATTGAATAAGCGTCATTGTTGAGAACTATAAGACAAAAAATCTTATGCTATAAGATATATACATTTCAAGAAGAATAAAATACAATTTTAATTGTTAGAGTAAGTGGAAAAATACTTGTCAAAGGAAAAAAGAGCTTTCTCCGTTAAAAGACATTTTTAAGCCTACATATATTATTTTCCTTTTTTGTGACTGATTGCAAGTATCTTAAAAATTGTAGTCCTGTGTATGAGGGGCTTTCCTTAAAAATTGTTAATTTGTGTTTTGTTTTTGTAATGAACCTTTTGTATCTATGTGGTGTTATAAGGATGGCTATCAATTTCAGGGATTTCAAGAAGATTTTTGGCAATAATAACTTTATCAAAAATACATTGGCTGTTAACAGTTAGAATTTTCAATTCTCTGAATTTATCTTTCTCCGATTCAAGGTAGCCCAATTTCATGATTATTCTAATAGCTTTTTTGGAATTTTAGGATCTAGTCCTATGTGAAGTACCTGTACTTATATATTTTCTCAAACACATAGCAATATTTGGGCGTTTCATTGACATTGCCGCTGTAGCCTTCTTCTTGTTGTAATGTACATTGTAACTTATAAAGAGTTTTGTGTTAAACACGAATGTAAGCGAGGGAAATGAAAATGTCACCTAAATACATACAATTCTTTTATTGCCATGACCAGAGTTATACGTTCGATAAATTATCTTCATTTGAACTGTTCCCACTGATAATCTACTCATATCAGTTACACCTGATTCACTCCCAAAATTGTTAAACCACTCGATAGATACAATGGAATTATATCGTCAACTTCGTTCTGAGCAATAACATCGTGATAGAATTAGAATGTTGCATTGCATATTAAAATGGTTTTAGATTTCAATAAATTGTTATTTCTCGAGGTGAAAATTCTTATAAATCAAAACATCATGTAAATGCAGTACATATGAAGACGAAGGTCGATTTTTGTAACAAATGATGTTTTTAAGCGTCAGATGGGTGACCTTGAACCTTGAACATGTTTGAACTTGTTGGTTCGCTGAGTGAAAAATCAATTTCTTTTACTTAATTTCATCTACTAATTTTTTAAGATCTTTAAAGCAATAGAAAAGGTTATTGTTTATAATCGCAAAAAACTTCAAGTTATAATTTTCTTTGTGAAGTTTTATTGTTTAACAGCGATGGGCGCTATCTGTGTATGTTTTTTATGTACAGTATTTTGTTTTTGTGCATTTCTACGCTACTGTTTTTTTTTCTTTTTGTTTTTTTTTTTTTTTTTTTTTGCGAACTGTCAAAACGCTACAACCGGTCAACGATCGACCTGGCGCCTTCATCAGGATCGTGAGGTGAACACTAACCCACTCCGCCACCCAGGCCCAGTCAGGTTCGATGCCACCCTTGAGGCCGCTCTCGTGTGCTCACATAGATGTAAGGCTCGGCCCACCCTCGGCCCTGTGGAGAGTCGACTCAAGGAGCCGGGCCGGGCCGGGGGCGGAGCCCTGACGGCGTTCCCAGGGTCCCGTCACCTGCCTCTCGTTAACGCCGCCTGGGCAGCCACGGGCCTGGAAAATCGACCGGCGCAGCTCAGGCAGCGATCCGTGCTGCTCAACAATATATACGCTTAAAACAATACGATTGTCAACATTAATTTGTGTGGCCGACAATGAATGGCAAACAAAATGCATTTCGATAACGTCGCAAGGGGTTGGCGTATTAAATATATACTTCACCTTATGTATGTAAACAATGACGTAAAATTAATGACGTAATGATATACTGGCCGTAAATTAGTATATTGATTAAAGGGGGTGTTGGAGTCAATCCCGATTTCGTCTTTTCTCTATAAGAACAATTTTAAACGGGAAACGCAAAAACTCATTACCAGAAAATGTAATCAGAAAATTACGTCTTAAGATCTAAATTAATCGTTAATTTAGACGGATATGGTTTGCGAGGGATATTTTTTATAACAAGAATAGTTTTTTGCAAAATGGAAAAAACAAATCAAAACATTTTCTATTTTTAAACATGATCTACATGATTTTTAAATGGCATCTGTACAAAAATCGATCTTGCAAAAGGAAGTATAAATTTAATTGCGATTCAAATAAACTTTATTACTAACCAATGGGACAAAAATAAGAAATTGTATGACAATCGGTGGGGAAAAGTTTAACTTTGTTCTTATAGGAAATAAATACAGCATGGCGGAGCACTCCAATTATAGTCCTTTAAATAGTTTTTGTTTTTAAGTACAGAACAACTATTTTTAAGTTTGCTATGAGTTAATATTTACGTCACGTTGAACAAATTCATCTTTTCTATATTATTTGTGGGAGGAGTCTACTCGGAATTTTTATGTAATATAAGGTTTCTCCTTTTCACAGCATATCAAGAATTCATATATACAGTACAGGGTTCTGCTATCTGCACACTAGAGATATTTAGTTGTTTCTCAACAATGAAATTAAAAATTTATGTTTTCATAGTAACCGATACTTTGTTCAGAGTGAACTGAGGTGAATACAACATCTTGAACCTCGCACTCTGAGCTTTTAACTTAAAACCAAACTCTCTTCGAATTTTTCAAACCCAGTCTCCATAGTTTTCACCAACAGATCACCGTCTGACTTCTGTGCGTCAAAAGCAGCAGGAAATCTAAGGACAAGGACGCAACAACTTCTGACAGGAACTTGAGGACGCATCTTCCTGCCGTTCCCGAGGACAGTGCTGGGTGGGACACCTTATAGCTCAAGACTACAGAGAAGTCTGCACAAATTGCAGCCATCGACGCAGAATCACACTGCTCATATTGTTGCAATATTTTACGAGTTTGCAATACATTGTATATTTTTGCGAGAAATTAAAACGTATGCAATGAATTTTCTTATAGACTTGAAAAATCTTTTATTGGTAGAAAGTGTTTCAAAAATTAACTTTGTTAAATTGATAAAATTAGTAAAAAAATTGTGGGAAAAGGCTATAATTACATAAGTGTTACAGATCTGGAATAAAATATTGTAAATAACTAGTGCACGTGTTGCTCGACATCGAGCAATTTATTTTGATACAATACAAAAGTTACATTTAGATCCAAATCAATGAAATCCGACCAATCAAATATTATGAATATCAGTGATCACCAAAAACTACAGCTGTAACAGATGTTTTAAATGCTTAAACCAATCTCAATAATATTCTAATGGGCAAATTTCAAATTTAATTGGTGGATAGCGCCCTTATTTTAAGTTCGATTCTCATAAATTTTTGGCGGAAAGAACTACAGACCAAGCCCTATGAAAGACACAAAAAAACTTGAAAATCGGTTGAGAATTGTAGGAGGAGTTCTCAACACAAAAAACCCTTTGCGTATTAAATAAGTATAGATTACAAAACACGATACCAAATTTTTGGGCTCGTAAAGCGGAGCTCTAACAATAATTTATACAAACAAATACCCGAAGTAAATAAACCATTGTTTGCTAAGAATCAGCAAAAACATCTGTATAAACTATTAAAAAATATGTTGGAAGTTTAGTCCTTTTAGCGAATTTCCCATAGGGAATAAGCTATTACCGTATGTCTCATGGTAAGACCTAAGCCCGGGACCGAAAACCAGACATATCGACCCACCGGAAGGGGTAGTTTTGGGGGGTTTTGTACCCCAAAAATGGGTTTTTCGCATTTTTCATATGTAAATTTAAAAAATTTTTAATTTTTATTTTGACCATTGGATTTAGCTCAAAAAACACACAATTTAGTATCTTGAAGCTTTGCTCTATCTCCATTGGTTACCGAGATATTAGAAAGTCTAAAGACAGTACATTGTCTTTTGGGGCTCCAATGTTAATCTTATGGAGAATAAGGATGTGTTAATATTTCACTTATTAACCAATATTTTTGGATGAAACTTGGTATTTAGCTTCATTTGGTTGAGATTCATCCACTTAAGGTAAAAAATCTTGGTTTTTGTACTTATCATGGCAGCAAACCTGCATACTCTTTTCCCATGTTAATCATATGGAGAATAAGCAAACTCTTTTATTTATAGACAGATATTGATGAAACTTACTATATGGCTTTATATGGTCGAAATACATTTTTTCTATGCTAAAAACCTACTTTTAGTGTCCCCCATGGCAGCATACCTGCATACTCTTTCCCTATATTTATCTTAAGGAGAATCGACATTTATTTCCCTATTTATGAGCACGAGATGAAATTTTGTTTACAAGTTTAGCTGGTCAAAATTAATATTATAATTTGGAAATTCGCTGAGTACGCAGGTCTACTGCGACGGGGGGTATTTTCTATTTAACTTTTCCGTATTATATTGTTTTACAGCAGGGTGCAAACTACAAGCCACGGTCGCGGCCGGTGCGGTGGTAGTTCGCAATCGGTTTCCCTCCTCCGCCACGCTCACACAGGACGATCGACCGCGGCCACTTGTGCCGCCCCACACGCAAATAAACTCCAAATCCCCGCAGAGGGCCCTCGCCTCGCGCCTGCGCGCCAGCTCGCCACCGTGCGCGCGTCCTCGCGGTATCGGCTACTACATTCGAATGGCTATCATGAGCGAGAGAGAGTTACTACTTGATAATGTAAATGATTAATGTACGTATTGGATTTAAGACTCTGAAAAAGTAATCCATCCAACAAGTAGGTAAAAACTACCCATTAGTGCCTTCTTTTAGCCATGAAATGCCTAGAGAATTGTTTTTAAAGCACTGAAAACCGTATTTTCCATTCGATTGACTTCTTACCCGATCCGATTAGTTCGGAAGGTCGAATAATTTGTCTGCTCGTATTCGGTGTTTTCAATGCCCGTCCGCCACTCGTACCCCGACGCTGTATTGAACCTGTCGTTTATTTTAATGAGACATAAACAGAGACGAGAGCGGATCATATTCGCTCTCCGCCCCGCACCCGCGCGCCTCAACCGCATACACAACTGTGTTTCCCGGGTTGGCTCGCGGAGAGTACATTTTTCATGTAAGATCCGCCCCAACATATACTGTAATCTAATCAATGTGTTTGGCAATCGAACTCGTCCATGCTTTCTGAACACGTAATCAATCTTTAGCTGTATACACATTTTACGTCAAACCGAATCACAACGAGTAGGCAGTAGAAAATGTAAAGTTAAAACCTAAAAACTCGACACTCCGGATAACTTGAAGTTCAGAGACCTAATAAACCGTGCATACAAAGAGTATATTTTACTTTCAATTATAACTTTTTTATCGCCTCAGCGTAAACGTTATCCTATTGAATGAGCATTTAAGTCTCGACAAAGCTAGAGAGAGAGATGGATTACAATTTTGATTGGTTCTTAAAACAAATATTTTTTAAGGGGTTAATGAAACGAACTCAGCGTTACTCGTCATTTATGGCAGTGCTAATGACGTGTGAATTTGAAGATCTGGTTCAACTGAATCGTGTAGGGATGACGGTGTGACATAGAGAATTCTATCTTGTATTGCTGAATCTTAATAATGAATACTTTCCGTATTCCTTAAATCAGAATACAAGGCTGAAGGAGCTCCGCAAACTGAATTATCTATTTGTCTAACACTGCTATTTCTAGTTTTTTGGATGTAGTAAATTCTGTGATCAACACACAACACTTAAACTTTTGAAAGGTCGACTATTACGCAACAGCGCTCCAGCAGGTCTTTGATTCCTTTCTAGTTTGTTTCAACCGTTATCTGAGTGGCTATTATCTTGTTCAACTCCAAGCAAGAGCTTCATGTAAAGGTTATCTTAGTCTTTACTATATATTCTCTAAAAATTAACAAGATTTTTAACGTCGAAAACGTTTAATAAAAAGAGAGCGCTCCTACGTAACTATAACAGAGATATTCGAGTATGGCAAAACAACGCCCGCAGGATAGAGAAGACTATTAGTAGAGCACAAACATATTATAAAGACATTTACACATATAAATAGCAGGCGCGGGGGGCGGAGCGGGTATCAGTGGAGTCTAGGATGAAGGCCGTGCTAGTGTTGTGTGTTGTGGGGTTGGCGGCGGTGGCGGCGGCGCAGGACGCGGCCTCGGTGGCGGGGGCGGTGGCCGGGGCCTCCGCGGGCGCCATCACCGGCATCTCCAGCCTGGAGAACTCCGCCGCCTCCTCGTCATCATCATCATCGGCGTCGTCCGTGTCCAAGTCGTCGACCGTGACTGGAGCCATCGCGGGCGCCAGTGCCGGGGCCTCCGCCGGGGCTCTGGCGGGAAGCAAGGCCGCTGGTCTGGCCGGGGCCGCCGCCAACGCTGGAGCCGTCGCCGGGGCCGGTGCTGGGGCCGGAGCTGGGGCCGGAGCTGGGGCCGGAGCTGGGGCTGCAGCTGGGGCGAAGGCCGACGCCGCCGCTTCCGCTGGGGCCGCCGCTGGGGCAGAGGCCGGGGCTGCTGCCGGGGCTAACGCTCTAGCCGGCGCCGCCGGAGCTGCCTTCCCTCTGGGAGGTTACTGGAGGATCCCCGCTTACAGTGAGTTGCCTTCCACCAGTAAAACATTGTTGGTGCAAACACATAAATTCGGCAAAAGCATTTGTGATGTTTTCAAGTGTTCTAAACAGTAACTTCTCAAAAACGACTATTTCCACTGTACAACAAAGAGGTTGAGGCTTAAGGAGGGGCAAGAAAATCATCAAAGTAGGGTTTAAGAATATAGTTTGATATTTACATCGAATGCTAGGCCTCAATAGTAGAATACAAGGGCTCAACCCCGACCTCAAAAGGGCCTTATATGGGTACTGTAACTTATTTTCCATTATTGAAATGGTAGCAATAAAACTTTGAACTAAATTAACATTTACAAAACTTTAAAATGCAAAATAGAGATGATGGCTGATCATATTATCGTTTCACCGCTGCCCATTAGTAAAAAGAGTAAAAGTATGCGATTGGGTACTCTTGCCTTGCAGCGATATCGTTGCTGTATTTTCTGACTTTTGAGGTAGAAGTTTTTTTACAAGTGGGTTTGACATTCCGTTTCCAGACATTTGTCATTATATGTTTGTAACCCCCCCCCCCCCCCACCGTGTTTAGACCAGCTTTTCCCTCCTTTAAACGTTCGATTTTTATTTATTTTTTATTGCGAAAACCAATATCTTTAACAATATTATCCTCAAATGTTACTTGGAGTGCTTAATGATTGCAAATAAAATGTATTCTACACATCTGGTTCGCCGCAATCATTACATAAATTATCAAAATTATTCTCTTGCAGGACCTGCATAATGAGAACCTGCCAAATTTTGATTATGTCCATTCTTTCTAAATAAGGGAATTCATTTTTCAACAAAGCCAATGATGTAAACAATTTTTAAAAATAAAATGACTTCATCAGAGAAGCAGAATTAAAAACTAATGAACTCCACAGGGTTCTGTAAATTTCAGTGCGTCCGTATAATCAACTTTATCTCATCAATGCTGACTAAATTCAGTTTATATTAAATTTTATTTGATCAGTTCTTATGTAAATGATTAACATCATTATTCTTTGTTTAATTTGATTTACTAGACATATTCGCACCACTATTAATTATTATTATCAACCTTGTTTCTCAATCTAAGATAATATTTTTAAACTTCATGATTAACTTATTTGTTTGAATAAATTTCAAATAACTTCGTAATAAAATCTATTTCCAATATGTATAGCCATGACGTAAGGTTGATTGCAATTAAATGTAAGGTGGATATTTTGTGATTATGCCTGTTTCATGCACCAGCAGTCACTTGTTAATCGTCCATTTCTTATCTACTATTCTCTAACTCTTAATCATTCCTTTATATTTAAATATTTTTTTAGATATTAGATAGATTTTTTTTTAAATAAAATCTAGTAAATTTACACGTTTATAAATGAGGAAACTTATTATATATTATAGTGGATATAAGCAGTCCCTGTGAAACTGCAATACAGTTTATAAAAAATATTCAACAATTACGAATATGATGAGTGGAATAGCTACATACAGAGGGCATGGTTTCACTCTGTCTAATTGATTACATTTTTTTATTTTGGCACCACAACAACCCTTACAGGTGTGTAGCCCATACAAAATCACCAAAACCATGTAGAAAACAAAAAATCTTCAATTCAAATTGTTGACTGCTAGTACAAGACGGCCGACACTATGTAGGCTATAGTTTCACCTGAGCTAATGGCCATGTTTATCTGTTGCAGTCGCCGCCCCTCCCGCCGCCGCCGCCGCCGGCTTCATCCCCTACCACATGATGTACCCCGAGCTGCGCGGTGACGTCGTGGGCGTCCCCTGCTACGGCGCCGACCTCCGTGCCCTCTACCCCTACGCCTTCCCCGGCCTCAGGGCCGACTCCTGGTATGCCCCCTCGGATCTGTCCATCGTCTCCCCCCTCGCCAAGTTTGGAGCCCCCCTGTACCCTGACGCCGCCGTCCCCGTCTTCGCTCCCAGCCCCGCCGTGGCATTCCCCTACTCCCCCCTGAAGGCCGCCCCCCTGGCTTCCTCCGTCGTTGCTCCCCCCCTCTACAAGGCTGCCCCTTCAGTCTTCAAGGCCGCCCCCACGTTCAAGACCATCCCCGTGTCCCCCTTCGGTTCATATGGATTCCCCGCCCAAGCTGCGTTCAAGTCCTTCCCTAGCTACTACTCGTTCGGTGTCGGCCCTGCCATCCCAACATCCTACTGAAATGTATATATTAGATTTATTACGAATATTTAACTATTGTACATTAAACAGATCTTTTATTTATTAATTTGTTGATATTTGTTTAGAAATATTAGTTTTCTAACCCCTATCCAGAACAACTCAGAACAGTTTGTTGCTATCACCGTGGAAATCAACGCAACCTATGTATTTTTGCATAATTTACTATCTGCATACGTGTGCTTCGCTGCGGAAAGGGAAAAATTCTTAAATGTTTATAACAATGATAGCATATTTTGAAGAAATTTAGAAGTAAAGTGAGGCTACTACAATGTAAATATTCTACATTCTGCAATACAAATCCAATTATTACACTGGCTCATAGTAAATGTATGAATTTATAAGTGTACTAAGTTAACTGGTCTTGCATAGCATTAGTGAATTTACTATAGAGGAAAAAATTGGGTCTTCAAGGTTTTGGTACTCCTCTGAATTAGAGTAAGCATGCATGGGGGCATGATAAGTTATGTACAGGGTGTTTCCGAACAACCTGGAAATATTTTGTATTTTTGTTCCTTAGGTTGAAACAATAAAAAAATGTCGTATAAACATATGTCCTAAAATGATTCGTTAGGCCCAACGAGATTAAATAGATATAGAGTGCTCACCAGATAGGGAAAAGTGTCCCTTTTTGACTGGCGCCACTTTACCCACGATTCCCGCCGTTTCCTTGGTAACCAGTCCTTTGTTTACACTTTTCCCTACAGTAATTTACCATTTTATCCACACCTATCCGACGTTTCTGTGGTAACCAACTTCAATAGCCTGATCACAGACCATCAAATCAAACTAATTTAAAAACAAACAACAAATAAACATATGTTTTGAAAAGATCATCAGTAATTTTTGAAGCTTGTAGCGAAAAATCAGAATAGCTAAAACTAGTAACCAAGGAAACGAGAGTTAAGTGTGGGATGGTTGCCAAGGAAACGGCGGGAATGATGGGTACAATGGCGCAAATCAAAAAGGGACACAAAATTAACATGTGGTGAGCACTCTATATCTATTTAATCTCGTTGGTTAGGCCGCTAGCCACCATTTTGGTTTTTTTTTAACATAATAATTTTTATTTACGTGATGGTTGGTTGTATTAAGTTCATATTTGGTATGGACCTTTATGACACCAATGTCCATTTTCAGGAAAATAATTATTTTGGGCCGATCTGTATTTTCAAAATGGCGGCCATTTTAATTTTTTGAGCTCAAATATCTCAAAATCGGTAAATGTTATCAAACTACTATTAAATAACAAAAAAGATGAAAAATTAATTTATTTAACCAATGGTACCAAGTTTGTAAGGATCTGACAACAAATAACGAAGTTATTAAGATTTATCTTCTAAAATAACCTAAATTTGCATGCATTTTAATTGAAAATCGATGATTTTTTGCATAAAAATGGCAATCACTCCGTTATCTGTTGTTCGATCCTTACAATCTTGGTATCGTTAGTTAATTTTATTTGTCAACTTTTTTGTCTCTTGTAAAATTTTGATCAAATTTACCATTTTTGAGATATTTGAGTTTTTAAATTTAAAATGGCCGCCATTTTGAAAATAAACATCGGAAAAAATAATTTTTTCCCTGAAAATGGATATGGGTGTCATAAAGTTTCGTGCCAAATATGAACTTAAAACAACAAACCATCAATGAAATAAAAATTATTATGCGTAAAAATCAAATTGGCGGCTAGCGGCTTAACAAAGCATTTTAGGACATATGTTTGTATGACATTTTTTACTGTCTCAACTTAAGGAATATATATACAAAATATTTCCAGGTTGTTTGGAAACACCCTGTATTGAGTGGTGTCCTGGCATGGATAGGCACATCTAACACTCTAACACCAGCAAACGGTTTGTTTGTCGGCCCACATCAATAGATAACTGACGGGGTAAAATCAAAATCAAAATCAAAAATCTTTATTTGTCATTAGCAGGTACACAGCATTGACAATTGTCTATTTTACGGCACTGGTTGCGGCCAAGTCAACAAATTTACATTAAACACACACTAAAATATTAAAATAGTGACAAAAAATACATTCATACAAGAAGGCCTAACTTGGTTTGTAATTGGTGGCGTGGCAGTAAGTTTACATTACAATAAAAATTTAAATAAATAAACAAAACAACATATAACACTACATAAAATATATAAAATAATAACAATAAAAAAATACTGACAGGTTATGAAACACAAAAAAAGGAACATAATAGCCTAATCTTACAAAGTTATATTTTCTTCCAGCAAAAATTCACCAACAGAGTAAAATGGATTTGATAAAAAATAACTATACAGTTTTTTTTAAAAACAGTTTATGATTATTTGATAGTGAATAAAAGTTACCACATAATTTATTAAAGACTTTGATTGACATTACGGTATGGCCCTTAAGAGTTTTACTAAGTCTGGAATACGTTCTATTTATATTGAATTTGTTTCTTGTGTTATAAGAATGTACTTGATTACAAAGAGTTGAAGCTGACAAATTCTTCAAAGAATAAACTACAAGATCATACAAATACAAATTTACTACTGTAAGTATTTCTGTTTGAACAAACAATGGTTTACAATGGGCATCAAAAGCAGAGTTGGTTAAAATCCTGACTACTTTTTTCTGTAAAAGAAGAATATCATTTATTCTACTATTGCTACCATAAAAAACTAAACCATACCTATAAATACTTTGAAACAGAGAGAAATATATCATCCTGACATACTGGTCATCAACCAGTGGTTTTATCTTTCTTAACAGAAAAACAACCCTAGATAGCCTAGCTACCACATGGTCAATATGAGAATGCCAGTTTAATTGGCTATCTATATAGATGCCAAGAAATTTTGCACTGGTTGTTTGGTGATCATCTATGGGTAATGTACTGAAAAGAACATTTTGTGTTTTCAAATCATTCAGCTTAAGGCTGTTACTTTGGAACCAAATATTTGCTTCCCGAGCTGCAGAGTTTGCCAACTGAGAGAGATTATTTAAATTATTGCTTACTGACAACAGGGTAGTATCGTCTGCATAAAGAATGGTGGTGGTTGGCTGACTTATATTACTTGGTAAGTCATTGATGGCAAGGACAAACAGCAACGGCCCAAGTACGGAGCCCTGTGGAACTCCGCACTCGAGAGTCACCTCATCCGACCACTCACCATCAATAAACACCCTTTGTCGACGATTAATAAGATATGATTTAAAAAAGTCTAAAACAAGGCCCTTTATGCCATAAAACTCTAATTTAACAAACAGTTCATCATGATCAATGCAGTCAAAGGCCTTGCTCAGGTCACACAGAGTGGCCTGAGCGAAGGACTTATTTTCAAAAGCTTCTATGACCTCACGGGTCAAACTGTCAATCGCATCCATTGTGGATTTACCTGAGCGGAAACCAAACTGAGATTCACAGAGGATGTTATTATTTTCCAGATAACCAGTTAATTGCTCATGAGCTACAATTTCTATAACTTTGGATACAGGTGATACAATAGATATAGGCCTATAGCTATCAGGAATTTCCTTAGGCCCCTTTTTAAAAACAGGACAGACTCTGGATATCTTTAACTCCTCTGGAAAAATTCCATTTTCAAAGCAGTGATTAATAATTACAGTGAGTGGAAAAACAATGCTTCCAATTATGTGCTTCAAAAGGTTATTTGACATGTTATAAATATCTAATGAATCTGAATTTTTTAACTTTCTGACAGCGTTGAAAACATTTTCTGGTGTCACAGCCCTCCAAGCAAATTCTGACATTACAGGTTGGGCATTCTTAACTAAATCATGTGAGCTTAAACCAGGGCTGATGATCCCACTTTTGATATTACGGACAGAATTGACACAGAAGTTGCTAAATTCCTGAGGGGAAATTAATATGCTATTACTACTTGGAACATCCGAGATATTTTGTTTGACAATACTCCATGCGGTTTTGCATTTGTTTTTACTTGACTCAATTTTACTGCAGTTAAAGGCTTTTTTGGCCTTCACAATATTTAATTTGTATTCATTCTTTAACTTTTTCAGCAGAATCTTTAATTGGGGAGAGTTTGATTCCCTAAAAGCTCTACTTAAAACAAGAATATTTCCTTTCATAGATTCTAGTTCTTTTGTATACCAGAGATTTTTACTCAGACTGCCGTTACAATGTCTCTTTTTAACTACCATATAATAGTCTATAACATTGATTAATTTGGAAAAAAACAATGAGAACATTGGTACAGAGCATATGCCTGAAGCAAATAAAATATTGTTCCAGTCAAAGCTATTGAGGGTGTCAAAAACTTTACAAAAATTTGATTTTGGCAAAACCAGATTTACAGAGTTTTTCTGCCTTGAGCTTGCGCTATCGATTTTACTTATTGAATAAAAGGCTTTGTAAAAAACACCATCGTGGTCTGAAAAAGGAAAGTGTAAAACTTCACAGTCTTCACTGTGTAAGAGAGTATTATAAACAAAAATATTGTCCAAGCAATTGTTATTTCTGGTTGGTAAATAGTTCTTGCAATAAAAATTATTTTGTCTCAAAAGATTTAAGAAATCTTTGGCAGACCGCTTATCTGATGTTATATCAAACTCTGCATTTAGATCTCCACCAAATATAATAGAATGAGCAGGCCACTTTAAAAGGTGGATAAATAGCCTTTCTAATAGTTCCAAGAAAAGGGTAGGACTACCGTCGGGAGACCTATATATTGAAACTACAATAACTTCTGGCTCATCAATAATTATTGCAGAGATTTCAAAGTTAATTTCATCACACAGAGCACTTAAATCTAACTCTTTGGCATTAAGCGTTTTAATCACATAAATCAGTGTACCACCCCTAATATGATCAACCCTACAGGAAGAACTAACTAAATTATAATTATTAACTTTAATAAAACTAACCTCAGATGACCGCAACCAGTGCTCCTGAATGCAAATGACAGATACATTTAGTCCAATTATAAAGCCTTCAAGTATAAAGTTCTTGCACTGTAGACCCTGAATATTTAATGTCAGCACATTAAGTCCTTGAACATTGTCTGGATTTGTCTTCAGAAAGTCCAAACCTCTTCTGTCGTAGTAGGAACTCGTAACCGCTGAAGGCAGCTCTAGCGAGTTCCTGGTGCCAAAGGAAAATCCCTGTTGTCAATGTCTGGCAGAATCAGGTCTCTTCGAAGCGAACCCTTGAAAGGAACAATCAGACAGCCCTCAGGCCATAGGTCGTCCGTCAAAATTTTGTCATAGTCTTCTTCATCTACCTCCACATGGAATGATGAGTAACTTCCAAACTTTGTCTTCATTTTTGTGCATCTTACTGATTTAAGATGTAATTCATTTTCTATATTCAATCAGGTTCATTATGGGAACAATAAAGTATAACTGACATTTGGCTTGAAAAAATAACTAGACAATATTTTGTTACTCGATAGTTTTTTTAGTTATAAATTAGCATCTGACACAATAAACATTTTGAGAGGCAAATTTGTATATTACACTCCCCGTGTAGCTTGCTTAATCCATGAAATTCCAAAAGTTGTTTAGATAGTCTTATCCTTAATATATTCCTTTTAAAATCATTTATCTACGATGCTGTATTTAATAATTACTTAAAACTAGTAAAATCATCTTTTTTGCAAATAGCCCACTCAAAATAGGTTTGTGTCGGAGGTAATTCCGGAGGAGCTGAATTTTTCACAGTTGATAGACTATGATAAGGTGTGCATTTTCCCAAAAGACCCGAAAAATCCCCTTGAGCTTTCCGTTCTACGCCTCTTTAAAGTTAAAGTTGCGAAATGTTAGAAAATCAACTATAGTTTTGTAAGGAGAAAAGCAATCGAATTGGAGTTGCTTTTATTTTGTTCCTGATAAAACTTGCTCCAAAAATGTTCAGTACAACTTATTACAAAAACTTTATGGCTTTGTGGCAAAATCGAAAACAAAGGAGCTATGTGGGAATGTTTTTATATAATGCAAAGAAAAAAATCTATTTTTTATGTTTGTGTCGGTTTGCCACAAACCCTTTTTGTAATACAGTAAGTGGTATTGAAGATTTTTGTAGCAAATTTTATCGGGGACAAAATAAAAGCAGGGCCACTTTGATTGCTTTTCTCCTTACGAAACTGTAGATGATTTTATAACATACCGTACTGAAACTTTAAAGGGGCGTAGGGCGGAAAGCTCAAGGAGGATTTTTCGGGTCTTTTGGGGAAATGCACACCTTATCATAGTCTATGAACTTTGAAAAATTAAGCTCCTTCGGAATCACTTCCGATACAAATCTTTTTTAATGGGCTAAAACGTAGGCGGTCATTAAATGCTTATTTAAAAGATTTCAGAATTAATAATTGAAAGCATTTTTTCCAAGAGGTTAATTTATATAATAAAATAGCATGTTGTAGCCCACACAAAATAGATAAATATTTCAACAGTAAAACCAATTTAAGCCATATTATTATATTGACACCGACAAACAGTACCTTAATAACCACCTTATCATAATAAAATCCTGAAACATACAACCGTGTGATAGTATAGTGTAGAAACTAAAGCCGATGTTAACATTAAGAGAGCATTTAACCAGAAAAGGCGGGTTCACAAGTGTAATTGGAAATAGCGGCGAATGGGTGGGCAGGGAGAGCGATCGGTGAACAATTAAAAGAAATCAATGAGCCTCAATTTGGGCTTATTTGTAGAAAGGTTGTGGCGGTGCAAGGATATTGATCGGGCGTGTGGGGGGGGGGGGTAATGACATTTCAGCCCCCCCCCCCGCTGCATCGCCCCCTCCCCCAATTAAAGCACCCTCTTGGCTAACTCTTTCTTGGTTATCAATACTGGCTGGACTGATTAGCATACAGAGTGCAGGGGTGCCGGGCTACAATGTGCTCCGGGTAGACATCAGGTGCTGCTAGAGATGTCCTGCGATCGGATATTCAGGGTTTGAAGGAATAGGAATGGTTATAATAAAGCTACTGAAAGGACTCTGAAGTTAGAAATTACAATTGAAGTAAACTGTAAAAAGATTCTTGTTTGTGGAAATAAATGGTAACGTTTTTACTAAAAATGGTTTAAACATAAGCGAGAGTCAAAATTGTAAGTAATAATGTAATAGACTAGTGTACCTACCCAGTAACTGCACCCACGGAACCTTGGAAGTATCCAGACCCTTTTAGAACATCTAGAGTTTGTTGCAGATTCCTTTTTCCTCCATAAATACTATTAGGCTTTCTAAACAGGTTCTAAAAATGGAGTGTTTAAAGAAAATAATAGATTACTGCAGATACGTATAAAAGGCTGGCCAAATTTCAAGTTAGATATCTCTCTTCCCTGGTAGAAAAATATGGGAAATGGATTGGGATTTTCACGGACAAGCGGAAAGATATGTTCACACCTTCAAGAAGACCCTTCGATCACTGAAGCTTTCACACCCTAACATTTAAGACAGTTTAAATGCCTATTTTTATACAGGCGCGCCCCTAATGTGACTACTGGTGAACGCCCAGCTCGCCTTTCCCTGAAGAGAGAGCTTCGCTCTCGTCTTGGTGTTTTAAGACCTTCCCTGATGGACACAGTATATCTAAGCATACCAGGGATGGTACCTTTGCCTTGAGAAATAGGGACTTCTCCGAAGGGGAAAGAGTTGTGGTTAGGAGCTATATATCACCCAACAAGAAAATGCTAGTTGGGAAAATATTAAGCAAGGATGGGCAATTAAATTAAACATTTTTGGTGAACGGTAGTTTGTGGGTACGCAATATCGACCAAATAAGGCCGGTAGAAGCTGGCAGAAGTAGCAGTATCGTCTGAAATGCCAAGTCCCAACATAGCAAGTCACCACCCTTTCCAACAAGTAACAATACCCTGCAAACGATGCCTGAAGTGAGGAAAGCAGCTCAATTTGGCTGCTGTTCATCCAATGTGAAAGTTTACCTGACACAGAAGAACCACCAGTACACCTCCTAGTCAGCCCGATCCAGCGACACCGTTTACTGCTACAACGGCGCAGATAGACACAAAACAAGCAACGGGGATCCGGAAAGTTCATCTGGAGGAAACCTTCCACGCAGGTCTGCGAGAGGCAGGAGGGCTCCTCAAAGGATGAACCTTTGAGTCGCCTTGAGGGAGGAGTTGTTATGTGTATAATTGTAAATACTGAACGAGAAGAGGATTTAGTTTTAACATTTTACATATTATAATAATCAAAACACACATGCAATATTACTAGGGATATGGTTAAGGAAATAAGGAAGAAGGAGAACCGAAGAAACCCAGTTCCAGTTTATCAGTTACTCATTCTCTACAATGCAATAAGGAACAGTTTACCCACTTGTTAATTTACAATTGTGATTTAATGTAATAATTTCTGGATAGCATTACAAAATATACACTTGTGCGGGTTTAAAATATTACAGTTTTACAATTCAGGTTGAGGCTGATTAGATATTGAAGTTTAATTTTGTCGTTGGATAGTGTTTCATACCTGGTATGGCCAATGTTTTTTTATGAGAACTAACCTACTAGCTATAACAGATAAGTAAAAAGTATTTTTAGTAGTACATAAACAAGTATTTTTATTCTTTTTTAATTTTGTTCGAGAACAGACGGTAAGACTTTAAACCCAATCTTGAAAGGTAGTGATCAATCATGGAGATCTTTCCCCAATGGGAAGGTTTATAAACAAAGAGGATTGAAATCTACCAAAATGTGTTTTAAAATATGAATCGAACTTTGACCGCCAATGCACTTAAAATCAGTTAGTTGTAATAAACCATTGAACAAATTTAATACGTAAAGAGCTATTTAAAAGCGTGGTTCTTATACAAACATTCGATTCCTCATTTAATAAGCCCACTAAAGGTAATTGATTAATAAAAAGAAATTACAGATTTAAAAAAGATTTATGAAAGAGATTATAAAATGAGTTAAACACTTCAATTTTAAACATTATATTTGAAAATAATGTTTTAAGAGGTTCTTTAATAGCTTTCTCCCACAAAAATCGGTATGCCCAATTTCAATTTAAAATCCAGTTCGCCGCCGGTGCAGTTGGGTATCTCCCCAGGCAGTACATAGTGTAGGTTCCTTGGTTGTTACATAAAATATACGGTGTGGGGGTATCAAGGATTTAGTAAAAATGTGACCCCACCCTCCACCTAAATACATGCTGGTAAAAACAATACAAAAAATGTTTCGCATTCCCATGATACTTCTGTCTCGCCATTTTTTACAACCGTAGCACAATTTTGTCGCCGTTTCACATCAACGGTAGCCAATCAAGTTTGCGTCGCCGATTTTCCTGTCCAACACTAACACTGATCCGGGGATTAGAGACATCCGGTCTCCCGCGATCGATCCGACGAGCACGTAACAACACGGAGAACACACACGGCAGTGCTAAGCTGCACTGTAGTGTGCTGGCAGTGCTAGTGCTGCACTGTAGTGTGCTGGCAGTGCTAGTGCTGCACTGTAGTGTGCTGGCAGTGCTAGTGCTGCACTGTAGTGTGCTGGCAGAGCTAGTGCTGCACTGTAGTGTGCTGGCAGTGCTAGTGCTGCACTGTAGTGTGCTGGCAGTGCTAGTGCTGCACTGTAGTGTGCTGGCAGTGCTAGTGCTGCACTGTAGTGTGCTGGCAGTGCTAGTGCTGCACTGTAGTGTGCTGGCAGTGCTAGTGCTGCACTGTAGTGTGCTGGCAGAGCTAGTGCTGCACTGTAGTGTGCTGGCAGTGCTAGTGCTGCACTGTAGTGTGCTGGCAGTGCTAGTGCTGCACTGTAGTGTGCTGGCAGAGCTAGTGCTGCACTGTAGTGTGCTGGCAGTGCTAGTGCTGCACTGTAGTGTGCTGGCAGTGCTAGTGCTGCACTGTAGTGTGCTGGCAGTGCTAGTGCTGCACTGTAGTGTGCTGGCAGAGCTAGTGCTGCACTGTAGTGTGCTGGCAGTGCTAGTGCTGCACTGTAGTGTGCTGGCAGAGCTAGTGCTGCACTGTAGTGTGCTGGCAGTGCTAGTGCTGCACTGTAGTGTGCTGGCAGAGCTAGTGCTGCACTGTAGTGTGCTGGCAGTGCTAGTGCTGCACTGTAGTGTGCTGGCAGTGCTAGTGCTGCACTGTAGTGTGCTGGCAGAGCTAGTGCTGCACTGTAGTGTGCTGGCAGTGCTAGTGCTGCACTGTAGTGTGCTGGCAGTGCTAGTGCTGCACTGTAGTGTGCTGGCAGAGCTAGTGCTGCACTGTAGTGTGCTGGCAGTGCTAGTGCTGCACTGTAGTGTGCTGGCAGTGCTAGTGCTGCACTGTAGTGTGCTGGCAGAGCTAGTGCTGCACTGTAGTGTGCTGGCAGTGCTAGTGCTGCACTGTAGTGTGCTGGCAGTGCTAGTGCTGCACTGTAGTGTGCTGGCAGTGCTAGTGCTGCACTGTAGTGTGCTGGCAGTGCTAGTGCTGCACTGTAGTGTGCTGGCAGTGCTAGTGCTGCACTGTAGTGTGCTGGCAGAGCTAGTGCTGCACTGTAGTGTGCTGGCAGTGCTAGTGCTGCACTGTAGTGTGCTGGCAGTGCTAGTGCTGCACTGTAGTGTGCTGGCAGAGCTAGTGCTGCACTGTAGTGTGCTGGCAGTGCTAGTGCTGCACTGTAGTGTGCTGGCAGTGCTAGTGCTGCACTGTAGTGTGCTGGCAGTGCTAGTGCTGCACTGTAGTGTGCTGGCAGTGCTAGTGCTGCACTGTAGTGTGCTGGCAGTGCTAGTGCTGCACTGTACTGCACACTGGTACTGAGCTCGGCTACTCACTCCGTGCTGTGCTCGTATGCCACTCTTGGCAACCTCCTCCTCCTGCGACCACCAAGTGTCCCAAGAAACAATACATTCAAAAAATGTTAAGAAAACGGAATTTGTCAAGATTCATTTCGAAGCTCATCAATGATTAGACAAACTATTATTCGCATCCCTGCATCCGTCTATTACGCCTAAACCATCTGTATATCTATATTTGACGAAAACAATACTTTCTCCATAGACTATGGTATATAGGGAGAAAGTAAAAACACCTTTTGACAGTTCGTCTGATACTTCTACTGGACCTATTAACATGGCAGTTGTACCAAAATAAACATTTTTGGTCCTATGTTAGCAGACATCGTTTGTATTTCAAAAATATTTTCATTAAATCGGTCATATATGAAAAATAAACTTTTTATAGAAATTTAACATGGGGAAAACGTTTTCAATCTTTTGGAAAGTTCGTCTGAGACTTCCACTGAACATATTTACATGCAGTTTGTACCAAATAAAATCTAAACTTTTCTATTAGCAGGGTTTAGTTAATTTTAAGTTTTCTTACTTCCATAAATTACAAAAATTGAAATTTAATAAAAAAACCAGGGGCCTGTTTCATAAAAGTCCTGTAATACAAGCCCTGTAATACAGGACTTGTAAAATATAAAGTACAATTCCTGTAAAATCTGTTTCATAAAAACTATTCTACAATCATAGAATCACATGTAAAATTTCTCCTGTATTACAAGTAAATACTGGGATTTTTGTTTACTTTCTTTAATTAGATATGAATGCGTTGTAAGGTTAACTGAATTTTCAGCACATTTTTCATAACTTTTGATCAGTTTAAAACTTATTTTATTAGTTAGAACTATGGCATATTGATTTAATGTGTAAATGTGTATACAGTTGGAAATTGCTTTTTAAATATGTTTGTTGATTTTTTTTTTTTTTTGCTTTACGATAATTCTTCTGCCAGATAAAAAGATGCGCCTTAGCGTTCCTTAATTTTATTATTAATTAATTAATATAGAACAACATTGTAAGCTACAAAAACCGCCACTTCTGTCCAAAATAAATAATAAACAGTTTCATTGATTGTATATATAATCCCTAGCAGCTTGTACTATACTTAGATCAATGAGTTCATCGTAAAATCTTGGCAAATTCGATATTGCAGCACACATTATAATGCAACTGCTACTTTTTCAAATAAATTGGTGAAAATAATTCCATTTTATCCTTTTTAAATAGTGTTTAATCAAAGCTTCGACCATAAAGACCACTTTAATATTTGAAAAATGTTGTTAAATATTAGGTATTCAAACTTAAACGGCTTTTCTCATGTTTCCTACATTTATTTCAAGTAATTTTTGCAAAGTCAAAAAATAAAAAGAGAAATGTACAGGAATTCAATAAAATCAAGAAAGTACATGGTATGAAAACTAAATTTTACAATAAATCACTATCACGAGCACTATTTTCATTTTGTCCATTTACTTTTGCATCTCCAATTTGCACATGTATACAAAATCACACCATTTCATCGCAATAAGTGGTACTTGTAAAAGTTTTATGGTGGTTCAAATATGGATAAAATTTTATCCAATTTACAGGACCTGTAATACAAGTTAACTTTCTTTATGAAACAAACCCATTTAAATCTCTTGTAAAATGCACTTGTAATACAGGCAAATCTCCTGTAAATTGATTTACAGTTGTAAAACTTTATGAAACATATGATTGTAACTTTTGCCAATAATACAGGGAAGTTACCTGTAATACAAGTCCTGTAAGTTTTATGAAACAGGCCCCAGCAATGAATTTATTTTACAACCTACAACCTTTCAATCAGCTGATTGTAAACTCACGATGTATCTGTTTAACTATACAGAGGGAGAGCAAACGCTCATTAAGTATTTGATTTATTATGGCATGTACCTGAAAAAGCATGTAATTATAATGCATTATTCTTTTAATGGAAATAAAAAATAATACAGTGCGATACTATTTAAACTACACAATTTTATAGTTGGTGGATTAAAAAATAAAAAGATTGTGATTGTTAAATCGTTTAAAGCTATGCCCAAACAAATCTTAGGCTTGTATGTAAAGAAAGATGATTAATTGGGAAGGATTAGCAATTTTAGAAAGTACATTTTTTTATGTTTCACACCATCTGCTTGCGCTCCACCCAACATATGACCGAAGCTGTAGACTATCCTTCGAGTATCGACGGGCAACGACCCGTTAAAAATGAATACAGTACCCTTCTCCGAATTAAGTTACAAACTCCTTATCATTACGATTACTGAAAAATAAAGACCAAAACGTTATTTTAGCGAATTTCCCTTTAGGGAATACGCTATTACGGTAGTAGCCATGGTAAGACCTAAGCCCGGGACCACTTTACTTTTTCATTTTGAGGTCCCCAGAAGCCAAAAACACCGTTCGTTCATTTTCATATATATGTATATATATATATATATATATATATATATATATATATATATATATATATATATATATATATATATGTGTGTGTGTGTGTGTGTGTGTGTGTGTGTGTGTGTGTGTGTCCGTGGTACCGATAACTTTTGAAGCGGACCTCCAGATTTTGATCAAATTTGGTATGAAGGTGTAAGACCAGGTCTATTTTCATGAGTTCGCAAACCAGCATTGTCGGGTTATGGGAACGGGGTTTTATGGGGTTTCAAAGGGGTCAAAATTGGGTTTTTGGCATTTTTGGACCTCAATTTTAAAAATTCATGAATTTTAACTAAAACCATTTGAAAGAGCTTAAAAAAACAAACAATTTAGTATTTTGAATTTTTAACTTAGCTTAAATGGTTACGGAGAAAATCCAAATGGTTACGGAGAAAATCCAAAAATGTTTTTTCCATGTTATTCTTATGGGAAATCAAGAAAACCCTATATCTTACCTATTTGTTGACATAACTTAGTCAAATTTGGTATGTACATTATCTAGATAGGGTTTAACTTATACTTGCTTACAAAACCCATATGGCGGCAAACCTACATACTCACCCCTATGGGGTTTATGGGGAAAATAAAAATTGTCAGGGCTTGATACAATTTTGTGTTTACATTCACCAATTATTGATTAACTTAGATTTTCTAACAACGCCCCATGGCAGCAAACCTACATACTCGATGCTATGGTGTTTTTATGGGGAAAGTAAATAATCTAAAATTCCATTGGAAATTCGCTGAGTACGCAGGTCTGCTGCGACGGGGGTATTGTGCACATTATTGACGGCGTTGTTTTAGGCACAGATATCGACTGCGGCGCCAAGACGGCTTGAAGTGCTGAATGATCTAGGAGCCAAAATAATGAATGAACCAACGAGCGAGGGGCCTTTTAATAATTTGATCTGTGAGAAATCTATAAACATCCCCTGATATCTTAGAAGAGAAATTCTCTTCCTAGATCTAGACCTTGCAGAAATAATATGAACCACGTATCAGGATGTATTTTTTAATGCTTTATTGATGCAAATGTAAAAAATGCACACACAAATTTCTACAGGAACGAACCATGCAGCTTAACGGAAAAAATTAGTTGTTTTTAAGAGGAGTTCTCCTAACAAAAAAGCCTCAGCGTATTAAATAAATAAGTACTAGTCGTTGCCCGTTCACACTCGACGGATTGTGTCTACAGCTTCAGTCATGGTGAGTGGAGCGCTAGGCAGATGGTGTGAAACATGCATAAAATGTATAGGCTTCTTTTTAAAATTGCTACTGTATTCCTTTAATTTAGTAATTTTAAACAATTTAACAAACAATATGGCCTACTTACTTAATTTTTAATCCGCCAACTATAAAATTTAGTAGTTTAAATAGTATTACAATATTTTTTTTCTTTCCTTTAAAAGAATAATACATTACAATTATATACAGTTTTAGGTACAGACCATAATAAACCAAATCCTTCTTGACCTTTTGCTCTTCTATATAAGCCTCGCCACGTAACTTTTATGCATTTGCAGTAAAATTATTCAGCTTTTCCATGAAAATTAGCATGTAACGTAAGCCCGATGTTTTTGAAAAAGTACCCCCTCTCCAACCCTTAGCCGATCCCAGCTGATTGGTCATTCGTCAACTTATGTGGCGAGACTTTTACTGATTTCAGACCCCGTGAGTTTACAATAAGCTGATTGAAAGGTTGTATAAAATAAATTAATTTAATGGGTTTTTAAATTTAGATTTTTTTGTATAAGGAAGTAAGAAAACTTTAAAGTAAATAGAACCTGCGAATATAGAAAAGTTTTGTTTTGATTTTGTACAAATTGCAAGTAAACCGGTTCAGGGGAAGTCTCCGATGAACTGTCCATAGGATTGAAAAAGTTAACTTTTTTCCCATGTTAAACTTCCATAAGAAAAGTTTATTTTTCATTTTTTACCGATTTAATGTAAATATTTTTGAAATAAAAATAAAACCTGCTAATATAGGACCGAGAATGTTTCTTTTGGTACAACCCCAATATATAATACCCCCGTCGCAGCAGACCTGCGTACTCAGCGAATTTCCAATGGAATTTCAGATTATTTACTTTCCCCATAAAAACACCATAGGATCGAGTATGTAGGTTTGCTGCCATTGGGTGTTGTTAGAAAATCTAAGTTTATCAATAATTGGTGAATGTAAACAAAAAATTGTGTCAAGCTCTGGCAATTTTTTATTTTCCCCATAAACCCCATGGGGGTGAGTATGTAGGTTTGCCGCCATATGGGTTTTGTATGCAAGTATAAGTTAAACCTTATATAGATAATGTACATACCAAATTTGAATAAGTTATGTCAATAAATAAGCAAGATATAGGGTTTTGTTGATTTCCCATAAGAATAACATGGAAAACACATTTTTGGATTTGCCCTGTAACCAGTTATGCTATGATAAAAATTCAAAATACCAAATTGTTTGTTTTTTAAGCTCTTTTAAATGGTTTCAGTTAAAATTGATGAATTTTAAAAATTAAGGTCCAAAAATGCCAAAAGCCCATTTTTGACCCCTTTGAAACCCCACAAAACCCCGTTCCCATAACCTGACAATGCTGGTTCGCGAACTCATGAAAATAGACCTGGTCTTACACCTCCATACCAAATTTCATCAAAATCGGAGGTCCCCTTCAAAAGTTATCAGTACCACGGACACATAGATAGATATATATATATATATATATATATATATATATATATATATATATATATATATATATATGAATATGAATATGAATATATATATATATATATATATATATATATATATATGAAAATGAACGAATAGTGTTTTTGGCTTCTGGGGACCTCAAAATGAAAAAGTAAAGTGGTCCCGGGCTTAGGTCTTACCATGGCTACTACCGTAATAGCGTATTCCCTATAGGGAAATTCGCTAAAACCAATAGAAGTCTAAGACAAACTGTCTAAAGGTGTTTTTACATGACTGTTTTAAATATATTACCAGGGGGACCGAGCTTAAGCTCGGTAAAATTATAACTTTCGTTTCTCACACAAAGCTCGTTCGCTCCGCTCACTCGCCAGGCGGAAGGTTTGCTGCACATTGGTATGATTTTCCTAAAACTACAGGTTAAAGATGTAACACAGTGGTTTATTTTATCTACAGTTATCAGCTGATTTTTGTTCAATTTAAAAATCTCCATAAGGATAACATGGAAACTTTAAAGGGCTCTAGCGCGAAAACCGGATTTTTCCTAGCTATGAGACCAGCTCCAATCGATTTCTGGTGGCCAAAACCCCCATATTCAATCAAAAAATCAAAAATCCTTGGAGCGAAAAAAAACTTTGCCCGTACAAACGGAGCTTGTTTTAGAGTATAAGATAAGAGTACCAGGGGGACCGAGCTTAAGGGGATCCGCCACCTCTAACACTTTTTTTTTAATTTTGGGTTGATTTTGCTTGAATTGATTTTTTTTGTTTATTGATGTTAGTAATGAGGATTTCAGGTGTTATTATTTTTTTTTCATCCCTCATATTTTTTATGGCAAATATTAACGTTTTTTTTAACGTTTTTTTCAGACCATTTTAAAATTTTGAATAACTTTTTTGTTTTTTAACCAATTGTCATGCTTTTTTTATAATTTGTTCCTTATAGCCTAAATAAACATTTGTCTTATGGAAACCTAGGTAACCCAACTAGAAAAAAAGTTACAATAAAACAAACTTTTTAAAATTTAAATTTTTTCAATAAAACTTTGAAAAAATAAATAAATACTTATATTTACAGTTAGAGTGATTTCCATAAGACAAAATGTTGATAATATAATAAAGAAAAAGTGGTAAAAATTTCATAGCAATATGTTTATTACTTTAGATTTTATTCAAACTTATATGCACTAAAACATAGAAAATCCAACTTTCGGGAAACGGGCCGAGCAGCGTGCAGCGCAGTCTTCAGGCCAGGCGACACTCCGGCTGGCCTGAGTATATATGTAGTATGGTATATATGGTATATATAGTAGTATGGTGACTGTAGAATGGTATATATATATATATATATATACACCATATATATATATCATATATATATATATATACCATATATATCACATATATTCCGTTTATGTAAGTGCATCCGCACATACTTTTTAACTTTTTTATATGAAAAAATGGTCAAATCTTCATGAAATTTTGCACACATACTCAGTAAAGTATATAGAACACAAAAATAACATTTTTCAAAAATGTCAAAAAATGCCAAAAAATGCCATTTAGAGGTGGCGGATCCCCTTAAGCTCGGTAAAATTATTACTTTCGTTTCTCACACAAAGCTCGTTCGCTCCGCTCACTCGCCAGGCGGAAGGTTTGCTGCACATTGGTATGATTTTCCTAAAACCACAGGTTAAAGATGTAACACATTGGTTTATTTTATCTACAGTTATCAGCTGATTTTTGTTCAGTTAAAAAATTTCCATAAGGATAACATGGGATCTTTGAAGGGCTCTAGCGCGAAAATCGGATTTTTCCCAGCTATGGGACCAGCTCCAATCGATTTCTGGTGGCCAAAACCCCCATATTCCAAAATTTGAAGGAAATCGTCGGAGCCGTTTTTGAGATAATTGTGCAAGCAAACAAGCAAACATTGCTCGTATAAGAGTATAGGATAAGATAAGATAAAATAATAATAAGGTAGATATATTATATTTTGACATCTGTTGTAGTGTACAATGCAAGCAAAACAGAAATAAAAGATGTTTCATCTAAGAATCAAATTGGGTCTACAACAACAACTACATTTTTGGTCGAATTTTGATCGTGCTCTAGTATTTTACCTTTAGATATAATATTCTATTCTATGAGGGTTAGCATAAAAATATTGCGCATTTGTATAAAATATTTGCATCAAATATAAGAGAGGGACTAAAAAATATTATACATAAAAATATTTAGAGCGCCACGCAAAAGGAGAAGAGTAGGGTTTGAATTCGCATGATGTCAAAAAAGTTAAATCAGATGCAAGGTATAGTCGTAGTAAAAGTCAGAAGCGCCTAGCCAGTGATAAGTCAGTAGGGAATTAAGTTGAACGCCCATTCCAAGTAGCTAAATGCTTTCCAAGTAGCCGTCCAGCTAATGCGTGAAACTATTTCAGGCCTCTAGTGCAGTGCCTAATTATGTAGCATATTGGAGCTACGGCAGGTTTCTAGCCAGGCTGCGAGCATCCTGGTGCCTGTCGCTTTTCTTTTATGATTTTAAAATAGTCGCTCGAGAAATTACTTGCTGATATTCCTCAGTTTATGATCATTTAAGGCTGCATCGTACAATACACATTCTCGAAATGTTCCTGCACTCCTGCTTGCGCTACAATAGTAGAGCATTTCTACAGTACTCATGTAAAATAATGGTACCCCATACTCAAGCCTATTCGTCTATTATGGTCCTATTATAGACTTTCACTTACATTTCTTATGTACAGGTTAGTTCTCTAGTTTAGTCAAACTAAAAAAAATCACCCCAGAACTTGGTCATAATTGCTTCACAAGCGATTGAAGTGGTATTTAACTAAAAAAAGTTGCTTCATTATATCCATAATCCGACCATGTGGAAAATAATAAAAAAGCAATTTTAAAATGGCGCCAAAATTTAAAATTTTGTGCTTTACTTTATAGTCCATGTATTGGTACTTTCTCTTGGAAAAACTAAAAAGCTAATAAAAAATAAAGCAATAAAGCTAACAAAAAATCCTATACACATTTTATTCAAATGTGAAAGTTGATGTCAATTTATTTCTATACATGCAAATGTCAACAAATTTGAAATGCTTCAAAAAATAAAACAGTTGTAAATTAGGCCTACATTTTCTTTTATAATATATATATATTTTTCTATAGTTTTCTTCTAAATTCACTGAGCCATCAAAGTCAGAAATTGAAACTAAAAATCTTTTCTAATAAAACCATAATCTTTTGGCCATTTTCAAAAAATACATAGGTAACATTTTTATTATGTGCCTTATAAAAATTCTTAAATATACAAATTGCTGGAAATTTATTGTAGTTTAAAAAATACAGTATTATAGCAGAAAATATACAACAAAAAAGTTTTACAAGAAAATATATGATAAAACGTACTGATTTCACGGACAGCACGTCAGGGGCATCAGGCCTAAGCACTTTTTGAACGATAAAATGTGTACTATTATCATTGACAGTGTAGGCTAAATAGTCAATGATATTATGGTGTGTAGTCAAAAAACCCAAGCACTTGCTTGACAGTAAAATAAAACTTTCACAAGAACCGAAATTGTAACTCACAACAGTAACAAAGTGAAAATGCCGATGGGATCGGTGTCAATCACGAAATCTGGGCTGAATTCAAAGGTTTCGCAAAACTAAATTTTACATTACACAGGATAGCAGCTGCAACTAAGTTGTAGAGGAATTCTTCTACTTTCTTTTGGTATAAATATTACCCGGGGAAACATAATTTATACAGAAAACATTATATTGATTTCTGTTGGTCCTTCCGCGGACCATTTGCCACTATAGAAAACGACATTATGTCACAAAAACAGACACTTATTTTTAACAAATTCCCGGCTAAACTAATAGTTGTAGGGAATAGTGATCTTCTAGATACTGTGAAAGTGATCAACAGCAAACTTTTAGTTCATGAAATTCCGGTTGCTGTGGTAACAATGGCATTTGCATTTCTGTACGATTCATAAGTTATTTTTCTATGGATCGAAAAAACAGCTGTTTTTCACCAACTCCTCAATTCTGTCTCGCGCCAGCCCAGAATATTAGTTCAAATTACTTGTTTTTATAATAATGTGTGTGACGAAATGAAAGTCACTAGGTAATGTTTTATGTATGAAAATGAATCCTCAGAATCTCTTCTTTCTAATGGTATAGGCCTAAGTATTGTAGAGGTTCTGGCTTTCTGGATTAAATCTGAAGATGTTCGGAAACACGTCAAAGTGGTCCATGCACGGACCATGCCAGTTCACTAGACTAAAAAATAGTGCAGTGCAGTATTTTTCACTGTTGAAAAATAGTGGTCCGTACCCTTTGCTAGATATAGAGGGTTAAAATTTTACTTTAAAAACAACTTCACGCCGAACTTTATCTAAAGACACAAAAAGCGTTCAAATTTGCTAAAAGCTGTAGGAGTTCCTTGCACTAAAAAAATTCTGGTGCTAAAATGTAGTTCTATTTTGAGGACTATACTTTGCTTTTTAGGCCTACAACAGATTTATATCAAATCGAACCACAGGCTGGTAAAGTAGAAAACACCCGTTTCAAAAAACTCTCTTGTTATTCATTATGCAACAACAATGAACAATTAAAATTTACATGTAGGCCTGAAACTGTCATTTAAACATTCATAGGGCCTCTCTATGAACGTTGAAATGTTTTAAAGAGAATCCTTTGGCCAGTTACGGCTCTATTGTATTCACTCCATACGTGTCCGCTATTATTTAACCTTTTAATTCACAATTTCTATTCTGTTTCTTTTTGTTTTAAATTTTAACAATATAGCAACTACGTATAACAGACCTGAGTTCTACGTATTTCTAATAGATATTTTTTCAATTAACAGAATATTTGGCTATAATCTCATTAATTGTCCTCACAAGAAAGTATACAATTGTATTTTTACGTTAGTTTATTTGATTTTATACATATAAAATACAATTATTTCCCATTATAGAAGTATGGGATTAAGTATGTAGGTTTTCTTCCATGGGGTATGGGTTCCTTCATAAATTAGTTATTACCCTCCTAAATTAGTGAAGATCCATGTAAAAATTTTAATAAGGCTGTAAACAAATATGATGGGTATAGAATTTTATACCGATTTTTCGTAAGGGAACTTCATTTGAATTTCTCATAACCAGTTAAGCTAAGTTAATGATTCACAATACTAAATTGTTGTTTAAAGTTATTTTTATGGTTATAGTTAAATTGTCAAATTTCTTACATCAAGGAAAGATCACATAAACCCATTTTATAGGAAATTTCCCAGGGAGGAAGCTATTACCGTAGGTCTCATGGTATAAGACCTATAAGCCCGGGACCAATCCTTTTTCGTTTTGAGGTGCCCAGAGACCAAAAATAATAGTCAATAATATCTATCTATATAATACGTATATAGTACGTATTTCTGGACAAAATTCAATGTTTGAGATGTCATAGGATTCGTCTCAGTTTGTAGTTTTGCAATAAGGTTTTAGATTTTTTATATCTGTCCTCTGAAGGGCATGGGAAGCCCTTTAAGTTCGTTTTTTGTCCATAAGATTAACATGGGTAACAATTTTTATAAAATTTCTAATAAAACAGCTGTTCATAGTTAAATCATAACGCAACACATGTTAAAAGCTAAATAGAACTTTGATTTTTTTATGCAGAGGGGCAAGGTTTTATCACAAGGTACTCGGTAAATACAGTGCATTGCGCTGCTCAGGTGCCCCAATATAGTCCTATACATGAATATGTGTCCCTAAACACGACATCTCTCATAAAAACGGTCCAATCTCTACCAAATTTGGTAGAAATGTGTAATTCTACCTTTATTCTGATGAGTTTTTTTTTTGATGAATTCGTAAACCAGATATATCGACCTACCGGAAGGGGTAGTTTTGAGGAGTTTTGTGCCCCAAAAATGTTTTTTTTTTTTTTTTTTGCATTTTAGCGTGTAATTTTTTTACATTTTTAATTTCACCACTGGATTTAGCTCATAGTCCAGTAGAATTAGTACCTGAATAGGAAAAAATTGCTACAAAAGATTTTTTTGCTTTAATGGCTTCATTTGTGTCCCAATATGATTATCCTAGGTTTTCCCCCTCGTCGGAGTTGTGCTTAAGTGGTGGGGGGTAAGAATTCTGATTTTTTATAAAATCAGAGATTTTTAACACAAAAGTAATTGTGATAGTCATAGCTATTTTAGTGATACTTTCTGGTGACGTGGAACTGAATCCTGGACCAATCAATACCGAAAATACAAAAGAAGAATGCCCCTATTGCAAAAAGCTTTTCTCCAGATTAAAATCGCATATTAAGGCAACTCATCAACAAAACTATTTGGATGATCAATCTTCACAAGAGTCAAAATTTGAATTTTCGGAAATTAATTTTAATCATGTTGGGATGGGCAATATTGATATTATAAGTGAAAGATGGTCTGCAAACGAAGAACAAGTGAGTTCTCGTTCACAAATTTCTAATGAACAAGATGTTATGGATATACCTGGACCTTCGACACACAACCCTTTTAGAATGACTAAACCAAAAGGTAGAGACCCTAGATACACGAGACCATTCTATAAGTATAACAATGATAGTAGTGACGATGAATGTCTCAGTCAACACATCTTAGTCACTAATGAGGAAGACCCTTTGATTGAAAAAGTGATTCCTATGTCACACACAACACATGAAACCCGGCACGATGACAGCCAAGTATATGATGATGACAGGGACCGAGAAGATCCCTTAAACCCTGAAGAAAGCTGTTCATCTTCCATTCAATGTGTTTTTTGTGGGCGAAGTTTTAAAGAACACGGTATTAATATACACATAGCAAAATCACACCCAGAAGAGGGAAGGAAAAGCTTAATAAAGAAATACAACAAAAAGTTTTCTAATGCATGTTCTCAGAATGATATATTGAGACCTAAACAGTCAATGAATGATGGCCAACAGGGACAAACATTAATTGACACATGTACCCAAAATAAATCAAAATCCAAATTTGATCTAGAATTAGAATATTGGTGTAAGCAATTTAAGGGTGGAGCGCTAAACGATAATGAATGGGATGATCTAATTTCTGAATTTCAGAAGTGGTTAGCTCAAGCCATCCATAAACTCCCAGGCCCTAAGCATCCAGCTCAAAAATATTATGAAGCGAGAAAAAATAAACTTCCTAGACCTGAAACTCACAAATATAAAGACACAACTAATCCCATAAGAAAATCAAAACGTGAAAAGGAGAAAAGGCTTAAAAAATACGAATATCAACTTACTCAATATCTATACTACAATCAGAGGAAGAAAGCTGTAAGAAAAGTACTAAACGAAAGAAATCAACATCAGTGTAAACGTGATATCAAAGACATTCAAGAGTACTTTAGCAATAAGTTAAGTGTTAAAAATGAATGCACTAGAGAATATTATGAGAGTAAGCTAACTAATTTAGAAAAAATTGAGCTGGATAGGGAATATAACCGCACTATCACAAAACATGACATATTGTTTGCTATGAAAAAAATGTCAAGTGACACGGCATCAGGCCCTGACAGAGTGATAATGAGAACACTTAAAAATGAAAATGTAGCAATGATCCTCGCAACTATGGCAAATAGAATGCTAAACACAGGGTACGTTCCAAAATCTCTAAGAAAGGCCAGAACAGTTCTAATATTTAAAAAGGGAGATGTATCTGACTTAAATAATTGGAGGCCAATATCTATTACATCAGTGATTAGACGCACTATTGAAAGGGTTTTTGAGAAGGAAATGAGAAAGTTCGTAGTCTTAAATGAAAACCAGAGAGGATTTGCTAACTCACCTGGTTGCCAAGTTAACATTAAGATTTTGGAGAGAGTATTAGAAAAGACGAAACTGGATAAAACGGATGCCACATTAGTGTTTTTGGACGTAGAAAAGGTGTTTGATAGTGTTGGTCACAATCATTTAAGTAAAACAATTGAAGCCTCTTCCATCCCAAGCAAACTAAAAACATTAATTATAAATCTAATGTCTAATAATGAAACACAAATACAAGTAGGATTAAAAAAGACTAAATATATAAATATTGAAAAAGGAGTTTTCCAAGGATCCCCAATATCTCCACTTTTATACAACATGAGCACGAATCATATCCTGGATGAACTTTCGGAACCTGATGTTTGTAATGAATATGGGATTAAATTGGAGTAGGATGCTAATTCCGTTTCAGTATTGGGGTTTGCGGACGACACAGTTTTGGTAGCTAATAACCATAAGTCTGCAGAAATATTAACACGAATGGCGATTAATAGATTTAATGAAATAGGATTGAATATAAATATTAAAAAGTCACAAGCAATTTGTATAAAAAGTGGACGAATACAGAAATGCAATTTAACAATTGGAAACGAAGAAATACAATCTATAGAGCATGGTGAATCAATAAAGTATCTTGGAGTAAACATATCCGAAAATTTAATTTTCAATTCAAACGAAATCTTGGTGAAATTATCAGAAAAACTTAATAACCTTAGTCAAAGTACGCTTCTTTCTGGAGATCAAAAGTTAAATATTTTGAACCAATACATTTCTCCCACCCTAATCTATCCGTTGCAAAATGCTAAAGTCAGTGTAATTCCAAGAAAATTCCTTGAGGAGGGTGATAAATTAATAAGGAGCAGTGTAAAGCCAATATTACAGTTGCCAAGTGACACACCAAATAGCTTTCTATATTCAGACAAGAAATATAAAGGGTTAGGTATTATGCGACTCACTTGGGAAGCATATATTCAACAATTTAATGTTTGTGTAATTTTGGAAAATTCTAAAGTAAATTTATTACCACGCTCATATGAAACAGTAAAAGAAACCATTTTAAAATGTATGGATTTAACATTTTTGGATTTCAAACCTATACAAATAGAAAAGGTTAAAGGACTCCATGTAAGAGCAAAACTTAAAGAAAAAGAATTTAATATCTGGTCTGCTCTCCCACAAAAAGGCAAAGGGGTCTGCTTATTCAAGGAGGTTCCAGGTGCCAATTCGTGGATTTATAATAAAAGAGGACTATCAGCTTCAGAGTGGAGAGACTGTCTAAAGATGACATGCAATGTTGTATCCGTGAGATCCGTGCCTGGAAGGTGTCCCAACACAAACCGTTGCAGACACTGTAACGAGATTGAAACACTTGCACATGTGTTGGGCTCTTGCAGTCACGGTGAACTTCTGATCAACAAACGGCATAATGACGTCCGAAAAATTATAGCTGAAGAATTACGAAAACAATATGAAGTCCACGAAGAAGTAACCTGTACCTCCGAAAGCGGAAGCACACGCCGGATTGACATTATTGCCATTGATCGAAGAAATAAATGGGCGTGGATTATTGACCCCACAGTAAGGTTTGAGACGGGCATCAACCAACCTGACGAAGTCGACCAGGAAAAGAAAAATATTTATTTGCCAACAAAACCTTACTTTGAAGAGAAATATGGAGTCAAAATAATTAATGTAATTGGTCTTCTGTTTGGTTCCAGGGGAACATTAAATAAAAATTACGTAAAGTTTAGGCAAGATTTCAAAATTCAGAAGAAAATGGACAGTTTATTAGTGATTAGTATTTTGAAGAATTCTGTTTTAATTTTTAAAAACCATTTATATAAACAAAATGTCCTGTAAATTTGAAATAAATCAGTGGAACAGATGCCATGCATTTATGGCACATATAAAAAGTCCAACTATTAAAATGCCCATGTCATGTGTATTTACAAAATTGTTTTTACAAGCACTTTGTCAAAGATGGCAAGCCATAAATGCGTGGCAAGTTAACAGTTCCTGTTGTTATTATCACGGAAATGGACATTTTTTTAATGTTTTCTTAAATCTTGTAAACAGCTCAAATTCTGAAAATATGTCCACAATAAAATTTAAAGATTATAAAATTCCGCATTTAATGAGACCAACCGCATATATTTTGGATTACCCGTAGTCATGCTACAACACATCAAACTGCACGATTTTTAAAAATTTTCACAAAATTGTCTCCCAAAAGGCGTATTTTTGTAATTTTACCGTTATATTTTGTAAATTAATAAAAATATTAAAATATTATTGTTTATAATGTAAAAGGGCATTAAATTCTGCATTCAATGAGACCAACCTTAAATTTTTAGAAAAACTTAATTTATACAGACTCTCCTTAAAAATTGGATAATTTTTTATTAAGTTAAAAGATTTTTATTTTATTTATGTTATGTCACATGATTGTAACAAGGTTGTGCTATTTGGTGAAGATACAGACTTACTAATAGCGCTCACCACTCTATATTTCCCATTATCATCACAAATATACCTCTTAAAACCTGGAAGAGGAACAACCCCACCAAAGGTTTTTGGTGTCAATAGTTTTAATTTAGCAGACACCATGAGAAAACCGCTCATCTTTCTCCATGGCATAAGTGGATGTGACACAACTTTGCATTCTTCATACAGGGTAAAACGAATTAGAAATTTGAAAAAGGTTTGAAAATTACAAATTTTTTTAATTTTATCGTTAAATAGGCAAATTGAAGTACTAAACATAATAATCTCCGATGTAATAGTCATTATTTTCATGATGGAATATATGCCTACACAGTACATACTTGATATAATTTGTCATTATTTTATTCATCTCTGTTAAACTTAATGTGACGTAGTTAGGTTACAAGTAGTCCTACAATTTTTAGGTTTGCCTCATTGAATGCAGTATTTAATGCCCTTTGATTTTATAAACAATGATATATTAATATTTTTATTAATTTAGAAACTAGCCTATAACTGTAAAATTACAAAAATACGCCTTTTGGGAGACAACTTTGTAAACATTGTTAAAAATCGTGCAGTTTGATGTGTTGTAGCATGACAACGGATGATCCCAAATATATGCGGTTGGTCTCATTAAATGCGGAATTTTATGCTCTTTAACTTTTATATTGGACATATTTTCAGTATCTGAGCCGGTTATGAGATTTATCCACAAAAAGTAAAAAAATGTCCCTTTCTGTGTACATTTCTACTCCCCACCACTTTAGCACAGCTCCAACGAGGGGGAAAACCTAGGATAATCATATTGGGACATATAAAGCCGTTAAAGCAAAAAAATCTTTTGTAGCAATTTTTTCCGATTTACCTGCTTTTTTTGTTTAACGCTACTGGCCTATCAAGAAAACACAGAATTTAGTTTTTTGAAGCTTTGATTATTTAGTTCTTTGAAGTCTAAAGACAGTACATTGTATTTTGGGGCACCAATGTTAATCTTTATGGAGAATAAGGATGTGTTAATACTGTATTTCACCTATTAACCAATATTTTTGGATGCAACTTGGTATTTAGCTTCATTTGGTTGAGATTCGTCCATTTATCGTAAAAAATCGTTGTTTTCGTACTTATCATGGCAGCAAACCTGCATACTCTTTTCCCATGTTAATCATATGGAGAATAGGAAAACCCCTTTAGGCCTATTTATGGACAAATATTTATGAAACTTAGTATATGGCTTCATATATGGTCGAAATAATTTTTTTTTTTTTTATCTAAAAACTTCTTCTAGTGTTCCCCATTGCAGCATACCTGCATACTCTTTCCCTATTTTCACAATGAGAATAGACATTTATTTCCCTATTTATGAGCACTGATGAAATTTTGTTTACAGGTTCGTCTGTTCAAAATTAATATAACATAACTACAGTAATTTGGAAATTCGCTGAGTGCGCAGGTCCGCTGCGACAGGGGTATTGTAGTTTGGTTTTAGTTGTGTTCATGTATGTTGTTCCTATCTATTTTCTATGTAGGCCTAGCTCTGTATGTTGAGTTGCTGACTGTTTTTCGGGATACTTCGAGAGGACTGGATGAATTTATACTACGCAGTATTTTTATATGAGGTTTTTGTTTCTTTTTTGAATTTATTCCTAGATACGTTACATTGCCTTTTGCTGATAATGAGCCCATTGGAAAAATCTAATCTATTGTTGATAAAAATACAATAGGCTTAAAGATCATAATAGTTTCATACTTTACAAAAAAAGTTAAATACAGTATAACAATTACATTGTATGTGCTGTATTGTTAACTAGTTAACTAGACTACCACGATAATAATCGTGGTAGTCTAGTAATCGTAGTCTAATAATCGTGGTGGCATGTAATAATTTACATGCCACCATTTACCATATCTTCTATGTACAGTAAATGTTGAGTACAGTAAATCTCACGCCTGCCGTTTGCTGCTGCCCCCTCCGCATCCTTATTAGATCACCGTCGGCGATGTCCAATGGCAACGGCAGAGGGCCTAGGCTCGAGTGATACGACGGCGATGGTCCGGTGGGGGGTGCAGGGGTGGAGGGGAAGGTGTCAGTGAGAAGGGGGAGATGGGGAGGGGCGGCTTACTTTGTCGGCGCCCGCCTCGGTGCATACAAAACATGTGGGGAAGATAAACAAAGTGCGCTGGTTACGGGGCGACATCACAGCTGACGCGGCCCCGAGACAAGCCCGCCGCATGGAGGGGGATCCGATAGTAGCGAACGATGTATCGACAGTGGGGAATTCGATATCTGTGAAAATAGCTTGTGGATGATGGTGTTAGATAAAATTAATGTTTTCATCCTTTATAACTACTAATCTATCTAAGATGATTTTTTAGTATGTCTACACATAACTTATACGATTAATTGTATACATTGTTAATTTTATCTTGCCATTTTTAGTAGGCCTATTGGCGGGTTGGTTGTAGTTGTTTAAAATAAATAGTTAATCTTTCAAATATTCTGTTCATCATTTTATTGGATTTAAGGCCTATTTCATAGGTTAGACATATCATATATCCTTGAGGGGTAACTTATGCTCAATCCATGGGGTAGGCCTATATATGAGGTATTGTGTGGGACATACGCGTTACTCCCAAATTCGTCGTAAAGAATCATTCATTTTATATATCATAAATCTGTTCGTCGATCACTAACAACAGAATTGTTGGCCTGTTTTGCAGAGAAAAAAATTGTTTTGAACATTCCGTCGATTCAACGGCAAACAAAACAAATTATTTACTTTTATAGAAACTTTTGTTTAAGTCTCAATGAGATTCTTTCTAATCGCAAACCATTAATAATACCTCTCTCCTCTCTCCCACACAAAATAAATGGTAACAATTTTGCTATCAGTTTGTAATATGTAAGATAGACTTTATGTTCCGTCCATTACATGTATCGTATATCGATGGGATGGCAACACTGTAAAATCACCAGGGAGTTACTCGTGGAACAACGCGACAATATGTCCATGAACGAAGGAGATGAAATAACAAATGTTTAAATGGGTGCCCGACGTATGGTGGACCATATAGTGTTCTCCTTTTTTTCCTCCTGTAAAGGGCTGCCTTTGGTAACCCCCAACCCCCGTGTATACCCTCTCTACCATTATTGGATTAGTAAAAATGAAATTATACATTTTACAATTAATGAATGATTAAGCACCCCTATTTTCTGAGAGGGGAATTTTCAAATTTGATGGCTACATTTAGGCATATAATAGAAATAAATATGAGCTAAATCTCTTATTCCACTGCACACCCTACTTCTAAGCAATAATTTAATAATTAAATTAAGTTAATTAAAATAATCTCTGCCGTATTGAAAAATTTATGGAAAAATAAAATAATTTATGACAAAACTAAAAATTTATGATGCTAAAGTGTTTAAAAGAAGAAGCTAAGGCATTTTTATGCTAGGCCCTTTTATAGTTTAACGGGACATTTACAAAGATAAAGGTGAAATTTAGTCCCATGTTATTCTTATAGGAAAAAATCAAACATCGATCTCCATTTTCTCCCAAACCGTTAGGATTAGGGATACACATTAAATTGTTAAGTAAAATTATGTCTAGAATCCAAAAATACCATAAAAAGTAAGGGTTCGTATTTAAAATTTATGACTTCCGGTCTGGGTAGGTTACTTCTGGTACACCCTGTACATTGAAATTATCATCAATGGATAGAGCGCAATCGGTTTACCTATAATGGCACAATTTGTTTTTGAGAACAATTAATTTTGTAGTTTTTAAAATGGGTGTACGGGTGGTCTGGGACACCCGGTATAAGCAATCATGATCACCAATGCAAAATCATTTTTTTAATGGTATTTCGATTATTATTTGTTAACATGATTTAGTTTTGTAACTGGCTACAAAATGCAAACCAAAAGTTTATAAGTTATCACGTGAGTGATACTTAGACTGTTGTCATCTATTTACATTCATGATTTGATTTATTTTTGACTCTATACTAAAGTAAAGAAGGTACAAAATTAAACTAAAAACGATTAATCTTATATTATAATACCCCCCGTCGCAGCAGACCTGCGTACTCAGCGAATTTCCAAATTAGTAATATTAATTTTGACCAGCTAAACTTGTAAACAAAATTTCATCACGTGCTCAGTAGTGTAAAAGTAAGGCTTTTAAAACAGTTCAAGGTCACCCGAGCGATGACGTCACCGATGACGTCATCGAGGTCAATGACCCCATCGATGACGTCATCGATTGCATCATCGATGACGTCATCACCAATGACGTCACTTCCTTGACGTCACACCCATGACGTCACAGAAATGACGTGCTGATGACGTCATCACCCCTTACGTCACCAAGATGACGTCATCGATGTCACAAAGGTCAAGGTCACGCTGAAACCTAAAATTTTTTGGCACTTTTGCTGTTTCTCGCACTACGCTCCGAGTTTCAGTCACAGTTACCATGACCTTGACAACTTGGAGCGAATTTGCGATGAGAAACAGCAAAAGTGCTGAGGAAACTTGAAGTTTGCAACGTGACTCTGCCTAAACCGTCATGTGACACCGCTCGGGTGACCTTGAACTGGCCCAAAAGCCTTACTTTAACCATTACTGCAACCGCGATGTGCACCCTACGACAGACACCGAGCGACTGACTGTCCGGCCCCGCGCACTCTAGGTATATGGGAAGTGGTGGGGGGAACTGCGAAGACCTCGGGAAACTCGAAAATGTCAAGCCAGGTAGCACCGTTTCGGTGCTACCTTAAATTTACATGTTAAAGTGTGATGACCTTGAGGTCGACTGTGAACCTGGGGCTTAGGATTGTGTTTAACAGCTTGACGTTTTCGCCAGAGTTCAAGTGTGGTGACCTTGAACTGGTTAAAATTAAAACTGCACAGCAGACTGCACAACACGGATGTGCACCCTACGACAGCTGCCGAGCGACTGACCTCCAGGCCCTGCGTACTCTAGATATATGGGGAAGTGGTGGGGGAAATTTCAAGGTCATTCAAACGGAGTTTTAAAAAAGTCAAAGAGTAGAAAGACTACTCTTGTGAGTCTATAGCGATTTCATTGATAGTGAGTGCTTCGGTATGCCAAGTTGATCTGTATTGACACGCTCCTAAATAATGTTTGCAAAAACCTGCAAAATGATTGTTGCACAATTTGCAGCCAGTTAGCTGTTTTAGTTTAAATTCAATGCAACGTTCAGGGCAACAAGTGTACTTATGCCCTCTCATTTGGTACACATGGAATGTCTTCAACTTCGGTTTCGGCTTCTTCCAAGACTTGCACTTACACATGCACTGACCAAAAGCTTCACATGTTCTACAAGCCAGGCCATCCACCACATCAATGTCATTTGGCCATGAAAAACATTTCTGTTCGCAACAGTAGTTGAGTTGACTTTCCATGTTGCTGCGGTGAAGGTGCGCAATGAAATGATGCTGTAGTCAGTGAGAGTGCACCTTAAATAAACTCAGTGGAGGGGGAAAGGTCAAGGTCATTCAAACAGAGTTTTAAAAAAGATGATAGTCGTCCTCCTCGTCCGTCGTACTTGGAGAGCTGTCAGACGAAGAGCCCCGTGCAGGTGCTCTCCAGATGAAATGTATATCTATTTGAAAGCGCAGGCCGGGATCTTGTACCATCAACTCCTTCAATCTATTACATACCAATTCCACTTTGTACACATTGTTAATAATCAACACCCAAGGCTTTGGCTGAACATAACGTGTAGTTGAGTCAGCCTCGCAGACAGTTACATCTTCCGGTGATATTGGAGTGTATAAATGTGTAAAATCTCGTTGCTGAGGCTGGCTTGAAGTTGAAGGTTCTGTGCCGACCCTGGTTGCATCAAAATTCAAATCCATTCTACATTCAAGAGGTCCAGGGTTCCCGTTGAATACATTGAGTAATTTTTGATACAAGACTTCCACTTCTGTCGCATCCTGTAAATGAACAGTCCACCGCAAGGGAAATGCTTCGTCCGTAGTGGAGTCAACTTGAGAAAGAGTTCCTTCCGCCATGGCAGCTAAGCAAGGAATGAGGTGAGCTGCAGTCAGTTGTAACATTATCGAAAAGTAGAGGGGGAAATTTCAAGGTCATTTAAAATTGGGTTTTAAAAAAGGAAGGAGTGGAGGGGAAAGTTCAAGGTCGTTCCAACATCAGTAGTGGAGTCAGCTTGGCTGATGGTGTTGTCCGCCATGGTTGCTTGTCGAACAAGGAATGACGGGTGATGTGATACTCATGCAGGAACATGGTGAAGTGGTGGGGGAAGTTTTAAGGTCATCCAAACGGAGTTTTAAAAAAAAGGAAAACCTACAAAGTAACATTGAAACTTTCCAACTGATGGTGGCGGGCGTTTTCTTCTGCAACCTTGCCGACACATGTGACTATACCATATAGTATGAAAAGTACAACCATAATAAGGCCGAACAATAAAAGATAGCCGTTGACTATCATGATATTTTCTGAGTGGATCTGCTTTCTTCTTATCTCCCTCTCTTGCATCCTCTTCTCTAACTCGTGGATGAAGTCGCAGCATGCGTGAGGACATCTTTCATCTGTTGGTAGGTTTGCCATTGTTGATGTTGTCGGTTTGGCTGTTGAAGATGGAATGAGGTTTCCAATCGTGATGTGCCATGTACACCAATAGTGAAGTGGTGGGGGTAGCAAAGCAGTGGAGGGGGAAGTTTCAAGGTCATTCAAATTGTGTTTTAAAAAAACCTATCTTGTTACTGAGCTAATATGTCAGTAACAAGATAGGTGTTTTTGCTCTTTTACTTCTTTAATATAATGAAAAAATAAACATATTCTACAATGGTTAGAACAAGAAATACAACTGCTAGTCAGCTGAAGTAATCCAAGTTGTCCGGCTCGGTCTTCATGGACGTCGGTGAGGAAGCTGTCGATGAGTGTCCAGGCTCTTCCTTTGGCTGCCGGGTGTTCCGTATATTGCAAGCGTAGACTTGCACATTTATACGGTAGCCTCTTGCCACCATTAGCTGCAACTCCTTGTACAAATCGTTCAGCTCCTGTTGTGTCTTGATAGTCACCTCCTCATAGCTGGCACAGCTTACGTTGAGAGACATCCTGATGTTGCTAGGTTGGCTGCTGGAGTAGAAATGAAGCCAAGGCACAGCGCTTGGAGGTATATGAAAAAGTGGTGGGGGTGTTTGCATTCAAACAGGTTTGACTTGTAGCGTGGTGGGGGTAACTGTGAAATGCAAAGGTCAAAGGTCAAGGTCACCCGCGAAGTTTAAAAAAAAATGCAACATATCAATATGTGACAAACTTCACATATTGATATGTTGCATTTTTTTGTCTTTTGTATTTTTTTTGTTTTTTATGGTTTATTTATTTATAAAACGTTACAATAACATATTTACAACAGTAAAACTTAAATCTAACACTGCTGCTTGTCGGCGATGTGGATGGTCAACTCGGTGGAATTGCTACCCGTGCAACCGTGGGAAACCAGGTAGAGACAGCCGGGTTGGATGGAGCGCAGATCCTCGTTCTGGAGGAGATGGACGAACCGTTTCGGCAGGTAGACTTGGAACTTGGGCTCATCCCCCGGAGTGAACGGTGCCTCGCTAAGACTGCAGCAGATGGCCTCTCCAATTGTAGTCTCCATCTTCTTCATGGCGTGGATAATGTAGTGCTTCTCGTCTTTAAGTTCGGAACACTTCTTGACGGGTAGTATGGTAGATTTGGAGTGAGCATTGAACTGCTCAACCAAAGTTTGCAGGAACTGGTGAGATGCCATGGTCGAGATATAGATCGTCTTCTTCGTATTCTTGCTGGGAGATGTTGTCGTCTCGGAATCTCGAGTAATACTCATGCCAGGTCCCGGTCTGCTCCTCACTTATATAACCCCCGTTACCCCCACCACTCCCCATTTCCCCACTTTGAAGGTAAGATGCGAGTTTATAGGCGTTTTTTAAAGCGCAATGTCTATCTTTTTCATGTTCTGGACTTTTAGTACAAATACAAACATTTTCCATCGTATACTTGTAATTTTTATCCAATTCCACATCATTAACCGGAACATGAGTAAATCCTTCGATCCATCTTTTCTTTTCCAGCCCCTTTGTGTAAATATTGGTAAACTTGTCTGAAAAGTGATGCATAATGTGATACAAGTCCGTGTAACTTGTAAAACCATCATACCAATCGATATGATGGAAGTGTTTTGAAATCCATCTGTTGGTAGTAGCGGCTTTACTGGTTAAAGATGAATAAGAACATGGTGGTTTAAATAAAAACGAATAAGGAACACTTGTATTGATGTCGAAAAACACAAGTTCTTTTATGATAAATCTATCATCATTACCCCGAAACGCTTGGAACTCAATTATACCAGGTTTGGACTTTACTTGTTCTTCTTCCTTGTCCATTGCGAAGATCACTCGTCTGCTCATGACGAAGTCCAAAGGTCAACTGATTTCCACACCACGGTAGGTACGACTTTTATACCCGGCCGTACAGTTGTTGGCGCGTTGGTGTATATTTAACGTGGGCACCGTCCCCGGTAGGCCTAACCCCACAAAGTGTTTGATATTGTTTTAAAAATTAACCATTGCTGTGTAGTTAATTGTCATTTAGGTTTCCATCTTTACATTTTCCTTGTTTTCATTTTCATCACTAACACTTGATTCTTCTCCTCCTTCTTCTTCCTCTTTTTCATGTTTTACTGATTTCTTATGTAGTTGAGCGTACTTTTCCAATTGTCTCCACATTTGTACTTCATGAGGAACCCTATTGAATATAGAAGTATCTACAGGTCCGTACAATATAGGTGCGTCCGGTTGTTTGTCCAAAGTGTCTTCCAGATAATCTTTAATAATTGAACTTGAAAACACCAGTTGTCTCAAGTATCTCGTTATTGGTTCAGTTGCACAAGTTAGAATAAAAAACTCTTCTCGATTAAGTTGAATCTTGTTATCATGTCTTGTTGTGTCTCTAAACCGCAACTGATGATCACCACGATGTTTAACAATATCGATTTCCACATTTGAATCCAAAAGGCCTACTCTTGTCTTTCTTCCAAACATGTTACTACTTAAATAGCATTCTAGCAGATGCAAGTGTTTCATAAACGATTCCCAAGCAGTGTCCGTAAACAAAATCATTTTGGGTCCATGAGTTAAAATTACAGTAGGGGAATAATCTGTAGATTTCATAACACCGATTAAAACACTTTTGTCCAAACTGGAAGAGATTGGGTAAAATATTCGCAAGAATACCTCACTTAATATGTTAGGAGAAATATTATCTTCAATATCCCTTTTCCTCTTGTGTGCATTCTTTCTTCTTTTACCTTTTTCCTCAACATTATTACTGGCGTGGAGTTGTCCGCAAGCGTTGTGTTCATCTCCCTCCGGTTGACCTTGAAGATCTAAAAAGTCGGATATCTCCTTCTCAATATCTACTACATTTTCTTGTGTACCACTAGGAGAAGCCATATTGAATAAGATGCTACCCATACAACAACAGGCAACAAACTGATAAGGAGCGAGCTGAACGCTCTGCTTTTATACTCGCGGAATGCATTGGAATGTAGGAAAACCGGTCTTTTACAATACATTTTTAACAATTCCAGTTAAAGGTGTGTATGTTACGATTTTATCATGTAGAATTAAACAGTATGCAGTTGTATTAGCCGATATAGGCGCGTTGAATTCCATTTCTATTTTTATATCTACACTTGATGATTTTACCGATTCATTTTGTTTAGAACAATCGATTACAACTATAGGGTAACCATCTAAGTATTTTTCTGGTTCCCTCAGGGGCAGTGGGCTTTCCACTGTACGGGTGTTTCTTGGCGACCCCGGGGTACCTGAGCCAAGCTGTGAGACCCTCCTCACAGTTCTTCCCGAGCTAAGGCCATTCTTCTCATCTTTCAGGTCTTAGCTCACCGTCTTTATTCTTTCCTGAGCTAACCTTGCTCACCTTCTTTTTTTTTTTCGACCCCGAATCAAGGGTGTCTTTCCACCTTCTTTCGACCGGCGCATGCTGGGGGGTCCTGGGAGTGTCCCTGTTGTGTTGCAGGGACTGATGTGTGCCTCGCACTGCCGATGGTCTCCTCCAGTGTGTCGTCAGAAGCCAGCCGCTTCGGACCTTAGTCAGGGAGTGCGGCATGGATGCAGGGATCGGACTCTGCATTGCCACGGTGCGACCCCCAGCACGTCCGGCACCTTGTGTGTATCGGTGCTGGGCAAACGGAGGTTCGGGCCCCAGAGTCCTGGGGTAGGGGTGTCTTATCTCCTACGGGGGGTAGACCTCCGAGGGTGTACCCGCTCTCGGCCGATGAAGGGCCGCCCCTTGCCGCACGATGCGCTGGTGACATGAAAGCATGGATTTTATCAACCGAAACACGAAGAACGTAAAGGAGAATGAGCAAGCCGCTTTTAGGCGAAGTTCTATTGTGCAGAGGTCTCCGACCTCGAAGACTGGGACGCCGACAGGGGGAATTAAAACCTCCCCCCCACCGGCACCGTTCAAGACGGTAAGTGACGCCGGATCGCCGTCCGAGCCTGAAAAGGAGAAAGTGGATGTCAATCTAGCGATGAAGGTGACCGAGGCAGAAACCTCAAAAGCCAGGCTCGATGGAATACCTCCCAGGAAGAGCCCTCTTCGTGCGGCATTCGAGCTGCAAATGCTTCGGCAGCAGCAGGACGACGCCCACGAGGAGGAAGACTCATGTCTGAAGAAGATGAAAGCTCTTTTGAAGGAGATGGCCAAGGCCCTCTTAATTCAAAAGAACGTAAACAAGGCCATAAAAGAGGGGATTCCGAAACTCGAAGATTCTCTAGACGAAATCGAGGAATGCCGGAAAATCAGGCTAAAGGCAGTGAAACAGGAGCGCGATGTCACGAACCGAGTCATCTCTGCTTCGCCTCAAGCTCATCTGGCTGAGTCCCAGACTCAAGCCAGAAAGCGAAAGAAGAGGCAGAGCGGTTCATCATCGGGAAGCCCTGAGCTCGGGGAGTTGGACTTGGTGCCGAGGCCGGTTTTTGTCACTGCATCATCGCAGACATCTCCTGTCCCGGCTGCTCATTCCATCCCGGGCGCTGTCGTTGTTCCAGTGGCTACTCCTGCAGAGGTTCCTGCTCCGGCGGCTAATCCTGCCTTGGCAGAAAACTCTGCCTCGACACCTTTGGGGGGCTGGAAGACGCGCCTGTCTAAGAAAGAAAGGAGGAGGCAGAAGCAAGCGGAGGCAGCTTCGAAAAGTGCGTCGAGGGTGGAGCGGACGCAAGTCTCAAACCCGGTTGGGGAGGCCTCTGGCAAGTCTGTCAGAAAGCCTAAACAACCCAGGCCTAAGAAGCCCAGGAAGGAGGCAATCTTGATTAAGCCCTTAGGGGGGCGATCTTTTGCCGATGTTCTGGGTCAGATTAGATCGCAGGCCAAACCGGAAGAGACCGACACCGTTATCAAGTCTATTCGGCGAACCCAGAACGGGGATGTCCTCATCGAACTGGGGAAGTCGAGTGACAAGATCGGTTTTGCCGCTTCCCTCAAGACTGCACTTGGGGACAAAGGCTCCATCAAGGCCCTAGAACCGAAGTGTTCGGTCGAGATTCGGGACCTTGATGCCCTCTCCACCGAAGACGAGGTGACCCGTGCGATCCAGGTGGCACTCCCGGAGATACCGGCTGATGGAGTGAGGGTATGGCTGACAAAGCCTAACCGAAGTCAACTCCGGATGGCTGTTGCTGAGATGGGCGAAAAGCACGCCAATAAGCTGCTTAGCCTTCAGCACCTCAGAGTCGGTTGGGTCAGTTGCAGGCTCAAACGGAGGGTGGTAGTTTCGAGATGCTTTCGTTGCCTCGGTTTCGGCCACTCCTCCCGAAACTGTAAAGGGCCCGACAGGAGTGCCAACTGCTTCCAGTGTGGAAGCCAGGGCCACAAACGCAAGGAATGTTCCTCGAGCCCCTCCTGCTTCCTCTGCAAGGATTCAGGCTCCAGTGCCCTCGGTCACTTACCCGGGTCTGGTCAGTGCGGTGCCTTCAGAACCGCACTTGAACAGGCAAAAGGCAGCGGCCGGTAATTCGCATCCTCCAGGCCAATCTTCATAGATCCTGGGGAGCTGATAACCTTCTAGATCAGCTCGCCCGAGAACTTGGTGCAGACGCGCTCCTTATCAGCGAACAGTATCGGGACAGAGACCCAAACACTTGGATCTCCGACAGCCTCGGTACTGCTGCACTTTGGGCGCGTAATACGCGGGATGTCTTGGTGCGGAGTCATGGTCGCGGCCGAGGATTTGCCTGGGTTAGGTGTAGGGACGTGACAATCTTCAGTTGCTACCTCACCCCCAACGAGGCCGTCCAGGACTTCCGCGACAAGATAGATAGCCTAGAGGAGTGCGTTCTTTGCACCACCGGGCATGTCGTCGTTGGTGGCGATTTCAACGCCAGGGCCGTCGAGTGGGGAATGCCCTCTACCAGCTCCCGGGGGAAATACATCCTGGATTTCATCGCCAGGGCCGGTCTTGTCGTCCTCAACCAGGGCGACACACCTACTTTTCGGCGCCCCGGGCAGAGAGGCACGATCCCTGACGTCACCTTTGCGTCTGAGTCGCTCCTTCCGAGGATCTCTGGCTGGAGGGTTGTGGAGGACTACACGGGTAGCGACCACCAATACATCGTGTTTGATCTGCATGATCAGGAAAATCGTCGAGTTTCCGCATCTCGGGAAGGGCCACGCCGGTGGAACACCAACAAACTGGACGTGGTTAAGTTCACCGAAGTCATCTCTCGGGGAGCGCAGGGGAATCCTGGTGAGGCTGGGGCCGAGGCACTAGTAACATCCACGATGGAACTGATCGTCTCGGCCTGCGACCAGTCTATGCCGCGAAGGAAACCCCGACGCGACAAACAACCCGTTTACTGGTGGACTGAAGAGATTGCGGAACGCAGAAGAACATGTTTAAGAACTAGACGAGCCGCCACTAGAGCGAGAATTCCCGCAGACAGAGTTCGTAAGTCGGAGGCCTATAAAGCTGCGAGAAAATCCCTCCGCCAGGCGATCAACAGGAGCAAGGCGAATAGCTGGAGGAGACTTCGTGACGACGTTGACTCCGACCCGTGGGGCCTGGGTTACAAACTTGTAACGCAGAAACTCGGCGCCCGCTCTCCACCTTCCATCATGGAGGGCGCCACCATGGGGAGGATCGTCGCTGCGTTGTTTCCTGAACATCCTCAGCGACCGCCGGTTGACTTCAGACGGGTAGAGGACGTTCCACTCTTCACTTTCGAGGAGCTGGAAACCTCCGTTCTCTCCCTGAAGAGCAACAAGGCTCCTGGCCAGGACGGGATTCCCAGTGAGGCTTTAAAGAAAGTATTTTCAATCAACGCTGACTTGTTGTTGAGAATGTACAATGCCTGTTTGGTAGAAGGGGTGTTTCCGGCTCCCTGGAAAACAGCCAGGCTTGTACTGATCAGCAAGGGCAAAGGTGATCCCGAGCTGCCGTCGTCCCACAGGCCTCTCTGCATGTTGGACACGGCTGGGAAGCTGTTCGAGAAGCTGATCCGTTCCCGCCTGACTTCTGCCGTGGAAGCTGCCGGGGACTTATGCCCCCGTCAGTACGGCTTCAGAAAGGGACGGTCAACGATCGACGCTGTCACCGAAGTTCAGAGAGCTGTGGAGAGAGCCGAGAGCCACAACCATTTCTCCCGCCGAGTAGTGCTTCTTGTTACGCTTGATGTCAAGAATGCCTTCAACTCGGCAAGGTGGGTCGATATGTTGGATGCGCTTCGCAACACCTTTCGTATTCCTGCATATCTGTTGCGGCTCATCGAGGATTATCTACGCTCTCGAAGCCTGATTTATGACACGAGGGACGGAACGCGGACGATGGAAGTCACTTCTGGTGCCGCACAAGGTTCAATACTCGGCCCGGATCTCTGGAACGTTGCCTATGACAGCCTCCTGAGGTCCGAGATGCCTGAGGAAACCACTTTGGTTGGGTACGCCGATGACGTTGCAGCTCTCATTGCTGCACGCAACGTTGAGCTGGCCCAACTGAAGTTGAACCGAGTTATGCGGGTGGTCAACAACTGGATGTCCGATCACGGTCTCTCGCTTGCTCTCAGTAAGACGGAGATTGTGATCCTCACGAAGAAGAGGATCGACACCGTCGTCCCACTCCGAGTGGGAAGGGAGGTGGTCACATCAACTCGTGCCGCCAAATACCTCGGGGTTATGGTGGACACCAAGTTAAGCTGGAGGGATCAGATCTTTCGTACGGCGGACAAGGCCGCTAAGGTAGTCACTTACCTTAGTAGGCTGATGGCCAATGTCGGGGGTCCCCGATCCAGCAGAAGACGTCTGTTGATGTCCGCGGTCCAGTCCGTGCTCCTTTACGGGGCAGAGGTGTGGGCAGGCGCTCTAGAGAAGGAGTGCTACAGGTTGCGACTCGCCCGGGTTCAGCGTCAAGCTGCGCTCCGGGTGTGTTCCGCCTACCGGACAGTGTCCGAGCCTGCCGTCCTGGTGGTCGCCGGAGTCATCCCGGTCAAGCTCTTGGCAGGGGAGAGGAAAGCGATTTACCAGAGACAAGGCGAGATCGGCAAGGACACGGCAAGAACCGAAGAGCGCTCCCGAACCTTCCAGCAGTGGCAACACAGCTGGGAGCACGACACCCGAGGACGATGGACTGCGCGACTCATCGAGCAGGTCCAACCATGGGTGGAAAGGCGGCATGGCGAGGTGGACTACTACCTCACGCAGTTCCTGACAGGTCACGGCTACTTCAAGTCGTACCTGAACCGGATGGGCAAGACCGGTTCACCGGATTGCATCTACTGCCCGGGCGTTCCCGATGACGCGGAGCACACCTTCTTCCGCTGTTCGCGTTGGGAAAGGCCCCGCCTGGAGGCCACAAGAAAACTCGGTGTTTTTTCGGTGGACACGGTCTGCCAAAAGATTATGGAGGATGAGGGCAACTGGGATTGTTTGTCACAGTTCGTCCGGGGTATCCTCCTGGAAAAGAAAACCGATTTGGACCACGAAGTGGCCCAGATCCCTTGACCGAACAGCTGGATAAGGAGCGAGCCCCATGGGCGTAAGCCAAATTTAGGCCTAGCCTGACGTAATGTGATAAACAATTCCAGGTTAGAATCCTAAAGAGTAGAGGAGGTTTTTTAGTGGGTAAACCCGTTTTTTAGGGGAGTCCCACACTACAGGCTGGCCACCTGTGTGCGTAATGCATTTTCCCTGCCTCTCCCTCAAAAAAAAAAAAAAAAAAAAAAAAAAAAAAAAAAAAAAAAAAAAAAAAAAAAAAAAAAAAAAGTATTTTTCTGGTGATAGTAAAGGTGCATTCGTTTTACCATAATATGAACTTTGGAATCTTGCATACATATCGTACAATATGCTGTACTTTTTATTAGCGAATGACACATTTAAATTATCGTATGGAAAAAATTGTGAATTTAAATAAACTTTAATATTTTTCAAGTTGCAATGATCAAATTGGCCTGCATGTTTGGTGATGGTGTCTCTTCTGCCTGTTTGTAAACCAAATATAATATACCTGGCTCGTTCCACATAATTAGATGTTTTAACTGTCCAAGTGTGTCGATCCGTAGTTGGCAAGCTGGGATGTTCATGAAATTCCCAACTTCTAAAAGGAATTACAATATCACGATCAGCCTTTAACTTTCTTAATAGTAGCATTCTATGCTCGTCAGCTAATTTTACATGTGGAACTCTCCATACAATTTTGTCTAATGTTAATTTCCATTCTAAAGTTGCATCTGTTGTACCGTCTGGAGCTTTAATAATATCTTTATCGTTTGAAGATCTCAACAAAACTAATTCTTGTTTAACGTTTAATATTATTTTCCTATAATCTTCAGCAAAACCAAGCAACAAACGTAACGGAATATGAAAATCAAAATTTCCATTTGTATCTGGAGTGATTGTGTCTTTTGCAGGTAAAACCCATCCTGCAGGTTGTATTAAATTGGTTTCATTAGGTGATATAGATGTTAATCCCTTTAAAGTTGTTGCAATACCTACTTTTTTAGTAGAATCAACTGTTACACCTGATATTTCATATCTAATTTCATCAAACAGGAAAGCCATGGGATTATTTATAAATGGAACTGTTGTACCAGTAGTAGTACCGTCCTTTTTAGTAACTTTTCCTTCAATATACAAGTAACTTTCACATGGTAGTGTGTAAATGTCTTGATTTTGTATGGGAATACGAATTTCATCGTTATTGTTTAATTTTGATGAAGTGTAAGGGTTGTGGGTGTGATATTCTTTTTCCCATAGGGTTTCGTCGAATGTTGGACCCTGAGCTATATCCAGTATATCCATTATCGGTTACTTTTAATCCAATTCTCTCTAAGAAACGAATGTTCTCGCGTGTTAACTCCTCCACAGCTGAAGAGCTACTAATGCGGATTCCTGTAGGTTGTTCGCTTTTAAATGTTAAACCCATGATTTTGTATTAAAGTGTTGATTTTAAATGTAATCTAACCGTAATAGGCTCTTCTCGGAAATCTATAAAGTTACCGTCTTGATCCAATACGTTCAACACGATGTCTGAAATGAAAGTGGTGTTCAAAGGTAGATATACCAGGTTTTGCGGCTTTTCAACAATTTTAAATCCAGGTGGTACACTGGGGTAAAAAGTATGTATTATATGAGTATTTGCTCCATCTCTGTAAGCTCCTTGTATAATATTACAAGTTATGTCTATACTATTGACTTTTAATATTGTTACAGTTTGTTTACCGGAATGTGTTTTATTTGGTTCTAAAATCGCTCCATCTTTGGGAAATCCTAATAAATCACCAATTGAGTCTGACTTACTGAAATCTATATAATATTTTGAAGTAAGCTCAGCTTTCATTGTATTGTTATTACCTTTTAGCGTTATATTGTCTTTTCCCATTTTATTTTGCAAAAATTCATTAATATGATCAATTTCATAAGAACCTGTGGGTAGAGTGCAAACTTCCAAGTCTGTAAACTTCCCACTGGCATCTTTTCCTTTATAATAATGCAATAAGTTATTTTTACCTTCCGTAACATTGGGAATAGAGTTGTAAGTTGTAAAATCCAACAGTGCTGCCTCCCAAAATCTTCCTTTTTGCAAGCGTAACGCTGGAAAAAGGATACTTCGTAAAGTGGACGATTTTCCTGTTAATGATACCGTATAGGAAGACATCTCAATAGTGACTGATACTTTTAGCTAGGAATTCCAAACATAAATGGCCGCATATTGAAGTATTATCAGGTTGTTCTCTTTTATAGTTGTAATATATGTTTTTAGCAGATTTAAAGTAATGTTCAAGTTCTTTAGGTGGTGGCAAATTTCCAAAACTATCAAAATAATATACATTACTATTTAGTTTCTTATAACACACCCAATGGGTGCCGGACCCTTCAGTATTATCCAAATTTACGATTCCAGTCTCATTTTTCCATATTTTCTTTGGTAAACTGTCTTTCATAAATACTCCGCGGAAAAATGGTATTTTTAAACAGGACATATATTTAAATAATTCAACATTAGTCAACGCTTTATGTGGTATAACCAATTGATTTCTTTTATTTAATATGCACGATACGGTCTTAGGTATAGACCAGCCCCGTTTTTTACCATTGACCATATTGTCGGTTTTTTATTATTTTTCCTCGGAGAACGTCTTTTTAGTCTAATATTACCACCATGTTTTCTCTTGGTTGATCCTTTTTTATTCTTACCCCTCCTTTTTCCACCTCCTACCGCTGTTTTAGCCTTCATACCTGCTGTTACCGCTAAAGCTGCTGCTTTTTCCGCAATACTAGCGTCACTAGACTTTACTCGTTGCCAAGCTATATTCGCTAGCTTTTTATCAGCGATTGACCTATTTTTTGAATCGGTAAACGTGGAATATGCGATATCGTGTTCTTTACAAGCCTGATCTAACTTATTTATGCCTGGATCACCTCTTTCCAGTCGTTTTTTCAATTTAGTTCCTGGTCCGCAATACTGATAACCTCCCGGTATGTGAAATTCGTACGGTAAAGCGTCTATTGCTCTGTTTACGATAGATCCTACTGGAATACGATTTAAAGCTTTACTTAACAGAGAAACCGCTGTGGACGTGATACTGCCTCCTTTCCGTATAGTGTCTCGATATGGACTGGTGTAATGAAACGCCATGATTGTCTTTTATATTTGAAAAGCGTAACCCATGTGTTACCTCTATGACAGGTTGCACATAAATGATGTAATATATGGTGTTATTTAGTTAAATATCAAAAGTACCCCAATCTGATGATCTAAACTTTTGTGTGTTATGATTAAAAAAATATTTATAAAGAATTTCTTGTTTAATCCATGTATTTCTCATTTTTTCGTCAATAGGTTTATGTTGTCCTGCTACAATATAATTATGCATATCAAATAATAAATTACCTATTACTTTAACAAGAAAATTAACAGTTACAGCGTTATTGGCATAATCAGGGTCTGCAACATTTGTTAATCGTTTGTTATCACAATTCCACCATTTTTTTCCAGTTGGCTCTAATTGTATTATCTGTTCATAAGTAACAGCATCACCAGGCTTTTCACCAATACCTAAATTTGTCAATAACTTTCCTTTACCATCCCAAACATAATTGTTTTCTTCAAGTAAAGTAAACTTTTTATTTCCTTGTACAAATACATCTCCTTGACGTGTTACTACTTGGTTTTGTTTCACAAAACCGGAGGTTTCTTGTTTTAAAGTTTCCTTCATTTGACCCACCGTTGCACCATCTGATGGTGCAAAACCATCTTTTACATTCGCTAAACAATTACCAAGACAGTCAATAACTCCTACATCACGTGTAATACAATGATCTTTGATGTATTTTAAATTTACAGCATCATTTTCATTTTTTGGATAACCTATATCGTTAATAACAAATTTATAAAAAGAAAACCCATCTTTTGTCTTTTCAGGTATTATAGAATGTAAATAGCGTCTATTTATGCTGTCTTTTTCATCTACAGGGTCTGCTACGTTGGATATACGCCGATTTTCAGCATTATACGTTTTTCCATTAAATTTTAACGTATTCTTTAATTCCGATGATAAATAACCTCTGTTTATTGCATCAGCGTTTTGATTTGGCTTACCAACGTTGGAAATTCTATGATTACCCGCGTTATATGTGTTTTTATCTAATTTCAGTGTTGGTACTATCTCTTTTTTTAATACTTTTAAATTTATTGCATCATTTTCATCTGTGGGATCATTAATGTTTTTTAACCGTTTATTACTAATATCATAATCTCCATCAGGTGTTTGTGGTAATCCAACACCTCTTTTTAAAGTATTAAAGTAATATAATCCATCTGATGAATACCGTCCGAACTTGTCAACACTCATGGTGCAACTGAATAACATTTTAGAGTGTAACCCATTTTTATAATATTAGTCCCGATTTCTAACCCATATCAGTTTTTATACAAATTCTTAGTCTTCATCAGTTACATTTGCATCATTCCCGGGACATTTAAAATATTTTAAATCTGCACTAATTAATGATCTGTCTGCTTCATTTCTAAATACATGATTTTTATGAATAAATTCCTCACCAGACAATTTTCTAAATCCGCTAAATGAATTTGGATCTGCAATTAATATATTTTGATAATCATTTACATCCATTAATTTAAATCTTTTGGTATTATAAATAAACTCTTGATTTGCACTATCATATTGTAATGTTTGTCCTACAGTTGCAGCATCCTTTGGATCTGTTCCTTGTGCCAAATTACCTATTTTCTTATTTTTCGCATTGAAAGTACTACCTCCTGGTTTGTCTAATATTAAAGATTGTTTTACTACAACACAATCGTAATCATCGATACCTGGAAATATGTTAATTATTCTTCTATTTGTACCCAACCAACTTCTATGATAATTGTTTGGATTAGTATGTAAAACTTGTGATAAAATCGGAACATCATGAGCATCTGTAGCTAATTGCGCATTTGATAATTTCATGTCTTTGCAATCCCAAACATTATTTTTTTGTTCAAGTAAAATAAACTTTTCATTTCCTTGTACAAACACATCACCCGACCGTGATACTACTTGATCCTGTTTTACAAATCCAGATGTTTCTTGCTTTAAAGTTTCCTTCATTTGACCCACTGTTGCACCATCTGATGGTGCCGAACCATCTTTAACATTCGCTAAACAATTACCTAGACAATCAATAACTCCTACATCACGTGTAATACAATGATCTTTTATATATTTTAAATTTACAGCATCATTTTCATTTTTCGGATAACCTATATCGTTAATAACAAATTTATAAAAAGAAAACCCATCTTTTGTCTTTTCAGGTATTAATGAATGTAAATAGCGTCTATTTACGCTGTCTTTTTCATCTTTAGGGTCATCTACGTTGGATATACGTTTATTTTCAGCAGTATACGTTTTTCCATTAAATTTTAACGTATTTTTTAATTCTGATGATAAATAACCTTTGTTTATTGCATCAGCGTTTTGATTTGGCTTACCAACATTGACAATTCTATGATTACCTGCGTCATATGTGTTTTTCTGTAGTCTTAATGTTGGTGATATCTTTTCTTTTAATACTTTTAAATTTATTGCATCGTTTTCATCTGTGGGATCTTTTATGTTTTTTAACCTTTTATTAGTTATATCATAATCCCCATCAGGTGTTTGTGGTAAACCAGCTCCTCTTTTTAAATTATTTGCGTAATATAACCCATCCGAGGAGTAACGTCCGAACTTGTCGACACTCATGGTGCAACTGAATAGTAATCTAGTGAGTAACGCATTTTTTATGAGATTACCCCACGGTTTCGGAGTTCATCCACTAAAGCCACCCATTCGTTTTCCAATCCAGTATGACCCGCTTCTTTAGCTTCATGTATTAGTTTCATTCTATCCACCAATTTATTGATATTATTGTAATAAATCACATTTGTGTTATATAGTTTCTTCATTAAACCTGTACCTGTAACAGATTTGTTTCTTTTTCTTGGTTCTGGAGCACTTATATCCAAAGTGGATGACACAAACCTTCGTTTTACAGGTTTTCTTGGCATTATCGGCATTGGTTGTCTTCTCGTTGTTGGTATTAACTTGGATACAAATACTCTATATTTTAAAGACCTAGATCTAAAAACTGGTTGGTCAGCTAAATATTTTCTCCTGTATGCATTGGTGTGTTCCAAAATCTGTTTATATGCTTCCATGTCTTCTTCTTTAACTAACAATTCTAAAGGCTTTTTTTCAAATAATAATTCAAATAATCCTCTTGTGCCCTTATATCTTTGATTACCAACAATAATATTATCATCTTCATCAATGTTTACCGGGCTATTACCAACCATTAAACCTTCTTCTGTTAATCTTACTCCATAACTATGGTAGTTTTTATTAGGATTTATTCCAGCTAACATTTTTATCATGTATTTCCTTCCTAAAGGTCCTTTGTTATGAATGTTTTCACCCAACAAGCTTATGTTTGACGGACCTTCCCTTGCTTCTTCTTCTTTTTCCTCTTCACTAGCAGTTGATACATCTTCATGTCCTCTTTTAGCTTTTACTTCATATAATTCTCTTATACCACTATAGTCTGGTGATTCTAGCTCTCTTTCAGGTTCTCCGCCGGTAAAACCACTATATGTAGAGGATTCCAGGTCTTCATCACTAAAATCTTCTGATTTTACATTTTCTCTTTCAAACTTTGTAATAGGTGCAATTGCATCTCCTTCCAAAACGGGTTTAGCAAATTTTTTGTTTAATTGTTTCAAGGGTTCAGTAATAGGTTTAAAAGTAGATTCAAGAAATTTCTCCCTTTCGCTAATACCTAATTTTAATGCTCTGTTTTTATCTCGAATAGAATCACTAAGTGATTTTATTTCCTTTATTAACTTTTCTTGGTTAACCATGTTTGTAGCAAGACGTGTTGTACAACAATGAATGTTTTACATCATGATCAGTGTATTAGTATAAATTTATCAAATCCTATCCTGTATCGACCATTGTTTAGCGGTTGTTCCTTCATAATTGTTAAAAACCCATATTTTTCAGCCCAAGCCTTTCCACACAACTCTTTAAATCGTTCAAATGGCATATCCGCACTTACATGGTCATAATATATGTGTTTTAGGTTGGTTTCATCCTGTTTAAATACAATTAACATGTTTGCATTGTCTCTAATGAGCTGTTTCGGTATTTTGCTGTAAGTTTGACCAATATAAATGCTATCTATGTTGTTATGTCGACCCATGGCGAAGTAATTTCTTATTGTATTTTGATTTTCACAAGATACGTCGTCAAATATGAATACTGAGAATGGTTTAGCCTCTTGCGGTTGCATGACACTCTCGCTCGCGTTGAATTTAAAATATTTAACTTCAGGCACATTATTGAGTATTTGTTCCAATAACTGATATTTTGGTTGTTGTAGTGACTTTGAAAATACATATAAATTATTAAAACGTAATCCTTTAGGGTTTGTAATCAAATTGAATACTACATTTGTTTTTCCACAATTGGAAGGACCGGTAACCAGACAACGCACCGTGTTTGGTAACAAAACACCGTGTTTCCCAGTATTGAATTGAGAACCATCCACTGTGAGTTCATCTATATTATTAATAGTAAAATTGTCTTTTTGCGGTATTATCTCCATCCTTTGTAATGGTTCAACCCAAAATGATGCTCTATCATTATATTAGATCCTTTTTAGGTATCCAAGAATCTTCCGTTTTATTAAATCCTAACCATCGTACTTTAACCTTATCCTTTTTTCGTTGCAACACCTTTTCAACTAAATATACATCACCTACTGTTGATTTTAACATTTCATGTCCATAAAACCCTCCTTCAAGCAATTGTCCTTTATTATCTTTTAAAATGTAAGTTTCTGGTACTGTAGGTTGCACCTTAAATACGGTAAATACCTCATTTGTCCAGTTCGGAAGATATCTTTTACTGAATACACCTTTGTATTTGCTTATTCGCACTTTATCGCCAACATTAAACCTTTTAGGCTTTAGTTTTTCAACTTTTGGTTTAGTATTCATTTTTATACGTTTTAATACAAGTTTTTCATTTTTATTAGTCACCTGGCTTGGTTTCATACCGATAGTTCTATGAAACTTGTTATTGTAATCGCTTATAAGTTTTGGTAACACATCAATCCATACGTGTGATCCTCTGTTGGAAAACATCTTATACATCGCACCTTTTAAAGTTCTGTTAAATCTTTCAATTATTGATGCTTTTACCTCTGAATTGGTTGAGTAATGGTTAATGTTGTGTTTTTTCATTAAATTTGCAAATTCCTTATTAAAATATTCTTTTCCATCATCAGTTTGTAAATGTTTTATAGTATGTTTGTCTCTTTGTATAGCTGTTTCCATTGCTTTTGTAACACTTTTACCGCTTTTATCTTTTAGTGGTAAAGCATCTGCCATTTTTGAAAAACAATTAATAATAGTCAATATGTATTTAAATCCTCTATTTTGTTTACTATAAGGAATCATTTCGATTAAATCCGCTTGATATAAATCATTTATTCCTTTTATCACTGTATTTCTTCGTGGAAACTTTCTTCTTGCAGGTTTATGAAGTTCGTTGACAATTTCTTGCTTCAAGTTCTTCATATTGCAGGTTTGAATGTTTCATGTATCATATGTATAATCACAATGAATGTTGTCTTGAATATTCACATCATTTATATAGGTCAAGGTCATCCAAACTTGTGTAAAAAAATGGGGAACACGGCGTTTGACTTGCCGTGTTCCCCATTTTTTTACGGAAGGAGAAAGGAATAAGGTCGAAGTTGTAGAAGGACGAAGAATAGGTTACTAGTTGATAGGGTTTAGAGAGTAGTGGCCGAAAGGAAGAGTATGGATTTTATCCGGCATAATATGCCTTTTATCATCTTGAGCTGATAGTGCTCTTTTAACTTCAGTGACACTGTAGACCTCATGTTTAAAGCTTCTGATAGTGTTGAACGTTGCAGACATTGTAGAATCTTCAAACAAGCAGGTCTTGTAATGGTCAAATGTCACATGTTTCTTTAAGTATGATGTTTTGACTCCTTTAGCTTTCTTCACTGTCGGTATGTCATTTTCCATATACATCTTGAAGGAATATAATTTGGACATCAGCGCAACTATTTCCTCCAAAGGCATTCCATTTGCTTCATCTTTAAATTTTCCAATTACTTTTTTATTCTTTTCATTATAATTTGGATGGTTCTTTGGATAGTCAGAGAAGTCAAAGTCGTCTTTGTATGGGAAACTCTTTAGATCTTCATACATGTCCAAAGTCTTTAACCAGTAGATGAACGCGTCGGTATCCATGTATGCAACTCCAATGTTGTCTCTTCCGTAGTGTTTAACCATTTTGTTGTAATGGAAATCATACATCAGAGTTTTACTTATATCCAAAATCGACATTCCAATGTATAACGGACGATCCATCACTATTGTTGTTTTCTTCATACTAACGGTGACTAGATCTTCGTTTATAATCATGGATGTTCCAAAATTTGGTTTTTGCACTAATTTTTCCAATTTCCTAGGATCACTTACTAATTTTACAATCTTGTGTTTTCTTTTGTTTTCTAAGGTCTTCCCAAAGATGGCGTTGTTCATCAATTTATAAAAGTCCTTTTCAAATGCTGATGTTGCTGCTGCTCTTCTTGTAGTGTTGGAATCAATATATGGTTTCAACCAACAAGACTGGGTGAATTCTATTGCTCTATGAACTCTTACTAAACGTAGACCCAATTCAAGAGCTTGTTGAACTACCCAGTAGTGAGCCACATACCGATCTTTATTCTCCAAGGTCATCATCAATTTTGGCCATCTTCCTGTTGGTGAAACTTCAGTCTTGGCTAAGAGAGGCAAGTCGTAGTGATGATCATGAAGGTGCTCTGGATATTCAAAATCACAGTCCAAAATATAGCCTTTTGAACCATTCTTTGGAATCTGTGAGATGTCACCGATGGTGGCTGGGTCGATCCATTTGAAGTCAGCGTAGGGAAGCGGATTTGACATTGCCCAACCATAAAGGTTGTTTGCGTCAAAGTAGCCAAGGTAGACCGATGGTTGTCTCTCGTCGAAGCCTGGGATGTACTTGTTGTTAGCTTTCACATGACGTGTTACAGCTTGTGTCAAACCGCCTCGTACACCAGATTCTATCATGAGCACCATATCAATATCTGTTAGAAGTTCTAATCGACAGTTGGTTGACTTTAGCATAGCTTGCCATGCTAATCCTGGAGATGTGTACGAGTGTAGAGGGTCCAGTCCATAGGCGGAGAAGCAGGTGTTTCGAAATTCTTCCATCACATCGCACAGCAGAGTTACATCCAATTTTATGTAAAAGTCAGAATATTCCCCTAAGGTTTGAATGTTTAGTTGGTTCCAAACATTACAAGCATGATTGTAGTCTTCAACGGTGATTGCACTTTCATTTAACTTGCTATTGAAGGCTTCAATCGGTGGCAGACTGGTTTCTTCAAATTTTTTTACAGAAGTTATGTAATCATAGGGGAACACTCCTTTACGCATTACTAAGTCCAATTTATCTTCAGGTACAATTTTGCTGGTTTCTTTTAGGTCTTCTCTTCTTAGGTTCTCAGACAATTTACTCAAACTAGATGACATAAATCTATAAGAGTCTACGAAGCGAAGTTTAATTTTACCTACTGTTTTTGAGAAACTGATGTACTTCTCCAATGTTTCAGCTAATACTTCAATTTTTCCATCATCTCGTCCTAACTCTGGGATAATAAAGTGAGAGTCATAGCCGCTAAGATTGTGTAACACGACAGGGATAAAGTTTGGCAGTTTGTAATTTATATTGCATGAATTACAAGCAGCTCCTCTGTATAACCCTGTCAGGTGTTTGTGATCTCTTACTTTTTGATTTTCTTCACTGAAGCTCTTCTTGCATAAATAACATCTTGTTGCCGAATTGCATTCTTCTTGTTGATTTTGGTTCAAAGGTTCCATAGGTACAACATTACCGTATAAGCGTTGCGCCTTTTCAGCAATGTCGTACAACTGGTCTACAAAATACTTAGCGGCTTCTTCACCACGGTAGAGTATTGGAGTGGATGTTAAGCCATAGTCTTGCAATTGTTCTTCAGGTAAAGTAGATTTCACCAATAAGCAAAAACTGTTAGGTTGATGCAATTGATATTTGGTTCTTCTAGTTACTTCACCATCCGGAAGTTCCTGTGGCACTAACGTGGATTCAAAGTCAGCGTAGATAACTAGTGGAATCCGGTATTGGTGAACTGTTTTATTGAACTGGACAAATGCTCTAGATGGTGGTGGCAGACTAATCTTCACTTCATAGTTGTCATTACAAAGACGTTGGTGTTCTGACAACCACTCTGATCCTCCACGTCTCAAGTCTTTATTTGTGAAACAAAAGCATCTCTTACACACTGTTACTCTAATTTTATTTTTAGTCACTTGTCGTCCAACCAAAGTTTCAAAGTTCTTGATGTAAACATAATGTGATATTTCACCTTTGGTCAATAGCAGTAAATCCGTATGATTTTGACGTTCAGTCTTTGTAACTCGTAACGGGTATACGTTATTTGATTCGTCTAAACCAAACACATTAACTGAAACTCCTGGGTTTTTTCTTTCAAATTTAGCAACATCATTAAGACTAACAGGATACGACATACCTTGGAAGTTATAGCGGTGTTGAACAGCTTCGTATGCTATGCTAGGTCTACAGGCATTAGGTTCCACATATTTTGCTAACATTGCATACCGGAAACATTCATTATCCTCATTTTTCACATTGATACATGATCTTGTATCTCGGATCACCTTTGGTAGAGGGATAAAGCTGCTTCCTCTCATACCATATCCATGCTTGTGAACCCTCACATCCATACCTTCAATTGATGATAGCGTCCAGCCGGATCCTCTTCCTTCATGTTCTTGAAGTTTCACTAGCAGTTCAACCAAACATTCTTCTAAAATTTCGTTGATATCAGATGTGGTTGTAAGGGTTCGGTTTTTAGCAATGAATGCTCTCGGTGAATTTTCACCATCGGTATTAGTAAACATAGCCTCCAACACCAATCCAAATTTAATAAAGTTCAATCTTGCCAATTCTTCCGTCAATGTTTTTACAACTAGTTTTTTAGCTTGAGTTATAAAATTTTCCAATTCTAATTGCACGTTATTAATTTTGAAATGAATTACAACTGGTCCTGGCAAGGCTGTAGTGCGCAGTTGTCTTATATCTTCCATATCCTCTTCTTGGGTACGCAGTTGTCTTACATCTTCCACTTCTTCCGTATCTTCTTCTTCCATTTTCTCTTCTTGAATAAATCCTCCAGCTGTAGATGGTCCAGCTCCGGCAAATTGAATAACACTTGGTCTTCTTCTTTGCATTAACTGTAAATAGCTAGCCCAGTCCTCCTTCTGCTTCTGGGGTTTTTCCAAAAACCGATCAATCGCATCCAAGTCTTCTTCACTTACTACAATCTCTTCTTTTCTGTCCTCTTCACGATGCAATTCTCGGTGTAACTGTAGATAGCTATCACAGTCGTCCATCTGCTTCTGGTTGTTTTCCAATAACCGATCAAACGCATCCAAGTCTTCTTCACTTACAACAATCTCTTCTTTTCTGTTCTCTTCATGATGCAATTCTCGGTGTAAAACAAAGATATCTTCATCTTGGAAAAACTCACCACAAATATCGCAAAGAGCCATTTTTTTACAGTTTGGCTTTGAGTGTGCACTCGGTGAATGTCCACGCAATAATGAGCAGCGCGCTCAACCGGGTCCCTTTATACCCGAGGTTGAAGGGTGGGGGAAGGTGACGTCATATACATCCAGTTTATCAATCATGTAGTAGATTTGGCTTTTAAACACCCATTTTCAATTTATTCTTCAACAGGTTTGATAAACCAATGATCTTTGGTCTAAATCCACTACTTTGTACAAATTTTTTTGTTTGGGCACTTCTCGTCCGGAGCAAAAAACTTTTTGGTCAAGGTCAAAATTTTTTCTCAAAAAAAAGTTCGGGGGGGGGGAGGGGGTGGGGGAGGGGGTGGGGGAGGGGGTGGGGGAGGGGGTGGGGGGGGGGGTCATTACTGTATTTAGGTCAAGGTCACGAAAAAACTTTAAAAAAATTAAGCCCCACCTGGGGCACTTGGGTTGTCATCGCTGTAGCCTCCGAAGAGACCCAACTATGACAACAGGGCAACATCCAATGTCGTGTACCCTTCGCCACGCGAGACTTGTAAACATTTACTGCATTGTCTTTTCAATAGCTAACAAAGATTCATTTACATAATTTTGAGTTTCCAGGAGGAAACAAACTGAGGACACCCTAATGGCTTACGTCCTCGGTCCGATTGCAGAGGCCGCCGCAACCTTTTGCATGCCAGCGTACAAACGGACATGCTCCCAAATGCCATCCGCAACCTTTTGCATGCCTGGCAGGAGCCTACCGATAATTAAAATAGGCTTTACACGAGGGCCTACTCCCGTAACCTATCTTTAATATTTTTAATTTAGCAATGCATTCAATTTTTACAAGTCTTTGTGGGTCAAGGCCACACGGACATTAAAAAATTTCGGCCCCCGTACATCCATGGCGAACCACGAATGTTCGGGGGCCTTGGGGACTAAAAACACAAATAGCTAACAAAGATTTATTTACATAATTTTAAGTTTCCAGAAGGGAAACTAACTGAGGACACCCTAGTGGCTTACGTCCTCGTCCGAGTGCAGAGGCCGCCGCAACCTTTTGCATGCCAGCGTACAAACGGACATGCTCCCAAATGCCATCCGCAACCTTTTGCATGCCTGGCAGGAGCCTACCAATTATTAAAAGTGGCTTTACACGGGGGCCTACTCCCGTTCCCTGACGTTACAATTTACTTTGAGCATTGAAAAAGCTCAAGGGGGATTGCTAAAACAAGCGTATACACTTTAGAAACATAACACACTTACAACACACAATTGAGCTCAACGTAGTCAATGCTGGAACAAGCACATACACATTAAACACATATAACAAACAAGACACAAAGGATAAAAGACACACAGGAGACGTAGGGTACAAGTAAAACACTCTCATATAAAACAATTCGCAATACCCAAACGCAAGCGCAATATCTTACAACTAATACAAGTCTTAAAGTTAGAGTAGACTTCGCTAAACACTGAAGGCGCCATTCAATGTTTAGTGATGCCTATGGCGGTCCGTCCCGATCGTTCACGTTCAACGCGCGGGAGCGGACTGCGAGCCGGCTCTGGCCGGGCCCCCTTATATCCCCACCGGGGCTGCCACGCCCAGGATATCAGGGTGGGGGAGGGGGTGGGGGTGGGGGTGGGGGTGGGGGTGGGGGTGGGGGTGGGGGGGGGTTCGGGGGGGGGTTCGGGGGGGGGGGCACTTCTCGTCCGGAGCAAAAAACTTTTTGGTCAAGGTCAAAAATTTTTCCGAAAAAAAAGTTCGGGGGGGGGTCACTTCTCGTCCGGATCAAAAAACTTTTTGGTCAAGGTCAAAAGTTTTTCCGAAAAAAAAGTTCGGGGGGGGGGGTCACTTCTCGTCCGGAGCAAAAAACTTTTTGGTCAAGGTCAAAAATTTTTTCCGAAAAAAAGTTCGGGGGGGGGTCACTTCTCGTCCGGAGCAAAAAACTTTTTGGTCAAGGTCAAAAATTTTTCCGAAAACAAGTTCGGGGGGGGGGCTCGCACTTTTTTTCGGGGGGGGCTCGCACTTTTTGTCGGGGGGGGGGGTCGAGGTAAGTTAAGTGGGTCAAGGTCACCCACAACACTTGTACTCTAAGTGTCGGCTATACCCCCACCACAACTGGGTCCCTAGGCTGCACAACACCGCTTCGCCAGTATGTCTCCGGCTTCCATGCAGTGCGTCTCGCTGTTCTCTAGCTCTCTATATGTAAGTAATTTTACAAGTTCTGAATGTAGGTCACTACACTTTAACTCTGGGACGATATCGACTTGTAGTATTTCAGTGTTTTGACTAAAGGTCATCACACTTTAACTCTAGCACATCGGTTATCGTACCAGAGGTGCTCAATAGCCTAACTTGTAATGTTTAGGGTGGCGTTTGCACGCCACGTGGTATCGCCATGAGTGTCCAGTCCAAGTTTTAAGTTAAATTAATTTTACTGTAATCTTTTCCATTTCCGCTTCGTTTTGCCAAAGTATAAGGTGTCGCTTAATAAAGTGGTATTTCTCTAAAGTTATAGGAGATTGCAAGGATACAATTAGTTTATTTAGGAGACTCTTCATCTTGGAGTTTAACACAATTTCCACTTTGACTTTGCTTCCTCGGCTCTCACAGCCTAAGCTGTACAGAAATGTTTCTTCTAGTGCCAACTCGGGCCAAGAGAACAGTGTGTTGACTGTAGGACAGCTCATGGTGAAGTGATGCGATACTCCAGCGTACCACCTCACCTTCCCCCGCCACTGTGACCTTCCCCCACTCCTGCTGTTTCCCCCACCTCTTTTCCCTTGACTCATGCGCTACAAGCAGTCTCTCAGTATTGTGCGGACTTTTGTGAGGGGAAGCCATGTCGCGGGACGCTTTAGGTAAGAAACTTAGCCGTGTTAAGACTTTGTTAGTTGCTCACTGTCCACCACTCAAAGTTAAGAAGGTTTCGACTTTAGCTAAGTGGCGCAAACTGTTGCGTGGACACCCTAGGTTTTATACCAAACAGACTAATGTAAGTTTTACTGATGAAGATTTGTTTAGAATATTGGATGAAATGACTTTTCCTTGCAAAATTCAGTTAGTTACTCCCATTCCTGACAGTTTAGAGTCTTAGTCTCTTAAGCCAATATACCTAGAGTGCGCGGGGCCGGACAGTCAGTCGCTCGGTGTCTGTCGTAGGGTGCACATCGCGGTTGCAGTAATGGTTAAAGTAAGGCTTTTGGAACAGTTCAAGGTCACCCGAGCGGTGTCACATGACGGTTTAGGCAGAGTCACGTTGCAAACTTCAAGTTTCCTCAGCACTTTTGCTGTTTCTCATCGCAAATTCGCTCCAAGTTGTCAAGGTCATGGTAACTGTGACTGAAACTCGGAGCGTAGTGCGAGAAACAGCAAAAGTGCCAAAAAATTTTAGGTTTCAGCGTGACCTTGACCTTTGTGACATCGATGACGTCATCTTGGTGACGTAAGGGGTGATGACGTCATCAGCACGTCATTTCTGTGACGTCATGGGTGTGACGTCAAGGAAGTGACGTCATTGGTGATGACGTCATCGATGATGCAATCGATGACGTCATCGATGGGGTCATTGACCTCGATGACGTCATCGGTGACGTCATCGCTCGGGTGACCTTGAACTGTTTTAAAAGCCTTACTTTTACACTACTGTGCTCATAAATAGGGAAATAAATGTCTATTCTCCTTAAGATAAATATAGGGAAAGAGTATGCAGGTATGCTGCCATGGGGGACACTAAAAGTAGGTTTTTAGCATCGAAAAAATTTATTTCGATCATATAAAGACATATAGTAAGTTTCATCAATATCTGTCCATAAATAAAAGAGTTTGCCTATTCTACATATGATTAACATGGGAAAAGAGTATGCAGGTTTGCTGCCATGATAAGTACAAATACCCCCGTCGCAGCAGACCTGCGTACTCAGCGAATTTCCAATGGAATTTCAGATTATTTACTTTCCCCATAAAACACCATAGGATCGATTATCTAGGTTTTCTGCCATTGGGTGTTGTTAGAAAATCTAAGTTTATCAATAATTGGTGAATGTAAACACAAAATTGTATCAAACTCTGGCAATTTTTTTATTTTCCCCATAAACCCCATGGGGGTGAGTATGTAGGTTTGCCGCCATATGGGTTTTGTAAGCAAGTATAAGTTAAACCTTATATAGATAATGTACATACGAAATTTGATTAAGTTATGTCAATAAATAAGCAAGATAGAGGGTTTTCTTGATTTCCCATAAGAATAACATGGAAAACACATTTTTGGATTTGCCCCGTAACCAGTTATGTTATGATAAAAATTCAAAATACCAAATTGTTTGTTTTTTTAAGCTCTTTTAAATGGTTTCAGTTAAAATTGATGAATTTTAAAAATTAAGGTCCAAAAATGCCAAAAACCCATTTTTGACCCCTTTGAAACCCCATAAAACCCCGTTCCCATAACCCGACAATGCTGGTTCGCGAACTCATGAAAATAGACCTGGTCTTACACCTCCATACCAAATTTCATCAAAATCGGAGGTCCCCTTCAAAAGTTATCAGTACCACGGACACATATATATATAGATATATATATAGATATATATATAGATATATATATATAGATATATATATACATATATATGAAAATGAACGAATGGTGTTTTTGGCTTCTGGGGACCTCAAAATGAAAAAGTAAAGTGGTCCCGGGCTTAGGTCTTACCATGGCTACTACCGTAATAGCGTATTCCCTATAGGGAAATTCGCTAAAACCAAGATTTTTTACCTTAAATGGATGAATCTCAACCAAATGAAGCTAAATACCAAGTTTCATCCAAAAATATTGGTTAATAAGTGAAATATTAACACATCCTTATTCTCCATAAGATTAACATTGGAGCCCTAAAAGACAATGTACTGTCTTTAGACTTTGTAATATCTCGGTAACCAATGGAGATAGAGCAAAGCTTCAAAATACTAAATTGTGTGTTTTTTTGAGCTAAATCCAATGGTCGAAATAAAAATTTAAAATATTTAAAATTTACATATGAAAAATGCAAAAAACCCATTTTTGGGGTACAAAACCCCCCAAAACTACCCCTTCCGGTAGGTCGATATGTCTGGTTTTCGAACTCATCCGAATAAACGTAGGATTACACATCTCTACCAAATTTGGTGTCGATTGGACCATTTTTACGAGAGTTATCGTGTCTAGGGACACATACATATATACATATATATATATATATATATATATATACATATATATATATATATACATATATATAGTCTATATATATATAAAATTTTTAATGACTATTATTTTTGGTCTCTGGGCACCTAAAAACGAAAAAGTAACATGGTCCCGGGCTTAGGTCTTACCATGAGACCTACGGTAATAGCTTATTCCCTATGGGAAATTCGCTAAAAGAGTGAATTGAAGGGTCTGGAGAAAAAACTACCTACTGAACGGATTAAAACACGTTGAGTGCGGCAAGGAATATCGGAAATCTTTCCCGCGGGCCTGAATTTTTTTTTTTTCATAAAATCTTACTTTTTGTCTCCAGAAGTCCAGACCGAGGCGGCAAACTGGCGTTCTTGCATCATTTCTCATAAAAAATGGCGTCCAAAAGTGCAGGTCTCCGGTGACCGAGCCGGCCCGCGCAACGACAATACGTGGTTTTTCGGAACACAATATCGAATTTTTACATCAAAAATGTTTAATATAATTATAATAATGTTCAACAGAATTAAAACTAATATTTACAAATATTTACAGCCCCTTCCACCCTTACAGCCATTGTTTTATTTACTCAAACTCCGTCAAGTACTGGTCGAAGAATTTCTGGTATTGGGGAGTCCATTTTAAATAAAATACGACAAAACTCAAATAAAAAAATATTACACATAATATTGTGTAACAAAACACGGAAGAAACACTTAAAAAAGAGTTAAAAGTAATTAAAAAAGTTCAGGTCACAATGGACCGGAGCCGGCCCACGGGAAAGGCGGGCGACGCACAATCAAAAGAAGGCAGGTTGCCCTAGTAACGCAAGTATAAACAACTCCGAACTACTCCGCAACCCAAGGCCACACTGACTGATTCATTTCGCCGAGTCACGGCCGGCGACAAGTGACCGGGCAGGCCGGCGCGCGCTTTTCGCTACCGGTCACCGGTGACCGCGCCGCACCCAAAGTGTTAAGAACATTTTGGTGTCAATGGATTTCTTATGGCCCCTAGCTTGATGATAGGAAAAATATGGTGTCCCTAAGAAAATGCCTTGTAACTCCATAAAATGAAAATTAAACCTTATTTAGACCAATATAAGACGTTATTTTGTAGATTTGTTTACTGCTCCAGGTGATCCATGTCCTAGACTAAAAATTCACACCACTATCTACTGATTTACGAAACAAATTTAGTAAACAAAGCAGACAAATTCTACGATCATTGACAGATGATAACAAGTGAAAGAAAGGATTAAAATTGCAGTCATTTTGAGATCAGTAAATAGAATAGTTAACAGCTGATATGATTAATAGTATATTTCGTCACAAGGGCCGAAAGTGGCGTTTTGCCGGCCCCGAGATCGTGTTTCAAGTTCGAGACGAAGTCGAGAACTTGAAACGATCGAGGGTTGGCAAAACGCTTTCGGCCCGAGTTATGAACGATATTTTTCATCACACTACACAATTCAATAAATTCTAAACATGTGAAAAAATTACTTTTTCGTTCATAACAAACAAAACATAACCTCAACTTCAACTAACCTAGCGAGGAGCGAGATGTACTGCTTGAGTTTCTGGTTGCTAGGCAACCACTTCACATCAGCTAAGGCCACCAAAACTAATAGGCCTACTCTAAACGGTAACTGGCTACAGCTGATTCCAAGGGAAAACACTATTTTCCCATCTACGTCATACATATTAAACAGTTGCCATCAGCTGAACTACTAACTACGTCACTGATTTGTTATTGTTGTTAAATACCTTCTAATATTCTAGATTTCTCTGCTACTGTTTCCATTACCGCCCTAGGCCGGAAAATTTTGCCCGCCTAGGCCTGCAAAACAGGTGTTTCGTTGGTAGAAGTGAGGATCGAAAACAGGTGATATCGATGTAGTGTGATGAAAATAAAATTTTGGTTATTATATAGAGGTTATTTACTGTAGATAATTGCATCTATTGTGTTTAGAGTTATAGATTAATTTGTTTACACGACATACGTTTTGATAACTTAGCCATAAATTAACAAAATTTTAGTTAAAAAAAATATTTAAAACATAATCTCTTCATTATAAAATAAATTCTCATTGTCATACTTGAATTAAATTATTTTTGTTATAGTTGAATAATTTAACTTCTTAAAATGGTCATGAGGCTACTATGCTTCTTATACTAAATAGTTCACTGGTCCCACTAATATACAAAAGGGAGTAAAAAAAAGGTGAAGAGACAGGAGATAAGCTATGAATAAATTATAAGCAAAAGACTCATCAAGAAGAAATCCTAAGAATAAGGAAATGCATGTAACTATGCGTGTAACACTGTTCACATTGCTTAGTAAAAGTCCAAATTTAAGTTTTAATATAATGTTGTCAAGGATTTCAAAATTGTTGTCACCATTATACTTATAAATCATCATACACCTCTTTAGCAGACCAATCATAAAAGTTGCCCTTCACTTTTGACGGGCTGTTAGCTAATAATAGAATATCCACCATTTCAAGTCACAATTTTAACGAAATTACATTTTTTAAGCATAGAGGTTTCTATGGAATGTTGACAAGCAAGTCAGACCTCAATAAGAATCCTCTCCTTCATGTGACTATTGGTGACGGAGAGTATTCCAAGTGTCAATATTCAAAGTGGCTTGTGTATGCCTGCCTGTGCACGATGGATGATGCATTTAACAATGGATGATGTGGCCTGCAACAACGACGCAATTTGGCTACTCCCGTGTATTGCGGGCATTGCCTAACACGGCCCCTACATTTCTCCGCGTGATAAGAAATTCTTATTATTATTATCCTAGAGCTAAATGTATTAAAATTATTTAGAAAACGAAAGGGAACTTTTTACATCAGTTTACACACAGGCCCAAAATTTCTCATTGTAGAATAGAATATCGAATTTAAATTCCGTGAAGCCAGTAACTTTTGAACAAAACATCCTGTTTCGATAAAATTAGGCCTAATATTTTTGAACAAAACGTCCTGTTTTGATAAAATAAATATTTTTTGCATTTTTGTAGGCCCCAACTCAAATTAAGCGTTTTGCAAATCACTGGATTCCGGTCAAAGTGCTCGACTACTATCGCTGTTGTATCGGGATTGTGGTTGAGTGAGTACTCGACTACAATCGCATCGCCGTGATCGGCGGTGGCGGCGGTGGTGGGGGGGATCGGCGCGCGCATGCCCAGTTCCACTCCGTCTCTCGCGGCCGTAGGGTCGACGGGATCCTAACCTCAGTCGAGTGATGTCCTCAGCCAAGAGGCTCTGTTGTTCTCGCGTCGGCGGCAGTTCGGACAATGGCTTCTCACTTGCAGCCCTGCCCAGGAGGCCGGACTCTCTGCTGGACATCACGGCCAAGATAGTGGCCGAGAACATCCCGTTCCAGAGGATAGAGGAGCGGTACGACCGCATCCCGGAGCCAGTGCAGCGCAGGATCATCTACTGGTCGTTCCCCAGGGATGAGAGGGATATTTGCATGTACTCTTCCCTGTCGCGGGTGACCCCTGTGAGTGCTAGTGGCGAACATCAGAATCTCAGTTTTTACAAAGGATTAAAACTGCTGGAGAGCGGATGCGTGGACAGTGTACTGCAAGTCGGTGAGTGTTGTTTACATTGGCTCCTGTGGGAGTGGTTTTGTTTGTTGTTAAACACGTTGTTCATTAGGAGAATGTTGTTATACATTACTAGATGAAATATATTATAATTTGTGTGTTTGGAGAAAATGAATAAAATCGACAGAATAAAATAAAAATTTAAAAAATTAACTTTTATGTTAAATTACGTAGGGGCATATTAGGCCTATAGCAATGAAAATGAATTATCTTAAACTCTACTTTATTTTAGAATATTTGCATCTTATTCGTCACAGAAGAAATGGTTTATTTTCGTCGGAAGTAAGCTTAGGCCTATCTGAAAATTTGTTTTCAAATGATTCAAATGATTTTATTGAGCCAGACAACGTTAGTACTAGGCTAAGTCTTAAAACTAATATACAAATGCAGTCATGCTCCTCTTGACTCACAAAAACAAATGTTCAAACTGTGTAAACTTGTTATAATTTCACACCATGCAGCACTCCATGCACAAAAAAAGCAAAAAAAAAAATAAAATAAAAAAATAAAAATAAAAAGTTAGACCTAGCCCACTCAAACTTAGGATTACAAATATGTTCTATGAGAAAATATTTGTTCACTTTTTATCCAAAATGAGTGTTGGGTGGCTCTTTATAAGGTCAATTATTTACTATAGGCGTAGGCCTATGTGAAGCAAATTTAGATCTTTGATGTTAATAAGTTAGATTAAAAGGTTTATGTGTAGACTTTCTTGAAGTCCTTTAATTTTAATCAACTGAATCAATTAAGATATCATATAGTTAAATTAGTTTTTCTTAGGCATGTATTTCCTATTGACTGAGTGTTCAAAAGATTTCTTTAATTCCCTCCTACATATATTTTCCAACACGTATTCGTTATTTCCAGGTTGGTTTGCATCACCTCCAAATGAATGGTATTTGTGATTAGCAAACTATCCTGACGGTTACTAAAACTCGAATTTAAATTACTCTAATATAATTCCAACTTAATTTTAATCACCGTCGCCCTTTTATCAGGAAAATTATCCTTTTAAATCAGCCCGTTCCAGCTCACTGTACCCCAAACCTGTTGCAGTGGGGGTCGGGCCGATGTTTTTGGAACGGCCGTAGCCAGGTGGGCCGGCCCCGCCGTCGTGTTTAAATTCCCTTTCGGCGCTCTTTGTTGCCCGGGGGCAAAAAACCTCTCAGCCTCCGTCGCTCCCATGCCCCCGCCCTGGGGCAGGCATGCCGAGATGCTCTTAGTCATTGGGGGTCCCGTCTTTTTCTTTGCAAAAACCACGGAGGAGTTAGAAATTTGGAAATTCCTTTTGTCGCCAATGACAGTAGCCTACGTTTTGAGACCTCATACAGATGATTCATTCGCATAACTTGCGTAGTTCCATAAATTATTATTTTGCTACAATTGATTTATTTATATTGAACCCAAGTTCATTAACATGGATTTGTATTATGCCCACATTGTACAGAAGCCCAATTAATTAATCACTAGAGTAAGAATTTTGGATGCTCTTGGCTTGTATTGTAACTTCTCCTTCCCTGATTTTTTACTTTGGGACAGAAGATACAAACTATACAAAAAATAAAAACTTACGCTATCATTTAAAATACATTTTTTACGATGACAATTATATTATGAATTGGAAGTCTGATTTCAACGCATTTAGATTGTTTAGGCCTATGTATTAGGCCTACCTAAATAAATTTGCATTAGGCTTGCTTTCTTGCATTTTTGCTTTAAGTCGTTGTAAGGAATCCGCAGCATCATGTTATTTAATCAAACTATAAAAACTTGTTGATTTTTGTGACTAAATTCAAGTGCTCTAATAGAGACAGACATCAGTGGTGTGGTGTAGGAAAATTTATTTTTCATCGTACACAGAAACAGCTACACGTTTCTGTGTACGATGTAAAATAAATACATGTACATTCTATGTAAATAACGTGTAAATTCTACACGTTAAACAGCTCTACACGTGATAATAGAGTAAAATATGCTACTAAACTTCAACATAATTTCATACATTTATCTTGAGAATGAGTAATCTGAAAGTATTTTCTGAGACATTATTAAATATTAATCACCAAAAAGTGCACCGCACATGATAGATCCATTCTCAAGATAAATGTATGAAATTAGGTTGAAGTTTAGTAGCATATTTTACTCTATTATCAAGTGTAATAGATACTAAATATACTAATACTATATACTAATACTAATAAATTCAACCTATACATTGCAAAATGTAAATTCCCATTTTTGTGTGTAAACGGGCAAAGATGTCGAAAAATCTTATAAAAAACTTCTTTAAATGAAATAGTTAACAGCTTTGCTTTTCGCTCTGAGATACTTAATTGTTTCATCTACCTGTGCGTTTAATTGTGTAACAAATGATTCGTTCCTTTATAATATCAATTCCTGTGCAACATTGCTTCACTTCTATTACGGTGTTCTCATGCGCTCCTGTAGTAGACTATAGGCACTGTATAACGCTGGGAGCGGGAGTATGAGGTTTCAAAACGTTGAGAAAGATCTGGGTTGAGATCGCCTCGTTAATTAACCATGGAGCGGGTTATCGGGGATAAATTCCTGTCACATATCAGCGTCGGTTAGTGCCGGCAGATTAGATAGTGCAACTATATAGCCACCAAGCTCCACTGTGGGGTCTACACTCTAGACACTATAGGGATAACCTCTGCCCTGCAATTTGCTCGTGGGAAATAATTAAAGATTTATCGATTAATTGAAAATACGTTGAAAGTAGTGGGAGGAGAAAATATTGGTTTTGTTAATTGAAGTCTGTATCCTACACATAGAGTAATAGAGCATATAGTGAAATAGATGAAAGAATGCGTTGCTTAGTATAGGTTAGATAGTTGCACTAAGTTTAGTGAATTGTATAATGGTTCTAAGATCATTTTAAATCTGTTGCCTATGACTTCGTTATTTTATTGAAACGTGATCTCCGTTTCATCTGTAGCCTATAATCTAGCCAATAAATAAGTTAAATTTTCAATATACCTATTGTAAATAAGTAAAAAAAAAGATTGTCATGGGTCCTTCGCACTAAAAATTGTTCTTTGAAATATAAATCTTCAACGCTAACTGTTGCATGTTAAAGGTTTTAGTTTGATCGAAATATTTTACGTATCAGTCAGTAATTGAAGGTATAGGTCGCTGGGTCTCGAATGAGCAAGCTGAAGCTGTGTTTTAACCGCATTTCTTGGCTCTGGAGCGCCATGGGATGAAAAGTATCAGAATATACCTAGACAAAGATCTTTTTGGTCCCTCGATATTTTCCGGGTATTATCCTATATGTACGCTTTTTTCGTGCTTGCCTCATTGCAGAACCGATATTCCGTAGCCTATATTTTCAGCTTATCGAAACCTCAGTCTGCGTGGTATGACCGAGCCGCAGCTGGCAGCTTGGTACTCAAGTGAGTAGAGAGTGTAAGTGGCGACACAGCGGCCCTGGTAGGCAAGCTTAGGCCGTACAGCACGGTATAGAGGCAGCGGCCGGCCGTGCTGTGTTTATGATTTTATAGATACCGGCAATTACGAGCGGCCCGGCCGACCGGCGGCCATTTCGGCTATAGAGGACCGGTTGTTTTAATAGCCTGACTCCCCGGCCTTCGCCGCCGTCCCCGCGACTGCAGCGCAGCGGCTCACAGCACGGGCCCGGTCCTGGCGGTCCACTCACCAGCACACCGCGTGGACCACTGTTCCGGCTCCTGGGACAGTTCCGGGAGTGTCACCTAGTTGGAAAATAACTGCAACCATTAAAACAAAACAGTTATAAAAAATATGAAAAAGCAAAGGTTTTCCACAGATACTTATAGGCGATGGGATTCCTCTTTGTCTGAAATGCTTGTCAAAATACTGTTTGCCACCTGTGGACTATGTACTCTAGCTCTGTACTGTAGCGATGTTTCATGTTGTAACAACCATACACGTATCTTTGTCACATACAGTACCTGTATTTTGTTTTACTCAGCTATAATTCGTAAACTCCAAGTAGGTTCTTGCGCGCTTGACGTATTCGGGCCATTTTATTATCATCCAAGTACTTGACGAGAAACAACGAACCAGGCTCTCCAAATGAACTCAATTACCTGCGCAAGAAAAGGTATTTTTACCTCGATGACAGCTAAAGGCAAAAGAAAGCCCCCTGAGGGGTTGTTACGGTTGTATGGAAATCCGAATCATTTCTTGAACCTAGCGAATAAATGAACTTCATTTATCGAAGCTGAACGAATCATCGTTATTCAAAATTATTTCGCGAAACTTCAAGCACTATTGTTGAGAATTATTTCTTGAAGCTAAAAAATCGTTCACAGGTGGGCACACAACTTGGACAATATGTACCAATAATAGCTTACTCAATGTTATTTCCGGATACTAATGTTGTTCAAACAAATAACTCGCTTTTACACATTCCAAGGCCAACAGATAATTGCTGATTATACTTCATACAATATTAATGTTCTTTCACTACGTCGCGCCCTCGGCAGAACAGGGCGAAGTTTAGTCTCGACATTGCCAGCCTCCCCTCGCTGCTGAGTGCCGACATCGCCAATCAGTGCGATAGCGTGGCGATGTGTAGTGTTGTGACTCAGAGCAAAGTACCCGCCGGTGACTCACGTCAGCCGAGATATCCGAGATTTGAGCAACAATCTGAATCAGCCTCCCGCTGCACATTGTTGTCTGCAAAGTTGGCAACACTGGTGAACATTATTGTGTGAAATGTTGGCAGCGCTGGTATTTACTTTGCGCTGACGCAAGTGTAATTAGCGGTTATAAAGTTGGTTGATTTATAAAAACGGCAATGCTAAGTATTTCTTTGTTTCACTAGTAGTTAACTATTTCCTAATTTACAAGTGTTTAAGAAATAGGTTTTTAATAATTTGCAGTTTAACATAACACAGGCTTAATTGGCAACGGGGCAGATAAGTCAGTTTTAACTGTCAGCACGATCATATCGTATAGTTAATCATAGTTTCTTGCTAACGCTGTGCAATAAATTGGCAATTCCTCTGAATAGCGTGAATAGATAATTCTCAACACACTAAGCCTACCTCGTAAACCTTATTGTATAAAAATTTCATTGTTTTAAGACGTATAAAAATAAATATAACTTATGGCTGTTATGTGTTGTTGTTACCTTTGTTAGTTTTTATTCCAACATTTTATTGTCTCATTTAAGTCTAAGAATAGCTCTCTAAGTTGAACATAGATCATATTCCTTACGAATAATTTCTTATTTAAAGGTGTGATGAAAATGCATACTAAATGTCCAGGTTTTATGCCATTAATTTTTGGGCCATTTACAGCGCAAATGCCAGTCCTGGATGGTTGACCGGCCTCAGTCATAAGAAACAATTAATTATTGGTAGTCCCCACACCGGCATTCATGTGAAAATGATACATAAAAAACCTAAGAGGATAATCAATTGCAAGTATCGCAGTATAGTACGAGGAAAGCCAAAAGATAATTGAAATGACGTGACGATTTTTCATTACTCATGATTGTGTACCCAATCTCCATTTTAAAGGGAATGTACAAAATGCGATTCAATGTCTGGAAATGCACGTTTTCAGGCAGTAAGCCTGTATACAGAACAGTACAGTACAGGACAGTACTGCGGCGATGGAGTCATTGAGCACATCGCCCTGGTGGAGGCGGCCCCTCCGGGGTACTCATGCCACTCCGACCCCAGTCCTCAGGCCTTACACTATCGATCCCTCCCACCACGTCAGTTCAGAATGTGCGGCATTTAATTAAGGCCCCACTTTTATTTGCTCGCATCACTGAGCGGTTAAAGACAACATTTCCCTATCGATTCCTCCATGTAGCAGTTGTGCCTTTCGTTTCATCGGGTTGTTTTAGGTTTTCATTGACTGTTACATGGATTACGAGTTACTGGGTTATACCTATGTTTTGTCAACAAGAAGATTTTAGCTTTGATACATAAAGAGTAGAATACTATATTATACATAATTAATATCGCTTTTTCCAATCCCTATACTCAACACTGTTTGGGTACTTTGGCAGGCTTCTTTCGTCTCAAAAATTAAATAGAATGAGTAAAATGGAAACAAACACTACATTTCTTGAGTTGTTTTTTGTTTTAAGGTTACTCTTTAACATGGCGTTTATTTTTAACATTAAAACTAAATCCGAGATGATTTTAAGCTATCAAACTGTTTAAATTTCCATTACTCTTTATCAAAACAATAAATATTTGCATGAAAATATTTAAATTTACACCGCTCAAATAGTAATCCGTTCATAAAATGCCATTTTTGAAACTGCTACCACACCACATTGCCGGATTGAACCGTTCCTTCGTCCTCATTTGCAAGATTGGATGTTTCTGAATGCTTATTTTCTTGTTGAAATCAATTCAATTCAACTGGAAATTGGCGAAATCACGAGAGAATTAGGGAAATTGATTTTACTACGGAACGAGTCTTTCAAGGTAGCGACTTCCCATGACTCCAGGGACCAAGCTAACATTTGCCTCTTTCCTTCTAATATTACTCGACATTCTTTGCCATCGTAAATTTTGCATAGAGGTAATGTGAAATAGTTTGATTTAAAATCACGTTTCCGACAACAGTCACCTAGTTCTTATTTATAGGTTTTGCTTTCATTTTATTCCTCTTACCATAGCCTAAGTTGATCACAAAACACCGGTTAGCTCATCTTAAAATGTGTTCACTGTTGTTTATAGTGTGCCCTGCCAGCATTTTTCAGGGAGTGGGTTTAACTCAGGAAATCCTTGGGCTGTGAAATTTTACCAAATACATAGGCCTAGTCTAGTTTAATTTAATTGGAATATCCAGTTGACGATTGCATATACATACACACCGGTCTTTACCGATGAAATATCAGCGATTTTTTTTTTTTTTGCGCGGAATGAGTCCACGGCGAGGGAAAGCTGAAGGTTCGTTGAATCTTCAGAGTCTGCCTTTTGATGTACAATTTTCCCGGATTCGGCAAGTCCTCGGCCGATTGTTGTCTGCGCCGTGTGGTCCCTAGCCCTAGCCTGGTGTTCGCCTAGCGACCGGCTGCGTTCGTCGCAACGTAGCGACCTCCAGTTCTCCCTTCTCATTGCCGTCGCGCCGATGACGCCTTGCCCAAACGAATGGCTCGGACGCGGTCGACGTTCGCTTCGCAATGGAACTTTTGGTCGCCAACGACCCATGGGCGGAGAATTGATAAATTCGGATAATGCCGGTCAAAAAAACCACCATGCCGCATCGATTCGAGATGTGTAGCTGCCGCCGCGCCGGCTGTCGCGGTGGTGGCGTTTGGTTTCAGTTCCATCGTTCCATTTGCGGCTGTTCCAGTTCCATTCCACACGGCGAAGATAGTCGCCTCGTTAATCAAGTGATGCAAGTCGTAGTACCGAGGAGATAGTAGGAGTTGACATCAAAGGGGACCAGCGAAAGTCCCATTTCGGGACTCAGTACCGGATGTGCTGGAAGTAAATAAATTTACTATATAAGTAGGTAAATTTGTACTAAGTAAATTTACTGCCACTATTGTACCGGCTACCATGTCAAGGAAAGAAATATTTTATATTTTACGCGGCACTTATATTTTAACCTCCAGATCATTGATTATTGTTATTGAGTAGGCCTATTGGGAATCTAGATATTTGTTATTACAAATGTCATAAGACACGGCACGGCTTGTCTTATTGACCTTAGACAGCGCGAAATAGTACTGAAGACAGCTTTCCCTATGTTGTAACGTGAAAATGCAGTACTTTAGTAATGTCTCTTGACCACAAAATTGAGTAAATCAATTTAATTACCTTGTTTGTATTTAGGCCTAATATAAATCCCACAAACAAATTACATAGAGGATGTGAAAATGTATTATAATATATAGTTTAACCTAGTATCTTATTTGGATAACAATAATTCTGATGTTGAAAGGGTTTGACATTTTTATATCCATCTCAAATTGGACGATATCGATGTAAAGAAAGTCAATATAAACTCTCCACATTATTACTGTATAATTAATAAATTTATGAACGTTTTCGGAGTGGCAGTCTATATGTTATATGTGCGGTAATGATCATATTGTAATCAAGTATAGACTTGACTACAGTACCTGGTCAAGCCAATTATTATTGGGTGAATAATAATTGCCCTTTTTCAAAATTAAATTATTCATTAAAGGTTTTCTATTCCCTAATTAAAAATGATACATAAAAAACTCATTAGTTGGTGCCTGTAAATTGTTTTATCATATTTTCTTTGATTTTTTTTAGTATAACAGTAGTTTATTTTAATTCCATTGCTAAGTTAAACCAATCATTATTGAACATAACTCTGAAGGCGAGGGGACAGTTCCAAACGTACTCGCAGAAGCAGCCCCGCCGTCAACGTCAACATCCACCTTTGTGCCACGTCCCCCCTCGGAACTTATGGGGTTTCCGAGGGACTTGTGTGTTGCAGAGGTTGGCAGCCTTGTGTCCGGATGTCATTAAACTCGTTTAAGAATGACACATGGGCTCATAACTCTGCTAATTGGAGCTAATGAATGGCCGGCTTACGCGTTCGACAACGCAGTGGAAATAGACCAGACAGACGTGCGTCCGCGTCGGTGACGATGACGTGCGGTGAATAGCCGCGATTTATGGTCAATGGTCCGCCTGGGCTGCGATTGTTCACCTTTCTTGCTTTCAGCAAATGGTAAAATACTACCTTCCATAATTATTTTCTAATCAATGAAACAAAATGAAATCTAAGATGGCCACTCTTCGTCGTTAACTCATTTTGTATTAGTTGCTTTATGTATTTTAATCTTAAGACTTTCCAATTGTAAAATCAATTTCGTGCACGATAGACAACCAGCAATATCTGGAAATTATAATATTATTGCAGTATTTAATTTGATTACAGCAAAAAAGTGTACTGTACAACTAAATTGTGACTGATAAAACTCTTCTGCAGTTGAAAGACACATAATAAATTTAACGATATTTTGTGTTCTAATGTATAGCCTAAGGACCAAAACATTCAATGATCATTTGTGAGTGAGGTCTGGCTAAGAGTCTGCAGTACCCGCCATCTTGGATTTTTATTCCCATGAGACTAATGTTAAATTTCAAACGTCCTCACCGCCTTTAATAAAGATTGTTTTAATAGGCTACCTATAAAGGGCCACATGAAATTATACATTTTCTCTCATTATGATTGTTTGGCGTCTTCTCAACCTTTTTTGTTAGAAAATGGACGCGTATAATTTAGTGGTTCATATTATGAATTATTCTATAATTATGATTTTTATTTCACAGTGTTCTAGTTATTAATATTTACTTTAAAATGACAAAGAATAATCTTTTTCGACCGATATTAAAGGCGTAGCGAATGTTTTTAAATTGAACCTTAATCTGGGAATAAAAATCCAAGATGGTGGGCACTGCATGACTTTTAACATACACTTATTGAATTTTTTACTATATGGAACATAGAGTATAAAAATTCTTTTAGATCGACTTTAAATTTCTCTTAGGCGAATTTTTGACCCCCAAAAGGCTTTTTTATTACTAATTTGATTTCAATGAAATTCTCAGGTTAGATTTTAAGTATTTTAAACTAGGTAATAAACTATAATCGAGCAATTATTTTCAAGTATTAAAAAAGCTTATTTTCCGGAATTTTTGACAGAACTTTAGTTGTTTAGGCTACATGGTTTGACTAATGTAGTTGCTATGATCAGTTTATTTTCCCCCATCGCAGCTGAGTTGTCGCTGTATGCTGAAAACAACATAACATAACCTTTTCTTGTTTATATTTGCTCGCCTTTATGTTACGTTTTTAAATAAAATTTAATTGATATTTTGACAGATCTGTTTGTTAAATTAAATAGATCAACATGTTTACTTGTTGAAGTTATAAATTATACCAAAAGATAGGCATGTTGATGTGGAATGAATTGCTGTCGTACTGAATTATGCGATTAACTATAATTTATGGGATACAACTAATATCTATTTGGGAGAAAGATTTAAATTGAACAACTAATTTGAATGTGTTGTGCCATTGTAGCCACTCAGGTAACAAAATATGCATTAAGTGTTAAGTAAGCGTAATTCTACAATACTTACATTACTTGATTTTTATTAATTTTGATTAATTAATCATGGATTTTAAATTGCATTGTCTTTTTTCGCTCTACAATCTATTTACCTTTAATATTGTAAGCATAATTATTATTAAGTTACTTGCTTGTTTTGAGGTCTTAGCTAAAATCATTCTTTGTATGTTTTTTTTTTTATTTGTAGGCTAGGCCTAGGATGTACGCCGGTTGACTTCGGACGGTTAGATGACGTTCCACTCTTCACATTCGAGGAGATGGAAACCTCCGTTCTCTCCCTAAAGAGCAACAAGGCTCCTGACCCGGACGGGATTCCCAGCGAGGCTTTAAAGAAAGTATTTCCAATTAATGCTGACTTGTTGTTGAGAATGTACAACGCCTGTTTGGTAGAAGGGGTGTTTCCGGCTCCCTATGGAAAACCGCAAGACTTGTACTGATCAGCAAGGGCAAAGGTGATCCCGAGCTGTCGTCGTCCCACAGGCCTTTCTACACGTTGGATACGGCTGGGAAGCTGTTCGAGAAGCTGATCCGTTCCCGCCTGACCTCTGCCGTGGAAGCTGCCGGGGACTCATGCCCCCGTCAGTATGGCTTTAGAAAGGGACGGTCAACGATTGACGCTATCACCGAAGTCCATGGAGAACTGTGAAGAGAGTCGAGAGCCACAACCATTTCTCTCGCTGAGTAGTGCTTCTTGTTACGCTTATGTCAAGAATGCCTTTAACTCGGCGAGGTGGGTCGATATGTTGGATGCGCTTCGCAACACCTTTCGCGTTCCTGCATATCTGTTGCGACTCATTGAGGATTATCTCCGCTCTCAAAGCCTTATTAACGACACAAGGGACGGAACGTGGATGATGGAAGTTACTTCTGGTGCCGCGCAAGATTCAATACTCGGCCAGGATCTCTGGAATGTTGCCTATGACAGCCTCCTGAGGTCGGAGATGCCTGAGGAAACCACATAAACCACTTTGGTTGGGTATGCCAATGATGTCGCAGCTCTCATTGTCGCACGCACCGTTGAGCTGGCCCAACTAAAGTTGAACCGAGTCATGCGTGTGGTCAACACATGGATGTCCGATCACGGTCTCTCGCTTGCTCTCCGTAAAACGGAGATTGTGATCCTTACGAAGAAGAGGATAGACACCGTCATTCTGTTCCGAGTGGGAAGGGAGGTGGTCCAATCAATTCGTGCTGCTAAGTACTTCGGGATTATGGTGGACACCAAGTTAAGCTGGAGGGATCAGATATTCCGTACGGCGGACAAGGCCGCTAAGGTAGTCACTTACCTTAGTAGGCTGATGGCCAATGTCTGGGTTCCACGATCCAGCAGAAGACATCTGTTGATGTCCGCGGTTCAGTTCGTGCTTCTTTATGAAGCAGAGGTGTGGGCAGACGCTCTCGATAAAGAGTAGTACACAGGTTGCGACTCGCTCGGGTTCAACGTTGAGCGGCCCTCGGGGTGTGTTCCGCCTACCGGACAGTGTCCGAGCCTGCCGCCCTGGTGGTCGCCGGAGTTATCCCTGTCAAGCTCTTGGCAGGAGAGAGGAAGGCAATTTATCAGAGACAAGTCGAGATTGGCAAGGACACGGCAAGAACAGCAGAGCGCTCCCGAACCTTCCAGCAGTGGCAACACAGCTGGGAGCACGACACCCGAGGACGATGGACTGCGCGACTTATCAAGCACGTCCAACCATGGGTGGAACGGCTACCAATTCTTTATTTATTGCTCGGGCGTTCCCGACGATGCGGAACACACATTCTTCTGCTGCCCCCGTTGGGAAGGGTCCCGCCTGAAGGCCACACAAATGTTTGGTGCATTTTCGGTGGACTCGGTCTGCCAAAAGATCTTGGAGGATGAGGGCAACTGGGATTGTTTATCACAGTTCGTGCGGGGCATCCTCCTGGAAAAGAAACATGATCTGGACCGCGAAGTGGCCCAGATCCCTTGATCGAGTGGCTGGATAAGGAGTGAGCCCCACGGGCATAAGCCAAATTTAGCCCTACCCCTACGTAATGTGATAAACAACTCCAGGTTAGAATCCTAAAGAGTAGAGGCGAGGTTTTTTAGTGGGTAAACCCGTTTTTAGGGGAGTCCCACACTACAGGCTTGCCACCTGTGTGCGTAATGCATTTTTCTTACCTCTCCCTCAAAAAAAAAAAAGCGTCACCTAATAACTCAAAAAGTGAGTAAAAAATTCTTGTACGGGACGGACATCGGAGCGTATTCCTAGTATTGTTTCAAAACGTAGTAGGTTATCTGGCCTAGGTGGTGCACTATTGACAAACCAAGTTGTTTTCGTACCTGCTGCAATAACACAGTGCTACATAGATAGTGTATAACATTTCTTATTGTTGGTTAGATGAGTCAACTTTATTTTATGAATTCACATTTTCACATAGATATATACCCATACGGTAGAAGAACTAGAATACATATGGAATTGCTTTAACATAACATACAATCTAAAAATACATACAGCATTTTGGAAATTAGTTTAGGACTGAGTATTGACGATGGGTTTTCTCCTGGTGTAGGGTAATTCCTCTACTAGCCACCACACATGGAGTTGGTGACGGCATGATCAGGACCTGGGGTGAGGGGCTAAATCAAGTTCGTCGGACTTGAAGCTATCTTGGGTCTGATTGCTTTTAAATGACGCCTGCCGGTCAGCTGGGATGGATTTGGATAATTTACTAAATGAAACGTTGCCGGGGCAACGAGTAAATAAGTGGCTTCCTCCAGTCCCAAGTGCCACCTTACCGGTTGGGAAGCAGGGGCTAACATTTTCATTTGGACGAACTGATGAGAAAATACAGTAAATTAGAAAGGCTTGAGAAAAACACGTAGCCCAATAAAGTATTTTGATGTTTGTAAAATATTTTACTAAAACTGTAGACTGTTCGCTACAGCAAGAAAGGATATGCCCAGCAAGGAACTCAAAGAGGTTTGCTTGCAATGTTCTTCCATGGACTTGTTCATTGTCCTTCTCACACATATTCCAAATACAAAATAAGACTAAGGGACATCCCATAAAGGAGTTCTTGGTGAAAACTTCTCCGTGAAAAGTCTTTGAATGGAGAGCATATAACCAAAAAAACGTTTAAATAGTTTGCTCGCTTGCCATTCCGGTCCAATCAACCATTTTGATTCATATTTGTGCTGGTAATTTACTCTACCTACTGCCTGAGGCATTAATTTATATATGTCTATGTCTGTCAAGATAGTCCACCTTTAAGATTCTTAAGACTTTTCTACTCTGTAAAAAGTCTCCTCCTCCTGATGTATAAAATGAGAAACTGTTTACCTTTCAAAGGGTTGGTAAAGCGACAACATGTCGTTGTAGCCAATTTTACTTGCGGCCGCACCATACCTGCTCTGCGGGGGTACGACATTGTGTCGTCGCTGCCGCTTGAGGCGGGCGACGACACAATGTCGTACCCCGAGAGGGGATGTTTAACGAGGGACTGACAGCTAGAGATCAATGACACTTCGCGTAGGAAAGGAGTGAAATTATCCCAATTGTAGTTGTTATTAAATAGATAATCAATGTCCATAAAATATACATTTTGTTTTACTTTGAGTTATTGTGATGTTTGTATTAAAAGAACCATAATTCGCATTAAATATAGCCTAATACAAAATCAATGTCGCCAGATCCTTACGATCTTGTTATCATTGTTTAGATAATTAAATGTTAAAACTTTTTTGTCACATGTACATTTTATCTAGGTAAATATACCGTATTTCAAGATATACCTTAATTTGAACTATTTTGATTGTTATTTTGACCCAATTAACCATATTATAAAGCTTGGTGACGTACTTTGAAGATACCCTTATAGCAAAACCCTTTTTTTATTATGAATGTAACAGCAAGTAAACCACACTAGCCTATTTGAATGGCAGAGGAGTTGTCCTCATCCAGCATCTACAGAAAGACAAAGTCTCTGCGGCACTTGGGACCGCTAGTCTTCTAGGCCGAACACTTATCAATCATGAGTAAGGCGAATCGTGTCACTGACGTGACTCTGCCGATAGAAGCCCACGGATGCATAAAAAGTCTAGTGACATAGGGATGTATAGAAAATAAACAATAATTGCAAATCATGTTAATTTTACATCTTTACTAATTCAAACTGTAAAGATACACAAAAAGGTATTTTTAAGATACATTTAATCGGCGTAGTGGGACGCGGCGCCTGACGGCGCCTAACCACCTCTGAGCTTGACAGTCAGTTTTCCCTTACCATCTACGAAATAACCCACACGGAGGAAGTATTAAAGGGATCAATAAACGTAACGGTAAAATTTAATAAATGTCTAGAACACTTAATTGAATTTGCTGTATATGTTGGCCTAAGGGTGTTTTTGCAGTCAGTTGATGCTGTTCAGATACAGAACAAAAAGTTCAGATTAAGTCAGTTTTTGTCAATGTTATTTAATAACATTGCCTCCATGTGAAACCCCCTGATTATATTTTAGTGTTATGCTTTTAGCGTCCAGTAGTTGAAACGAATTATACTATTTCTATATCGAAAAACTACTTGTAAGATTTCAGTAAGGAAAGATAAATAGCATAATCAATGTCGGGTGTCCGCCGACGCCGAGAGAGCAGACCTGTGCGCCAAAGCAAAGCCTACACCTCAGGCTATGCAGGTAGCCAAGCCGAGAGAGAGTGAGAGAGGAGATTAGCCAGGGTACGACATTGTGTCGTCGCTGCCGCTTGAGGCGGGCGACGACACAATGTCGTACCCCCGAAAATATGTTTACTGCACCCCAACAGGTAAAATTCAGACACAAAGTCGTACAATCCAAAGGGTATTAAATTGTTACAAAATCACAATTAAAGAACTTTTATAACTTCCTGTACAATGATTCAGTTTCTTAAAACGACTTAAATGATTCATTAATGATTCAGTCCTAGCAGCTTAGTAGTATACATTACAGTATTATAAAACTGTGTTTATCGGTCACATATAATCGATCGTGATTTACAGTGTTTTACTCGTGTTGATAGGGAAATTAAACAATGGCTAGACGTATAAAAATTGATGCAAAGGAATTTCTTCTCTTGATAAATTTATTCAATTTAAAAACTAATAATTTTGGAACTTCTCTGTAAACTGTTTTAAAATTATTTTTTACAGCGCAACATAAAAAAATTAAATGACAAAGCAAAATTTACCGCAGTATTTTTTAATACCATGTCAGTGACAAGCAAGTCAAACTTGATGTGTAGAACACGATATGATTTAGAATCTCGTCGAACTATAGCTCTGAATTGCCTAGTTAATTAAAGTTTAAACAAGCACATGTACTGGGTGACAAAACCTAGTCCTAACTCTATACTAAGCCTTCACGCCAAAACTCAGACAATTATAGATTTTAATTGGCTCAGTTTTAATTAGTCCATCAGTTGACATTCGGAATTTTAACTTTGATACGCCATTGATAAAACTTGAACTGTTACGATCATGTTAGTTTGTGATAGGGCGGTATTGTGCAAAAGTCAATTTTTACCCCCAGTATGGATTATTATCGCTTATAAAGGATCCTTCTATTATAACAGTATGTGAAATAATTATTTTGTGACAGAAATCGAAGGACAAACATAATTTGCCATTCGCAGCATATTTTGTTCCTTTTTGGCAGCAACCACAGAATTAAATAGACTGGCCGAAGCGAACGCAAAGGTGTAACCAACGTCTGAGCCAGAAACTCAACCAATATGGCGGTCGCTGCGATGAGTCACCCTAGAGCCGCGCGCTCCCAGGGCAGCCGGCAGCAGCCGCAACCTAGCCAGAACCCTTGGCAGGTTTTTCACAGCTTTTAACCCTTGCGTCATGCCAACAAGTTGTGTGGCATATGGGTGCTTCACATAGATATATACTAATACATCTGGATCGATAACTGAAATGGCGGAATAGCGGTAAAAACGAGCCGGCTCCCCCCACCACTAGCCAGTATTGCCGCCGCTGCGCCGCCGCCGCGCCGCGCCGAATATCAGCTGACACAATTGTTGTTGGTGCGTCAGCTGCATTCTTGTTTGTTTACATTTTTTTTTTAAATGTTCAATTACATAATTATGATGATGAAAGATGGTTCTGTACTTGCAGCTTTAGGATGTATTAGTGCACATTCTAAAGGCTGAAATTTATCATTTCATAGGTAAGAAAGACTAAAAAGTTACAGTATTACTGTAATTTATTTAATTTATTAATTAATTTATTTAAATTACAGTAAATGATTACTCGCACAGGGTTGGCAACACTAGACCACGAATACTGGCTAGTGGTGGGGGTAACGGCTCGTTTTCGCAACACGGAGTTACCAATCCAGGTGTATTAGTATATATCTATGGTGCTTCAACAAAGGTCGTCGGGCTGGAGGTATCACCTACCATAGGTAAGTTTGATTTCATATCAGACTATAGGAGAAGTTTCAATGTTAGTTTGTTGTTGTGAAATAGTGTGTTCACGGCTGAGAATCCCATGCGACCACAAGAAATATATCCCTTTTTTTCTTTTAAATAGCTTTACTTGGCCTATCCTACAAAACGAATTTAGGCCTTATCCTACTAGTGTTTCCGTCCTTTATAAAAAAATGTTACAAATAATTCTGTACTTCTGATAGTTTTTTTATTGCAAATTAGACCAGCGATAGAACAACACATCCCAGGATTGAAAATAAAGATTTTAATTTCCCATCCATGTTAATCTTTATCTTTGGCTTAGTAAAATTCTTTTAAAGCCACTCGGGTTTACGAATTATTGCTACCTCGTTTATGCAAGTAAGCCGTATGAAGGTAAATAGGCCTATATGAATATTAAAAGTATTATAGTAAATGTAGTTTTTAGAATAAAATGTATTGTTATTTTTATTCGGTTTTGATATTGTCTTACTTCAGTAGGCCTAAACTATTTACAGTAGGTACTGTATAAACTGTTTACCATTACTATGTAGGTAATGGTTTGAACAATTATTAATTGTTTTTGAACTTAGCATATCGGACACTTAAATGCATACAACTGTGTAGGCTAAATCAGATATATTTTATTATCAGTGTGTATATAAAGGCATTATTGCAGCTTTCCTGCAAACGAAGATCTATGCCGCAGTCCTAACTTTTTTAAGAACCGAGGAGGATTAATACAACCATCTTCCGAACTAACAAAGCTTTGTTTGTTGAGTGAATCGGTTGTTAAATTTTTTTGTTGATACAGAAACTTCGATAAGCACAAAAAATGTCGTAGACGTTATGGATACTAAAGTTAAACCATTGTATTGGCCTTAATCTTTTTCACAGTGACCACTTTTTAGATCAAGATCCTTTTGAAAACCATTTCGTCTTGCTTACGAAACTAATATGCAAAATATTTTTCACAATCAGGATACATCATTCCTAATTACAGTGATAGCCTACTGTACACAAACAAAAAATCAGAAACGACCTAACTAAAACAATCACATTTATGGGACAGTAAAACAATAAGAAACTTATGGCAGACGTTCATTTTATTCTTCTTACTTCATTATTTGTACTTTATCATTTATATTTCTATATTTTTATTATTTCAATTGTCTTTGTATTTTGAAATATGTCCCGTATGGTAAACTCATATTTTATTAGTAATTAATGTAAAATAAATAGATGTACTGATTATGATTGATGTTTGTTTTTCAAATATAATATGGCCTACAATATATAGTTATAGACTATTTATAATTCTAATTACAAGAAAATGTAGTTATAGATAAAATGTTAAATACAAACATGCAAGACCTACTTTTGTAAACATGTTATCATGTAATGTTTTAAAAATCAAATCCATGAGCTAAGCTAACCACGGAAAATTCCCCTGTTTGTAGCGGGCCGCCGCGCCGCGTAGCCGAGAGGCCGCATCACCGCGTCACGAAGCTCGTGTTCTACCTGTCATATGATAAAAACTACAATAGCTAATTTTTTCAAAAAATACTTTTTGAAAAATATAACTTTTTGGCTACATTTCTCTCACTTACATCACGCACCTGACCTTAAAACAAAAATTTTCCTCGCAATGTAACTTTTTTATGTCACTAATTAAAATGTACAAAAAAGATTGAAATTTATTTAATTTTTTAAGTGTCATGCAGTTTTTATTTTCGAATTAAAACCACACCATTAGCGTCACACACTATTAAACTATAAGTGTGTCAAATTTCAAAGCATTTCGAGCATTTTAAGCTATTTAAACTGCGGTGTAAATGATAAGAGCGCATTTAGAATTTCTCGCCTTTCCAGCGTCGCTCTACGTTTCTGTACTCAGCTAAGATGGCCGACTTTAGCTTCACTTCCGACAACGTACAGGCTTATGGGATAGCCAGTCTATTTAATTCTGTGGTCGCTGCTTTTTGGAAGAATCGTCAGTCGGCCTTAGTAACAACACTTTACATGATCGCGCCACAATCGTCCTAAACTCATCTCTCATTCATACTTGGCTTTAAACTAACTATTGAGTTAGGTCGCCATTTCAGTGCAGGTGTTAAAGGAATGGATTCAAAAGACTGTTTAAATTAATTTATAAAAATTTTCTGTTAATTTGGTAACGAATTTACTTAGAGATTCTATAGGCTTGAATTTGCGTAATTTCAAATGACGTGATGTTTTGAAAACCAACATAGGCCTATTTTTAAGCTTACTTGGGGGATATTTCAATTAGGGACTATAGCTCTAAGTTATGAACAGTTGTTAAATGTTTTTATTAGGTATAAGAATGCAATGTTAGGGTACCGTACACGTCATAAAATGTCTCATACTGTATACAGTACATTGGGGAAATTTAATGATTTCATACAGTTTAGTTTGCTCTCGTGTTAAGTTCAGAGTTTATTTGTTAATTTAACACATTTCAAAGTGTAACATTATTCTTTTTTGGACATGTTTACGCCAGAGGCATATTTATAACTTTATCAAACTAGTCTATTTGTTGCCCGAAATCGAGCTATTTATTTTGATACAATACAAAAGTAACATTTTTAGTTCTGAATCAACGACGTCCGACCAATCCGCAATATTGTGAATATCATTTATCACACGTATTTATAGCTGTACATTAACAGGCGTTTAAAATGTTTAACCCAAACCCCATGTTATTCTAATATGGGAAAACTTCTAATTTAATTTGTGTTTAGCGCCCTTATTTTATGTCAGATTTTCATACATTTTTGGCGGACAAGACCTATCTAACGACACCAAAAACTTGAATATCGGTTGAAAATTGTAGGAGTTATCAACACACAAAAACCCTTAGCGTATAGCTTATAACTTAACCCCTATTAAATAATATTAATTAAGCTCTATAGCCAACATTTCCCATATTTTCCTCATTTATCTTATCATCCCTTATTACATAATAAGCAAAACTAGACATATAACAGATGCAGAAACTTTCTCACTCTTTTCTACAATGAGAATTATTGCCTTTATGAGAACCTCAATCAAAATTTCGCTTTTTCCGAGAACAGCATTGATAGAGTATTAACCTATTGTACCATTGTACGGAACACAATTACCACCTCAATGGTGTTGGAGGGAAAATCCCATCGGCTCCAATGAACCCATGAATTATGTAGTCTAGGTTTATAAATGAGTTGCCAACCCCGTACAGCCACAGCGCAGCCGAACCAAATTGTATACAATTAGATCCACAATACATAACCCTTCATACATTAAACATACGTTCATTATGGTTGCAAAAGTAAATTGGAAGCCTCCTTTAGCGAACGATGGCGGAAAGATATGCAAAACACTGTTTATACCGTGATTAGCATTACTGTGTGCGACATTGGATGGCCCATCTGGCTGCGGCTCCGCGACGATGTTGCGGCTGCCGGGGAATTGTCTCATCATGTTATAGGGTGGCAAGACAACACACACAGTCTAGTGACCAGAGTTGGCCTACCAGAACCTTTGATCACTTATAAAGTTGAACTTGCAGTTATATACAGCTGCTCTGTTAGTACACAACAAAAAGATATACTTTACTTGAGTCTAATTTCCAAGCAGTTTTATAAATCAGTTCCACTGGTTGATTTCACTCCGACATAAGAAGTGATCATGAAACAACTGTCTAGAGTTTTAGAGCACATTTGGAGTGTGGTACCTTTTAACAAGTTATCGCCAATTAAATAAGATACAATAGGCACACATTACAAAGTTGTACTTTCTGAAATTGGACTAAATGATAATTAGGTACAAAATGTTCCTATAGGGGCATAATCTAAGTTTGGACTTAATTAATTCCAAATTATATATTTCAAGTGTAAGGTACCAAATTATTTTCTTTCCTGAGCTGAACTAGAATTTTTATGTGTTTTGAAACACAAGCTGTTTAGAACTTTTATAATTTAATGCTCCTTAATTTTTAATTTTATGTAAATTTTGGTCTTGAAATTCGATGTTGTAAACTTGTCGGTAACTGCCCCCAAGCAATCCACTAATCAAAATTTACGAAGTTGGACCATCTTTCAAATTATTATTTATTAGTCCTTTATTACGCCTATAGTCGAAAACCGTGGTTTTAATGTCGCAACATTTAATTGTTAGCGGTTGTTTTGATTGAGTATTTAGGTCGCCGGCGGAGCGGCATAACCGTTCGCCCCCTCCCCTCCCCCCCCCCTCCCCCAGACATCATTAGGTACCGGGAACTGGTTATTGTAATGGATTCATTCTGTTTGTCAAGAATATCACACATTCCATGGAACCTGTTCTCACGCATAATCATCAGCGGGAGATGTTTTCATCCAGGACTGTACATTCTGTGGTGACTTCGCATTTGTCCAGTTAATGAGCATTATCGTGCACGGTGGATTATTAGATGGTGCCCCTTGGTCGCTGGATGGTGCGGGGTACAATTAGGAAACATATATAATAGGCGATAAGGTCTTTACTCACGGGATTTAGACGGCATTTGATCTAAAATTTTAGATATTAAAGGCTGTTGTTAAAGGGTTTTGTGACTATAGTCATAATTTGCATGTTTGTAAAGTCCCGGATTAAATAAATAAAAACTTACAATGTACAGAATATAGGTACTTGTTAGTTTTATTTTAATGAAGGCTCGGGAAGCTGGAGAAGGCGTCCCATAGTTAAACCACCCAAACCATTGAATTAGTTACCGTACTAAATGTGAAACCATGGTAAAATCCCGGGGCTGAATATGAAACTCCTCGTAGGGGTTTTGGCCTCGTTAGAATCAGACGTTGTTTTGAAATATAACGTTTAGTCTAAGTAGTTTTATCGCATATTAAGAGGGGGCTAAAGGGCTCTATCGGCAATCGCTAAAACTGCTGGGTGGGCAGGCTATGAACGTAGTCAATGAATACGGTGTCATGTATTAATTAAAAGGCCTACTTTCTGTGGTGGCCAAATATCCTCTCTCAACATCATTTACTTGAATCTTGGGTCTCACTTGTGCTGAAGTGCAGCAGCGTGTCTTTAGCCATAGTTTTTTACACCGAATACTGGATAGTGTTTCTCGCCCTCAGTATGGTCATGTAACAATATGAAAGGTGTTCAGGTATGTTTAAAAGGCATATATGCGTAATACTCCTACGAAATACAATTTTATAACAATAAAATAACTGTTATGAAATTAGTGAAAAATGTGTACGATTTTTTCTTTAATTGCTGATTTTAATGTAACCATTTTAAATGTACAAACTGTAATTTATTCAATGTTTTACAAACCTTCCTTTATTGCTGTGGGTTTTGAGTATAGGCCTATTGGCGTGGAAAATAAACTACTCATCGATTGTTTGCTCATCGAAAATTCCAATTATTTTAAACCTCCATCAATGATAACAGTTATTTGATACCCCTTCAAGAAGCAAGACTGGTCGATGTTTTCAGGCCGGCCGGTAGTGCGGCTCGGCGCGGGTAGTAATTGTGGGCGCTGGGGCCGGATCCGCTGTGTTTGTAAGACAGTTTCGGCTTTGTGTACGGCCGGCCAACAAAAAGGAGCCCAGCTGGGTGAAAGATGAGCGGGTTTTGTACCTCTGATTTATGTACCTTACCTGCTGGCCCCGCCGCAGTGCCAGTCTGTAGGCTGTAGCCTGTGGCATGGAGTTGCACCCTCATAGGGGTGGCTGCCCCTGTATAGGCCCTACTTAGGCGACAGCTTTGCCGGGGGGATTGCCTTGGGATTAGCTGGTATGGGGTGGCGTTACTGGGTTTGGGTAGGTTGTGCTGCCGAAGTGCACATTGAAACTTACAAATTGATTGTATTTAACATAACGAGAGGAAAAATGAATATTTCAGGACAATATCGTGTAGTCTTCAACTTGTTTCCTTGTGATTTTACTGATTTGGCCTACTTACATTCAAATTTTTATTGGGTACAGGTGTACTTATTACATAATACTATAAGATAATTTTCATCAGATTATTTGTTGCGAGATACTAGTGTATTTGTATGTTGGAACCCCTTCAGGAAAATATTACTGATAGCCATTGCAAATAACGTCAGATTGGACTTACAGTCGCCAAGTAAACCATGCCACAATACTGTACCTACTGAACTACTGTACCTTGAACTGAAAACTCAAAAAATTTATCAAGCAGTATCCCGAGACCTTAAGGCTGTGCAAGGGCTAGTAGGGACAAACTTCTGCCGGTAGAATGCAGCACTGACACTCAAAAAAGAGAAAGTGGTTGGCCCGTGCGCGTGCGAGTGCTCCAATGAATGTTTGCCTGACCAACCCCTCTGCATCCCATGACCACTGAAGCGTAAAGGGACTCACAACTCGCTCCCTCTCATTCTCTCTCTCTCTCTCACCCCTCTTTGTCGAGCGCTGGCCTTTCTCAAGTTTTACAAATTTCAGTGGTTGGCGTCTCTTGGCTGCCGTGAGCCGAGCCGATTGTTTTTCAAACGCTAGCAAAATTCGCACGGCCTGTCTGCCACGCCTCGCACTGGAGGTGTGCTCAAGCGGTAAAACACTACCGACAATTACTCATACAGATAACAATAAAAAACTTATATTAGTGGCACCAAATACAGTTATATTTAAAAAATTTTCGGTCTTCCATATATTGAATAATCACAAAAGTTATTTATAAAAAATAAAACAACAATTTTATTTAGTTTATCACATTAAATTGTTGCATAAAACTTTAAAAACGAAATGTTATTCCAACCCATAATAATATTATTCGTAGTTTTCATCAAGGGCGACTAAAAAAAAAACAATTCTTGATTTTTTTTTTAAATCATTTCATTCAATATAAATAATCATGTATGTGACAATTTGAAACCTAAATTGACTCAAAGGCCTTAAATTGACACTCATGTTTTAATAATTAAAATGCTAAACAGATCAATCAAATTAAAAACTGCAAATAAACATTTGAAATTTTTTTAATTGTTAAAAACGTATGTATTTAAAAGTTCTAAATAAAATAAATAATTCCCTTCTTCATGGACCTCCCTATTTATAAACAATTGATTGGCCGCTTCATTGGAAAATATTACGAATAGTACCAGCAGAAATCAAATAGTATTAACAAAATTAAACTATTATTGAAAAATTGTTCAATAAAATTCCTATATTTTCTTTGGTTGATTCTACAAAGAACTTTAAAACATGCCGGTTCGTAGGCCATACTTCCGTACACTACGCATGTATCACATTGTACACATTAAGGACAACAAATATTTTTAACAATATTTAACAAATATTATTAACAAATACATTTTTAATTTAGTTTCAATGAATGAATATGCACAGCTTAACTTCTGGAAAGTATTTCACTAAGAGTCTATAAAAAGGTTTAAAGACAAAACAGCTTTGTGGCTTTGTATTTAATAGTTATGCCGGATATCAAATATATATTTTTATAAAAAATGTTTCTTTTGGGGAATATATTTTTCAAAGTTCATCGACATAATATTTTACTTTTATTCCTGACATAAAGCTACACCAACGTAGTCAGGACTTGTTTCTTTTTCTTTCTGGTCCGCATTAAGACATAATAATTAACTAAATCGAATGATATACATAGGCCTATATAGTTGATACACAACTGACGTGGTTCTTTGATTTGGATTTTATTTAATTTTAAACTAAAAAGCTCTAGGAAATTTTCAAAATTGTAAAAAATTTATGTTATCCATACATCCTGTGTTCTGCGAATAATAAGAAAACCTACCTACCGCAAATTTATCGATACCTTCGGCCTGCAAATTCCAAAAGGAAAAGGCGCATACCGAAATACCGTTCCCTAAGAATCGGGTACCCTTGCTAATTCTCGTACGCCCCCAAACAGCTACTTTGTAAAGGTTGTCGAGCTGGCGTTTACAACATCCGATGCAAGAAAAACTAATCATTTCCCGAGAATTTATAATGTAAAAATACATAGCCTACTTTGTGTAGGCCTACATTGGTAATATTGTTTGGTTCATTTTTAAATCCTCGATAACCCGAATGAGACCAAGGAAAGACGAATTGTCGCGTAATGCGGTCTAGACAATCACTGGAGGCAACTTATAAAATGTCTTTGTTTATTGTTTTAAAGGATGTAAAACAGAAACAAGTCCTGACTACGTTGGTGTGCTTTACGTCAGAAGTAAAATGTTAATGAACTTTAAAGAATATTTTCCCCCAAAGCAACATTTTTTTTATAAAAAACATACGAGTATATTTGATATCCGGCAACCATTAAATGTCCTGCTCTATTTATCCTCTTAAACCTTATTACAACTAGTAGCCCAGTCAATGAAGGTCAAAAACGGGCCAACGTCGGAACAAATTTGTAACAGTCTGAAACCTGTACCATTCGATAGTACCTACTTTAGGGGTCAAAACCCCAAAAGTCCCCAAAAATCCCCTGGTGGCATTTCGCACAGCCCCCCTTTAAAGCCCCCTGGACACCTAATTGCATGAGTTTATAAAAACCCTTGTAGAATCGTTACGAAAAGGACTATAGCGTCCTAAATCTTTTTTGTTGTATTTCTTGTTAAATTGTCTACAGAAAGTTTCATTATACGTTTTTAGCTAAGGTCACTCATTAGTCAGTTATTTACAGTCAAACTAAAATTTTTGCATTTAAGCGTCTAGAGAGTAAACTACTAAACATATATTGATCATTTTGGGGTCAATGGATTTCTTATGGCCCCTAGATGATAGGAAAAATTTAAAATCCCTTGTGAAATGCCAATAAATCCGTAAAATAACAATTAAACCTTACTTAGACCAATCTAAGACTATCACTGCTGATTAACAAAGTATTATCTTTCTTTATCTAAGCAGACCACTAATATTTTACGACGTAGCAATGATAAAAAAAAATAGTTTAAATTTATATTTAAAATGTGATGCTTGGTAAAAAATTTGGTAACATATAAATAGAGTTTATTTTTAATGATTTCAACCTGACTTAGAACTAACACTAGATATCCACAAGGGGATTTTTGGGGACTTTTGGGGTTTTGACCCCTTAGGTGGGTACTATCGAATGGTATAGGTTTCAAACTGTTATAAATTTGTTCCGGTGTTTACCCTTCATTGACTGGGCTATATCGGTTTGAAGGGTTGAATGCCCCTGCTACTGTTTTTATCATTGCACTTCATCAATATCACCTGTTTTCGTCAACCATTTTTAACAACGAAAATCATGATATTTCTATGTATTTTTTATTTTTATAGAGTTTAATGCATAGTGTACGATAATATGATGAAAATATAAATCATAACTCGGCCTAAAATGTTTAGCCTACTCACGTTCGGTTCACGTTCTCGAAGTCTTGAGCTTGAAACATGTTCTCGAGGCCGATGAAACGCCGGCCTTTGTAACGAAATATAATATTATTACCCACATGTTATTTTCCTGTACTCTGGGTTTTAGACATTTTAATAAACAGAAATACCTCAAATTTTGTGATTTAAGACCCTATAAAAATTTCGTCTGATGTAAAGAGTATAAAAAGTTCATATCACATTTTCACTTCCAACAGCCTTTCATAGTACAATATAACATACAAAGACACCAATTTCCATGTCATTTCTAAAGCCCGGACTCTCCTTTCGGCTACCATTTTTTCTATGTCTTAGGACACAGCAAAGCCACATTCTTGAATGAAGACAGCATAATTTCTAAATGAGAAGAAATTAAACATAATGAGTATCATGGTAGTTTCGCCAGGCCCGGCTGTTTCGCCGTTGTCTTGCATTCGGACTCCCAAAATACAGCCTGCGGCTGCGAAACGGAACATCCTTCCGGGAGTTTTGCCGTCCCGTGAGTCCCCACCTTTAGTGGTGTTTTGACACACACTAACAAATTAAAGGTTACACGATTGTTAAGGCGTTATTTTTTAACTATCAAATAACACCGTCATTTTAATCAGCGCCCCTCCCAGGCCGGTGCTCCATGCGGCCGCATGGATCGCGTGACCCTTGTTTTGAACTGCTCTTACTACCTGAGTTGCGTTCCTCAACCCTTGTAAATTTTTCGTCAGGACAAAATGTTACCTCATTAGCTGATTTAACAAACTGTAAATAAGCGAGTGGGACAAAGTGTTTCATAGAAATTTGAGTTGGGACAATATGTTACTGTGACAAAGTATTTTGTTTGCAGGCTACATTAAACACAACAATGATTGTTTTTATTACATTGGGAATACACTTGAGCTGAGTGAAAATAGCATATTGAGTAACAATCTATGAATAATTCAGAAGTAGTATGTGCTATGCCTAATTATACGACACTATCAAATTCCATGTAAATAATAGAATGATCTAAGAGAATCCTAAATCTATTCAGTTTCAATTACAGTAATAATTTGTTAAACAATATATTTTTTAATTTGAGTAATGCACAAATAAACAAATTGAATAACACCACTCTGGATATATTAGATCTTTCCCTATATGAAATTCTTATATGGCAAAGCAAAGTATAATGAGCATATAATTTTCTTTCTAAGGTCGCCACGACGCCACGCCACAGCTCAGTTGCAAATATATTAATTTCTATACTGTAGTAATAAATTAAACTCTTACATAGATTGACAAGATGCACTGGTGAGGTAGTCATTTTCCGATTCATTGTGATAGAATACTTCACTTTAGAGCTCGTTGAAGCAATTGTTGAAGCTTTCTTTCTTGCGTGAAACATTTACTTGCTTTAAGATAGATAGTACATTTACGCGGACCGTTTTCGTAGAAATTTTGGTACTAACACTAACACTTAAACTGTAACAAAAAAACAAAATATTGTCCACAAATAGTAAAACTGATTAAATTAATAATAGAAGTATTAAAGCACACCACTGTCGCTTTGAATAGCCCCAAGGGTTTGTATGAGTAAATTTTTGATGGAGTATGAATTTATTTGTGTGTCTTGGATTTACTTTTTGTTCGTGTATTACTGATTTATTTCTTTTAGAGAATTTACTTATGGGTTCATCTTGAGCCCATACATCCCAATGCGTGCAGAATAAACATATTAATTCCAGTACTAATAATGGATACTAACAAGCCTATTTTAGTTGCCCTTATATTTTCCAATGACAAATTGGAATGTTTTTCCCCAATATAGATAGTAGGAAAATTCATATAAAACCCTGACCATGAGCAAATGGGCCGAAATTCTGTAAATGATATTTGCCATGAGTCTTCCCTATCACATAGTTTCTGAAGGGTGTATTTACGGCGCGGACCGACACAACGGTGGCGAGGAGAGGCGAGGGGCAGGTAGCCCGCGCGTGTGCTCGTGTGTGCGCGGCGGGCGAGTGCGCGGAGACGAGCGGGTTGCAGCTGTCAGCTATTAGGCGTAATAAAACTCAAAATTATTATATTTGGGCTTGCCTCCTGCTTACAAAAAATTTTTTTAAAGTATGATAGTTATATTTTTTTAAAGTGCATTTTTGGCCAAAGAAATTGAAACCAATTTTATTCCTATTTAAAGGATATATTCTTTTAGGTCATAAATTTAAGTCGTCATATAAAATTGAAATAATTTTATGGATGTTTTGTAATAGTTTGTTTTAATCTACATAATTAATTATTAAAATTGGCAAAATATGGGTCCTTAGACTCTAGTGGTTTTTATGAAAGGCAAGCACCAATGTGACGTAAAACCACCACTTTATATGACAATAAGTCATAAAATAATTGTGTCAAATTTTTTAAAATATTTTTCCATTATTAGAAAATATTTGTATAGTCGAATTAAACTCTTAAAACGGTATAATTTTCAACTACGAAAAACCCCTTGCACCACCTTAAACAGTGCATTCTATAGATTATTGTCAGTTCAGCCATATCAATATCTTCCCTGACAGTTGACTAAATTAACTGAGCACCTTTACACCAAATTCAATCAAAAATTTCTTACTCTTCGAGACAGTTTCCAAATTGTTTAGAGAATACAATACCATGAGTAAAAAATAACTGTATAGCATCCGCAAAATAATAACTCCCGTATCCAGAAAATAGAAACCCACTTTTTTTTAGAAGACTCTTAAAAAAATTAATCAATAGTGGCCTTTAATTAAAAATTCGAATTAAAAAGCTCATCAATAAACTGTTTTTGTAACTCCAACAATAATATGCCTGTACAAATGACTAATCAGATTTTGTGTTGTATTTGGACAAAGAACAGTCAAATGTATAGCAAAGCACATGCTCCCTAGGTCCTAGGAAATTGCAAGAACTCCCAATGAAACGCTCCCAGGAAAAGGGAGGACCAAGGTAGTGCAAAGCATGGTGTAAAAACAGTTGTTATGCGGGTCTCGCCGTCCCGTGCAATGCGCTCTTCTCGTATTGCTGCCGGGCCCACAATGTACGCCGGTGGGAGGGTTGGCTATTGTAGCCGCTACTAGTGTAGTAAAATTAGTCGGGAAAAATGAAATAATTTTTGGAAAGCCAATTTCTTTTGAAATGTGTTCTATGGCGTCCCCTGACCTTCCTCCGAAAAGTCCCCAGAAATCCCATATGGGGATCACGCTTAAAAATGAGGGGTTAGCCCATAAGGAGTTACATTAAAATTAGATATTAAGCATACTAAATATAAATACATTCCAGAAGGTTTATATACATCAAATTAAAGGTCTTCAAATGTAGAATACAATGCCGTAAACCCGAACTCAATATAACTGTCGGGAGTGAAATGGCAGGCGTTCAAAGTTTAGAATACAATAATATTATCAAAACTTTGAAATACAATAACTTCCGACTTATTTGACCTTTTGAGGTCTGGTTATCGGCTATGTACTCTCCTTAATAAGACCTTTAAAATGATGTATAGCATGGCTATGGACTAAGAAAAAATTTTCAAAACTCCCTGTTTGGGACGTCCATGTAGAGGGTGGTTCAAGGGTAATATGATGGGCATATGTCAAACTATCCCTATTTGCTTAGGTAATTGTACAAGCAACCGTTTGCCGCAAACCGCACCTCGAAAGGTCAAGTATTTCGAAAATTATTACATTTTTAAGCGTTTACGTTAAAATGTGTTTTTTATTCAAAGTTTGAAAGGCTGCCGTTTTCGACTCAGGCAACCTTTTGAGATGGGGTTTGCGGCATTAAATTCTACTACTTAAGAGCTTTAATTTGATGTACATAAACCCATTGGTCGAAGAAAGATTTATTTCTGACTCCACGTGGGCCATCCCATCATTTTTAGGCATGTTGCCCACTGGGGATTTCAGGGGACTTTTCTGAGGGAGGTCAGGGGATGGCATAGAACACATTTCAGCAAAAATTAGCTGTCCAAAAATTATTTCATTTTCCAGCCATATTTTGGCTTAATTTTACTACACTATACAGAAACTGTATCCTGCAATCTCACCCCGGCCCAGCTGTGGGACAGGTATTGCTTGATACTACTGTCCGATCCACCACTGGTTGGCTATTGTAGCAGCTACAGAAACTGTATCCTGCAATCTCACCCCGGCCCAGCTGTGGGACAGGTATTGCTTGATACTACTGTCCGATCCACCCCTGGTTGGCCATGGTAGCATCTACAGAAACTGTATCCTGCAATCTCACCCCGGCCCAGCTGTGGGACAGGTATTGCTTGATACTACTGTCCGATCCACCCCTGGTTGGCCATTGTAGCAGCTACAGAAACTGTATCCTGCAATCTCATGTGGTGGCACAGACATTTATTGTAATTCTCTTCAGTATAGTGTCATATTCTCGATGATTTTTTATACGCTTATTAATCGAGGATTAATATTTAACTGTTATATTTTTCTTCAAACATGTACTGTTTAAATGTGAGTACAAGCACACACCCTTTTAGCATAAAAATACATATACTGTAGACCTAAACTTTATCGGTAAAATCATATGACCGAGAATCGCTAATTCAGCAGTGTAGTCGAGTTCAGTGCTGATAATATTAAAATGTTATTGAATTAGTGTGTTTGCAAATCAATACCTGGCGTTTAAACAAATTTTCCAAATAATATTTTGGTTTGTAATTATAAAATTTCATTTCGTATATACATCATAAAGTAGTTTTTTATAATATTTAAAAAGACTTGCAGAAATAGTTTACTGTACTGTTTGATAATACAATGTTAAACAAATATTAAAGCATAGTATTCTTATTGTTATTACCACAGTATTGAACTTTTTACCTTTTACATTTGTGGGACCTCGCTTATTACACTTTATTCAATTTCTGATACATAACCCATTAAATGTTTGCTATTACAGTATGTATAGTTATTATTTTATATCGTATTAAGTATCTGTATATTTTAGTAACTTTTCATATACATTCTATATTGGAATTGTTGTATTTAAAATAGGGGAGTTTTCTAATGTATAGATCTACCACCTGAACCAAATAAAAAATAGCAACGGAATGGACTCTGAATTTTTAATCTGAAATAACTTTTAGGTTGTAATAGAAAGTTTTTTTTCTATATTTTGTTGCAAAGATTAGTTAGTATACCACGCAGAAGACATGATCGAATGGCTTTTGGTACCAAAGTGAAACTGAAAGTGAAACGTACGTTAATTATTGAACATCGCTTGTCATGACAAATACAGAGAAAAGTGTTTGTACAAAATAAGTTGTTTGTAAACCAAATGTAACATATCTTGCCCGTTCTACGTAGTTTGATTTTTTTAAACAGTTAAAGCCTACAAAGATGAAAAATTACGATCAAGTTTTAAAATATAGATTCTAATGAAATGCGTGTTATAAAACGAATTCGGCAACGCATATTCTCATACAATATAAAACCCACAAGCTCGTTACCGCGGCCTACGCCTAAAGGGCCGCAAATAATATGCAAACAATATATTTCAGTAGGCTTACACCTCTTTCATTGATATCATAAATACACTGAGCTTGTTATACTGGGATTAAATATATTCTCAATCGTTATTTTAATATGGCAACAGTTTAAAAGGTCGAACTAATTATCTGGAATGGTTGTGATTATTCCTCCATGTGATGCCTTCTCAGCCAAATTAATCGCTAGATCTGGACTATTGAATTTATCAAGATACTAAAATGATGAATTGATTGTTTTATGGGATCTCGTTGAGATTAAGTGTATGATGGGAATTCAACTACGATTTGTTTGATAAGGAACAGATAAAGTAATGGTATGGTCAGAAGATTAAATATGAAAATACGAGTAAGAGGCGGTAGGCCCACCCAGTACCACAAACCCTGTACAATCTGTGTGACGGTACAAGCTTCAGTTTTTTTTATGAATAGCTGCCGGCATTTCTCTAATAACCGTGATGGTATTCATCGCGGATATAAGATTACTTAGTACCCAAATACTCAGGCTTAATACCCAGTACCCATGGGTACATATACTTAGTAGGCCCTATACACATGTTCCCAGTAAATCATGTAAGCTAAATCTTCTTAAACAATACTAAATACAGTTCCCAATTAAAAGCATCACATCACTTATTTTAGGTGTCAAAATAAAAATTTATCAAATTTCGTTGAACACAAAACTCTTTAATCCTAAAAACATTAAACCATAACAAAACAATACCTCATACCTAATAACACACCATCCCAAGAAGTATTCAAATGGAACCTCAACGCCCAAATTAACCTCTGGAAGCAATGCGATCTAAATTACGGAGCTGTAAAGACCGTTACCGTTACTCGAAAGTTTTGACTGATAGGCCCACAACCGACCTCGGAGCTACTGGCTCGAAACGCATGGGTTACAATCAAAACAAAAATTATATACCCCATATACGTTGGGCCGGTGGCGACAAAACCGATATATCCGTGCGGAGGTGGGTGGACTAGATGGGAGATAAGGAGCGTTGCCACCGGCGGCCGATAGACGGAGCTGGTATCGCGCACGTGGCGCTGCCTGGTGGCTGGAGGCTGCGGCTGTGCGGGGGTTCCACTCACTGTCTGCGTGTGATCCACTTTTTTGACTTTCTTGGCTTGGGGCTAATAGTAAAAACTGTGTAACACGCATAGTCGTGGGGTTTGTTGGTTGTTTCTTGTGTCTGTGCGATGTGTATTTCTAGTATTAAAGACAGCAGTAGCAGTAGTAGATGATTTTAAGTTAAGGATATGTGATCACGTGTCTCAAGTTTATAAACTTTCAGTTGGATCATTTTATGGTTCTTCAACATATGTGGGATCGTTTCAACATAGCAAATTTCCTACACTATTTTACATTCATCCTCTTCAATCCTTAAATCTTAACAAATTATCGTTGATTATATTTCTAGCCAAAGTCTCGATATTATTGGTATTAATATCTTTAACTGTTCAGTTTAAAACTTTTAATCGATTGACAAAAAAAAATATAATTTACTAGTTTTCTTGTAATTTTTAATCCACATGTACGGGATTCAGAAGAAGATAACTAGGCCTAAGTATGTCAATTTAGATTCCACCAACGACATCCAACTTGGTACGTGCGGTAGCCCATCCCACGTCGCCATCCCATCTCCTCTCTGCGAACGGCCCCGAATGTTCCAACAATGCTCTACGTCTATGACTCGGTCTCAATTTTCTTCTCTACCGCGACTCAGCGACACCGCAATCAGACGTAACCGAATTATCGAAATAATCGAAAGATCGATACAAGTTATATGGAGAGGTGCGCGGGCAGCATTCGATATAAAAGACTCCCCCTCCGCCGCGCGCGCCAAATTGCATTTCAATAATAAATTAGCTTTAATATTTTGTTCAAAGACCGCGCCGCTGCTCCGGACGGCATCGCTTGCTGCTTGGTTCTGCTCAAAACTGCAACGTTTGTTTCTCGTTTTCTCTCCCCCTATACAAAATTGTATTCATTTTTCATTGTATTTCGTAACTGAATTGATCCTTTTCTGTAGGAGTTGTTGATGAACTTTTATTTATTTATATTAGAAGTAGTTTAAATCTATACTATATTAATCATCAGCATCAGTTTCTCTCTAATACTTCTGAATAAAGTAACATATTATTTGATGACGATGTTGTCCAGGTGTTCCCGAACTCTGAAAATAAAAATCAACTCAGCCTAGAGTTACATTAGGAGTTCGGTATATTATTCCGATGAAACTTTGCAGCCATATCGCTTTTTTTTAACTAGAAATACCATAGTTCATCATGTTCACTCCATCATTTAGGGAAAATGCGTTTTATTCTAAGTATAGCCTATGGGACATCCTAGAATTACTCCACTGTATTTTTTAGGTAAAAAGATAAAACAAGTTTTTCTATTCGAATATTTCACTACTTCACCACAATAAAGTATCTAGCATATCTTTCAAAGCGTCCAACCCACAGCAAAATGTTATTCGCGATCGGTCATCCGCATGAATTCGAACCCGAGACGCATTCAGGTTGTCAATAACAGGAACCGCGGGAGCCCAGCTATCTCGGCGTCCACGGGGGCAGCTGCTGGCGAGGCCGAGGCTATTCTCCAGGAGCCGCGTGGCCTCCGTGCTGGCCTGATGTGCCCAGTGGGGATCTGACAACAAAAAGCACTCAGGCCTCCACTGCCCCCATGACGAACGCCTTCCGCCCCCGCCCCCGCCGTTACCCCGCCGCCATCTTGGCGACGGTGCTGACCTCTGGAGCGATAGGCTTGTGACTTCTGTCAAGGGTAGGCTTCAGAGATTGTCAGGTTTTTATAACTCTAGGAGTCAAGGAGGTCCTTGAATCAGTGAATTGTTTAAGGATATTTTATTTCTAACTGAACCTTTTCCTAAAATTCATGGTTATATGATTAAAGGCTATTGCTTTTAATCTTACAGTACTATAATGTCGAACAAACATTCTCTTAGTTCTGAGTTAATATGAATCGACTATTAACAGTGACAGTAAAGTTTTTGAATTTAAAATAAAGATAACTTAAAAAAAATTACACTTTAGGGGATCTACAGCCAGCCATAAACCAATTTTGAGCTTTTATCGGTATTTTGTCTAATGTCTGAGACTTAAACGAAAACGTTGCAACCTAGGTGGAGAGAGGGACGAAGCACCAGTACTTGAGAATTTCAGAATCATTAACGAATTAGGTGAAACCAACCAGGGGGCATGGGGGCGGAGCCCCCATCGAGCCGTAGGCGAGTCTTACAGTACTATAATGTCGAACAAACATTCTCTTGGTTCTGAGTTAATCGGAGTCGACTATTAACGGTGATAGTAAAGTTTTTACATCACATATTGATTTATTTTCAGCGTTATGTGGCAACAAGAGTAACCTTTTGGGCGTGCCACAGTTTGAAAGTCTACAGTGAGTTTGAGGAAGCCAATAATTCATCAACAATAATTTCCCCGAATGTAGGTCGTTAGTGTCCGGGTGACACAACTCCACGACACTACAGTAGTTTCGATAATGTGCCTGTCAAGATTACGGTCTATTTCGATTTATGACTATGGGCCGATATCAACGCTTGTTTCTTCTTTTTAACTGCTAAAGTTTGTCTGTTTCATAAAGTTATTTGATCAATAGCTGTCGCATCTACCATTTCAAACATTTAAGCGTTTTAATAAGCAAAGCCTTATTGGAAGGGTACATAATTGTATTACAACAGTAAATGAAGTTAAACCAAACTTACTGCGAAATGATTTCTATTGTCAATTGTTATACTAAACAGTAAATTAACTGTTGTAGCTCTGCTGAGATACTGTATTGTTTAATCGAGGATGGTGAAGAATTTACTATATGTATACAATGTAGAACGCGCAATTTGCATGGAAGGGACCGGCCAAAACGTTCTACTTCAGTATCCGAATATTATCACAAAAATACACAGTAGGCTATTCAGCCTAAAATGCATTGAATGTGCTTCGTACCAATAGACAAAGGAAACCTTCAAATTAAACACAGTTTTAAAAGCCAGAGAAATTAAAATAGTTCATGTTCCAATACGTAAAATGATCTAAAATTTCTTAATTCATGTTTATTTTGAATGTGGTCTCCAATAGAAATTGTGTTTCAGTGTAAGCAAGACTCGATGTAGCCAGTATAGAGCAGGTCTGTCTGTTTCTAGTCCCCAGCTGGAGGGCAGGCAGCGAGGCGCGGCTTGTGGAAGTCTCTCAAGACGTTTTATAGCGCTGGGGGAGCGCGCCAGGAGTCAAAGATTTACAGTTGGGGACGAAACTGAAACTGGCTCTAAAATTACAGGTTGGCCCTCGGCCGCCCTCCATCAGCGTCTCGTAAAATCGCCGCTTTAGTGGGGAGGGGCTAATTTGGAGGAAATTCCGCTGTTTTAACCAGAAAATTTCTTATCGTCGTGAGCAACTTTGAAGTGATTCTTCATTATGCATATGTTGTATTTTGTTCAATGATAAAGTAATTCTAACGGTGGATTATTTAAACCGCTTCAATAGGATAGGAAATCTGTATGGACACGTGGTCACCAGTTGTACATAGTTAGTCCTCAGCCTAAAGTTTACCCCGGTTGTTTCATGTCTATGTAGTAATGGAACAATCTAATCAATGTATATTTTTGCCTCTTGCACACCAAGTGTCGAGAGATTGTGTGTAATCCAAAGATAAAGACAAAAGCTCTTGCTTGTGTGGGTTTATGTCGTCATATCCGTCATTCGCTACGTAATACGTACGTATTTTATAGCATTTTATTATAAAATCTATTTTGTTTCCCCCAAATTTCAATATACGAATCTGAAAAATAAATTAGTCCTTTCTTTAATTGGATGAACGGATCGAAGAGGAGTGAATCCTCACACATGACTGTTACAACCTCACTAGAGTGACAAATCCCGATTCCGTTGACCGACGATTACGTTCGCAAGAAGCCTCAGACCGACTTCAAACTTTCACAGTAGATTTTAGCCGTAATTCTTAAGGTCGAGTTCGTTTCTGAAGTTATTCTGTCCAGTAATAAAGTAATTAGACGTAATTTAATTTTCCATAAGAAATGCATTGTGGGCTGTAAATAACGGTGTTTAGGGTGTTTAGGTTACGTTAAACGGTGCTATTTTTGTTTGTTGTCTGACATATAGAAAGCATGTATTATATGAAAACTATATTCTGCCTGTTGTTGTGGTACTAAACCATTTGTTATGTCACGATTAAAAATACAAAATGTAAATGAAAATAAAGTAAACAAACAACTAGAAACAATAACAAAACAAAAGTTTTACCAATTTGCACTTTGTTATATTTTGCCAATTTTCATTTCAAACTTGACGTTGGATGGTAGCTCTTTTATGCCGTACTTGGCTATTCATTACTATTAACTTAGGTATTATGCACAGTTGTTGAGCTAACTGCAATAATTTTACAATTCTTTTTTTATTGATTTCAGTCGGTGTCTTCATCGTTTAAAATTGACTAATTATTTTACTTATTCTTTTATGCTAACGGCATTATATAAGTTGTTACTTTTAAAAAAATACTACCATTTCCGGTTTGTTGTCGTTTCCTCTTCTGTAGAACGTTGTTGAGCCATATCGGATATGGTATTGCGTTCAAGATTGAATAGTTATAACTAGCGATTCCTTATAAACCATTTTACCGTTGTCAAATTTTAATATTGCAAATATTAAATTACTTATTCCTCATTCACTTACAAGTGAATCACTTGTGTTAGTAATTGTTTTTAATAATTTTGTATGACTGTCAACATCTAACTTGCTGAAAGGTAAGTATAGAAGCTTCACCTTTTCTTATTTATTAGCTTATAGTTATTAATTTTTCAGTTTGGTGTGAGCCAATGCCTTTACATTCTGCTTTTATTTGTAATAGAAAACGGAAAGCCTATAGGCCTAATGGTTTCTTACTTTGATTGAACAACTTTTTTTTACATTTCTATAATCAACTTACTCAAACCAACTTTATAGGCTTAAGACGTTTTGGATCAAGGGATAATTTACAGAGGTGCACCTCATTCTTACATTTTTCAGATTATTATTTTTTTTTAGTTGTAATGAGCTAGGCCTATAATACATTAATTAAATGATCATTGCTTTTTCTAATAAATAGGGAACCTTTTAGGCTTACAACAAAACCTTTTTTTAAAGTCAATGTGTTTGGTATTGGCCTAATTCATCTTAAATTTTTTTAGGTCACGCCCCCAACTGATCTAGGCCCAGACCTAAACTCCTAAACTTTCCCAGTTTGTTGTAAATTTGCTAAAAACTTATAACTTGCCTTAAGTTATTTAAAAGGTAAATTTAATAGTGTAAGGGAAGAAGCTATAATTTTTACTACTTTATATGGAATAGGCCTACATGTGATAGGCTTGCACCTACACCTACATAAGTAAGTTATTTCTCTTTTTCCGTACAAGAGTTTTTCAATGTTTCTTTGACTTTTTAATTTTACTTGCCTTGAGCTTATTTGCTGTCCAACACTTTATTTCACTTACCGTATTTAGGCTTATAAAACGGCAAAACTTCTTTAAATCCTACTCCATCATTATTGTTTAACACGTGTCAAATTATCATATGTTATTTATTTATTATTGTTTTTGTTTATGTTAAAACAGTTAGTTGTTATGTAGCTTAAATTGAATAAATATGGTTATGTTTTTGAAAGTAATTTGATTTAAATAGACATAGCGCAGTCTTGAAGAACTACTGAATAATTCAACCGGATCAAGATCACAGCAACGTCCTGGCACAGCAAAGACAGCTATAAACAAGGTAAACAATAGCTATAGATGTGGAGGAGTCCACAACGGCATTCATCTATGCCCAGCATTAGGAAAAATTTGTAAAAAATGTAATAAACCTAATCATTTTTCTAATGTTTGCAGGACTAGGCAATGTAATTACTTAGATAGGCTTGACAACCCAGATGAAGAGAAACCTTTTGATGAATCAAACATCAATAGCTTTTGTGTTGTTGAATGTATAAAAAATAAAAATGCTTGGTACAAAACACTTACCTTTGAAGGTAAAAAGATCAAGTTCAAACTTGATAGTGGGGCCGATGTCAAGGTATTGTCTTGCCATTATTTTAAAGATCTAAAAATGTCTTGCAAAGTAAAATCATGCAATACCACATTACAGTCATTCGGAGGGTTTAGCATTAAGCCGTGGGGTATTTTTGACGGGCAAATCGAAACAGATGATAAGATTGATGTAGAAACCTTTTTGATTGTAAAAAAAATGAAAATACAGTTCCTATATTAGGACTTCAGACTTGTACTAAACTTAATTTGTTAAGGCGTAATGACAGTGTGTCTAATGAAGAAGACAAAACATACCTAGAAAATGAGAAACAATCAATTTTTGAGAAAAATAAAGATGTTTTCGAAGGGTTAGGTTGTTTTCCTGATAAGTGCAAAATAAAAATAAGGGTATGAAATGGCGAAACGCTATATTTATCAGAAGGAATACACGAACTTGTGTAAAAGCCCAAACTCAAGAGGGAGATGTATATCACATGTCAAATTATCATATGTTATTTATTTATTATTGTTTTTGTTTTTAAAACAGTTAGTTGTTATCTAGCTTAAATTGAATAAATATGGTTATGTTTTTGAAAGTAATTTTATTTAAATAAACAATTATTATCTGTTTGGAATTTGTATATTGCGGTTAAGATTTTTCAATGGAAACAATCAAATCAACAACATATTGAGATGAGAATGTATTGTAAAAATTGAACCTAACCATATAACTGTAAAACATTTAGACAATGGTTTTCTTGAAACATGCAATACTCCCCATCGCAGCAGACCTGTGTACTCAGCGAATTTCCAAATTAGTAATATTAATTTAGACTAGAGGAACCTGTAAACAAATTTTCATTACGTCCTAATAAATAGGTAAATAAATGTCTATTCTCCTTCCGATAAATATAAGGAAAAAGTATGCAGGTATGCTGCCATGGGTAGCATACCTATGTAAAAACACTAAAGGTAGGTTTTTAGCATTAAAAAAATTATTTCGGCCATATCAAGCCATATACTAAATTCATCAATATCTGTTTATCTGTACATTGCTAAAGGAGTTTGCCTATTCTACATCTATTAGTAGTTTTCATCACTAGGAGCAAAAGTGGGTCTTTTTGGTGCGCAATCGTGTTTTAAAAACGATTAAGCATCAAAAAGACACTTTTGCTCCGAGTGATGAACAACGTTTTTTATCATAATGCAAAATTAGACTTTTGATCGTTAAAAATATTAACTATTAAGTTGTATTTTCGAGGTTATATTTACAAAGTAAGTAATATGCAGTGTTTACATTTCTGTTATTTACAAACAATGCTCTTTATAACGTTTGAATTTCAAAATTCAGCTCCTGAACATTAATAAATCAATGATAATATACTTAGCAAACAGCTTACTTTTCAGTACTAGGACCTAAAAAATTCTCCAGATGATTTTTCAGTCCTAGGACAAAAAAGAATTGGTTTTGGTACTATTGAGAGAACAAAAAATAGGCTGATTTCGTGCAGAATGATAAAAACTTATTTAATACGCTAAGGGTTTTTTGTCTTGAGAACTCCTCCTACAATTTTAACCGATTTTCAAGTTTTTGGTGTCGTTGGATAGGGCTTGGTCTGTAGTTGTTTCGGCCAAAAATTGATGAGTAGCCTATCGGACTGAAAATAAAGATATTCACAATGTTGGATTGATCGGATGTCATTAATTTAGAGCTCAAAGTAACATTTTTTTGTATGAAAATAAACTGCTCGATTTCAAACAACACGTATACTAGTTTAATTAAAATGGGAAAAGATTATGCAGATTTGCTGCCATGATAAGCACAAAAACCAAGATTTTTTACCATAAATGGATGAATCTCAACCAAATGATGCTAAATACAGATAGTTTCATCCAAAAATATTGGTTAATAAGTGAAACTAGAGATCGCCTCCTGATCGAAATTCGATCAAAACTTCAGTTGATCTGGCCCCAAGGAGCTTAAAAACATTTTATAACTAAAACATCTGTTCTTCATAATTTTCTAGCAGTTGCTTTTACAACAGCTGTCTAATGATTCATTCAATTCTTCTTTCTCCATAAGATTAACATTGGAACTTTGAAAGCCTGTGGGGCGTAGCCCTGGAGTCCGATGTGAATTAGAATGCGATTCTGCTAATCTAAAGGACTATACCTTTCTAACGGTATGCTCGGATTTATCCTACGATGCACACGAGCTGAGAAAAAAGGAGGAAATGAAACATGCTTGCGTATTAATATATAGAAGATTAACACATCCTTGTTCTCCATAAGATTAACATTGGAGAACCAAAATACAATGTACTGTCTTTAGACTGTTTAATATCTCGGTAACCAATGGAGATACAGCAAAGCTTCAAAATACTATACTATGTATTTTTAGGAAAAAATCTGGCATTGAAATCTTAATTGTAGTTTGGAACTATTGATTACTTTTATTATAATAGTATTATTTATAAAATAGAAATATTATCGCAAAATCTTAATCAAAACCAAACCATAAACAGTAACGATGGAGTAGAAAACTTTGGCCGGATTTGAGGGCTTATACTGTATTCAATAAAAAATCTTAATTTTTAATATATACATGTCATTGATGAATTTACAATGAGTGAAGCACCTACACTTACTAAATTTATATACCATGTTCCAAATTGAGCATACCATCTTTTGTCAAAATATATTCTCTTATTTTAATCAGATGCCAAGATTGAAAAGAAAGTCCAAGTCACAAATTATCGAAGAAAGACGTAAAAAGAGGAAAATTATTAATAAAGTCGCCAGGCAAAATGAAGCTTTTATTCTAAGACATGAGTGAGTATTTTGATAAAAAACACTATATTTTCAACTATTTAAGAGCTTACATCAATTGCATATCATAAATAATAATTTACCTTAATATACTAAGTACCTTAACTGTTTAAGGGTTAGGCCTATATAAAAGCTGGTTTATTTTTTAAAGTCCTACTTCTTAAAAGGTAACATGGAATAAAAAAAGGAAAATAAATAAAGTTATTTGCTTATTTATCTAAATCAAATTAATTATAGGCTATCAGGTCTAGATGAAATAAATACTAATTACATTTCAATTTACTTAATTACATTACAACTTATGGGAGCACTTAAGTGGTACTAAATTTTTCTGTTACTACATTAAAGGTTTCTATTTCTAATTTATTTTGCAGATCACTTGAGGCCCAAGTTGCCCCAGATACTTCGCCAAAGTATGACCAATTCCAAAAAGAATTTGAAGACAATATGCGTAAAGTGCAAAAACATTATTGTAAAAATTGTAATCGGTCATACTTTGTATCAAAACAAAAATCTTGCAAAAAGAATTGTCAAAGATTTACTCCATAGAATAATATGGACCCAGGAATAGTACCCCCTGAACTAAGCGACCTGACCTATTTAGAAAAACAATTTATAGCACGGATCCATCCAGTTATAAGTGTATATAAAATAAAGGGCCACCAATTAGGGTACCGCGGACATATTATAAACTTCCCGCAGGATATAAAAACCTTTGCATCCTGTTTTCCACATAGAATTAACGATGTTACATCAGTATTGGCAGTAAGAATGAAAAATAGACAGGACAGTGCTAAAACTTTTGTTGATTTCCACGTTAAAGCCATGAAAGTAAAAGAGGCTCTAGAGTGGTTAAAAACCAACAACCCTTACTATCATGACATTGTCATCAGTGATGAAAATTTATCTTTACTGCCTGAAGATGGTAACATGTCTGATAGTATTGAAGCAATAGTGCAAAATGATGAGGATGACATTGATGAAAGCTTAGATCAGGTATGCTAAAATTTATGTAGATATCCTACACAGACGTTTGACGTATACATGACCAAAGATTTTCTACAGATAAATACTACTTCCGCAGATTTGTTGGTCTTTTTTTGCCGTTCATCCCCATACGCGCAGAATAAGCGTACTCCTAGTTTATTTCTCCTAAAAGTGTATGTCCTAAACAACGTAGACTATACAGCTTAAAAAAAGGCTAAAATATGCCAGACCAGAGACAATCATTTCCTCCGTTAACGGTTCCCCAGATATTTAACAAATGATAACTGTTGACCCAGTTTTTATTTTAATTATTTATTTATTGGGTGTGGGATGGGGGATAGGGTTAACAAGACTTTTTTCATAATAAAAATTAAATCAACTGGCATTATAGATATTCCCATGTACTGTATTTTATTGCATAACTATTTACGTTTACACATCAAAATCAAACAGTTGGGGGTGGTCTATATAGCTTTTTAGGCACCATCGTGATTCTAGCGTACGGTATGATATACAAGCATTTGAGGAATCAAAACTCAAAGATTATACGACGCTAGTAAATTATACGCCATATTGCCGGTTGCGCACTATTCTGTACAGGGCGTGTAGGTTCACAATCGAAAGAGATCTTACTCTACGGATAAGTACACTTTTCCGTAGTACAGTAGAATTAGGATAGGTTTTATTGCAGGATAAAAGTGGAAGACAGAGGGGACATTTCCCTGCTGCCAAAAGCATCCAAATTCCGAAATTCCTCCTGGGGCGTTCACCCTTACTCCTCTCTAGAAAATTCATGCTTCACATAACTATACGAGTTCATATAATGAAATATCTGTAAGAATCCTTTTAAAGGGTAGCATTGATTTTTAAAACAGCACATCAAAGAATTATCATAAATTTGCAGGTTTATGGATAACAGCCAATGAGAAGTCAGCATAAAAATAACATTAAAACCATCACCGAATAAAATTCAAGATCCAACTATAATGTTCCAACTATAAGCTATAATGTGTTCTTAAAATCTATAACTCATGGGCATGATGAAGGGCTCATGAGCATGCCGTTACATGAGTTAGATTATTCGAGCACGGCAACTCTGCTGATGTAGGCTAATTCATACAAATTGTTCGCTACTAAAAATTGGTGTCTGACCCAGACAAATGTTCCTAAATTATATATATTCTGTATGTTTATAAACAATTTACAGTGTTCCATTACATTACACTACTTAGTCTGTGTTTTAAATTACCGTATATTTTATAAAAATTGAGAAATTCTTTTACACTCCGTGTGATCCGGTTTCCATCAGACGCCTGCTATTTTATATACACCAGAATAGTAGTACCAGTAATAGCGCTTTTAAGTTTTTTTCTTAACGATGTAGACAGAATAGTAGTACCAGTAATAGCGCTTTTAAGTTTTATTCTTAACGATGTAGATAAAGTAGAAGGGCATCTTAAAAATTCACTCTGTGCTTTCTAGAGACAAAGTTCCCTCTGGCTCTAACGGCGCGGCAATACTTGAGCTAATATATATCTAGTAGATCGAAACGAAAGTAAATAAATACTGTTAAATTTATTCGTATATTCCAGACATTCATTTACTGTACATTCAATTCATAATTCTAATCAATTACTAATTAATTATAATTGTAGTCTTGATGACTTTCAATCCATCCCCGAAAAGACAATAAAAAAATATACGTCTCTTTAAAAGCGTTTTTTATTCCAAACCAAATAAACTATTTATATCTTGAACAAGTTAAAAAAGGAGAGGAGAAGTGTTTTGTGAACGATAAACAAAACAATAATTGCGGTACGACATTTCCTGCGAAGACTAAACAGAGGCCCACGCCCTTGGTCCGCGGCGTCTGTTAAGGGGGAACACTCGATGTGGCGCCGGCCTCCCCTCCCCCTCGATCGGTCCGCTCGGTCTATCACCTTTAACTTGTGCTCGCTCTTCCCTAATTAGATGTGTAGGACAAGTTAACCACTACCGCTGTTCTTTTTAACCCTTCTGCGACACAGTTAATTGTGAATTATTGCAACGGATTTCATTTATCTTTGTCCTTTATCGAATTGTACTCAGGATTTGTATTGTTGAGTATAGTTGTTTGCGGATTCAAGCAAAATACGGGTTCAAAGGAAATGTCGGCATTTTAACGTTTGTGTTTTGAGTTTGAAGATTTTAAATATTGAAATGTGGTACCTTTCTTCTGTGTTTTCATTTGACCATTACTGCTGCTTTACGTCGTCAAGGAATAAATTATGAGTTGGAACTACAGTATTGGGTTTGCAGTACCATATGAAATGTTAGAGGCTGTAATTAATGACATTTCCCGTGACCTTTCAAAACATCACTTTTAACTTCGTCCTCTCGTATATTAACTCTCAGCCAATCTGCATAATGAACAGGAAAGTAACAACTATTGTTAAAGTAGCAAAGGATAAATTCCTCTAAAGCTCTTGACTTGGAAATGTGTCCTCTGAAAGGTTTTGAATTTCGCACAGATTTGTGGCTATTGCTGTAGAAATGTGTGACTTGCGAGTCACTTGTGTAACACTGGTGAGAAGTTCCAACTAAAATTCACTTTGGCAATTCCTCAAAGTCCCTGGCAGTTTTGAAGTTTAGTCTACATCAGTTGGCACATACAAATCCTCTGGCAGCCACGCTCCGTGGACGTGGAGGCAACAGAAATACCAACCGAACAGATATGGAAGGGAACCAGAAATACCAACGGTATCGAGAAGGATTTACAAACATTACTGGAATAGAATTATAACTTGGCGATGAGTGTATTGTTTCCACTACATGTCAAAGGTATTTCTCCTTCTGCTTCGCTTATGAACGTTGTTTCTGAGTTTTGTTAATAGTTCTTGTCAATGTAAACAGTACTTGAGTGCATCTCACTAATGAAGCGTGAGACCCGAAGTAATCTGCATAGGGCTATACATGTTTAGTTTCTTTTAAAGTATACTTCAGATTTATTGATTTATAGATCGGAAGTTAACTTGAGTGTTACTGAGAGCTGCGATACAGTACCCACTCCACTGTCAGGTGTGGACATAGCGAAAAATTTATAGATTAAAGCATATAAATCAAGTATTGTATATACCAAAGGGGGTCTATATTCCCTTTAGTAGCCATTTTTTTTTCAAATGTAGGCCTACTTTGTTCTAGAATTGTAAGATTTTCGCTCCCGACAATTGAAAGGCTGAATTTGCTTTATTTAGAAGGGCTATACGTTTTAACCTTGCGTAGCCTATACGACCACAGAAATATAAATTTTTCTTTGATTTCGATGACTCCAGCCTTTTCTTTACTTAGAGAATAGAGAATTGTACCCTGAATTTTCCTCTTGACTTTTCACAATCAGTTCTGTTCACATGCAGTGGCGTTTGCACGTTCGTTTCGTCACCACACAGTGTTGCGTTTCACCTCCACAGCCGTCAGCTGACTTGGGCATCCGTTGTCCGGGTTTCATGAATGATCGGTTTTCTGACCCCGAAATATCGTTGACGCGATCGATCGCGGTTCGGCCATTCAAGAAGTGTCCAGTTTCATTGCTGATGCCATTTCCACCGGAAGTTCGACACCTAGCTGCTGACTGTTTCCTGTTCACCGGGCCAAACGCTGGTGTAACCACGGTTGGCAACAGTTGGGCACCTTCATGCAGAATTTCAAAGCTACGACAGATTTTGATTTCAAGTTCAATATTCATAGCTACCAAACGCAATTTTATATCCCAACCTTAATAAATTTCTTTACCCATAAATAATGTATTTTATATCAAATTTATGACAATTATATAATTTTAATCTTAGATAAACCTCAAATTTATGTCGTGTAACAACCGCCCATACTTGGGTAGCGTTGGTCGTCACATCATCAGTAAGACTCTTGAGTTATATTCTTACGGGATAATATGGCGTGTTGTACGCACCCAAAGTATTCCGTACGAAGTAAGGCCACGAAATAAACCATTTGACACCAACCTCGCCCCCACGGACCTTGGGCTCGTCCCTGTCTCAGTTTTCTGCGTATGTATTCCGTATGCCGCCCTCGGTGTTTAATTCATTTCCCGGGGCTGGACAGGTGGCGGGCCGGATATTCCGTATATCAAGTTATCTGCCATCTCATAATTACCACAGTTTCGGCACTAGCGTGTTCCTTTGTCCGGCCACAGCGCAGTAGATGTGCCGCTTGCCTATGTATGAGCCTACAGACTTCACAGTTCCTGGAGGAAGTCGCTAGTTTTCAACAACTTTACACTGTAACTCATAACTCGATGATGACGTTTCCTCATAAGGTTATTTATTTATATGTCCTTTACAGAACTTGACGATAATATAAAGGTTATGGATGCTCAACTTGAGTCACCTTATCTCTTTTTACATTTCCTAATCTGTACTGTTATTCTATGCTTTTGATACAAAAGTATATAATTAATTCATTTGTTCTAATTCCTTATTTTATTTTCAGGTAAGTGCTGCTGTCGGAGGAGTGCAATGTGGTAGTCCAAGTTAACAACGGTAATGTGATAAAAAATTCCATAAAGGCCTAAAAGTTCTTGTAAAGAAAGCATAAAAAATAATTCTGTAAGAGATCTAAAGTAATTCCTAATCAACCATTATCATATATAAGGCTTACCTAGTGACGATTTGCTTCACAAAAAATATTTGTGTTTCAAAAGTTGTTGTGGAATCTGTGTTTAGTTTGGAATGAAATAACAGCTCATTGTTTAAAACATAGTTGAGACGTTTTTATTTTATTATGTTCAGTATAAGTTTTCGTTGGGGATGTGCAATATTATTTTTTGTGCGTTCTAAGATAACTTTTGAAGTTACTTTTCCATGAGTCCTATGCATAAATGTGTTCTTGATTACACCCTTGACGAGAAGGGTGTATACCTTGAGAATCGACTTGAAATCGGAATTATGGAATCAGAATTGATCACTCTCGCAGGCGCCAAGGTGCAGCCTTGCAAGGCCTATCACCGATTCGTCATAGCCTTGTGTACGCTCAACACATTCATCACAGCTAACGCCAGGCGCCATGTCATCGGTGGAAAGGTGTGTAATCGGTGTTAACGAGAAACGCTTTGTTGATTTACTTGTTTTGCTCACTAGTTTCTATTTTCCCGTGCATGCAAGCCGGATTGTTCGCAAGTTCCGGTATACAAATTATATGTTTGCCGTCGCCCAAAAAATATATTCCTTTTCTATATAAAATGGATCACTGACTATACGTTTCGATATTTGCTTTTTTGTTAGGTATTTTTCAAAGCTAGGTCATTGTGGGTTTTAGTGCTATGGTATGATATATCGTATCACGGATTTTCACGAACAGTGCTAAGCTATGATATACCTAAACACCAATGATTCCATTTGATTCCTTAAGCTATCGAGATCCGAAATATCATAGCACTCTTGGGTTGACATTTTTTTCTCATATACACGCCCAAACGTTTCAAAAGTTATGCAATAGGCCTATGTTTACCAGCACAGATAAAAGATCTAGCATGTTTAACTAGGGCCTATATGAAATTACCATTTTAAAAATTGAAAAAAAAAAACACACATGATGAAGACCTGTTCTATAAATTTAATTTTTATCTTGGTCGTGCTTATTATACTCAGCTCACGGAGTATTCCCACCCTCAACTGGCATCCCTCCACCACGGTTATCTGGCCACCGCAGGCGCAGTATCTCATCTGACCGTCCCACGGTCACGTCTGTCGCAGCATCGCATCACCCCGGGGGCGGATCCCCGATGTACGCCCAGCGCCGCTCGGCAGTAGAGATGTCGCTGCGCTGCGGCTCATCTGGTAGTATAATCGCCACCGCGCCACATTGTAATCCCCCCAACGTTTGTGTTCACATGTAGATCTCATCCTGGCGTTACGCTCACCAGCCAGCCAGTAGAGGGGTTACGCCGGTTCTGGCACACAACACCTATACTGTCAGCAACAAAAGATAAAGATTTGTGCGTGTGCTTTCCATAGAATATAAAAAAGATTATTTTAGAGGGCCGTCAATAAATAGAGTATTTTAATATAAATGTTTTATCTTCAACAATTACTGTACTGTACAATTAGGCGCACTGTAATCGATGGCGTATATTGTATAAAAAAGTGGAGATGACAAAATTGCCATGTAGGCCTACTTCTGTGTATGTATAAATAAATTCTATCTTTGTTACTTTGGAAAACAAACAAAACTTTAGATATTTAGCCGACAATGGATTTTTCTAACCAAACCACTCCATTACAAGGCTTTGCCGTGTTCTGTAAATTTCTTCACAACTCACTCCAATTCCAGGAAAACCCTCATCATAAGGTTATATAAAACCATTAAAATTACATAACGTTAGATTCAATCGAATTGGTCCCAACCATTATCACTATAACCCATTGAATTCTTTTCAACACTTTAAAAATTGCCCCCACTTACTGTACCTCCCGGGCCCGTGTCGTGTCATAACGTTGTTTTTCTGCGGAGCAAGAGTTCGATGCGGCGAGGGGGAGGGGGGGGGAGTTCCGCTTTATTGATAAAGAAAGTAATCAGTTCCAAAGGGAGCCCATTTGCCTATTATGGCGGTGGTTAGATAATTGTGAGTTGTGTCGACAATTGAGCTATTGTGATAGGTTTAAAGCTATTGTCGTGGTTCAACATGGCCGACGCGACGGTCGCTACGGGCTCCTTGTAGCCCACACTGCTGTGTGAATCACTCGCTCGTTATACACTGTAGTAGATTAGATACTCAGTTTATATTATACATTAACTATTTGTTCCTGGTTTATTTTATAATGTTGGCGAGCACATGGGGTTCAATTATTGTTTCACTCAATCTCGACGAAGATTACAATCTAGAAAAATTTCATTAAAGCACGTTCCGGTGGAAACTCCGTTAAAATTCGTTGTTTAGTTGTGGAAAGTTATATATTTCTCGTTATTCTACGAAGTTAATGAAAAAGGGCTTTAGCCGTTATAATCCTGCCATAATTTTTTCATTTCATCGAGTCATATATATCGAGAAATAACGCCTGCGACAACAATTGATAGAATCTATTGCACTTTATGAATAATACATGGTTAATTTAAGATTCACCACTCTCTTTTAACATTCTGCACCAATTCCTCGTCTTTGAAATTAGGGCTAGAAGCAACATTGTACAGCAAACGGTTTAGTTTCTCCATATCTGCGTAGTGTTATGGCTAAGGCTAGTGAAATGCAGTCCTAAGTTACAAAAATGTTACATTTCTAACATTGTACCACCCTTCAGACCTTAACCATGACGGTACAGACGACAGTACAACAATGCAGTGCTGTAGTACCAATGTCACACACTATACTGCTGTAGTGAGCTCCTCCTTGTTCGTCAAGGTTGTGCAACAGCAACAGCGGATGTACATCGAATTACACTCTACCATATACTTCACACCCCGTGCACCGGACCCAGACTGAACGGCGGGATCCGCTACTTCCTGTTCCGGTGTCTTCCCGCCGCCGTGGGCCTATCGTGTGTCGCCTGGTCCCGCCACACTGCACCGCCACCAGCCAGCTGGACGGGGTACCAGGCTGTGCTGAAGGTCGAGTTATCGGGATTTAGATCACATCTTACGTTTGCAGTATTTCTAAAAAACAAAAGTGTTACAGCAGACGTGCTTTTCTAGCGAATTTCCAATAGAGTTTTATGGTTTTATAGCCAAAGGCCCTTTGGGATTACGTTCCTAAAACTGTACTTATGTTAATTTACTGTATTTTGTTTTATTAATATCCTCTAGTGGCGAATATGTGGCTTTGCTTCGTGGAAGTGTTACAACCAAACATCATTTTTATCCATTAGAAAGGTTCCTACAGAGTGTTAGTGTTATCTAGTTAAGCTATAAATAAATAAAATATAAACACAGCTTATAGGAACTAAACGGAAAGCATATCTTTGGATTTCCTCCATAACCAGTTGATTACTATACCGTCCTACAGTTAATTACCGTTATACAGTTAATTACTATCACTACCGGCCAAATATTTTACAGTTGTTTGAAAGGTTCCACTTAATTAGTATAATTTAAAAAAAACAAACACGGTCAAAAAAACCGTTATTGAAACCTCAATTTACAAAAGGAAAAATTATAAGGTCCAACAGTTTCTTCGACACGTAACAGTTGAAGTATATTCAACTCCCCGGTTCCAAATTGCTGAAAATGTTAAAATTTCAATAATTAGTATACAGAGCTTGTAACGTGGGGTATTGAGGTTTTCAGTTATAGTGTTACTGATCGAAGCTTATCGACGTTTGTGCTAGATATTGGTTTCAGATGAATCCTCCCTCACTCATTGCGGATGTAAAAAGATAGTGGAAATATAAGGCTTTTTATATTTCAAAGAAACCTAATTAAAACAGTAAAAATACTGCAGAAATGTTTTTTAATAAACTACAAAATTGATCTAGTCGTTTGCCGGCACTACAGAAAACGGAGAAACTAATAGACTATTCCTGTTGAATGCTGATGTCTAGTTGAATATTTATATCTTATTGAATATGTATGTCTAAATTATTCTTCGTCATTACTTTAATGACAATAACTACTTTTTCTCCGGAATGGCTATAGATATATTAATTTTTATTTCCGCTCGTTTGTGCCTTAATGATTAGATCTGCTGATTTGTAAAGTTCTAGCTGAACGGTAATACTGTAGAGGTTTTTAGTTCGTTTATATAAGTTAAATGGACATAGAAGCACAATAATCTTAATTTATTTTTATCTCTCTAAGTAAGGATAAAATCATAATTGGTAATTTCGCGCCCCAGTTTGGTTTGCTTTGTGTTTTCAAAGTTAAATTTAAACACAATTAATTTATTTGAAAAGTTGGTGCATATTTTAAACCTCATTACCTAATTATTGATGATTTTGAATATATGGCGGTGTTTTTTGGATTTAATTGCATTTACCTCTAAATCCTCTAAAATTAATAATTTTCATCTACAGTTTTGTCCCGTTGCATTTTTATTTTTTTACTGGGTACGTACAATAGGCTACCTTCTTATTCACTCTGTCGTTTACTCGACCATTTATATATAAATCACAGAATATGATAAATCAACGGAACGATGTAAATAAGATGGTGAAAATTATAGCTAAGCCGTTAAGGGTGCGCTCTACCTCGGCGTCAAAATCATCGAGCGAGACTGCCGCTATACGCGGAATCTCACATTTTGGAAAATATATGCCGGGTGATTTTAAATTTTGTTACTTTAATGCTTTTTTTGGTTTCAGTGCGAAATCGATCGGTGGTCTAATAACGATGTTTTTTAAATTGCAGACCTTTCGCATCTCCCTTCTTGCATCGTTATCTATAAACTTTTTACCAATCTTATTGCAGATTCTTGTTCTTAAGATTATATTGTACTCACGTATCGTCTTATTTTTTCTCAAAAAAATGTTTTTAATACGTTAAAACTTGATACAAAAACGCTTATTTCAACATTATTAGCAAGCACCCTGCTTAGTAATTTAAATTAATATCGAAATTTTAAGACGATAGTGGAGTACAAAATTATATTACGAAAAGAATGACACAAAAATATTTTAAATCGGTTTACAACTGGGGCGACAAACACGGAGATTCTAAACCCTTGCATTAGCGCGCGGCAGATGGGTAGAGCGTTTTAGGTTTGGAAAAAACCCTTCATGAAAAAGTCAGAGCAGCCCTAGCGATGGACTGTGCTGCATTACTACAACGTTTTGACTCAACAAGAATTTTCTCGTTTCTTAAGTTTATCATAAAACTACAGAAGACAAAGCACATTACCCAAATCAAACCGTGAAGCGTCCAGCGGCGATGATGGCGCCTCTAAGGCTTGGTAATATCAAAAATTCCATTTCTAAAGTCTAATGTGCCTTGAAAGATCGGGGGGGGGGGCACGTACAATGTTGATGGTCCTGCAGGGGGGAAGGGGGGAGTCGTGATGAGCCCAGGAATGTCAGGGTCCCCGAATTACCGGGAGTCGGACCGCTGATGATTACCGGTTATCAATAGTGAGCTGCGGTGAGGTGGTGGGGGAATAATGGGGTACTGCTGTTCACCGAGAGCATTGGTACACCAGATCTTTGCTACTGTATATGGATTGTAAAGATTCGGTCATAAGATTAAATATTTGGCATTTAAGGTATACAAGCATTAAACAGTACATCCCAGTCAAACCTCATAAACAATTCGAGTAAACCTTTCATTTCGTCATAGTCTTGGAGAGAAGGTTGTGTGATTCAAAGAGTATAGGCTAGTTCAAACATTTAGCTAGTCTAGCGGTTAGTGTCTGGGTCTCTCTGGTTCAAGCGGTGACGGCTTCGAATTCATGGATGGTAATCCAAATTTTATTGGTTTGGAAAGCTTTCTTGAAAAGCGTCTAGTGCAGCCTTACATTTAAGAAAACCACTGGCCTAGATATAAGAAGAAACTAAAAAGTAGTGTACATATCACATCACTGCGAGGTACAAAAACTACCAGGTAAGCTCGGGGAAAGTGGGAAAATAATATATCATCAGAAATAAGGATCCGAAGTAACATTTGTGCATCCTCATTCGTGCACATTAAATAAATCCTCTGAAGCAAAATTCATATTTACGCAGGACTCACATCGTTCAATGTTGTTTAATTTTGTGCACAATTTTGGAAAAAGCTTTCTCACTATCTATTGTCTTCGTATGGAAGTGAAAGCTGCTATTTTCACATACGTGTTCCAACCCTAGGCATTGTAGTTCAAGCTGTCCAGCAAATACATCGGTGACACAGATCTTTAGAGGCAAGAATACCACAGCCCAAGTTAGTGATTCACTTTAGGACTTGTCATACAGTAAATTTGAACCGTAGAACCAATACATTTAGCCTATCTATTGTTGAATGTTTACCGTCCATTTAGCCCGAACGCACTTTGGTATTTACTGACAAAATGTATTGGATTGTTCCTATGTAGACAAGAACTAATGTGTTTTTCCTATAATTGCTTCCATCCCATGATTAGTTGACAGTTTGTTTTGGATATTGTTATTGAATAAGATACCGTAGTTTACTGTCTAGTGAGTACATTACTGTTTAGTTTTTTATACAATTTAAGGTTTCCGTGTCGATTAGATTTTGTGTTTGTCTAAAGTGTTTTTCACAAAATTTACATCCTTAACTACTTGTGGGCGTAGACTCTTTAAAATACGAGACTATTATCTTATCAATATAGAGGTCAGGTATAATATATATGCATTCGATGTAACTTTTATACTGAACTTGGAAAATATCAGATTGGCCTGTCCTTGCCTCATGGTTCTCGTAATCGCGTGTACAGTTTTACCGGCCAAAATCCTGATATGATATGCAGTAATGACTTTAATAGATTTCGTATATTTATTCCATCAGTTTACTGATCGGATAATAGCCGCAGTATGAACCTACGGGGTTCAGTTAACCCATATAGGGTTGGCTATGTATAAGTGACACCATACAACGTAAACGCGATAATTTACCCATCTAGGCAAATATACAACATAAATGAAATAGGTGACGATTGGGAACAATTAAAAAAACTGTATCCTTCAAAATTTTCGGCCGTTGTCTTAGGCTATCTCATGACTCCACGTGTGTTCAAATTTGAATAAAAAATACGTCGAAATACAGTTGTCGCGTGAAAATTAACTATGTGACCTTCAAAAATAGATGTACTAGGCCTATTTCAAACGTGGGAATCGTTAGAAACATTCCTTGCTGTACTTGTATGAAGCAGTAGTTGAGTAGGCCTACACCGGCGAGTAGTTTCGCTGGCGTCGTGTCGCATGAAAGCTGGTATTGTACTGACGATTACATAGCGTGTAGTCGTATATCAGTCGGAGGTTTATTTACCAGTCAACAGCACAGTAGCTTCTATATACACACAGCACAGTGCTTCTTATACACCGCTACGGCGCGGCCCATATGGCGGGCGCACGGGCGACGACTGTAATGTGTGAGAGGTGGTACTGGGGTATCGGCCGTGGTTATACGGTGAACTCTAGATGAGAGTACAATTGTGTAGAATTGCTTTTCAATCCTTGACATCTGTAGGGACGGTTCTCAATTCCATCGAATATTAGACAATTCCCTGCAGATTTCCATCATAAAAGAAATGGTAAATTTGAGGAACAAATGGTAAATTCCACCATCTTGTCCATTAGTTCCTTTTAAATTCGGAATTAATTAATAGTGTACCATGAAATTTTTGATATTTTTCGCTTGAATAACACAGCTTGTTAAGTTCCACCAAAATGAGACTTCTATAGTCACTTTGGACGTGACATTCCCCCTCGTGTTGTGTCTCCGAGAACACAGTTCGTTTGTCAAAACGTGTGATTGCCTCGTAAATCAGGTTAAATCATGGTGCTTCGCCACACAAATTACAGTGCCCGCACGACAGTCATGGTACGTCTGGCAGCACTGCTGGCCGCAGGTGTGGTGGCAGCTGGTGTGGCAGGACGGTGTTGGCAGATGTCCTCCTCCCTTTTTCCTCCCGGTCCTTGATCCTGGACTAAGGTCCTTGGTCTTAGCTTTAGACCCTCCCTCTGTATCGTCCCTCTATCAACGTGCTATCTTCAAATAAACAGTAACTCTTAATCCACCGGTATGCGTTTTCACCGCAGCTTCATAACTAATCGCGATAATGCTATTTAATTCCCAAAGGAATAACCAATCAGTAAGGGTGGTTCTTAACTCAATAGTTTTAATTGCAAGTATATATTTGTTATCCTTTCCAAATAATAAATTTACCCCTTTCCCACAAAACCAACCCAGTGGTCAGGGATTTGACATTTTTTTAATGGTTAGACTTTTCACTAAATACTTCCGCAGGTGTGTAAGCGGAGTACTGTAGAACGGCAGATATGTCTTAAACGAATCAGGTATGGAAAAAGACCAGCTGATTCACTTTTCAGAATCATTGGTATCATTGAACAAAAGAAGCTAAAGATACAAAAACCATTATCGAGTTTGGACCGACTACGGCGGCCCTTTGTCTTCAAACCCACACAACATGTCATTTTTCTCTCTATATCACATACATTGACAAGGACAATAGTACTGCTACTCCTGAGCACTCTTGATCATGCCCTTCATCTCTATTTGCCAGGGTACATCATTCCCACAGGACAAGTTCCCCGATGCCGCCCCAATGCTTGCATCCACGGTTACCGCGGGTCCGGGGGCAGAGCCAGAACACACGTATCACACGGGCCGCGGGACCATGACCAGCTGATCCAAGATGGCGGCGGGCGGACTTCCTAATCAATGTAATCACTGGAGTGTTCTTCACCCAACTGGCGCGTCCGCCGGCCGCTCGGCGCTGGAGCCCAAAATGGCTCATTTATACCCGCCAGGACCCTCGTCGTTAGCCTGGGACATCCTGCCAACAGTGCCATCGGCGGTCTTGGACAACTTCGTGGAAATATCTTTAAATTTTTACGGTGATTTACCGAATTAAGCATGAAATTTATAAAGTAAGAAAAACACATAGCTCGAATTAGTGATGTAAAACGCCCTGGCGTTTAAATCCCAGGGCAAATGCCCAGGGCATTTGCCCAAATAACCGCCCAAAATCCATAAGCGCCGGGCGTTTATCCAGTTAGAGGCTAATAAACCTAATTAATGGAAATTAAATTGAACACTACTCTTCTAGTCAACTTTTTAAACCTCTAACATTAGATATTTACATAATAGCCTATATTTAAAAAAAATAATTACTTGTATAATTTTAATTATATTGGTAGGAAGTCAGTACTAGAGAGTCAACACTTTTCTTTTGTCAACAAGAGGAAATAATTTAGACTGAAAATAACATCATAGGTTTATTTTTATTTAAAATATCTGGCTAATGTAAGTTAATAGAATTAATTTACATTTGTTTATTACACACAATGAATCAGTCTTAACTTAAATAATTATGGGCATAATGAAAACTTCAGTTCATCAAACAAAATTCCTTAAACTAATGACTCTTCAGATTCAGAAGCATCTTCATCACTTTTTCCAAGGATAGTATAAGTATAAACATAAATACAATACTGGTCTCTTCTTCTTAGCAAACCTAATTGTAATAGGGCCTATAATATATTGTGGTAGTCAGTACAGTTAGTTCAGTTGAAGTCATTATAAAAGCATTTTAAGGACGAATATCATTTGAATGAATGGACAATTAATCAATTTCAGTGAAGTAAATAAATATTGGCTAATTTTTAAACTGTTGGTGTTTTTAAATAGAGTAACAAGCCTCTATACCACTAAAGGTTGAGCAGTTTACTTTAGCTTTAGGCTACTAAGATTTACATATGCCATCATAAGCCTACATCATAAAATTTGATATATTTAATAATCATGTTCAGCTTCAAAATATATATATCCACAATCAGAACTATACATTAAACTTAGGCCTATGCCATCACTAGCAAATGATGCTTTAAATTTATTAATGTTACTTATAAAATAATTGAAGAGTCTTGGGTACAGCCGGTACAGGATGATATAGTTAGGCCATGATTTTGCAAAACTTATACTACCAGTTTCCATTCATTAGCTGATTGCATTAAAATAAAGTAACATAAATTTCATTTTTTACAATCATTTCTATTGCTAATCTTTTTCCAAGACTGCCCTTTTGTAAAATTAATTACAACACATCCTAATAACATGGTACATATGATTTACCGGCCAATCTCAAAATAGGACAATTTCAGTCATTAGTAGGCTAAATTATTAGTTTAAAATGAAATTTTTTGTCATATTATAAGAATAAATAAAATTAGTATATTTTGATAAATAGCCCTAACTCCCGGTAGAATTTGTGAATATATATATATGAATAAAAATAATTTTATAGGTGTCTTTTTATGTTAGGAAATTTACATTGTGGTTAAAAGGCACTTGTTTTACTAACAAAACCTTAATACTTAACTTTAAATTTAATTAATTAGACATTATAAATTTATCTTATGCACATATTTATGAATTACAGAGTAGAAACCTGCTTAATCAGTAAATAAGATTTTATTTAACAATTTAGAAAAATATTTATTTAAAATACCACACTGAAAATATTACAGGTTTTATTGTATTGCGCCTTAAACTGAACTTTTTATAAACGCCCAGTTTTTGGGCGCTTAAAATCGCTTTGGGCAAATGCCCGGGCAAATGCCCATTTATAAACGACCCGCCCACTGGGCATTTGCCCGGCCCACATCACTAGCTCGAATTGGTACAAACATTTTTGGCCTCGGATAATTTTAGAGGGGGTTTTCTGTATGTTCTATGCAGGAGAATCGACCTCATCGCCATGAATCTTTCCCATTATTATTGTGTTTAAACTACATTACAATCTTAGTTTCATAAATTATTTTGTAGCTATGCCTTGTCACAGAAAACGAAATAATTAGTCATTTGAAAACATGATACCGTTTCCCATTAGAAGGAAACGCTACAGTAGTTTGTAATTAGGTAAAACGTGTTCCTAATTGCCAGATACAATCTTTTATTTCATTCTAGATAATCCTCTAATATATATTTCTTGGCTAAATAAAACGCCAGCTTGGTATGTATAACTAGATGAATATTACTAATTAAAATTCAACGTCCAGGTACGAAACTTAGTAATGGAAATAACTGTAGAATCTAAATAATCAAGTAGGTGGTGTATACGAATGAGCGGATGCAGCGAATGAATACTTCCTGATAAAAATTCAATGTGACGCGCGTTCGAAATCGCAAATAAGTTGTGTTTGAAATTCGCCTTATTGGATATTCAAAAGGGGAATTTGCGTGCATAGTGAAGCCAACTCTGTACAGTAATGTGCACATGCACAAGCGCCGGACTACGGCGAATAACATTGGTGCAATAAAATATGTAAATCAGAATCCATTAAATGTGGCCACGTTGCACATAACATATTAATGAACGTCATTAATGTATGCATTACAAGGTAGCTCACAGGGAATCGGTGATTCTGGCGTTCGGTAATCAGCTGTTTTACCAACAGCTATCAGCTGTTTTACCAACAGCTATCAGCTGTATTACTTAAAAATCGATACGGTAATGCATAATGTGGATTAAGCTCCCTCGTAGTTAAATGAGTTTTCGATATTCAAACAAAAGTGATGATATTTTTGTGTTTGTAAGTTTTACTGTGAAAGTTTGTTGTTTTTCATCGTTGCATTATTCACATACAGCCACAGTTTATACCTATAGGGCTGTGGCACTATTTAGAAGAAATATGATCTTAGGTTTAAACCTTAAGTTTAACTGATAAGATGTTGCACATGTGTAGATTAAACTAACCCCACCAGCTGTTTTAAACCAGATTATATCGTATCCAGTTTGTCATTCAGTGGGGCCCGAACATTTGCACTTTTTAGGTAAACATAAATAATTCTTTGTAATCATTAGTCACGGACTGTACGCTAAAATGCCAAGCCCCAAAGACTTTGGTTCGTTCAAGACAAACTCGTTCGCTCCGTTCACTCGCCTTTAAGGTTGTTTTAATGTAGGCCTAAGGGTGCTGCATTATGGTATGAGTTTCTTTAAACTCACGTGGATCTTACGTCTAAATCAGCTAATTTCATCATTGTTGCTAATTATTTTGTTTCAAAATTTAATATTGCAACTCTACAATTTTTTTTTTTTTTATCTTTTTATGTACTTTTATTTACGGTAACTAAATAGTCATAAACACCAGTATAAAGTATAAATTAAAAAACTTATAAATTATATTAATCATTGTATCATTTACCACTTAATTCATTTACGGTTTACAATGGAAAACACAGGTTTATACTGGGAATAAATGGTTCGTGCTTTGTCAGTTGAGTCAGCCGTTTTCAGTAGCTGTTTTGTTTTGATGATAAACTCCATAAGAATCAATGTTAATTTTCTTAGAATTTCAATGAAAGATTGTAACTAAATAAGATTTTTCCTATTATAGAGACTGATATAAATATGATTTAATCCCATGTCTAAGTTATTTGCGAAGTTTGAAGAAAACAGAGCCGTTTTTGAGAACCGTAACGTGCGTGTACATACATAATTACTCGTATTAGATTATACGATATTGGATTTGTGCAAAAGACCTACAGTACATTAACTCGACTGTAAAAATCCCTCAACTGTATTAACCCAACCTTAGTACTGTAGCTTTTTGATGGTTCAAAACTGGACCCAGCTGCCTTTGTTCGTCGGGCTATCAATTAATGATCCTGACAAATGAGTCATATTGTCTTTGTCAGCAACAAAGATACTCTAATCATGGGATACGTCACACGTTCTCCATTCATACATAAAACTCAATCTAACCCTCATCCATAACTGACCATAAATATCAATTTTCCATTTTATATCTGTTTGCAATTTGGATGATTTTAAAGACGAGTCTTAGTCTAATTTTGATAAAAAATTAATAAAAAAACCTAAAATACGCACCAGGGTGGTGTCGGTATTTGAAAGGCAGTGGTAAGTAATAAAAAAATTGAGTGGCTTGAAAATCACCACGTATTGATGGACTTTCGGATTATGTATGTATCCAGAGCGATTACTGCTCCTAAAAATAATTTTAGAAATATACTGAGTGTGCATGGTTCGTTCTTATTCCCTCAGAATACAAGTGTTTCAACTGGCATTGATATACAGCTTACGTGCATGGTGCGAGATTGTTTATTTTGATATATTATGCACCATAATGCTCCAGGTAGCGTTACCATTTAGTTGGACTTTCCAGCTGTTTAACGAGTGCATTAATGGTTCACCCCAGCTGACCCACCCTGCAGCCACTTTCTAAATTACTCCACCCGTAGATATAGTTGTTATCCCGCTCCCAGGTCGTTGCCTTATAGCCCCAGACATATTTAGGAGACTTAACATGTCGGGGCTTGACAACGGGATGGTTCTAATTTACGTAATTAACGGAACTATTTACATTTTTCTCAAATGGCTGGTACAACTTTATTGATGGATTTCTAATTTAGCCCTACCTGTAATACCGTTTTTTGTATTGTTGAACAAATACACTAGTTTCATAAATATGAAATAGCTCTTTAATATTAGTCTTGGAGATAATACAATTTTACTTCCCGTTTAGAAATACAATTTGACAACATAACTTACATCAATGTCTAAGTTGATAATGTTTAATGAAATCAAATTTACCGTAGGGTTAAATGAACTTGCACTCATTGATTTTACTACTTTTACAGGGTGTCCTTACCGTCCGTCACCAAACTTCATAATATGCTGAATTGGGTCGAAAGAAGCAAAAAAGTCTGTAGGAAGGTTTGTCTACAATGCATTTTACCGGATATCCGTAATTTTGGTTTTTTTTCATGCACTTCATAATTTTTATTTCGGTGACGGAATTCTGTAAGAAGTTCATATTTGGATGTAGGCCTACTTAAACAATATCATCGGATTTTTTATGGACATTAGTATTGTAAAGGTTCTTGCCAAAAAAACTTCCTACAACAAACTGTCACCGAAATAAAAATTATTAAGTAGGCCTAGAAAAAAAGGCAGATATCTGGGTTGATATGCATTTAAAGATACCTTCAAATAAACTTTTTTGACCCAATTAACCATATCATAAGGTTTGGTGACGTACTTTAAAGACACCCTGTGCGTAGGCCTACACACAATTTGACTCTGTAATGCCTACACGTGAAGTCAAACTTGCATTTCCCACTTCTACACCGTTATGTGGTCTGACTCAACTCAACGTAGCGATCAGGCTCCCTGCTCAAACCAGCTCCTGATTAAATCTCAAATCAATATTTCTAGTCGGTACACGAGTTTCCCAAATCGTGTACAAATTTATTAATTTTGGCCCCAGATAGGATCTAATGGTGTGCTACCAGCTGCTTGTTCTATATACCCGGAGCCTTGGACCGAGTCCGTCGTTCCGCTGTTTATGATAATTCCACCTTCGGGCCATTCTAGTTCCCGTTCCAAATTGCTTGCAAATAAACCAGGTCCTGTAATTATTTAAATTATTTACTTGTGTTGATTTATATGTGGCAGTTTGTATTATCATTGACTTTGTACACTTTGTCAACTCTCTATGTGTGTCCGGTATGTTTTTCTTGTGGAAAGTTTTTGAAGTCTTTTTTTATATCGAAGTGATAATAAAAATTGTAATGCTAAACTTTTTCTAGTTTTTTTTCTACGTCGTGAGCAATTAATTGTCATAAAGCGTTATTTGACAATTAAAGAAAAACGTGGTCATTTAGTTTATAGTTTGAATATTCAAATAATCGTCTTTCCATCACAACGAGGTCAGTTATGTTTTTGCTTCCGAGTGATCGAGAGTTATGCATTTGTGCAGTTTATTCATAAATCCATTAAGCCAGATGCCAGACAGGCAATAAACAACGAATAATACATCTGAATTACATACGCTCCATCGACTATAGTATAATCAACCGTCTATACAGTGAAACTCATCGATGTATGCATCGATTGTAGAACTTAGGAGCCTATACAATCCCAACATCCCATGGCTGTTTTTACTTTAATTTTAAAAATTGTATACAAAAACTAACGAAGTTTGCCAATTTCATTCTGAGCTTAACGTGCGTTATAAATATGAAACCCCCTTTTAATGCGTTGGGTTCACAAATACGAGGTATGCATAAACTATACAGTTTATGTGTTAATTTTTTACATTTTTCTATTTATTATATCAAAAAGTCGTATACACTTTTTCAAACGATATCGCTTATTCCATTATTCGTATAAAACATAAAAACTAATCAAATGGAATAATTGAGTATGTTTGACATTTTTCAACGACAAAAACTTATTTGCTAGTTTTGTTCAAAACGAATCTAGATTGGGTCTCCCGAACAAGGGCTTTCTTTCAACGGTTGTCTCTTCAGTTATTACATTTTGCTGCAGTATTAATTTTGTTTCGGACGTTTATTTTTAAAGTAAAAATTTTAACCGATTAAAATTTTTTTTCTTAAACAATTCTTTTATTGATTTATATAGCTAAATTTTTATTACACAGGAAAAATCTCCTTAAGAGTCTGGAGTTATGCCGCCTCGGATTTTTATTCCCACAAGACTTTAAATTTTTAAAATCATGACCTACGCCTTTTGTATAAATTAAATTTTGATATTAGGACACTATGAACTAAAATCCCGTACTGAGCGATTTATAAGATTGAACTACTAAAAAAGGTGTCTATTTTCGAACAAAAGAGAATATTGTACTTTGTTGTTTATAAATTTTTTTTTTTTTAATATCAATAATAAATTTTGGTTTCAAATTGCCCTATTTATTACAATTTCCTTTAAAATGACATAAAGATGAATATTCTTTGACCAATATAAGGCGTAGTGGATGTTTGAAATTTACATTAGTCTTATGGGATTGCAAATCCAAGGCGGCCGGTCGTGCAGATTCGTAACCCCTTGTAGTTCAATTCCAATATTGTGCTTTGTTTTAAAGAATTCCGCAGAAATCATCACTGTTATGTTTAATCTGTGTGAATCATTTTTCGTGCACTTTGTGAAATTAGCTAATACCTAAGTGTATTCAGATTTATCAAAGATCGATCAAATGTTCCAATCTAAGCTAACTCTTTACAAAGCAGCCCCGCTCGACGCCGTGAACCCCACATATCCTCCCACTCCTGTGGTCCGCTACATTAAATTGCGAGACAAAAGCTTCGTCGGACGCAACGACGCAAACGCAATACAATCCGTGAGAAAAGCAGCGTGGCAGATGCGAGCGCAATCCATCGGCAGCGGCGCAAGACAAAGCGTTATCAGCGCCGGGCAGTGTGCACCCCAGTGGCGGTGATTTGCATGAAAAACCCATCCGATTGTGTATGTTATGGGGGTGACTCACGCGGGCAACGCCCTCGGGATCACCGGGATAGCTCACGGGAGAAGGGGTGCCCGGAATTGGGCTTTGGGGATCGATCTTAATGCTACAGAGTCAGCATGGTGCAGCAGCGAGTGCGGCAGCCGCCATGCTTCTGTACAGATCGATCATTGCAGGGCATACTAGGAGAGGGAATAGAGAACATGAGATGAAGAGCAGGATGTTTACAGGACCAACTGGGAGTTCAAAGAGAAAACGATCGACGAGATCAGTAGCACGATCTTCATAGCTCCCTCCTCGTGAAATAAATTCAGCAATTGAGGATGTTCATCAGTTCATCATAAAATCGGAAATGATAGAAGATAGGTATTGGAGGAGAATATGTCTACCGACGGTATTGAATGCCTTGTCAATTACTCACAATTTAAGGGATACAAACCCGGCTGCGATTGTGGAGGCATTATGGGTGCGATGCTCTTATTCCAAAATCGGGCTCCTTGCAAGATACTTTAAAATAATTTTTATCCGGGCCGATGAAATAGGCTACGAATTTCACCAATAATTTTTAAGCAGCCGAGAAAATTCAAAGTCAAAATTTTTTGTATCTTTCAATCTTAATTCGATCTTTGGATTGACGGTCCAGCCTGGTGCATAGGCAATGACAAATACATTGTGCATTTGGCCTATATCATTTCAATTAATGTTTGCGAGTATATCACAATAATACTGCCTATACGCCTTCAATAAATCTAGCTTCTTCTCTAAGATTTCCTCTCCGAAACAATGTGATTGCAAATTTTCCCAAATCACCAAAGATTGCATAATACGTAATGTTCTGGCTTATCAGGTGGTATAGTCCACATTATATCGTCACTGGACCAAACTTACTGGTACAATACGTACAATGGCCGCCGGCTCCCGGGGCCAGACCTTTGTTTGTACGCACCGCTGTGTATGTACAGTATTGTACTGCAGTCCTTGAGCGAACTTGGCCACATTGTGGCCGCGTGTTGAGTTTGTGTTGCAGTATTGTGTCCCCCGAGCCAAGCTGGGCCGGCACAAGGCAAAGTCGCCCGACTTGGCAACAATGCGCGGACTCACCACTCCGCCGAACTGCTACACAGAAATGTTAATGCAGACATTTGTAACTCGAAATTTCAAGTTATCATGAATTCTGATGTGTCTGAGTACACATATTAAAGTTAGGGATACGAACTTCAAGGCACATAAAATGTAAGTAAAGATTATAAAATTTAAAGGATTGGCTGTTTTAATTTATTTGGAGGAGCTCCGCGATTACATGAGATTGCCCCATGTTCTTTGTATAGAAATTGCAAGGATTACTTTACACGTGGATTAGACATGGACTGAACAACTCAATCAATCACAAATTATCATGGCGGGCTTCACTATATTTTTATGTGTGAATTTTTGTTTTCTAATTTCTGTTTAGTAATCACCAAACTAGGCATACAGTATTTCGGTTATCAAACCTTCTGTAGATATAACACGACCTGTTACCGTTCGTGGATGATGTAAGGGAGGGAGGTAGGTAGTCCTGTGAGGTGTGCTGATACGAATTAAATGAAGGGTAAACGGGGGGATCCGGTGTTAGTTGTGAGGGGGGGGAGGGCAGGGACCGCTAAACAAGTGTGGACGGGTGCTCACCGACGCACACGCACACACGGCGTACAGCCGACACATACAACACCTCGGATTAAATGCTGTTCCTACGCTTACAATTACTGCAGTTGTAAGCTTAAATTTTTATTCAAGTATCTTTTTTTACTAGACCTTGCCACTTTTTTATACCCATGCCAAAACATAAGTTGTCAGTTTGATTTTTCGAAGGTAGGTTTGTATGTTTTTGAAGGTTCGATTCTGGACCCACACTGAGAGAAAAAAGGTGTTGAAACATACTTAAAAAATGATGAAACACTCTTAAATAACGGCTTTTTCATTACTTAATGCTATAAGTATGTTACTGCATGTTCAGACATTCTAAATGCACAAGTAAGTAACATACGTAAAGTTCGGCAGTAGTCACACTGTGTGACGTCACTGCAACATACTTACCACTGTATGAAACATACGTATTATAAAGATGATCAGTCATCATGGACCATTCTTTGTTGTATGTAACTTCTTTGTCAACATATGAAACATACTTATTGTAATGGTTTTTTATATTGATGATTTAGTCTTTGCCGTATGTTACTTACTTTCCACTGTATGAAACATACTTATTGTAACCATGTTTTATCCTGATTAATTATTCTTGGTCGTATGTAACATACTTGAAACTATATATGAAACATAATTATTATTATGGCGTTTCATCATTATAGTTTTTCGTTTGACGTATGTAACTTACTTTCAATTATATGAGACATATTTATTGTAATTGTGTTTCATAAAGATGAACTAATCTTTGTCGTACGTTATCTACTTGTCACTAAATGAAATATACTATTTCAAATTAAGTTCTGAAATGTGATTGTTTGGCATTAACTATTTTATCTTAGTATCATATACAGATGCTTTGTTGTGTATGAAGCCAAGTTATATAATACTAAAAATACATCAAAATTTGAATACTATTCTACCTCTATATTATTTTTTAAAGTTAAGTGGCAGACAAGCTGTTTCAAAACTTGAAATATGAATATTTTTGGCTGTATGTTTTGTATCTGATTTCGACTAATGTAATTTTAATTCTATGTTACCGGTATGTGATACTCAGTTTTATATCCTGAAACCATTAATTTTTACGGTTTATTTTTTTAATAAATACAATTTTACAGCAATCAAATATCATACAGCCTAAAGAGATCTAACCTGAACGATTATAAATAAATAGTAAATCCAGTTAAAAATCAAACCTTATTCAAGTCTTGTCCTCATACTATGGTACTTAACAATTACAAACAAATCAGAGTTTAAAATTTATTGTTTCTCATTACAGGTTAATACTATTTAAAAAAAATCTAGATAAGATAAAAAAATTAAATAGCTATGGAGGTGTAGGCAGAAATAAAATAAATTAATTTAAAAGAAAATATTTATTAAACATGTACTTTATACCTTACAAATCCGCTCATTTCCAATGTATGATTGAAAGAGTTTTTTTCACAGCTACACACAAACACAAACACAACACCATAAACCGCCAGAAAAACGCCCAACACCTAAACACTGACCGACCGGCGCGGCGCGGCGCGACGAAGCTGTTACTAGGCCTACACGAATTCACTGCAGACTGACACAGAATGAGAGAAAGAAAAACTGTGGTTGCATACTTATTTTAATTGTTAATGATGTTTCTTACTTATTGCATTTTATAATTGTATCCAGTACAGATTTAAGTAAAATGCATAATTGTAGTCTCACCATAAGTAAATTACATACTTTCACGTCAGTTAATAAGTATGTAACACGGTTTCGACGGAAAACTGATATGATGTCACTAACGGTGACGTCACTGTTTTAGGACTTAAACTTTATTAGGAGCATGTTTCAACATTACAAATATCATGAAATCATGTTTCACTGGTATTAGGTATGTTTCATGTATTTATACGAAATAATTGAAACATACTTATTTGACATGGTGAAACATACATTCACGAATTTTTGGATACGTAAGATTATTACTTACATTATGTGTTACAAAGATATTAAAGAATGATTCATACTTCATAATGATAAAACTGTTATACCATTACATACGTATATTGCATTTTTCTCAGTGCAGTTGTCATTGGGCTATTACGCTATCTAACAAAAGGCCGATGTTAGATAGTAATTAGTAACGGGACCGAAGTTTGGATGGTAAAAAATGCAAAATGCCACATGCTTTGAAACACAAACTTAGTGGAAATAAAAATATCCGGTACCGCATTGTCACACAAGGACAGTGCAGCAGTTTGTACGATATCCTCTGATTAGTCCATTTTTCTTTAGCAGTTGAAACCATTCAATGTGATATTATGCAGTAGTCCTAAAACAATATATATGAAACCCACTTAATATTCATTAAAAATTTAACATTGGAAATCAAATTTACTGTTTGGGTAAGTACATACTCAGTGCGTGCAGCAAATATTCCAACATTTCTTGCTGCATTGTGAATGATTCGATACATCGAGTCGATACATCTATTTCACATAAATCGATTCGGACATTCGGACACGACCGTATCGTATCGCGAGTTGCTCAATGCTCCATTGGGCGTCAGCGTTTACAAATTACACAGACTGAAACACAACGCAGCACTTGTAACAGTGGCGGCAGTTTTTGCCGCGGAGGTCGGACGCCATGTTGGATTTTCTTACCATGAAGCAGTTCTAATGGTGGTTCTTGCATAACTCCCGTTTTTGTCGCTCACTTTTCAGAGAGGGAAATCCACGGATCGTAATGACTTTCAATTTCCTCTTCTTGCGGCTTTCTTTGTATAACGGCCCTTGTCATTTGGGTCGCACAAGCCGGTATGGCACTGCCACTGCGGTCCACATTGTGGTACTAATTTTGTCTGCCGGCCAGTGTAAACAGTTTATGTCCATTTATTTAATTTAAACAATTTTAATAAATACTAGTGGCTCATAGGGGCAAAAGCCCCTAATCATAACATTAAAAAAGCTTGAACCATAACGTATTACCATTTCTTCCACAACGAAGGTTTCCAGAAAATTTTATTTTAATTTGAGGTATAGGCCTAATATTTTAACAATACCGTTTGAACAGACCATTCACCCCCAAGTACTCTTATCAATCCTGTACTATTATGTCACCTGTTTTTAAATGCTCTATTTTGTCTGTTGTTAAACTCATATCGATCTATGGAAAATAAGTTTTGAAAGAAATCGTCGTCCCTTAATTGAGCTGTGACAGCTTTTTAATATAACATAGAAAAGCGACAATGAAAAAAAAAACATTTATTTTTTAGCTCCTGTCAGTTTTTTTATTTTTTATGTTTTAGTCACAAAATTTCAACACAGCACCTCAAAGTGCATCTTCACTTGCTGTGAATATTCATCCCTCCTAATCAAAACTCTTAATTTTGTGGAAAAAAAGCAGAATTTTTTTAAATCACTACATGGAGCATCTTTAAGGAGAACCTTTCAGAAAATAATCATTCTTATGGCTGTAGGACAGTGCGCCAACTTCTATAAAAACTTTGACGAGGGTAAGTTTATGGACCCTCGTGGTGCGGACACTGCGCCAGCTTTCGAGAGAGGTCGGAGAGTCGAAGGGGAAGGTGGGGCGGGAGAGCGCAACCCCTCAGCCTAGATCTGGTTCCAAGAATTTTCGACGCTTCGTTGCTCAGTCGAGCACAATAGCTGTATTTGGGATTCCACCATCCACCATCCATTGGGATTCCAGCCGCTTGGAGCTTGATGGTTTTCAATTACGAGTCTAGGCCTATTAAAAGTTCAATGGTGGATTAAAAAAACCTTGAAATGAAAATAAAATAACACATAACTAACCTTTGCATGTTCAAAATTTTTTTATGTTTTTGGCAACGCACTAAATCACCCACCGTACCGTAAAATATGCAACTAGATTGGGTCGTGGCCTCTCTGAGAGATTTATGAATTGATAGGCAAGCACGTTTCTTTTCCTCTTTTTTCTCAGCTTGTGAGCATCTATCCTAACCTAACCTAACCGCATAAAAGCTGAAAAGAAAGTGATCCATATCCTTGCAAATCTCTAATATTCACAAAACCTTAGCCCCGGGTTCCGTGACTCATATCCGTGTCAACTTCCCCTATATTGTTTAGTCACGGGCACGGGGTACTTCTGAGAAACGCATTACACTGGGCCATCCGGCCCCTCTCCCAGCGTCGTCCTCTCTCTCCCCCAACCCCAACGCGGGTCTACCTGGCAACTGGCGCAGGCGCCGCGAGATGGATTTTGACATTTTTATGACCCCAACCGATAACGATGAGCTGGCGCAGTGTCCGTTTCCCCATTCTTATATATTTCCCATTTTATTGTGAAGTTTTTTACCTGCTGCATTTTCCTCTAGTATGTAGGATAAACGTCTTTGATTTTAACTCGTCTCCTATAATCATACAATCTATGAAATGACTAAAAGGTTTCTAGGAAAATTCAGCTAACAGAATACCAAAACTTCACTGACTGATACACTTTCATCGTCGACTGATGTGTCATCGTCATTCAATATGATCATTTGACACTTTTCGTCTTAAAATAAAACCAAAACAATGGAAATAATGTAGGTGTTTCTCAAACCAAAATTCAACGCCCATTATTGCATCTCTATTAACGATCAGAAAGCATTTTATGATTTGCATACACGCTCAGTGTTTTTTACAATTTAAATTATAGTAACAACAGTAAAATAAGCAGTCAATTTGTAATAGTATGTAAGGTTAACTCTCCTAGTAGAATTTTTAGTGGCTCAAAGCACAAAACGTCTTATCATAGTATTACCACTCTAGGGTTAATTTTTGTCATTTGACTATAAATAGTTCTTTACTCAATTTTATAATCTATCTCTCGTTTTAAAATAAAACCAAAACATATGTTTCAATGTACACAAAGAAGGCATTTTTCGAATCCCCATCTTAAGGAGAACGTTTTACTATATTTCTCATTTCCTTGTAACTTTATGGATACGCTTTATGGGACCGAAACCTTTAATGTGAGACTCCTACCATCTTTCTACGATTTGTAAAACGCTCACAATTTTGCCCAAGAAATTTCGCTTACAGAATTATTATATAGATTGCTTCTCTTGGTGTGAATTATTTTGTTATCTTCACTCAATGTTATCATCTGTGTCTCATTTTGAAATTAAACCATAACACATGTTTTAATGTATACTGTACAAAGCAGACGTATTTTAAATCCCCATGCTATTCTTATGGAGAACGTTTTACGTGATTTCTCATTTCCTGTTAACATTATGGACACGCCGATAGTTTTCCCTCGTGCATGGGACCGAGAACTTTAATTTGAGACCCCTCCCATCTTTCTGCGATTTGTATGACGTTCACAATTTTGCTCAAGAAATATCGCTTACAGAATTATATATATATAGATATTTAGTATTACACGTATTAAAACAGTTTCGTATTTCGAATTGCGTGTTTTGTATTACCCCCCGATTAATTTATTACTTTTAATTGAAATCTTCCTCATTCATTGGGCTAAGGCTAGCATTTCTTACACTCGAAACTTCAGAATCTGATATTTATATTTCATTCTTTGAAAACAGTACTAATTATCGAGTATTAAAACACTCGAAAATTGAATTCAAAGCGAATAATGTAAACGGAGAGTGTGTGTTACCCGCTCCTCGGCATGACAAATCTTAAAAAAAAAAAAAAAAAAAAAAAAAACAAATGCACAAATTTCAAAAACCATTCAACACATTTTAGTTCTGCTTTAGGCACTCTGGATCTCTAAATCAACTTTCTCCCTATAGAAATGGTCGTTGTTAATGTGGACTCATCTAGGCATCGCCTGTACCGGCACCTCGGCCGTGGTGACGGACAGGAGACACACGGAAATGCGTAACGGCTCGACGCCGCCCTACACCGCCGCGACGCATCGCCTGTTCCGCCACCTCGGCCGTGGTGACGGACAGGAGACACACGGACAGTGCCGCCAATCGATACTGGGGAGACTATATGCGTAATGGCTCAACGCCGCCCTACACCGCCGCGACGCATCGCCTGTACTGGCACCTCGGCCCTGGTGACGAATGACACACGGACAGTGCCGCCAATCGATACTGGAGAGACTATATGCGTAACGGCTCGACGCCGCCCTACACCGACACCGCCGCTACGCATCGCCTGTCCCGGCACCTCGGTCGTGGTGACGGACAGGAGACTCACGGACAGTGCCGCCAATCGATACTGGGGAGACTATATGCGTAACGGCTCGACGCCGCCCTACACCGCCGCGACGCATCGCCTGTACCGTCACCTCGGTCGTGGTGACGGACAGGAGACACACGGACAGTGCCGCCAATCGATACTGGGGAGACCATATGCTTAACGGCTCGACGCCGCCCTACACCGCCGCGACGCATCGCCTGTACCGACACCTCGGTCGTGGTGACGGACAGGAGACACACGGACAGTGCCGCCAATCGATACTGGGGAGACTATATGCGTAACGGCTCGACGCCGTCCTACACCTACACCGCCGCGACGCATCTCCTATACTGGCACCTCGGTCGTGGTGACGGACAGGAGACACACGGACAGTGCCGCCAATCGATACTGGGGAGACTATATGCGTAACGGCTCGACGCCGCCCTACACCGCCGCGACGCATCGCCTGTACCGACACCTCGGTCGTGGTGACGGATAGGAGACACACGGACAGTGCCGCCAATCGATACTGGGGAGACTATATGCGTAACGGCTCGACGCCGCCCTACACCGCCGCGACGCATCGCCTGTACCGACACCTCGGTCGTGGTGACGGACAGGAGACACACGGACAGTGCCGCCAATCGATACTGGGGAGACTATATGCGTAACGGCTCGACGCCGCCCTACACCGACACCGCCGCGACGCATCGCCTGTCCCGGCACCTCGGTCGTGGTGACGGACAGGAGACTCACGGACAGTGCCGCCAATCGATACTGGGGAGACTATATGCGTAACGGCTCGACGCCGCCCTACACCGCCGCGACGCATCGCCTGTACCGACACCTCGGTCGTGGTGACGGACAGGAGACACACGGACAGTGCCGCCAATCGATACTGGGGAGACTATATGCGTAACGGCTCGACGCCGCCCTACACCGACACCGCCGCGACGCATCGCATGTCCCGGCACCTCGGTCGTGGTGACGGACAGGAGACACACGGACAGTGCCGCCAATCGATACTGGGGAGACCATATGCTTAACGGCTCGACGCCGCCCTACACCGCCGCGACGCATCGCCTGTACCGACACCTCGGTCGTGGTGACGGACAGGAGACACACGGACAGTGCCGCCAATCGATACTGGGGAGACTATATGCGTAACGGCTCGACGCCGCCCTACACCTACACCGCCGCGACGCATCTCCTATACTGGCACCTCGGTCGTGGTGACGGACAGGAGACACACGGACAGTGCCGCCAATCGATACTGGGGAGACTATATGCGTAACGGCTCGACGCCGCCCTACACCGCCGCGACGCATCGCCTGTACCGACACCTCGGTCGTGGTGACGGACAGGAGACACACGGACGGTGCCGCCAATCGATACTGGGGAGACTATATGCGTAACGGCTCGACGCCGCCCTACACCGCCGCGACGCATCGCCTGTACCGACACCTCGGTCGTGGTGACGGACAGGAGACACACGGACAGTGCCGCCAATCGATACTGGGGAGACTATATGCGTAACGGCTCGACGCCGCCCTACACCGACACCGCTGCGGACACATTTCGTAGGCTACAGTCATAGAACTATAAACAAAAGTTTAGCGTTCTATGGCTACATAGTACTGTATATTCCTGTTCCCTGGATACAACTATACAATTCTCGCCTTGGGCGGTCTTGAGAAATATGCAGTCACATTAATTTGCTTAATGCAGTTTTGTTGTTTTTTGCAACGTGGGGAAACTTATTTAGGGGCTGCTTTATAATTTGCAATACTATTACTTAATTACATGAGTTATATGTTTTTCCGTAATTTTCATGCCAATCTATGACGTTTGTAACCGTTGCAGTTTTTTTATTTGATTTTTTACTTTTTGTTCAATCGTAGATCAATGATTATACAAAATTCACAATGTTTTGTGACGTCGTTGAATATAAATTTAACAATTTCTTTTTAGTGTAAATAGCCTACACTTAAAATCATTGGTCTCGTGTTAATAAGTGTAGTCCAGTGTGCAGAGCAATGACCATGAAACTTATACAATTAATAGGCTATCAAGGTTTACTCAGCTGAAGCTGATAGTAATTAATTTATACCAATTTTTTAAATAATAATCCTGAATAGTTACTCCAAGTGTATGAATAAGAAATCAACTTCATTCCAAATTTTGTTTGGTAATTATTGTAAATTACGTGACCATACATTGATTGAAGTCAAGTGGCAATGAATTCGGAGAAATTATTTTGTTCACGTTCAGTAGGCCTAATTGAGTATTGTATCCACTGGTTGATGAATGTGGATTTCTTTAAGTTTTGTTTTTAACAATACGTCCTTGTGTAAAACAGAGAACACTGTGCTGTGACCATGGCTGTTTGACTATTGTATTATAAGAAACGACTAATTGTAGTGTAGAGCTTCTACACGGAGAAAAATTTGGTTTGAGATTCTAGCAAAACACATTGGCTAAAATATTTTTAGTTAGTTCTGCCAGACTTCGTGAAACTCTTACGGCCTAAAAGTTTGATGCGCGTAAACTGTTTTGCTAAAACAGCAATAGTTTTTTCGCTAAATCTGTTTGCATAATTTAACAATGCAGTTAAATATTCCTACGGAAAAAAATATTGAAGATAGGTAAAAGGAGTTTGAATAGTTCAGAGAAATGGCATTTGTCTAAGTGAGCAATTCGATCTACCTAGTTTTTGTGAAAGATGTTTGTAAATTTAGCTTTGAATGAATGTATTTTAACAGATTTGATAGGGAAAACCTGCCAAATATTTTCCCCTATTCTAGTAACGCATTTCGATAAAAGTAGGGAGTTGATAGTATGTAGTGGTCAACTGTTTGGCTAAATCATCAATTCTGTTTGGGTGAATCAACATGAAGAGTTGTTGCTACTGCCAGCCAGCCCTGTCTGAGTGCGCGCGCACACTAGCACATGGTCCGGTGGCCTGGCTGTGGTGTGGTTTCAAGCACTGTGTATGTCTTTTGTGCGTTGCGTAATTCGTTGCGTAGTTACACTGTTCGATACTGTAAATCCAGTACTGTAAATGGACGACGACTGTGTCGACCTTCTTAGAGCGTGGGGGTTTGAGTCTTACATCCCAGTTTTTGTAGGTAAGTGTTCAAGTTTATTCTGTCGCTAAGTTCTCAAAAACCATACCGCCTAACCTCAAACTTTCTAGTCACTAAGTAGGCCTACGATGTTTTAACTGAAAATTAAGTTTGATGATCATTCATAACGTACCATTTTATCTATCTAAAATGGTAATCACATTATTTTATCAGTTGTTTGTTGACATTAATTTACTTGTAGCATCTCTGTGTATTTCGTGTCAGGATAGGCCTAATAGGCCTAAGTTAGAGGTTGTTTGGCGGTAGGGAGTCTTACAAATGTAGAACAAATTTGAACAAACAAAAGTGTGATAGGTTAATTAATGGTTTGTGTGTGTGTTTTTTTTCTTTTTTTTTGGGGGGGGGGTTGCAGGGATAGGGTTTAGGCTACTTTTGTTTTTACAAAGGCAAATCATCTCTAAGTTTATTGCCTGCGGTTAATTTGATGGCTTGACTCCTTACTATTTTGATCACTGCATGAAGCTGCCAGTACAATTACAATTTCCTATAAATAATTGTCCTCCCTTTACTCTCAGGTGCACACTTTTCAATGGGATCTTAAGAACCTGTTACCGGTAGGTATTTTTCTGTCAAGCAAAGGGCGGTTGCTATACTTACTAAATAATGATGTGTAATGTTCCAATATTCAACCCTCTGCGGAGTCAGGTTAGGTATTTTTGACAGTAAGTTATGCGCTTATGTCTTTTTATGTAAGCTACCGTACTATTAATTGGGTGAAGTTATTAAGTCATTGTGATAATGTTAGTGATGTAAAATTCTCAGGTACTGTAGCCTAAGTTATTTTAAACTTGGGGAAGTACCGGTACCTAAAAATTAAAATTCCCCAGTTATTTTTTGTATTTATTAAATCAAGCAAGTTTAATTGGTATTTAGTACCCATAAATATTGGCTATTATTATTATTATAATTTCAATGGTCTACTACCGTACCCAAATTTTGTAAATAACTTTCGATTTTATCGATAGTCAGCTCCCTGTTGAACGGCGGTTTGGCGATGTGATGCATCAGTAGTAGGCTATCCCGCTGTAACTGTATTTTACTACTAAAAGTCATGTAGGTAAAATAAATAGCATTAAAGGCGAATCTTCATCATCATTCTTCTCTCATCATTGTTATCGATGGTTAAAATTTCAATTTTGATTTTGCCATTAAAATTCTTCAATTAAAAACAATCGAATCAACAATTCCACATTTCAACAATCGATACTGAGGTAAGAAATGTAGGAGGTAACCTAACTATATATCCGTAAACTAAACTTAACTTATTTTGTGACTTTTGATACAAGTTTATAAAGATTTCCCAAACTCATGGCTAAGTAATTTTCCATCATAATTGTCGGGAATTAGATGCAAACAAACAAAACAAATTCTAAAAAGCCGCAATCCCTCGTCATGTTACCGTGTCGGGATTAATTTTAACTTATCCCGGCGGCGGCGGCACGGCGCGGGTGCGGCTGATGACCATATATATATAGTCCATTTAAACCAATGGACCCTCACCGCTCTGCAACCAGCAGCGCTCTCACTCGCTCACGTTCGCCCTATATCTCTATAGGGCGGAACTTTGGGTCAAGATGCCAAGTTCCGCTAGAGACACTATAAATTTCCTACACCTTGCTTGGTGAATTTGTCCGGTACGATGCTCGGTCCGATGTCTTGTTCGGTGGAATGTTTGGAGCAAATTTAACTCCCTGTATGGTGCAATGTACGGTCCGGTGCAAAGTTCGGAAGTAAATTTGGAAACCGTAACAAAAACATGTACAGCGTATAAACTACGCCCTACATTACGGAACCCATTACTGCTGTAAACATAGCCACATCGGTGTAACCTACACCTCTTGTGCTTCACCCAGTACTCAGACCTCTAGTAACCCTTGTGCATTTTAAAAGCTGTTGAAATTTAAAGGCCATCGTAAGGAAGAATAAAAACAAAAATATCACAAAGCATGTCAACTATTAATTTTCAAAGAAACATTGCTGATGTTGTTAAATTAAGGAATAGTATTTTGATCCAAGCAAATAAATATTTAAATCAAAATATGTAGAGAGCTGACTAAAAGATGTATGCTATTATTCTATAATTTTTGAGTTTAGACACGATTAATGAGTCAAAATATTTTAATTTATAAACAACAGCCTAAAGTTATATTCATAATTAAGTTTGGAGCATCAAGTTAATATTAAACTCTCTTATAGTGCCCCAGGAAAGTTTCGAAGTCCCCAAGCACAACAGTAGTCGAGCGATCAGGAAAACCGTAACTGAAAATAACAAAAACAATTTCAAATTTTTTTGCGAATTTACCTATAGGCTAGGGAATACGCTATTATGGTAGTAGTCATTGTAATACGGTACATAAGCTTGGGACCATGATACTTTTTCGTTTTGAGGTCCCCAGAAGCCAAAATCACCGTTTGTTCAAATTGATATTTATGTACCTCTATGTATTACACAGAATTATTAACTTATTTATTAAAATTATAAATTATATAGGCCTAATTAATAATTTTAACATGTCCGTGAACACGATAACTTTTGAACGGTACCTCAGAATTTGATGAAATTTGGTACAGAGGTGTAAGCCTCTGACCATGCGGACCATGAGAACAGGGTTTTATCGGGTTTCAAAAGGGCAAAAAAATGGGTTTTTGGCATTTTTTAACTTATTTGTTTAAAATCCAACTATTTTAATACAAAACATTTAAAAGCGCTAAAAAAATAAACAGTTTAGTGTTTTAAATTATTTAAAAATCGTTACGGATAAAATTCTTATGGGGAATAAACAAAACCTTCTATCTTGCTTAATTATTGATATATCTTGATAAAATTTGGTATGTACATTAATTAGGAAGGTTTTTAACCTATATTTGCTTACAAAGTCCAAATGGCAGCAAACGTACATAATCACCCTTATGGGGTTTATGGGGTAATTGAAAAGAATACCATAGCTTCATAAGACAGTATGTACATTTAACTTACTAGGTAGGATTTAACTTATATTTATTACCAAAACCCATATGGCGGCAAACCTACGTGCTCAACCCCATAGTTTATGTTGGGAACTAGAAAAATACCAAAATCCATTGGAAATTCGCTGAGTACGCAGGTCTGATGCGACGGGGGTATTACTAGCCTATAACATTACCAAAGAACAGCACAAAATAAACTACCGTAACCTACCTACAAATGCTGTCAAATACGAATCAGAAAGTTATTTTTACCCTTTTGTATTGGGGGAATATGTGTTTTAAATGTTTCCAAAAACCATTGATTTTTTAGTCATAAACATCGCTATCCATAAAGGTGGCGGAGGTTTATAGGTAATACATTTCTCACCTCAATATTGATTTAATTGTTTTCATTGCACAGTTTTAATCCTAAAATCAAAATTTTAACATCGATAATAACGGTGGAGGAGGATAAGGAAATTTCGCCTTATTATTTTTGTGACTATCATTGTATCATACACCATGGCTATTTCAAATTACTTCTAGGGCCATCATTTTATAATATAGAAATTAAACAAAAAAAATATTTCAATCTGTTAAGTAACTTACTACGAAGAAATTTAGGATATTTATGAATACCTAGTTTGATAAGATCTGTTGATCTTGCAATGAAAAGTTGCCTATTTTATTTTCAATTTGAACAAGCATATACTGTAAGCCTAGTTTTCTATTGTATCGAGCAACAGACAAATTGTCGTTTCTGAATTAACAAGGCACACGGTAAGCCTAATGCAGTAGGCTAGGCATATTTCAGTTATAATTTTTGTTAGTGGCTATTTTAACCTTACAATTTTGTAAGTAGGTTTAAAAGAAAGTAATCCTATACTATTTCATGATTACCTAGATAAGAGTCCTAATTAATATGTTTATATATTTTTTATAATGATTTTCAGAACAGAAAATAGATTCAGCAGCCCTGAGCCTGCTCACTGAAGAGCTAACAAAAGAATTAATAAAGCCTATTGGTGACAGGGCCAAGTTTTGGTCGAATCTACAGCAATGGCGGAGTATCCTGTCCATGGCAAATGATACAAATTTAATGGTATGTTTTTTGAACATTTTTTTATCTTGTTACGAATGATATGTAATGATTAAAATTATGGATGTAATGACATATATTACAGCTAGAAGGCCTACCTCACATTTACCTCACAATAGGCCTTTATTGGTTTATTTATTGAGGGTCCAACTTAATGTTAACTTAAATGTTGTAACGACCAACTTTTGGCATCGACAACTGAACTCTTGCAAAAGCAAAACCACCGTGGGTGGCAAATAACATGCACAAACCTCTAAATTTGACTTAGCCTTTCATTGTAATGGGAGCTGACTTCAACCGTAATTATTTGGGGCCTAATAGGAATGCTACTGTATAGGTAGGCCCTACATACTATGATATTTTCAAGAACGATAATTTTGGCCTCTATAGACAAGTTGTAATGCCTCTCAGGCTTAGGTTTCACTATCCGTACCACTTATTTTAATTGCTTCTTCTGCTGCTCTTATTTTATAATATACTCCAAATATATTTCCAGAATGATGTGTCTCTCACACACATAGTGCAGGATAGTGGCCAAAGCACAAGTACCCCGACAGAAAGCTCAGAACTGCAGGTACATTATAGTGGCCAAAGCACAAGTACACCGACAAACAGCTGTGAACCACAGGTACAGGATAGTGGCGAAAGCACAAGTACACCAACAAACAACTCAGAACTGCAGGTACAGCTTGCCTCACAGTAGTAGGTCTTTTATAAAAAAAACCATAGGCCTATATATCACATCCTTTTTTTTATTTAACATTTCATAAAAATAACCACCAAAAACCAACAACTATATTATATGTAATGACAGCTGGTAATAGGTCCCTTTATTAGTTTAAGTTGGGCAGCTGCGAGCTTACTCTGGTGGTGGAGTTCCCCCAACGTGTGGTCTTATGTGATTGTTGGGTTCCCCAGACACCTCACGCTGCTTGATCGTACGCTGCGCTTTAGATTGGGTGGAGCGGGTGACCTTGTCGCACAGGAGTTTTATAAATTTTTATTATAGGCTACAATTCTCCTGCGAAAAGTATATGGAATAAATCCTAATATTTTTTGGGTTTTTTACTGATTGCTGGTTTTTGAAATTACTTACCTTATAATTACATCTTCCTAATCAATACAATTTAAATCATTTATGTCCATGTTTCTGAACCGGTGGTATGCGCACCACTCGTACCACTGGTGGTATGCAAGACAATTTCAGGTGGTACTCGAGAGACAAAGGAAGAAATAAAAAATTTTTAAATACTCGAAAAATACTAAAAAAGCGTTTCTGATTTATTTGACGCCAAAGGCTGTTTTGGTCAACTCAGTTCTGCAATTACAAAACGCATTTACACTTAGTTTGAGATACTCCAATAGGTAGCAGCACCTTTGTCTTGGTAAAACAATTTAGTACGGTACCAATTGTCAAGTGAGTTTTTTTAAGACTACCATTTTCCTAGGTTTTCCTATATATTAACGATAATGATTTTACGTCCAATTCTCATCTAAACTTGAGTTAGTTTAAGTTCAAGTTTTACCTTGCACTATTCAAAGTTACGAGACACGCTCCCCTGAAACGACACACTTTCCTCAGAGACCATATTAGGCACTTTAGGTAACCTTTTGTAACTTATAAAGTTTCTACATATCTCCTCATGAATAATCCTGTGTGAAAGGTATTGTTTAGTTTTGACATTATTTTATAAAATAATCATTTAGACCCCTATTGTAATAGTGAAAACACAATACAACCAGCATTAAAGACAAATAAATCACTCAGCGTCATATGGGGCATTGGTTTATTGGGTATAAGGCCATCGCAAGCACCGTTACCATACCTAAATACATTAATATCAATTTATTCATGTTAATGCCTCCTGGATCATTTACATTACAAAGGGATTATTACATTACCCTTTTTATTCATGTTTATGTAGTTATACACACGCCAATTTTAAAACATGTTATATAACAGGTCAAATTAATCTTGTATTCTTTTTTTAGAGCACTGAAATACTCAATTTATTGAAATCATGCAATGATGGCAAAGCCTTGCTACTTAATGAAACCCTGGACAATTCCTCAAGGAATAAATTATGTGATTTGATTATAACTTTTGAATTGAAGAATGATCCAAATGCAGTAATATCATCAGCTCGATTAATGAATTTGGCTAATCAAATTGTCTCAATTTTTAAAAAAGAACACAAATCTACCTATTTTATTCCCTATATTAACTATAATGCACAAAAGAAAGCAGCAAAGGGGAAATTGTTGAATAGCCTCCACAAGTTAAGGAGAAAATATAGAAAACTAGGCCTTATTAATTCAAGGAGGTCTTCAGCAAGCAGCTCAACCTCAACCAGTAGCAGCAAAACCTTGGATTGGAGTGATGTTTGGAATTCAGAAGGTAATATTGCATCAAATTAAATTCCCTTTCTAATGTAGGGTCCAAATCATTAGGTGCTTCAAGGTCAAGCTTTCTTTTTACCAAGTCACATGTAGTTGTTTTGTAAACATATGTCATTGAAGAAATGTAAAAAATGTCATTGTTTACATTTTACATTATGTTAACAGTACCTGGGGACCGAGCATTTGTTCGGTAAACTCAAACAGTAATTCTCAATATTTAGTAATATCAGCGACAGACAGTGCGCTAAAATACCCAGTAGAAATAGGCTTATTTCTTGTTCAACACGAGCTCGTTCGCTCCACTCACTCGCTTTCACGACGAGCTCGTTCGCTTCGCTCACTCGCTTTCAGACTGTTTTAATGTAGGCTTACTGGTGCTGCACCCTTATGTATATTTGTTGAAACACATGTTGAACCTTAACAAGTGGATTCTAATTAGTTAACAGCTGTTATCATAATTCTTATTAATTTTTTTTTAATTCAAATGCAATTTTACATATTTATCAGTTAGTTGTTTTATTCTTTTTGCATGAATTTTTTAACTTAACATTCATAATCACTTGTATGAAGTACAATTTAAAAAATTATCAACTATTTTTACCATACAGCAGTACCATTTAAAAGTTTAGTAACTGGCTGTAATGGCACATGTTTATACTGGAACACACGGTCTGCACTTTGACAGTTGAGTCAGCTCCTTTCATTATTGCTTTGTTTTGATTTTTTTACTCCATAAGACCAATGTTAAATAGTTATTTATGTATTAAGAGCGTAAAGTAGGTCTTTCTCGCTTGAGCTAAACAGTTACCGCACGGCACGTAGCGGAGCGCGGTATTTTATCGAAAGCGAGAAAGACACTTTACACTCAAAATACATACCAAATTTGTCTTACAACTGCATTTCTAATTTCCCAAACGATAAATACTATCACAGATACTCAGCTCCATTGTAGCTGAATTCACCATTATGATTTTGAGGCTATAAACAATGAATAAAAATAAAGACTTTTATAAGAACAAACAGCTGGCAAGCGTTAAAGTAATTACGTGACAAGCGTTAAAGACTTTAACCCGCGCTCCAAAAACATTCAAAGACATCTGGTATCGATTGCTCCACAGTAAACAGCTGTTTTACGATTGGTTTTCGGTTCATAAACTGACACTTACGCGGTTGTAGGAAAAAATTTTTAATTAAAATGTAAGATTTTAACAAAATAAGATTTTTCCTGGCATAGAGACTTGTATTTATATTATTTTTATCCCAAAACGAAGTTATTTGCTTAGTGATTTTCAGTTAGAGGTTTTGGGGCCTCATTTTGAGAAATAGTAGTAATTTTTATTTTAATCCATAACCTTGGTTTTCATAGCAACAAACCTGCATACTGTTTCCCATTGTCATGCTATGGAGAATAAGCAAACTTCCTTCTTTATTAACAGGTGTAGATGGAAATTTGTTTTTAAAGCTTTAACTAGTCAAAATATAATAATTTTTGCTAAAACAATAACCATTTCAGTGTAACATATGGGGACTGGAAATTCGCTGAGTACGCGGGTCTACTTTGATGGGTGTGTTTAAACCATTCACCATACACCATTGTTATGTCATCAAAATACTTATCATTAGAATCACAGACCTATCTTGAATGTTATTGGCCATGTTCTAGATTGTCCAGAACCGAGTGATGACATAAAAAACAAACTCAGGTGGTTAACCAACTCTACAACTCCACTGGAGACTGTGCAGACCTACTGGAAAGAAACAGCGGAATGTCGAATAAAAACACAGATGAAGTCAAACAAATCCATCTCTGAATATATCGCTGAATACCCCGCATTAAAGAAGCCAACTGGTTATGTCTTGGTAAGTCAGTTGAAAGGAATTACTTTAAAATGTTTTAAATAAACTTAAATTATTGGTAAAATATATTTACTGAGCACAAAGTATGTATGAGTAGAATTCATATTAAAAACGTTACGGTAAAGGTTAGAGATTTCATGATTGAAAAACTGATAAAATTTTTCGGCGGAATAATAATGCTACTTCGCGTCGGTACAGTATTCGATGCTTATGTTGTTCTGAAAACCGCAAGCTGACGATATGTTTCGTGATTCGTTTTGTCTCATTATAATGAACAAAGTACATAGTATTGATTCTAGTTGTACAAAGCGGTTCGCTCGCAACTGGCCAATGGGATTCTTTATTTTATAAAACATTTAAAAGAATTTAGTCACACACTCGTGAATATAGACGACCCCTGGACAGCTGACGATAATAGTAGGCTTGTATTATCCTTAGTATAATATTGGTAAAGCTTAATATTGATGGAGGTCGTTATTTGGTTACTTCCATAAAAACAATAATAATGACGTAAAAAAGACCGTCAGTTTCTTGTTTAGATTCTCAAAAACTGGTGATCGATTGTTGAAACCGAAACTTTTCTTAAGTTTTGATGGTTTCGAGATTCGAGGTTCGGTATCGACATATCACTAACAAGCACTACAACTTTTAGTATTTTTACTGTATGGTATTCAATTACTGCTGATTAGCGGATTTTTTTATATTTAATAATAATTACCACATGTTTTTTGTTTGTTTATCTTGTTGTGTTTACCGGTTCTCTTTTAATATGTGTTATGTACTATTTTGTAAAATTAAAACTATTCAACTCGCTACAATACACTTTTCTACTTAAAATTTTTAATTATAATAAACCATTAGGACCCCAATTTGAAATGTGGCAGTTAAATTCTGATTGGTAACAGGATTTGTGGTATTTTAGTATTATACAGAAGCCACTACTTTTTAGTGGGAGTTTTTTTTACCTTGTACAAAAAATAAGAACGTGATTGAAAAGAACACATGCTTTAATTGACTTCCTGTCCATGGTTGGTTGAGGCAACTATGATGAGCAGTCTTTGTGGTCTGCTTTTCAAAAGGCAGTGATGTCAGCAAGGACTGAGATCCATTCCGAATCATTTTTTGTGATACAGCACACTGTTGTGCTTGTGTTAGGTTAAGTTATCATAAATATGTTAGTAGGGCTTTTCTTATTTTGTTAACAATCAAATGATACCAAATAAGCCATCCTTTCACCAGACAAATGGCAGTAATATGTGAATGTGATGCACAAGTTTCGGTCAATGACCTGGCCTTGGCCTATTTGGAGGGGATTTTATTGGCGAAAGTATGACCCATCTTACATTTTTGATTTTTAAAGAGCCGAGGAAAGTCCTACTAAATTGCTTATGAATTTAAATTGCTGTAAATCTGTGGCCTCTGTATACTAACAAAGTACAGGATTGATTATCAATTTTTCTGCAGATATGACTTGGTATTTATCCTTCTTGTTTTAGCTGATGGAAGATTTTGGGTACATGTACCCTGAAAAGGTTGATTGTCTAACTTCTGAATTTCCTCTCTACAAGGACAAAATATTGCAACTAGGAAGGAAAAAATCCGACATCAACATTAAAGCCATATTAAACAAACTGGAAGAGAATAATAACCCAGGTGAGTTAGAGATTTGTTAGTTTAGTCGACCAGATTCTTTGTAAGAAAGTTACCTTAAGGGTGCGCTTTACCCATCTGCCGCGCGCGGATGCAAGGGTTTAGAATTTCCGTGTTTGTCGCCCCAGTTGTAAACCAGTTTAAAATATTTTGGTGTCATTCTTTTTGTAATATAATTTTTTACTCCGCTACCGTCTTAAAATTTCAATATTAATTTAAATTACTAAGCAGGGTGCTTGCTAATAATGTTGAAAAAAGGGTTTTTGTATCAAGTTTTAACGTATTAAAAAAATTTTTTTAAGAAAAAATAAGACGATACGCGAGTAATTATATTGTAATTTTAAAAACAAGAATCTGCAATAAGATTGGTAAAAAGTTTATAGATAACGATGCAAGAAGGGAGATGCGGAATGTCTGCAATTTCAAAAACATCGTTATTAGACCACCGATCGATTTCGCACTGAAACCAAAAAAAAGCATTAAAGTAACAAAATTTAAAATCACCCGTCATATATTTTCCAAAATGTGAGTTTCCGTGTATAGCGGCAGTTAACAGTCTCGCTCGACAATTTTGACGCCGAGGTTTTATATGAATAAATAAATTTTTTATTACTGACGGACAATACAAGTATTGCATTTACATTACATTGCATATACAGGGTGTCCAGCTTCGACTGTCCGAAACTTTTCCATGTTGTTCAGCAAGCCAAAATAAACAAAAAAATTGATATGACATATGTCCTTAAATGCTTCGTTAACCCGCCAGCCGCCATTTTGTTTTTTACACTTAATAATTTTTATTTACATAACGGATAAATGGATTGAGTCCATATTTGGCATGGACCTTTACTACAACAATCGCTATCAAAAGAAAAAATATTATTTTTTTCCTTTTCATATTTTCAAAATGGTGGCCATTTTAAATTTTTAACCTCTAATATCTCAAAAACGGTAAATTTTATAAAAATCTTACAAAACACAAAAAAGCTGCAAAATTAAATTATCTAACCAACGATACCAAGTTTGTAATGATCTGACAACAATAAATTAAGTTATTGAGATTTTTGTGTATAAAATTTTGATTTTCCATTATAATGCATGCAAATTTAGGTTAATTTAGAAGAAAAATCTCAATAACTTAATTAATTGTTGTCAGATCATTACAAACTTGGTATCGTTGGTTAGGTAATTTAATTTTGCAGCTTTTTGTGTCTTGTAAAATTTTTATAAAATTTACCGTTTTTGAGATATTTGAGGTTAAAAATTTAAAATGGCCGCCATTTTGAAAATATGAGACGGAAAAAATTAATATTTTTTCTTTTAATAAACATTGTTGTAGTAAAGGTCCATGCCAAATATGAACTCAATCCATTTATCCCTTATGTAAATAAAAATTATTAAGTGTAAAAAACAAAATGGCGGCTAGCGGGTTAACGAAGCATTTTAGGACATATGTTTATACCAACTTTTTTGTTTATTTTGGCTTGCTGAACAACATGCAAAAGTTTCGGACAGTCGAAGCTGGACACCCTGTATATTTTTCATGATCTCCACTTATATTTTGGTAGCCTAATTACTTACCATATAAAGTGAGGGCTATTAGTTACCATATGGATCAAATTTCCTTACATGAAAGTTCCTGACTGAGCTCTGCGGAGTTGTCAGTTAAAATCAAATCTAAGGTATTTGTTTAATAGGAAGTTTGCCTTCTTTCTACTTAAAAAAAAAATCTCCCTTACTCTTACTTAACTCTGACCCAAGTAAGTAGGCCTACAATTTCTCATAACTTTTCTGCAATAAAATTTTTTCAGTCTAATTTATGTTTTTTTATTATTTTTTTTTTTTTTACAGATCTGATTGAAGAGCTGTCTTCATATACAGCGTTCTGTGTTCTGCCGTACTTGTTGACACCGCACACTATCACAAAGGGAAAAGACGCTGAAAGTGGGAAGAAAACATGGCGGCCTTCTCGTAGTGAAATGAAAGATGGTTTCATCACAGAGGTTGCATGTGTTGGTGATTTAAAAAAAACCGTAAGTGATAGGAAAGAAAAACTTTCTCGATTTGGTCACAATCTTCAACCTTTCATTATAAGTATTCCACATGTTGGTGGGAATAATGACTATTATGTTGTTATTGAAGATTTTATGTTCATGTTCAAAAATGTATTGAGTGCAGTTGATTGTTGCTTTAAATGCATACATGCCTTGAATGCCCAGTACCCAGCTGAGTGTTTTTCTTTGTGGTTTTTAATTCAGAAGGGCTTCTACAAACTGAAAACTCCTTGGGACAAACGATACATCGGTGTCAATAGTCTCCTCTGTGACTTAGGAATAACCGTCACTGATTAGACTGCAACGTATAACCAAAATATAATCTTACATTATATTTCAAGTATTTATTATGAAAATGAGGGTACCCTATATTAATTCAAGTTATTGAACTTAGATTTTAATTATAAATATTAAAAACTAGGGCCTAATTTACAATGCCAACTTGTTTTATATGTAATACAGTAACAACTTCCATAAAAGGGTTATCTGGTCACTTTTCTTTGGTTCATTCTGACAGAGTTATAGAGCGTTATATATGTTGTGAGAGTAATTGTAACAGGCATTTCAGTCTGTTGAATTCATTTAAAAAACATTTGAAATCACATGTCATATCAAATGATACAGATAATAGTAATGTCAATGTGAATATAGAACTGTTAAACATCAACAATGTCGTGGAATCACCGGGTGTTGTAAATTCTATTTGTGAAGGGAGTGAGAGACTTGACACATCAAACAACATTCCCCAAGTAACCTCTGAAAATAATAATACTCCAGACACCAATGTTAATTTTCAGTCTCACTTGGCAAAGTTTTGCTCCAATTTATATTCGAAGCCACAAATATCAAGAAATGTTGTACAAGTTGTTGTAAAGGAACTGAAAAGTTTAATTGTAGATGGTCTAAATGATACTGCAAATATTTTAGTTAATAATAATGAAATATCTCCCGAGGGTAGAACAGAATTACATCCTATTGTTGAAGTTTTGAAGACTTCTTTTGAACAATTTAATTCAGAGCACAAACGTTTTAAGTTTTTTGAAGACCTTGGCACATTCATACCACCTCGTGAAGGTGAAGTCGGTGAAACTTTAAAAGAAATTAGGAAAAATAATGTGTGTCATTTAGTTCCCAAATCTTGTACTCTGCAAGTAATACCTTTAAGATCAGTTTTTGTAAAGTTCTTTGAAATGAAAAATGTGTTCAATGACATGTTAAAATATATGGATCAATGTAAGGTAAACAATATTGTAATCAGAAATTTTATTGAAGGGTCTCTTTGGCAAGAAAAAAAATTAACACATGGTGAAGACTTAGTAGTGCCACTGTTTATGTATTTTGATGATTTTGAGGTTGGAAATCCCTTAGGGAGTCATTCAGGCTGTCATAAAATAGGTGCATTGTATGTATCAATACCGTGTTTACCTCCTCATTACACTTCTCTCCTCAAAAATATATTTGTAGCACTATTGTTTCATAGTCGGGATAGGGAAAAATTTGGTAATAAAGTCGTTTTTCAACAAATAATAGATGAACTGAACTATTTGAGATCAACTGGAATTCAAATAAAAACTGAAAACTTCACTGGAATCTTAAAGTTTGAACTAGGACTTCTTGTTGGTGATAATTTAGGACTGCATAGTATTTGTGGGTTTGTAGAAAGTTTCGCTGCTAACTATCCATGTAGATTTTGTAAGATAAATAAAGATAATTTGAAAATTCAATGTCTTGAAGATGTAGCAATTAATCGCACTAAAGAATCTCATCTTCTTGATATTGTTGATTGTTTGGTTTCAACAAGTGGAGTAAAAGAGCCCCCTGTGTGGAGTGGTGTAAATGGTTTCAATGTTATTGGTCAACTTGGTGTTGATGCAATGCATGACCTGTTGGAAGGGGTATGTAAATATGACATGATATTCATACTGACTTATTATATTTCAACTGTTAAGTTTTTTTCAATTGACTCTTTAAATGAAAGAATAACTACCTTTGATTTTGGACCTGATAGCAGCAGCAAACCAGTTCCAATAACATTGGAACATTTAAATAAACAAAACCTACGCCAATCAGCATCAGAAATGCTGGTATTGGTAAGATATTTTGGACTTCTGGTTGGTGACTTAGTTCCAGAAGGTAATGAGGTATGGAACTTTTATTCTTTGCTGAAAGAAATTTTAGACATAATATTGTCTCCAATTGTTCAAAGAGACACTTGTCATCTGCTAAGAACTCTTATTACTGAGCATCACCAGCTTTATATTGCTTTAACTGGAACACACCTAAAACCAAAGTTTCATTTTTTACTGCACTATCCCAGCTTTATTGAAAAGTTTGGTCCTCTTGTTAATATATGGTCAATGCGTTATGAAGCAAAGCATCGGATTTCAAAAATTTCAGCAAATGTTAACTGTAGTAGACGTAACATCTGCAAAAGTCTTGCAATAAAACATCAGTTGCAACTTAATAATATGTTTTTAGTAGGAAATTCAAATGACATACTAGTTTATGGTCCATCAAAAGAGGTCAGCAGGACTTTGTTTGAAAATATTGCTAAATGTAGGGAAGACATCCAATTGAATTCTGCCTTTACAACTCCTTGGGTTGAAGTTAGAGGAACCCGGTATAATACTAATAGTGTTTTAACTTTAAGCATATCTGATTTTCTTCCAGTGTTTGGGCGTGTAAAAAATACATTTGTTATTAATGGTGATCTAGTTCTATTCCAGTGTGTACCATATAACACCCTAGGATATAATGAACATTTCTTTTCGTATGAAATTGAATGTAATTCTGAAAACACAGTTTATGTTGGGTATGGTGAGTTACCAAATCATATACCAAATAATGTCAATGTAGTAGGAAGTAGTACATATGTTACTGTACGCGGTGGCATTTAAAAATGTATTAGTGTATTACTGTATGTTTAATAACTATGAAATAAAATAAATATATTATGTGAGACCTAACTATTGTTACTTTCTTTCCTCCTCATCATGTATTTGTTAAGTTCTAATACTTAATAAAAAAAATACCACTCATGCATTACATTTTTAAGCGGCAAGTTTCAGTTCACTTTTTAAAATCCTTTTACTCAACAAGTATTAACTGCATGCATGAATATTTGAAGAATGTGTCAGTTTTTGTATAACACTAAAAGAAAGAAATGAATAATATTTATTCAGTATACAAATTATTCAGTTACAGTATATTTTTGGGCGATATTCATTTAATTCATTTAATACAGCTTATAAAAAAAAATGATTTTTTAACTTTTCTAAAATTAATTTCATTTTAGCGAATTTCCCTATAGGGAATACGCTATTACGGTAGTAGTCACGGTAAGACCTAAGTCCGGGACCATAATACTTTTTCGTTTTGAGGTCCCTAGAAGCCAAAACCACCGTTCGTTCAAATTGATATATATGTATGTATGTGTGTATATATACATATATATATATATATATATATATATATAGAAGTTTTCACAGCGTATCGGCGTCATGCCCAGTTTATACCGTGACGTCGTTAGTAGGTGATTTTGCAATTATATTTTACGGGAGTTTTTAAGTATACCGTCTATCGGCGTCACATAAGGTTGGTAGTATAAATCATTGCTACTACTCCCAAACAACTAACTACACGATGGTTTTACATCATTTTTTGTCACTATTAAATATTTTCTACAAGGTTATGTGATACTAATTTGTATATTACTACTCTGTAACTAATTATTAAACCAACTACCGGTTAAGTGTTAGTCAACGTTCAAACGGAATAAAATGAATATGTCTTGTGTTTATAAAAAAATTTACAACTTTGAACCATCGTAAAACCTTTATTTTTTACCTAATGCAAAGAAATGAAAACAAATATATAGGAAAATCTTTCAAGTCGTGCTCTATGAGAATGACTTTATTTCATCTCAATTGGCTCTCTGTTATTTTTACGAAGAACCAATATTTCAGTTCTAAATTTAAATTTGAACAAAACAAAATATAAAATGTGACAATTTATTACATTAAACGATGTCTAGGCAGGCAGGCAGGCAGGATGTTGACTGTGGAGAGGGGATCTCCACTTTTCGATGAGTTCCTGCTCCATACGGAGCTATTACTCATGGGCATCTTCGGGCCTCAGCCCTGGTAGCTTATTTATCTAATGTCTTCTTTGTTTTTAACTTCGGATGCAATCCTTGACAAACTCAAACGAAATCAAATGAATATATTAATACAAACCTTTATCAATCAACGCTTTTGGTGTTAAATTTATCAATATAAAGATTAAAATATTTGATTATTTGGACAAGAATAATACCATATGATGACTTTTATCTAAGTCCTTAATTATTTGCTTCCTGTGCTACCTATTAACAATTTCAGCACGGACAGCACGCCTGCCTGAGTAGCTAGGTTACGGGTTAATAGACGGCACGGCCGCCGGCGCCGGCAGCGATGATGTGTTAAAATATGGTTGAAGCCAAGTTGCAGCAACCTCAATGTAAAGTTTCAAAGCATTTTGGAGTAATAAGTTCAATAATATAGTTTACAAGGATATTACAATCACTCTTTTCATAATTATAATACGTCTTTATTAATATATAGTGAGAGGGTAGGGATGCTCTAATAAATCAATTGTTTTCAACATATTATAAAATATTTACTCTTGTAGGCTTGCCTGTGTTATTAACACCTATTAATGCGTACATGAATGAATATGCATTTGGTAACATATCTTAGGAGTCATTTTCACCCTTGTAAAATACTGAAAACATGCCTCCGCAATCCCCTGTTTCGGACGGTGTTTTTGGATATTTATTGATAAAATTTATGTTTTATTGTAGATTAAGGTTAGATCTAGGTTCCTCATACCTAATATATGAGTATAAATTAATAGTATAAGTACAAAAAAAAATTAAAAATAAGGAAAAACGAGTTACTTTGCGACGTCACAGAGGGTAATATTTATAGGAGTTTCAAAATGTTGTGGTAATAGGGACCTAATATAACTATTCAACTAAACACTTACCAAGTTTAAAGAATAACGGTTGAAAGACTGCGTCCGAAACAGGAGAATAAAATACCATGTTTTGCATAAAAGCCGTATGGTTAGTATTGGTACTGCGCAACAACGGTGAAGATGAAACCTGACGATTATTGTCTGAACTCGCATTGGCTTTAACAAAAGAACCACATTTCAAATTCGGGGTAACACTAATGACTTTTGGCTACCTTCCCCAACGAGTTTTTAATAGGTGTTGAAATACCATTTTCGTTGAATATTGCACTGCGTCGGAATGTCCTCATTTGTTTGAACAAGCAATAGTTCTTCTCAGAAAAATTTTCAAAAATAACACCCTTTATTAACGCCGCTTTCAAGTTATAGTTATAGTTCATCTATAGAGAAATATCCTTATAAAAATGATTTATTTTAAATTAAAAATACCTAAATGTATTGTTATGGGACAATAAATATATAATGTGGCTATAGTGGACCGCCCAATTTAAACATGATTGAATGGAGTAAAACAATTCTTTCGTCAATTTCATGAGAACGCTCGTACATACAGGGTAGGTCTAAATTCAAAGGTTATACCCCTAAGGGCATGGACAAGGTCTGTGCGGATATCACCTATAGTCGGCGTCAATAGAACGGGCGGGTGAAGGTCAAGCTAATTAACATGTAGTTAAATGAGCAAAAATCAGCTGGCTTATTAAAAGACTTGACCTTGACACGCCTGTTCTATTGATCCTGACTATAGTTAGTCTTACATTTACTTTTACTTCATGTTTATATTTTAAATGTTAAAAATAGAATTTTTTTAAACTCTGCATTTCTGGAATATTTGTTATGTCAGAGTAATATACAGCTGATTGTAAACTTTAAGGAAATGAAGTGAAGTATGTTGTCTATCTAAAAATAGTCGTACGACAAACATTATAAAAGCATTTTGTATTTGCAGCCAGTACCCTACATCATATTAAATCATACATACATTTATATATACAGGGTGTAAACTAAGTCCCGGAACACTTTAAAATTCCAATTACCCTTGAAGATACATAAATTAAACTTCAGAAGTCAATTCTTTGGCATAATAAGCTACATTTCTTCATGTTAAGCATTTCTTCCTGTTAAGCCCTATGTGTACAACTTCCAAGGAACGGCCCATCAAGAATTAGTCAAAATTCCTTTATAGCAGCATAGGTCAAATTTGGTTTGGTATAAAATTTTAGGTCTTGATTAGTAGATTACACTGCTGAAAACCGGAAATCAAAAGGTTTACCCAATCAAAAATAATGGTGGTTAGAATTTTGAAACCTTTGACTTTCTAACTGCCACCATTTTGTTTTGGATTGACCTTTTGAGATTTGGTTTCAGGCTTTGAATATCACTTGGTAAGACCTGCAATTTGATACTAAACTTGACCTATGCTGCTCCTAATGAATTTCCTTTATCTCTACATGGGTTAAAACGAAAATTTCTTAAGGAGCAGCATAGGTTGAATTTTATAGTTTTATAATTTTATATAGTTTTTAAGAATATATGCTATAATGTATGTTTTAAAATCATGTATTTACAACAATAAATCGTAGATGACAAACATTCTGGGGCTATTAATGGCCAAATATGTGACATGGGACATTTTTTATTATATCATTATTTATTAAAATATTTTGGGACTTTAGGGGGCCTATTCATTCGCGTTCCTGGGGCGGTACGTTCCAGTCTTGGCTGGATACAAATTCGCCAGTGGTTGGAGGGTCGACGAAAAGATTCAAATTCGCCAGTTCCAGGAATCCGCCCGCAGAACCTCGGCGCGGTGAAACAGTAGATGATCCCGGTTCACGTACGTGTTTATTCGGCGGTGATGACCTGTCCTGACAATATTTAAATGGAATGGTAAATCGGCCGATCAAACGTCACCTTGAGAAACATCTACGATCGGAAACCATCGTTCCGACAAACAGTCTTCAAAAACAATTTTGAGTAATCTAGTTCATCATTAGTTAATTATATCATGTTATATATAGATTATGTGGGGTGGTGCGTACGTAGGTATGACGCCATGGGATTGTTGTAAGCGAATGTTACTCAAGCATCACCTACGAGTAAAAGTAATAGTAGTTTATACGATGATTGTATTATAAAAGTGTTTAAGCCACGAGTTAAATGTAAGTTATAGAGGACGAGCGATGAAGTGTTCTAAATATCTCAAGAAAATCAATAGATTTTAGGGGCCATGGGTAATCGGTATTTACACAAAACTTGCCAGGATCCGTTCAGTCGTTTCATATCCAGACACTTAAAATAAATTTTTCATTATATAGGATTATTATTTAATGACATGAAATTAAATGACTAATCAATCTCACATTGGCGTATATGTACATAAAGTGTTCAGTTACTTTCTTCTTTTTCATTAGAATCTCATATTATTTTTAATGCGATTTGTCAGGGAGAAAAAAACTAAACAATATAGCTTAGGACTCGGTCAAGTCGGGAACAACACTCAACTCCAGTGAGGAAGAGCTCGACCGGCTACATTCCTGGGTTCTCAGAGGGGATGAGCGCTAGTTCCAAGAACTGGCGAATTTGTATCTTTTCGTCGACCCTCCAACCACTGGCGAATTTGTATCTGGCCCCAGTCTTTGTGAATGTCTTGGTTTACCGAAATAATATCCTAAATATCTCTATCAACTAAATATTTGGTATTCTACGAGTTAAGTTCCTTGTATGAGTTAAAAAATAGGGGTCTATAAGAATAATAAATATTTATCTATTGGAAATATCTTTTTATTGGTAAGTATAGCCAACAGTTCCTATGTAATACAGTTTTTATAAACGTAATTCGCTTTCCATTCCCTCTTCTGTATGGAAATAGGAGGATGGTTGATCAGTCGCTTAACCAATGAGTGCCTGGCCTGACATGGAGGGAGGGGTTGGGTCTACGGTGGTACGGTCAAATTCTTTTTCTTGCGTTTTTTGGTTGATTTGTAGGCCTACCTATTGGCACCTAATCATTCAGTAAACATCCTGATTTTGCAACAATAATCCCGTTATCTTGTATTTTTTTGCGTTTGAAGTAGCATTTAAGCGGCATTTTGTAAAATACACCACGTGGAAACGGCTAAATATATTTTTCTCAAAATTGGCTTAAATGCTCATAAAAAAAACACATTGGTAAAATTTATTATTTTCAATAAAATTTTTATCATATAAAGAAATAAAAAATATCTATTGTATATTTTTTGCGATTTTTCTCAAAAGTCGCAACATGCTATTGGAGCTTAACTAATAAGGTAACATTCCAAAAATTTTATATAAAAATGTATTTTTTACACAATGGTGTGTAAAATTTTTTTAGTTTTCAGTCTACATTAAATCTGACTCAACGCTCACTAGCGTTACTCACACAAAGGGCTGTCAAAATGCTTTCGGTCGCGCACGAGCCGACGCCAAAATAGGCTCTCTCTTTCTCTCTCACTATTCCCCCTCGATCTGATCGAGCGTGCCTCCTTCGGCTACCTGGGAAGCGCCTGGTCCTAGTTCGCCGTCTAGGGAAGAGTACATTTCAATCACGAAGGAATGTTTTCTTTTGGGAAAAATATCAATGTATCATAATAGAAATGTCATCAGTTGGAAAATAAAAATTAAATTGCTGCAATATGTATAAATAAATATAAGATATTAAATCGTGTAATCGTAATTTTAAATCATCCATGCAATTGTCATAAATTAATTATATGATACTAAGATTAACCTCGGTATGAAAAATCCTATACTATAATACGAGGAATGTCTGAAGGGATGTGTGTTCCACGATCTCGAAATCTAGCTGTTAGATTTTGCTTAAAGTTTGCATTAAAGAGTGTTTTGGCCCAAAAATAAGTTTAGAAACAGCCTCAACCCCAGAAAAAATCGAATTTGGTCTAAAATAAGGTTTTAAAATTGTAATTTTTGACATTAATCTTATGGGTTGCTATTTTGGTAACGAAATAACAACGAAATGTAAACAAAAAGAAAGGAACATTAATGTTAAGCAGACTTTTTGAAACAGCTGTTAACTGTGAAGAGGTATAGTTGGTTGTTGGTGGAAATTTAGGCCTAATTGCTTTTTTACCTTGACACTATAACAAAAGTGAATAAAAACCAACGAGCAAAGCTCGGTTAACCTGGTACTAAAAATATTAATACATCAAGCAATAAATTAAAAGGTTACGATTAAGTGTTCCCGCCACTTTTGCTTTTAAAATAAAAATACAATGTTAATTTCGCAACACAACGGGCATGGAATGAATTCTTTCAGTGGAGTGGTAAGTCGTAAAAGAACACAGTGTTTAGTACTTAAATTTAAAGAGTGTCCTAAAACTGCTGACCTAAATGTTGTCAGATAATGAATTCCGTTGAATTCAAATTATTGAAAATACCACTTGTATAAAGAGCCTTATTTGCTCTTTGGTTTAATTCATTTTTGGGATATGAAGATTACATCCACAGCCAACTACACCTCTTCACTACTAACAGCTGTTTCCAAACCAAAACCTTAAGTGCCCGTGTGGCCACACGGGCGTTTTTTCACGCAAGAATGCAGCATGAAAACAAGCAAGAAAAATGAGCAGCATTAAATGTAATGGGGTTTAGTAACACGAGGTGTGTTTTGCCGCGTATCGGGCGCATTTTCAAGGTTGCCCGCCGCGGTCGTGCTAGAGAATGAGTTGTGGTGTATTTTTTGAAGTTTGTTTTCACGCTCAAGTCCCTGGCCACACGAGCCGGAGAGAACACGCAGTAAAAAAGTATTTGAAACTTACTGAAAAACTTTATAAATACCCAATTTTTAGCAGACCTACATCCTCAGTGATTTTTTATGGAATTTCGGTATTATTCCCCTACCCCATAAAAACTATGAATATTTAGGTCATGTGGGTTTTGAAAGCAGATATAAGTCAAAGCCATCCCTACTGAATATACATACTAAATTCTTGTCTGTCATACAATAAAAATTAGTAAAAAACTTTTTGAATAAAAAATAAATCATCAGAAAAATATTTAAAAGTGTCTGTTTACTCATCTTGCAATTTAAGGTAAATGGAAAAACTATGCTAAATAAATAAATTTTGCTGTCCTCCAATAATCAGGACCAATAGAAACATAAAATCAATGGTTTTTTTTCTAAATGAACGGTATAGTTTTTAATGGATTCATGTTTATGTTTATAAATCATAAAAAACAAAGCCAAGAAGAAAATGCGAGAATCACGCGAATGCGGCGATTAACAGCGAGTTTGAACTGCAATGAGCCGCTCCTCTACTTCAGGCGGGAAAATAGGTCGTTCATCATTTGCGCACTTTTTAATCCTTCTGTAAAATATTTCGAAGGGTCGCCTAATCCCCTTGCATCATTTGCGCACTCTCCCGTCCAGGTAGCCTCAGCCTGTTGACAACAATTCGCAAACAGTCTTCCCCCACACATACCACTGGACGGCAACACATGTGTATCGCACATTCATGAATAATTTAAGTTTTTAATGAATAAACCTTTTTTGTAATACATCGAGTGTTTACTTATTTTACTTTCTTTTTTTAGTTTACTTTTAGGATTGTATTACTGTAATTGCTCAGGCTGAAATGTTTTGTACGAATTGTTTCTATGGCAAGTTTGCCTCTATTCTAACTGTAGATAGCAGCCTCTCCTATACTAACTCCTCAGAATAAAACCACTCATAAGATTCACTGTTGCAATAGAAACAAACTACAAATGGTAAACATGAAATCCAAGTGTTAATGTACGAGTCAACTTCGTGATATTGTGTCAGATTATTTGCCATTATTTCTGTTCTGTTGAATATTGTTTTCCTAATTTTTAAACTTATATGTCTTATGCCAAACACGTGTAATCATTCAAAAGACCATTTGAACACGGACATGAGTTTTCAATAACTTTGTAAATAAAAATAATGCCTTCCACCACTCTGCATAGTGCGCAAACGAAACGATGCATATAACTGAGAGCCCCCTGGGAGCTCGATGCGCAAAACATGCATCCCTTCTACCTGGCTCTCCCCATGATGCGCAAATGATGCACGCCCGGAAAATAAGCTACATTTTACCGCGTGAAAAAAACGCACGTGTGGCCTACACACGGCGGAAAATCAAGCAGCGTGAAAATAAGCTACATTTTACCGCGTGAAAAAACGCCCGTGTGGCCGGGCACTTTAAGTAGCAGTACCAGGTTAACCGAGCCTTGCTCGTTGGTTTTTATTCACTTTTGTTATAGTGTCAAGGTAAAAAAGCAATTAAATTTCCACCAACAACCAACTATACCTCTTCACAGTTAACAGCTGTTTCAAAAAGTCTGCTTAACATTAATGTTTCTTTCTTTTTGTTTACATTTCGTTGTTATTTCGTTACCAAAATAGCAACCCATAAGACTAATGTTAAAAATTACAATTTTAAAATTTTATTTTAGACCAAATTCGATTTTTTCTGGGGTTGAGGCTGTTTCTAAACTTATTTTTGGGCCAAAACACTCTTTAATGCAAACTTTAAGCAAAATCTAACAGCTAGATTTCGAGATCGTGGAACACACATCCCTTCAGACATTCCTCGTATTATAGTATAGGATTAATTTATTTTTGTTTACCTTTAGTTGTTATTACGTTACTGGGACCACAATAGCAACCCATAAGACCAATGTTAAAATTTACTATTTCATTTTTTCTTTTTTTTGTACTAAAAACTATTTTTCTTGGTATAGAGACTCTTTTCACACTTATATTTGGGCCAAAATAGTCTTAAATCGAAAATTTGAAAAAACCCCTACAGTTAGATGTTGTGATTGAAATCATGATACCATAATTTTAGCACCCTTAAAAAGTATGGGTGGCCCTGTGAATGAGCGGGGAACACCAGCTGGCGATATAAATAAATAATTGTTATTAAATTGCAAAATAAAACAGATGTTGATAGTAAAAGAAATTAACACACTTTATAAAAGCTGAATAGAAGAAATAGAAATATTGATAATGAAATGTAAAACCAATTGTTACTATACGCGGAAGTGTCTTTAGCAATGTGCTACATTTTTCTGGAAATATATTTATAGAAAAATGTAACACATCGCAAGCGGGCAAATTTGCTTAATTTTGGGATTTATGTTTTTTGGGCTCAAAAACAAGTTTTAAAAGCCTCAACTCCAGGAAATTTCCTCTTTTGTCTAAAAACAAGCTAGGAAACTGTAATTATTAAAACAGGTCTTGGTTTGCCCTATTGGTAAACAACAACGAGAAGGAAATAAAAATTTAAGTAGAAAACTTCGTTTAGGCTTGGTTTTCAAACAGCGGTTAACGAGGAATAGTTATAGTTTTGCCTTGGTTGTTAATGTAGATTTACTAACTTGATTACTATGATAACTATAACAAAAGTGTTTTTAAAAGTTTAATGCAGAATGCTACAAACATTAAAATAACTGTTTCAACTAGACAACCTTGAAAAGTTATTTTACTATCAGCATAGATAACAAGTTTATTACAAAACCTTTTCGTAAGCAGACAAATTTTAACCAATTTGTTAATCAAATTAATCACATTATAATATAGATACATTTTAACCTAATGTTTTAAAGTTGTTTATTTATTTGAATTATATTTTGTGATGGAAAGTTAAATTGAAAAATATAAATTTTTTATACCATTGCAAGTTTATTAAGCAGACGATTCTCCATGTTTCTCCTATACGAACAACGCATAAAATGTAAAAACTGACTCATAAGATGTGCATTACGTTTTACAAGACCGGGGAGTTTTAATGTAATTAATATTTTGAGTGCGAGATCTTGTACGTTATATATTTGATGAATTATCTAGATCACAAGTCTGTGAATGTATTTAAAATGAAATTAAAGGGAATTAAAATTTACAATGAAAGTTTGAGAGTTAGTGATAAAGATCAATTGATCAAATCATTACAATGTCTACATTCATTGACACTATGATTTTGTTTTAATGCAAAATTACTAAGTAAATTATACCGAACAAGGTGTTATAACCGAGCAAAACCATTTAAATGTTTTGGGAAAATTTAAACATATGCATCACGGAACACGAATAATATGTAATCATTTTTCTAATTATGTAAATTCTGTAAGCGAAATTCTTTTAACAAAATCATGAGTGTTATACAAATCGCAGGAAGATGGGAGGGGTCTCAAATTGACGGTCTCAGCTGTCCCATGCATGAGGTAAAATTATAGGTGTGTCCATAATGTTGCCAGGAAATGAGAAATAACATACAACTTCCTCCATAAGAATAGCATGAGGATTCGAAAAACGTCTGCTTTGTGTTCATTAGAACATGTGATTGTTTCGATTTTAAAAAAGAGAGCCAGGTATAAGACAATGAGTGAAGAAGATCTTATATTATAAAAATCATCGAGAGTGTCAATAATGTAATAAAATGTTTGTTTTTTTTAGTCGAATGACTAAAATCCACTAGTAGTGTTACTACAATCTTTCAAATTATTAAAACTTGACATCTGATTCTTACATCACTTTTTAAATAAAAGAAACGTTTAAATATAGCTTATGAATGCAAATAAACAATAAAATTATGTTTGCTCATGCATGAGACGGATACAATGAGTGATGAGTTATGGATTAACAGAAGCTTTTTATGTTTGCACTAAAGCATGGGTTTTAGTTTGATTTTGAAACTAACATAAAATAATTAAATTGAATAAGAAATATTGATTCAAATGTATGTGGCATTCATTAAAGTATTGGTATTCTAAAAAATTACCCGATATATTTTTTTGGTGTTTTAGAAATTGTGGAATGACAGGATTGATAAGTTAAAATTAAAGATGTTTGTTACAAAGACTAGAGAAAACAGCAACCTGCCCAAAACCTTCCAAATGAATAGAAAGAGCGGGGAAAATACTCCTTAAAATTTATATGGATTAAAAGTTAACTTTATTTTGACAAAAAAATTAAAAACCGTTAAAAAACGCCCTTGGAATGAATGTGGATTAGGACCAGCATGCAAGATTTAATCAAAATTGGGCCATTGGAGCCTTAGACTGACTAGAGTTTTGAAAGCACAAAGAGGACTCTAGCTGTTATTTACTAGAAATGTCTCGAATTCCAGGGGGTGTGAATACAATGAATACACAAGTGTATTCATTGGTATATGTGGAAAGGCGAATTTTCTAACAGTTGGCAGCAGGATGAGACTACCTAGACGATGCAAATTATGTAAGGGAATTAGGTGATTATTCAGAATATTTTACAGGAGGTTTGCATACGGCGCAAATCATTAACAACCCCCCAGAGTAGCCCCAGTTTTGACACGGCGAGGACGGCAATATTACAAACAAAGGATTGAGGTTTGACACCCCTGTGATTTGTTTATGGCACCAAACGACAAAGCTTTTTCACCGATGATGACTCATGGACATCCCAGGTCTTAGGCCTGTGTTCGTCTGGAGGCTCGTTTTTATACAAGTTTATTAGCGCTACGCTTTGTGTCGACACGGACCCGCACCCGCCGCTTGTTGCCACCATCATAAAAGTGTCATGTTTTCCAAATACAGGGACGTCAGAAGTGTGGGAGATTCACCACCATGAGGAAAGTTTTAACTTAATCTAAAACATGTAAAATACATCCAGCACTCGGGTTGCTGACATAAATTCAAAAGTCCATTAAAAACTAAATACTGTATGTAACTTAGTATTACAAGACACCATGATAGTGCCAGATAACGTCATTTTTATGTTTAATAGAAATAACTACATTTAATCGTAATGCAGTGGCGGTCTTTGGCAAACAGCAATTTCGGACCATTTCACTCGAGTATGCTTGTTACTCGAAATCGAGCAACTTAATTTGAACTATGGCATGCCATTGCTAAAACTTTAACTGTTTTCTATATCAGTGACATCCCACCAATCCAGTACTATAATTATCATGGAGGCAAATCATGAACATGAAACATTGTTTAAACGAACAGCAAGTACACACAGACACTAATACACTAATTTTCTGTTTTCCTTACGAATAAACTTGTATTCAATATGTTCATTAAGAAAAGTACTGTCAAACACTCTAAAAATCACTTTTTGATTTATCATGATTTTTTAATCGATATTATTTGATACACAGGATTATTCTGATGTAGGACAGTGTAACCTGCAGTTGTTAAGCTGTAAAGTTAATTAAAATAAGGAGTAGAATACTTAACTTTAACCTCGTTCGGCTTTTTAATATCAATTTTTTCTTAATTTTCAACACGTTATCATATTTTCGTCTAAAAACTCTTTAATAAAATAGATTGCATGCAGAAAAATACTATGCTACGAACTGACTAAAACTACGTTAATGAGGCTATTTGTTAAACCTATTTTGCAGGACACTTCATTGTTTGGTAACGTTCACAAAACCACTTGACTTTACCGCACTTAAAAGCACTTTTTTGTAAACTTAACCCCATCGGCCATCAGGACATTTTTACCCCTTTGGCTTAAAACTCATAGAACGGTTACCATCCGCTATGCTTGACACCTTGAAATGAATTAGGCTACTGTTTTGGAATTAACGCCAGCTACTTTTAAACCCCCACCCCCACCCTTTCTTAGGTTGGGAAATCTTAAGCCGCGTTTACACTAGAGTTGCAGACTTTTATCTGCAATTTTTTTTCTGCAACATTTTGTTGCCGACTTTTTGTCGTCGACTTTTTGTTGCATACAAAATAAATTGTCACTTGTTCCACTGCAACTTTTATCGGCAACAGAAAGGCAACACTCGTCCAGTCAGTCAAGTTTGCTTTTACAATTACTTTTGAAAATGTGGATAGCTATCATGCTGTGGTATCATGTGTCTACCATATTACCCTTAAACCAACCTCTACATGAACGTCCCAAAGAGGAAGTTTAAAAAAGATTTTCTTAGTCCATCGCCATGCTATACATAATTTTAAAGGTCTTAGTAAGGAGAGTAGGCCCTACATAGCCGAAACCCAGACCAAAAGGTCAAATATGTCGGAAGTTATTGCATTTCAAAGTTTTGATAATATAATTTTATTATATAAACTTTGAACGCCTGCCATTTTACTCCCGACAGTTATATTGAATTCGGGTTTACGGAATTGTATTCGACATTTTAAGACCTTTCATTTTACGTATATATAAACCTTCTGGAATGCATTTAAATTTAGTATGCTTAATATCAAATTTCAATGTAACTCATTATGGGCCAACACCTCATTTTTAAGCGTGATCCCCATATGGGATTTCTGGGGACTTTTCGGAGGAATGCCTGGGAATGCCATAGAACACATTTCAAAAGAAATTGGCTTTCCAAAAGTTATTTCATTTTCCCGACTAATTTTACTACTCTATAGTGAGCGATACTGAATGCGGCATCACCAGCGGCAGGACAGTCACGTGGTACTGGCAGGTGGAGCGGGGGGCTGAGGGGATGTCTGCAACTTTTGTTGCACCGTAATTTGCCACTGCAACTTTTGTCGACAACACTTGTTGCCAACATTTGTTGCAATCCTTTGATCTTTACCGACTCTCAGTGGAAAACAAAATTTTTGTTGCCAACACCCCAAATCTGTCTGCAACTCGAAATGTTGCAGACAAAACTAGAGCCGTTTTCATCTACGCAACAAAAATCGGCAACTTTTTGTTGCCAACACGTGTCTGCAACTCCAGTGTAAACGCGGCTTTAGGCTGGTATTACACTATCTTAGTTATAGTCATAAATCTTTTATTATATATCTTTGATCAAAAATATAACAGTGTAATGAGTCGAATATTACAATAGTTCACCTATATAATATGTCTATGATCATATATACTGCTACAGAAAACATTTGTTTAATTAATTTTACAAACAATCTACCAATTTTAATCTTTAAATTATAAAATAATAAAAACCAAAAAAGGTTTTGTTTTATTCAAGTTATAAAAAATTAAAAATTCTTATAAAGTGTAACTGAGAAACAATTATAATAATATTTTGTTTCTATAAGAGTTTTATTATCAAATATATGGTACCGTAATCGATCCAGTGGAACGGTCGTGTTACGTCGCCAAGTCCCACAAAACCAAACAGACGACGCGTGCCTATATAGACACGAAGCAGAATACGACCAATTTTCACTTTTCAAAAAGTCACAAAAAGACAGCAAATAACATTTTTTCGTTTTTCATCCGTTCAACTGGGTCAATGAACACTAAAAATCACTAAGCTTACTTTAAAAACCCTCAATGAAGTAAAATATAGGCGTTCAAAAGTAGCCTAAGAAAGTCAGAAAAGTGGTTTCCTACGCACAACAAACTTTTTAAATTTTTAAGCAAAGCTACAGCCTTTATCACTGATGGGAATCACACGAAACTTTGCAGGAATCTTCGTATTTGTACGTAGTACAAACCTTTGTGTACAAAGATCAAGTTCATTCACTTTAAATATTACAAAATAAAACAAATATGAGATTTCTTAAATCACTTTGTTTACATTTCGTAAATTTATAAGGTAAACAAAGCAGACATTTGACATTTTAATTTTAATTCGTTGGTTGTAGAAACCAAGTCAAAACATCTGCTATCATATTCAATGATTTGATCAGCTGATACTGTGTTATACGGAAAATGGTTTACTTAAAATTGTGTTGCCTTTCATCCAAGCCAATAAATTGATTTAAATTATCTGTATGACTGTATTAAAAAATAAAATGTTGTTATCTTTAGAAGTGGAGAATTCTTGTTATTCTCACTGTTGTAACTTTGTTGTTACAATAGTGCAATTTTTCTTTGGTTAAGTTACAACCCGAAAATTAACAGCAAACTCAATAAAACACACAAAACTAAACCAACTAGGAAAACCTTATCTTCAAAACACCGTTTTAAGAGAAATGTCTTTGTAAATATTGGAAACTCTGGAATGCATAAAAGAAACAAATACATAAAGACATAAAATATTTATCCAAACCAATGATACATGATACGTATAGTGACTATATATGGTGCAAAATACTCCTAAGATTAATCATCCTCCTTCACCTATACGTCCGTGCATTAGTTGCTATGTTAACTTCTCTGTGACAACTAAATCGATCTTCAAGATTGATGTGTCAAAAAAGGAATGTTGTTATATTTGCCAATTCTTCGTCAAATTAAAAGGCGTAATTTCTCATCGAGCTCTGCCCTATTGCACTTGGAATGTTTGGTTTGGAACAACTCATTTATTGGGCAGGAAATAATCCCGGTAAGCTGCCTCCCTTATGACAGAAAACTGATAGCTTCATAAAAATGCTATTTTTAGGTAGTGTTGATGTGCCAAGCGTTATTGCTGTATCTACCTAGTATTCAGAAAATGTATGGTAAGCCTTCTTAATGTACTCCCTGAAAAATTCTGCTAGCGAAATGTTTGAACTAGAAACTGTTGGCGTTTCATAAATTGCAATGTAAGCTACAGATGTTGCTGCAATGAGTAATTTAAAAATCCCAATATGCTATTATTCGAATTTAATTGAGTGTTTGGAGATTGACTGATGGTTATATTAAATATGGACCAATCTTTAAAACTGATTAATATTTTGGCACTGATATGATAAAAATCGTATCCGTAGCAATATTGCTTCATCCATTCTTTTGATCAGATGTACAATATTAAATATTTATTGCTTAACTTCCGTTTTAACACTTTACATACTGAACAAAAAACTGCTATGAAGCAGACCTGTAGTAGAAAGCAGTTAATCTTAGGTTGTCTTTACTCAAAGATAGTTCTATGTATTCTGAAAATTAAACTTGCAGAGTTATTCAGGGAGTAATAGTACCGTAAATTTTCTTAACACTGCAGATGAAACAATAAAATTTGGTACATTAACACGACACAAACTCATGCATTTAACAATCTTTGTTTTATACTTCCATAAAGAGGAATTCGGAGAAGGGGATGACCAAGTTTAAAGATACCTTCAAATTAATACCTCCATCACTTCCCTTACGAATCACGGTTATTCAGCATGGGCCCATACATTAGTATTTTAATTTCTTAATGCAGCTAAATAGCTAAACTCTACCCTATAAACGACAGCAGTGTTCCTCTGTATAAATTCCAGACAAAGGAATACAAACATGGCGTTCCGTCTAACTTTAAAGCTTTTAATTAAATCTGTTTTCCTACTTAAAGATTTTACTGTTGAAACCCAAGTGGGTAAATATGATAAAAAATAATGATATCATAGCCAAAAACACAAAGTGTTGAGGGGTTGCCAAGTCCTAAAAAGATATGATATCAAAATATGTTCCAAGTCAATGACTTTGATTTTAGAATAGCTACTAGACAAATTAATTGGATCTTTTAATGCTTGGTAAACATTCTGTAAAACAATATTGTTTTATTTCGAAACCGCACTTGGCCAGCAGATGTATTAGCAAAGTTAGGTCTGTTTAATGATGGGGATATATTTCGATGAATGAAAAAGTTCTGAATACGTACAGTTCAATAAAAAAAAATAATAAAAAATACCATACATCTGCTGGCCAAGTACGGTTTCGAAATAAAACAATATTGTTTTACAGAATGTTTACCAAGCATTAAAAGATCGAATCAATTTGTCAAGTAGCTATTCTGAAACCAAAGTCATTGACTTGTATCATATTTTGATATCATATCTTTTTAGGACTTGGCAACCCCTCAACACTTTGTGTTTTTGGCTATGATATATATACATCATATAACTATAATAGTGTAATACCGGCATTAGATCTCCCAATTTCTAGGAACGCAGATAATCACAATGTTCAAATATCATTGTCGCTAAAAATAATAACAACTTGATAGTTGTTTTAAATAACAAAGTTTTATCAAACATTAAATTTCAAAACACATTAAGTGGCAGAAATTGTATTACGTTTACTGGAAAACATTAATAATGTAATTTGAAATAATTTAACACGTCCCAATATAAACAGTTATTTAATAAACTCAGTACGACACATCCTTCTAAGCTAGGATGGAATATTCTACCGCGGTGGCGTACTTCGGTGGAGTACCGCGGCGGTTAACCGCTGACCGCCGGCCGTCGGATGAAGTACACTACTTTGGAAGCTCCGTTTGAAGTGTACTGAAGGTCGTTCATCATTTGCCCACTTTTTAATCCTTCTGTAAAATATTTCGAAGGGTCGCCTGATCCCCTTGCATCATTTGCGCAGTGTCCCAGGTAGCCTCGGCCTGCTGACAACAATTCGCAAACATTCGCCGTCCCACACCTACCACTGAATACACATGTGTCGAGTGAGCATTACAGCGCAACGAGCGCTGATCTGCGGACATTGAGCACCAAACCCCTGGAATTTCAGATATTTCATATGGATATGTGATAAATGCAGTTTCTGTACATAGGCTGCTTAATGTATCATTTTGTATTATGTTTTGCTTTGAACTTCAAACGAAATTTCGATCTGTGATAAACCTATACACATAGATTATTGTATTTAATTAATTTACGAAAGACACCTGGTGATTTATTGGTAACTAATTTCTGTATTTCGTATTAATGTAGGCAAATAAACAATTATAAACTATTTTTGTAGTTTTTCAACATCTTTTTTGTTTTAATGTTCTTTAAGTTAGATAACGGCGATCATCTGCTTACCATTAATCATAAAAACTACATTAATGAATAGTTTGCTCTTGTAGTGTATTAACCTTCTGTGTACCTAATATATCGAGCGTTTACTTAAACTATAAATAGTTGGTACGGATTGTATTATGTAGTTGCTCAAGCCGAAATGTTTTGCACGAATTGTTTCTATGGCATATTTTCCTAAATGGTAAACATGAAATCCAAGTGTTAATGTTTGGCCAAAGCCGATATTGTGTCTGATTATTTGCCAATGTTTTTGTTCTATTGAATAATGTTCTGCTAGTTTTTAAACTATATGTCTTATGCCAAACACGTTTAATCATTTTAAAAAATACATTTACACGGACATAAGTTTTTAATAACTTTTAAAATAAAAAATAATGCCGCTGCCACCACCCTGCACTGCGCAAACGATACATGTACCTGAGAGCCCCCTGGAGCTCACTGCGCAAAACACATCCCTTCTACCTGGGTCTCGGCATACTGCGCAAATGACGCACGCCCGTACTAATAGCCCTTTTTTGCTCTACCTGACCGTCGGATTAAGTGTATTATTTTCAAAACACCCTAAACATCGCATGAAGTGGAGTGCAGACAGCCCTCAGGGCTTAGCTCAAAGACCGTCATAAACGTACATGTCAGGGTTTGAAACTCTTTCAACTGTTCCCAAAGAAAAAATCAAACAAATTTTCAGGTTGATATTGAAAACCATGCCGGGTATCAGCTAGCGGTTTACAAAAGTTAGCGACATAATCGTTTATAATCAATATGCACCACGATGCTGTAATCAATAAAAAATGTTTTACCCTTAACGGTTCTCTTTGCTCGCTCGCTCATCTCCTTGTGGTACTGACGCATAATTAATTGTCAAGTCGGCAGGTGGTCAGCTATCGATTCGATGCGATGAATGACGGGTGATAAAATGTGCTTCCTTTCCGGCCCGCTCCTCGTCTCCGTCAACAATAGAAAACGCGCGACGCGCGTGATCCAAGGTCGTTTGGGGGCTGTGGCGGCGGCGCCGTGGACCCTGCTCACGTCCGTTGGCACTCCGGTGACTGAGTGGTGATAAGCGGCCCATACTCGGATCTGTACCGCACGCCGTGCTCCGCCCGTCATGCACTGCACGGCACGGCACGTAAAAAACGTGCCTACACAAGGTCATGCTACTCGGTGTTATGTCGTGCCGTGAAAAGTTATTTTAGTCAGAAAATTAAAGTTATTGACAATTTCCAATTCATTGTGTGTATGATAAGTAAATCAGGGAGAAATAATAGTTAGTAGGAGAAAAGCAGAAGGCTCCCTTGTAGGTTATACCCCCTGCCCCAAATGCAAGAATTTCTAAAAAAAAGAGTTTCTAGAAACACTTCAAACAGTGCACAAATGTTATAAAACACCCAAGACTCTTAAAACAACATCACTACCGTTGACATTTTACACAGCCCGGGTACATGGACCCGTTCCTGAAATCAAAAATTTTGCCCGGGCTGTCTAGTAAGGACAAGGTATAATAGTCAAAGACGATCTATTGCTGGAATACGGGAATTATCTGTGTGTCTGGCATCGCTCAAACCTGAGTAACATGGTACGCGCGAAGTTAAGACAGATGGCCAAACTGCTTTTGGCAATGAAACGTCTCGATGAAACCATTATGGACTTCAAGAGCTCATTCTACCCGCGTGCTACGACACCTTTATGAAGGCAGTAGATGAAGTTGCAGGATATAACCCTCAGTAGCCTGGAAATTAAGTAGGCCTAGTGATTTGATCCATCCTTTTTGGGACACAGTGTATATAAGTATACCGGATGATTCAGAGCACCCATGCACTATATTTATCAGAAGAACGGATTGATATATAAACCTGCAACAAGGTCTTCCCACTAATTTGCATATGGACTTTCCAATAAAACGGTTTTTATCTAGATCCATATACAGGGTGGTCCAAACTTGAGGTCACGGGTTCAAATCTCGGTATTTTTACCAATACACATTTTTCATAGTTTTACAAGTCGTAGTAAAATTATAATGACAACCGGACGAATTTAGCTTTTTCCTTTCTAAAATTGCAGTCATTTTTTAGTTAAAAACAAGAGTTTTAACACACTATATACTTTTGCTACGAATTTGTAAAGAATTTTTAAATGTCATTTCCTAATTTAAAATAGAGTCTAGGTCAACAATCTATGCTACCGCAAAAGGTTGTTTTAATAAATTGAAGTCTTTACGTAACTCTAAGTCGTAACTATAACTCTAAGTCAACAGTGTGGAGATTCCGTATATTGTTCAATTAACATGCTTTAATTGAACAGTAATTAACAACAATAAGTAACAATTAATGCGTTAATTAATTGTTCTGTTAATGTTCATCGTTATCATCGTTCATCGTTATCGTTAATGTTTATCTTTGTCGCTTTTAACATCGTTTACCGGTTTGTTGCGTCAGATAATAACACAAAAAAGCTGGTTTCGCTTGACTTGTCATATTTTTGTTTATCCTTGTAATTTATATCTCCATTATAATTTATTAACGCTTTAAGATTATTTTCTAAATAAGTTCATTTTGGTTTTTATACCGATTTGTTGCGTCTTTGGTGTAACGCCTAAAAGCGGTGTTCGCATCATTAGATAGCAGTACCAGGTTAACCGAGCCTTGCTCGTTGGTTTTGATTCAATTTTAATATTTTCACCAACAACCAACTATACCTCTTCACAGTTAACAGCTGTTTCAAAAGGTCTGCTTAACATTAATGTTCCTTTATTTTTGTTTACATTTAGTTGTTATTTCGTTGCCAGAATAGCAACCCATAAGGCCAATGTTAAAAATTACAATTTTTAAACTTAAATTTAGATAAAATTTGATTTTTTTCTGGGATTGAAGCTGTTTCTAAACTTATTTTTGGGCCTTAACACTCTTTAACGCAAAGTTTAAGCAAAATCTAACAGCTAGATTTCGAGATCGTGGAACACACATCCCTTCAGAGATTCCTCGTATTATAGTATAGGATTCCGGCGTCTATTTACGTATACTATAGTACTTTATCTGTTTAATATCTCAAGGCATCTCTTGGTAATGTTGTATATGGATGTTCAAATCTTGAAGGCAGATGTCTTTTATTTCATGAACATGACATTCTATTTCATGTTCTTTATTTTACATAACAAATAGTCCTTTAACCATACATTTAACTTGCAAAGTTACAGTCTTCTATAAAAATTCAATTTTAAATTATTGAGATGTTTAGCAACACCCCTGTATAACAACTCTTTTGACTTGATATTTTTTTTTATACAACAAACAATTCCTTTATTGTAACATTATACACATAAATAAACATTTCTTTCATATATATATTTTTTAAACGACTTAATAATAAGATTTCAATATCATAATTTTTATTTTTCCATTTTCTCAACATGTTTAATTTAGTCAATATTCTATTTATGTATAGTATTTAATGCATTTAGTAATTAAATTTCTTCTGCCATGTGTATTATATAAAATCTTTTACATTTAATGTACTATAACAATTAACAGAACTTAAATTTATATATTAAATTCGTGTTTGCTTCAGCATCTGCTGGGAGCTCTTTGCCAACATCATATATGAATAATCAATAAATTACTTAAGCCAATTACTACTCGTCAGTTAATATTACTCTTAAAATTTATGATCACCTTCCCACAAATAAACAAATTCTTTTATTTTAATGCTTTTAAAAAATCACAAATTTAATATTTTTTATTACAGTTCCCTCGCCAAAATTTGGCTCGCCCAAAACAAAAGGGGAAAGAAAAGAAAGCGGTGACTTTGTTCCTAACCATGTCCGTCCTACTTAAGTTTTTTTCTCTAGCTTCTTGATCTTGTTTTTAAAAGGATAGTGGTCTGTTGTTTTTATTTAAACAGCGGTGTTGTGAGAAAAAAATATATTGGTGGGTTTTTTTGTGTGTTTTTTTCTATTATAGCTTTAGCCTGTATGTAAAAGATGAGTGTTAAGTTGAGGGAGTGGTATGTTGTTGAATATTTACGCCAGTGGCATTTTTTAACGTTTTGACGGGGAACGGTCCAAACCCAAATCTTGTTACTATCTAACATCGACCAGTAAGTTGTTAGAAAGCATCATGAATTAATAGCTGTTATGGGGGTTTGCCGGCCTTGAGATCGTGTTTCTAGTTCGAGGCAAAGTCAAGAACTTGAAACAATCGAGAGCTGGTAAAACATTTTTGGCCACGTTACGAATGATATTTTTCATGACACTACAACATTCAATAAATTCTAGACGAGTAAATAAATTTTTCGTTCATAACAAACTAAACATCATCTCAACTAACCTAGCGAGATGTACTGCTTATGTTTCTGGTTGCTAGGCAACCACTTCTGATCAGCTAAGGCCACCAAAACTATAGTAAGATGCATGAAAATAGTCCGATGGAAATTTTAACAGCTGTCTCCCCTCTCACCCCCTACCGCTCTGCAATGTTGTCATTTTTGTAATGTTAATGATGTGTAATACAGTATGTGTTTCAATGTGAATTTGGTAACATTGTTTCGACTCTCATCGGACTATTTTCGTGAATCCTACTATAGAATACTCTAACAGTAGGTGAGAACTACGGCTGATTCCAAGGCAAAAACACCATTTTCCCGGGTACGTCATAAATATTTGACAGTTGCTATCAGCTGAACTATCAACTACGTCCGTGGTGTATCCCCAGCGCCGCGTCTCCCCAGCGCCGCGCGGGGCGTGCATCAACTGCGCGAAACGCTCCAAGGGACGGTCAGAGACGTGCATTAACTGCGCGAAGTGAAGGTTCTATTTTACTACCATATCATGAGTCAACATACGGTTTTAATATTTGCAAATTAGATAATTTTACATTAGATAAAAATGAAACGAAAACGGGTGGATACATTTTTGTATATGAATTTAAATCTAGTTCGCACACGGACGATAAATTATTATACTCTGACGATTTTCAAACTCCTTTGAACTTGTACCCGGAATAACTATTAACTACTTAACTATTAAATTTTCTAGTCTTTCACTAATAAATTTCTCCGTGAATAATATACATCTAAAATCATTCCACTATTTTTAACAACAAATATAAGTGAGCCTACTTTTACAAAACAAACAACAAAATATTTACAGCTCGCACACTTCAAAAAACATATAGGCTATTTACGAAAAATCCAAAGCAACGTGGGTGATGTTGTCTCTTTAAAAACTACACCGTAACGAAAGAACCAATAAAATAACATGGGGAGTGGAGTTAAGAAAATCGCTTAAATATTTACGAATACTAGTGCCAAAGCCAAGAGTTTGACAACACTTTGTGATATGGGAGGGTGGAATGAACCTGTAAACTAGGAGATTTCTTCCGCCGCCAACAATCGTATACCTGGCTCGGGCTTCGCGCAGTTGATGCACATTTTTGGAGGACCCTTTTTTGTTTTCGCGCAGTTGATGCAAATCTAAGGAATTTTTCGCGCAGTTGATGTGCGACCGCCGCGCGGGCTACCTGCCTAATCTGACAGTTTTGACAGCCGGATTGGAATTCATAAAAGCAACGAACTGTGGTAATGACTTGTTCCTAACTGAGCATGGTACAGTTGAACAATATAAAAAAGAAGCAAATTTTTTACATTTCATTGCAGACATAAAAAATAAGTAACACAAAAAATTAGAATTAAGCTTACCGACACTCGTACGTTTTGAGAATCTAATTTTTTAATGTACAACTAAGACTGTTTCGAAATAATAAAATATTTTAAAATGTAAAATATTTTGAAAAATATTATTTGTAAAATTATTACTTTTTCCAAAACAGCAATTTTTGCTATCTTGGAATTAATGTGTAATTTTTCCCAAAAGTGGAAAGTAAAAATTAAACGCCACACGATAAAAATCACAAATTTCATTTTAAAAAGTCTCCTGGTGACTTCACTACATTCGGTATTTAACCCGACAGCCTCTGTTCGCCATTTAGAATTCATGACAGACCACAAATGGTTTTGAATTATTGAAAAATAGTTTTACTTGTTTGAACCACCTATTCCAAGAATAGTTTTAGGAAATCGAATAACAAAGTGCGTAAGGGCTTCCGTTACATTCCGACTCGGCGGCCCCTGTCGTTCAAAGTTGGGAATTCCTGACAAAACACACCTAGTTTTACTTTAAATTTATTTTTATCATGAACTATGAAATATTAACTTGTTGCTATTGATACAATATTTAAACTGACCACCGATTACTTTCAATAAGTAAGGCATTTAGAAGAGAAGATAGACCCTCGTCACTTCTGCATCACTGAGCAGACCCTTTGGTAATTTATGGTCGCGGCGCTGAGGATACAAATTTGCCCGCGGCGCTGGGGAGACGTGGCGCTGGGGATACGGAATCACTACGTCACTGATTTGTTATTTATTGTTGTTATTGTTTTCACCTACCTTATTATATTCTAGATTTTTTGCTACCGTTTCCATTACCAGCCTAGGCCGAAAGATTTTGGGCAGGGTCGAGGTGCGCTGATGGTCAGTCAGGATCATAAAAACCAGGGTTGAGGTGCGCCGATAGTTGGTTTGGGTCTCTCGGGAGGCAGGGTCGAGGTGCGCCGATGGTCAATTTGAGATTTGCCTTCAAATCGTTGCTTGTTAGTGTTAATAATTATTACATATACTGTTTAATACTGTATCAATATTTAAAGTCAACTGAAGAATAACAATTTGGTATGTCGTATGGATGCAGTTTTTTCCACGAAAAACATTTGCTAATTTTTCATCAGACTGCATGCTAAACAGCCATTTTCTAGCCCATTAGTCAGTGGGTGTTGAATTAGTCCGAAAAGGTGGCATTTATTATAGCCAACGAGGTTAAATAAATAAAAGAGTGCTCAACACATGTTAATTTTTGTCCCCTGTTGATTTGCGCCATGTTACCCATAATAAACCCGCTTTTCGCCCTAGTAATAAAAATTACCATTTATACAGGGCTTTTCCCACAGTTTAAATAACAACATACCGTACCTAACACTTATATTTTATTTGGAATTAATTAGTAACAGCGTGGCAGAAAAACATGGG